>CM062814.1:822517929-823139679 GCA_031772625.1 Pinus tabuliformis
TGGAAAAAGATGCTTTAGCGTACTTCCCTAGTATGCATCCTCTGAATAAATCATCATGCTCAATACTAAGGATTGGAACTCTTGTAATAGTCTCTATGAGCATCCTTAGTGCATCATGGTGTAAGTGTCCCATTCGCCTGTGCCATAATTCATTCAATTCCTTTTCACCATTATGATTGTTGCCCCTCAGTGCCATTAGAGACTCGAGCTGCAACCTATACAGTATGTTGCTTCGAGCTCCAATTTGTCTTTTCTTCTTCCATCTCGGATGTTTGACATATTCTTCCTTTCAAATGAAGTATACATCGCATCCCTTGTCCTATAACTGGGACACTAAAATCAGATTCATTCCTAACCCAGGCACATGCAGAACATTGGTGGCTCGAATGCTAGTTCCTGCTTCTGTCTGAAATGCTATGGTGCCTCTCCCTACTGGAGTACACTTTGTTCTATTTCCCATAGTAATCTAGAAGTCTGTTCTTCTTGATAGCTCAAGAAATATTCTCGCACTCCAATCATATGGGCTGAAGCCCCGCTATCAATGTACCAAACATCTGCTGACATTGAACTTGCTAAGCATGTGAATTCTTCTTCTAATCTGGAAGATGACTGGGAGACATCTTGAGTTTCCATCTTTGTGTTATTTTTCTAATGATCTTTGACGCTATCCTGCCCTAGCAACTGCCAGCATAAAATTGTGTCCCATTAGAAAAACCTCTTCGCTGAAGCTTTTGTTGCGCTGCTCCCTCTGTCGCTGGCAAATCTCGATATAGCAATCTTACTTCTCTATTGACTCACTCAAAGAGAGATTTCCCTCGAAAATCTAGCTCTCCTGCCCTGAACTACCCAAACCCTCTAGGGATTCGAATTGTTGCCTTTGCAGGAATTTCGAATTCCCTTCTTCCTTCAGTGTTGGGTCTTTCGGTTTTATTCTTCTTGCTTCACTTGCAGCTCTGATACCACGTGAAAATTCCTAAACCCGAAATCCCTACTGCAACAAACTGATGTTACTTCTCCTACTTGTTAATCCATACAAGTTATTTACTGTGTTCTACTATAAATATCGAAGCAAATACAACTGCAACATTCACTATTTAAAATAATATGCCAAAACAAGAAACTCAACAGGGAAAATATACAACACAATGACACAGTTATTTTTGGACAAATGTCCCTGGAAAACCCCTATGTGAGAAAACCAGTTCAGCAGATGAGGGTTTCTTTATTATTCTTCAGCAAAAATCTCATGTACAAGATACAACCAATAGAATAGAAGAGGATTCTCTGTGAAAAATTTTACAGACACTTGTCGACGAGTTTCTGATCCAGGAGATGATCCGGATTTAAACAAGAACGCAACAAATTACAAACATAACCATAAATACAGAGATGCAGCAGAAACAATACTTCATTTCATTAATGTAAAATACTGAAATATGCTTACAAACAGAAATGGAAATAAACCAGCTAGGGCGATGGTAGCTTATCTTTGAGAAGAGATGTGGCGGCTACATGCCTCTGAATTGAGTTACAATGAGGCTCGAAGACCTATTTATTGTTAAGAAACAATGGAAAACCCTAAACATCCAAAAACCTAACCCTAGAAGATGAAATGCCAAACTATGGGCCCCGTTTTGGGTAAATTGGTACATCAACTTCCTGGGGTCGTAACTTTGGCATACGATCTCCGTTTCACGCGCACAATAGCTCGTTAGAAAGATCTATCCAAGGACTACAACTTTGGGAAGAGCAACATCAGTCCATGGACCCAAGTTGCTCCCAGATTTCCCAAAAAAACGTCATTTAGGGCCTCAAAATGGCTCCGGAAGTTCAGGACCCGAAAAACTGCTAAAAATAGTAAATTGTGCTACAATTAAGCAAACTAAAAAATTGAGAGACACAGTTGTGGGGGTCCAAGTGGGATAGGTGAGTGGCCACCAACATGCACCTGGATCATTCCTCCCCCCTTAGGAAGTAATGGTCCCCATTGCGTTGAGTTCCTCCATCTGCTGAACTTGGTCCCTGGTGAGCTGTTCTGCAATCTCTGATGTGTCCAGTAATGGTGGGAAGCATGGTCGAGAGCGGTCCACATTGAACACTTGGTGCAAGCGAAGAAATGGGGGAATGTTGTGCTCCAAAGCATTGTTTCCCACAGCCTTGGTACTGGTGTGAGGACCATATCGGAGTGGTCTGAGCTTCTGATGGGCTCTTGTAAGGCGTTCTTTCTGCAGATGCAACCAGACTTTGTCGCCCACTTGAAACTTGTGTGGTACCTGATAGTGCAACGGTGTCCCTGTGGGTGAGGAGAAGATGTTCCTATCGTCTTTCATGACTGTATCCATCTGTTGTTGTCGCTGCGTGGAGGAACCCTTCGCGGGGGCCAAGGGTTTGGCGACGATCTTCCCCTTACTTTGGGAGCGAACCAAATAGAAAATGAATTTCCTAGTCTGGGAGATGAGCTTGCTGCATTTCTTAGCAGTGATCAAAGAGGTGGCGATAGGTGGGGCTACCTCCGGTATCCTGTATAATGAATTACCCAAAGAAATAATAACAGCGCGAGGCCTTGACTCATACACAGCATGTCGCCTCCACAAGTATGGCTGGCCTAATAATACATCACAAACATCCAGAGGTGCAACATCACACAATACCTCGTCTGTGAAGGGCTTGATGTTGTAGGGAAGGCGGCACTGTTGGCGAACTCGGAGATCTCGTCCTTCGTGAAGCCACCCGATACTATACGGCTACGGGTGTGGTGTAGTCGGTAGGCCCAACCGCTTCACAACCTCTGCTGAAATGAGGTTCTTTTGGCTGCCACTGTCGACAATGAATTGCAGCGGTGAACCCTTCACCCACATCTGTGAGTGGAAAAGACGCTCCCCCTCCTCTGGGTCTTCGAGCTCATTCTTCTGGATCTTGGCGGTGGCAACAGTGGCGCTGGGCTCTGCGTCAATGATCTGCTTCCCTTTGCCATTCCCCTTGTCGGGTTCTGACTCAGGGTCGGAACATGCATCTGATTCTGAAGCCTTCAACTCGGCCACCAGCAACTGCTTGGTCCGACACTCACTTGTGTTGTGAGTGGGGCTCTTATGGAACTCACACCACTTTCTTGTGTCCTTCTTTGGCTTCGTGGTGTTGTTCTTTTCTTGCGGCTTCAACGGGTTTTCTTGGGTCACCCCGCCTTGGCTTTGTCCTTTGTTCTTCGGATTCGCAGATCCAAAGTCTCACTTCTTTTGTTTAAACTTCTGCTTGATTTTGACAGCGTATCGGTACACCGTGCCAAGTGAGGAGATGTTCAGGAACTCCATCTCGTCCTGGATGTATCTATGTAGGCAGCTGCGGTATTTGAGTACCGAATGTAGCTCAGAATCCTTGATACCCAACTGTGTGCGAAGGGTATGAAAAATGTTTGTGAACTCCGGCACATGTTCCCTTCCCTGCTACAGCGTGGTCCACTTTATGTATTTGTCCTCATAGCTTTTGACAAGGTAGTACTGCTCCTTGATGGCATCCCGAAATGAATTCCAAGTGGGTGCGGCTAAAAATAGTGAGCCCATACTTTCATCCTTCTCAGTGTTGCAGGAATCGCCCCCCCCCCCCGGATCCGAGGCCGGAATCGCGTCCCGTACGGAAGCGTTCTGGAACCTCTCCCCGAAGCGCGATTCCAATTTTCTGAAGCGCGATTCCGTTTTAAAAAAACGATTCCTGGAATTATGGAAGCGGCTGCCCGGATCCGCGCTTCGGAGGGCGCTTCGGGCCTCCGGAAGCGCAACGCTTCAGGCCCGGAAGCGCACGCTTCACGAGGCCCGGAAGCGCGCTTCCACTAACCTCCGCGCGGGCAGCATTTAACTTGGTTTTTTTTTTTTTTTTTTTTTAAAAGTTCACTTAAGTTAGCATGAGGGGGTGGGTTAGGGTGAGGTTAGGGTTAGTTTAGGGTGAGTTTAGAAAAGAATAAAGCCCCCATTCTCTTCTCATTTTCTCACTTTGAGTTTATGAGAGTTGGAGAAGAGAAGAGAGGAGAGGAGAAGAGAAGAGAGGAAAGGAGAGGAGAAGAGAGGAGAGCTTGGAGGAGTGAAGAAGGAGGAGCTAGGAGAAGGAGGAGGAGCTTGGAGCAAGAGCTTGCAGGACTTCATCTACAAGAGCTAAAGAGGTAAGTTCAAACCCCAAACTCCCTTGTTTTTTTGAAAAAAAAATTGTATTTTTCTCCTCCCTCTCCTACTCTTTCCCATTGTTTCTACTTGCTCCTTTATTTACAGGTTGTCCACCACCTATATCCATATTCCAAGATGGTGTTCTTTTGGCTTCTATGTATCATTCCACTCTTGGTTTTAATGATGGCAAGGGTGAGGAATAGAGGGGAAGAGGAAGGGGATGAACTTGGTGACCCAATGTATGATGAGGAGGAAGGGTTTGAAGAGGAAGGGGATGAACTTGAAGGGGACACTGAAGCACAAGATGGGAAAGGTACAACAACACCCTTGTGGAATTATGTGACCAAACTTGATGGGGGAAAGGGTGGTGGATCTTACAAATGGATGTGCCCTCATGATTGTCATGGAGGAAAACCATATTGTGGTTCATATACCCGTCTGAGGAGGCATCTTTGTGGGGTGCTGGACAGTGATGAAAAAAAGGGTTCTGTGGGGGTACAAATTTGCCCAAAAATTTCAGCTGAACAAAGAACAAAATACATCCAAATAGAGATGGCTGCACAACAAAAAAACAAGAAACAAAAAACTCATTCTGAATCAAGTGCAACCTCTAAATTTGGTAGTTGCCCATCTCCTCATGGTACTTTTGCAACCTCTGGAGGTAGAAAAACAATAGGGGATTTCCTTAATGTTGCTGGGAGGGATGATGTGGATGGAAAGATAGTCCGTTTTCTTTGTGCTTGCGGTGTACCATTCAATGTGCTTCGCTCTCCCTATTGGCATGAAATGGTAAAGGCCATCAATGAAGCCCCAAAAGGATACAAGGCCCCCAACTATGAGAAAGCTAGAACAGTGTTATTAGAAAGAGAAAAAGCTAAGGTTCAAAGAGCTTTGACACGTTTTACACATGAGTGGGTGGATTCTGGGGTATCCATTGTATCAGATGGGTGGACAAATATTAGAAACCAACATTTGATAAATGTTCTTGGTGTTTCTTCTAGTGGTGCAGTATTTATTGCATCTCATGACTCCTCCTCCATCAGTGCAACTGCACAAAACATTGCAGATCTCCTATTGAAATCAATCAAAGATGTTGGTCCGAATAATGTGGTTCAAGTGATCACAGATAATGCAGCAAATTGTAAGTTAGCAGGAAAAATTATTGAGCGTACTCATCCACACATCTTTTGGTCTGGGTGCCTGGTTCACACATTGAACCTTTTGATGCATGATATTGTGAAACACAAAGATTGTGGGTGGATTGCTGAGGTTTACAGGAAAGGGAAGCAGCTCATTAAATTCATCACAGGGCATACAAGGGTAAACTACTTCTATGGCACTTACTCCAAGTTGCAATTGCTTAAAATTGCAAAGACAAGATTTGCTAGTTATTACCTCACCTTTAGGCGGCTAGTGAGGGTGAGACAAGCTTTAACTAATCTGGTGTGTGCTGAAACATGGGATGAAATTAACACTGACACAGATGGTGCTAATGAAGTCAAGGACACTGTTCTTGACAGTTACTTTTGGTCACAGGTTAAATATGTTTTGCAATTCACCAAACCAATTTATTACATGATCAAGTTTGCAGATTCAGATCGACCAGTAATTGGGGAGGTGTATGAGCAAATGGATAGCATGTTGGGGCAGATTAAAGACATTGTTGAGCCTAGAGATACCACCTTGTACAATTATATTCGTGAAGAGGTGGAAAACCGATGGGATATGCTAAATGTTCCATTGCATGCATTAGCATATGTTTTGACACCTAAATACTATCATCCATCATGGCTTTCAAAACCAGCACCTGGGGGGGGAAGCAGGAAAAAACCACACCAAGATAAAGAGGTTCACGAAAAATATATGGCTGCATTGAGTAGATTAATCCCTGATAATGAGGAGGCTGCATTGGTACGGAGACAGGTGAGCAACTATACGAGCAACACTGGTCCATTTGGGAGCATGCATGCAATTCAAGATCGAGAGCATTTTTCTGCTCTTGAGTGGTGGAACATGCATGGAGGGCCTACTCCACTTCTACAGAGTTTGGCATTGCGGGTGCTATCACAGGTGGTAAACACTTCTTCTGCAGAGAGGTGTTGGAGCTCTTATTCTTTCATCCACAGTGTTAAAAGGAACAGGTTGAATTTAGACTGGGCAGAGAGCCTGGTTTATGTTCATTACAACTTGCGATTGTTGTCCCATTACTGTGAAGATGCAAAGTCTAATAAAGACTTGTTGACTTGGGACAAGAATCCAGAGGAGCCCAATTTGGAGGATGGAGTGTTGCGACTAGAGCAATTAGAGGATTCTCTTATCCAGGTATGTCCATTGTGGTATGAATTTTCCAATTTTCCCTTATAAAGCATTTCTCTAATTCATGTTTTTAATTTTTTTGTTAACTAGTGTTTTTTTTTTGCATGAATTTTTTGAGCGATTCTAGGATGATGACATGGGTGTTGATATGCCATTGCCACCACCCCCATCTGGTCCCTTGGTTTCTAGGTTCCATGGTTCAACACCAACGGCAAGGGGTTCTTCTTCATCAGTTCCAGTGCCACGACTTACACAGGGACCATCTTCTTCATTGCCACCACGTGGAGTCCCGCCATCACGTTCTATTCGTGGTGGAAGGAGGAGAGATTAGTAGATATATTCACAATCTACTTCTTTTTGTCATAGATTACTCATTAGACTTGTAGACTTGTGAATTTGAATTTTGAACCTTTTTGGCTTGGCGGTGACCAAGTGACATATTTTGTAAACATTATTATTTGAATTTTGGACATGACAAATGTTGACAGTTGCTCACTTGCTAGATAAATCATAATATGCTCTATGTTTTATGTTTTATAATATGCTTAAATGTTTTATGTTTTATAATATGCTTAAAAATTTGATGTATGTTTGTAATAGCTAGAATATAGATGATTGTTGTACATACTAGTAACTACAATGGAATCATGGATGCCATATCTATCTTGATTTATGCAAAAATATGCATGTTTTCATGTCTTCTACAATTAATTTGGTATTTGGGATGTTTGTTTTGAGTATAAATGCAAAAAAATATAAAAAAATATATATATATAGCAGACGCTTCCGCGGACGCTTCGCTTCCTAGATTTTTGGAAAATGACGCTTCCGCGCTCTGCGCTTCCACTTCGCGCTTCCGCTTCGCTCCCGCTTCGTGCAACATTGATCCTTCTGCTCGCAGTAGGTTTCCCACCAGTCCTTGACGTGGGGGGTTGCTTTGAGAAGAGCGAAAATAATCTTTTCCCAACTGGAAAAATCATGAACAAAAAAATACCCTTCTAGCAGATTTAACCATGTATCTACGGCATCTGCATCTATCTGGCCCTCGAATATGGGGATTTCAAAATTAACTTGTACCTTAAAGGGTGTGGCGTTTCCAGAGTAGCTGTTGGAAGCTGATGTGTTGCCTCTGGGTAGCCGCTGAAGGATCTGGGCAAAGTTTTCCATCATCGTGTTCCTTTGTTGCTCGAGGGCTTCTTCGAGCAATATTTGGATAGGATCTCCTGCCCCCTCGTCTTTCTTTTCATCCACCATGGGAAGCTGTCGGGATTTTCGAGGCTGGTCTTGCAAAGGTTTGACCAGTTCAAGCCCTAACTCCTTATATCCCGACCTCGTTGGGGACATGCAAAGAAAAACAGAGAAAGAGCAGACCACTCTGATACCACTGATTCGGATTTAAACAGGAACGCAACAGATTACAGACATAACCATAAATACAGAGATGCAGCAGAAATAATACTTCATTTCATTAATGTAAAACACTAAAATATGCTTACAGACAGAAATGGAAATAAACTAGCTAGGGCGATGGTAGCTTATCTCTGAGAAGAGATGTGGCGGCTACATGCCTCTGAACTGAGTTACAATGAGGCTCGAAGGCCTATTTATTGTTGAGAAACAATGGAAAACCCTAAACATCCAAAAACCTAACCCTAGAAGATGAAACGCCAAACTATGGGCCCCGTTTTGGGTAAATTGGTACATCAAATTCCCAGGGTCGTAACTTTGGCATACAATCTCCGTTTGATGTACACAATAGCTCGTTAGAAAGATCTATCCGACGACTACAACTTTGGAACCCATGTTGCTCCTAGATTTCCCAAAAAAACGTCGTTTAGTGCCTCAGAATGGCTTTGTAAGTTCAATACCATAAAAACTGCTAAAAATAGTAAATTGTGCTACAATTTAGGAAACTGAAACACTGAAAGAGACAGTTGTGGGGGTCCAAGTGGGATAGGTGGGTGACCACCAACATCCACCTAGATCAGGAGAGGACCTACTGCCTCCTCTGTGTCTCACTGCGTCAGCCCCTGTGTGAGAACTACGTTGCCCCAACGTCACACTGCCTCCGCGTTGTCCTCTGCGTCACAGCCTCTGCGTTGTCCTCCTTCTGCTCTACATCTTCTGCTCCTGACCTCCAGACTGATGCTGATATCCTCTCTCTCCTTCTCACCTGCAACTCTCCCTCTTATTCGATTTTCTCTTGCCGAACTTCGACCAATGAGAAAATCGATCTTACTCGAGTAACTGAGTATCTGCCTCTGGTGTTATTTACAAATGCCCCTTGATGTCCTTCTTATAATCTTCCAGTTGAGAACCAACGGCCCATATTAGATTCTAATCAATGGCTTAGATCATTTGGACTCGATCTTCATCTTCTTCTAGAAGTTACACCCACAGTTTAGATTAATACCCATTAATTATTTTAATTTCCTAAGTTTTGACTTAGGGTCCCATTAAAAATAATTAATTATTTTAATAAAACTGTCTCTGAGTGGAATTTCCCAAATAATTTTTGGGTATTGTGGAATACATATGTCTAAGCCTCCCTGCAAAATTTGAGACTTCAAGCACATCCGATGCTACCAGAAATTAATAGAGGATCTAGTCAACTTTACAACCCTAAATACCTTGTTGTCACACCTTTGACCTACCTTCAACATGCTCAACAACCTTCTTTTGACCTCTAGTAGTTTGTCCTATCTATAGATCACCTATAGATTGCCCTTTGACCCTCGGACTTCTCTTTTAGTCCTCCTCAGGCCCTCAGCCTACTTACTTTAGGTTTGTTGCTTATTCCTTGACCTTTGCCTAGCCTCAAACTACTCGTCTTGCCCTCAACTAATTGTTTTGGCCTCTGCCAACTTCCTGTTTGCCCTCGGCCTACTTGTTATGGGTTGTGGCCTTCCCAACAATCCTGCGACCAACCTTTTCTAGGCTTGTTCAAGCCTTGCCCTGATGTTGTTCCCTGTGGCTAATTCAAGACACGGTCTAGTCTTTGGCCAAACTTCGGCCCTATGGCCAGCACTTCTGCCCTCCTACGGCAGCTTCTGCGGCCCTCCTTTGGCAGACTTGCGGGTCACCTTCATCCAGGCCTTCACTCCTTGCAGTTGTAGAAAACATCATCTAGCCCATAGACTAGAGCTAGCCTTTATCCTTTACACCAACAACACCTTAAACAGAATCCAATCTCTCCTGCAGCTAGACTTCCTTTGGCAGACTACAGCTAGATCACTTTGAGCCCTCCACACAAGTGATGTCCTTCTCACTTGATGTAATTTAGCCTCTCCTTTGGCTTCAATATATACTTGTCCAAGAGGTGTGAAACCCCAACGGTCATGTCCCTTGGCCTTGTTGGCTAACCTAAGCCTACATGACTCAAAATTAAATTAAACTTATTAAATTCTTTTTCTTGGGTTTCAAGCCCGCTCCTTTGGGTCCAAAACCCCAAACTCAAAACCACAAAGCCCCCCAAGGCTTTTCCACTCGGAAATGCCTTCCAAGCTACCAAATTTCAACATGCCAAAAATGTTGTGAAACATTTTACCGAAAAAACATTTTGAAAACCTTTATACTAGGCATGTACCCATTTCTTTCAAATATTCTAAATGATTTAATATAAGGTAAGTTCATATTTTGTTTTCTAGAAAAGGTGACCATGGCCAACTACCAGAAGGAGACTATGAAGAGCACAAAAATAAATGAATATTTTGGGTCAATTGTGTTAATTTTCCAGTGTTCTATGTTATCACTTACACCAATTCGTCTTCAATTAGCAATCAATTTATCCAATATAATTCAATCTTCCAACAATCATAAGCAATTGTAGATAGAACAGTAAATCAATGCACAATAGAAGACAGCCAATAACAATAGTGACACAGTGTTTGGTCAAAGACCAGGGAAAAACCCCACAAGGGGGGAAACCCTTTCAAAAATCTTCTTCTATTAATTAGATTGTCATCAAATGTTCAGCAGAGAGATACGATGTTCCAATGAGTCAAAGTCAACTCTTTGACTACAAAATCAACTAACCAATATCCAATCAAAGATGAGCCCAAAAAGTCAAATCTGGTCAACAAGTCAAATCTGCAAATCTAGTCAAAGTCAGCAGCAGCAGCAGCCCTAACCAGTCCTGGTCAACGGTCAACACAGCTTCCAAAACGTTCGGTCAAGACAGTAGTCAACTTGCCCTTCCAAGCTTGGATAAATCCAGTCAAAACAGTCAACAAAAACAAGGTCAAAGGAGAGATAAAGTCTGCAGTCATACTTCAGCAAATTTGCGGTCAACTATGGTCAAAGTCTGCGGTCAAGGTAGGTCAACATTCTCAGAAAAATTGTCTCTTGCCCAATCAATTCAGCCGTCCAAAACAGAGATAAAACCAAGTCAAACAAATCCAAGTCAAAGTGTAATCAAGGCTGGTCAATGTTGTCAAATCAGAAAGTCAACGCACTAATCAGAAAGCTCCTCCTCTTCACACGTGTGAGAACAGACCTGCAATTTCAGAGCTACAAGAACCATATAAGAGAAGAATGTGGTGTGAGGAATGACCTCCAAGTGATGTGACATGATCACTATTTATATGTGTCGGAGGAGGACGAATTTCCTTGCCCAGGCCGACTTGTAATTTTGTGCTCATGTGGGTTTCACCTCAAAAATAATATTTTTCTTTGACCAAATTAAATTCTTCCAAGGGCTAGTAGGGGCTTCTCTGGATGAGAAAGGCTTCCTAATGGAGGGAATTACTCCTTGAGCTGCCAAATTTCAACAATACTATCTCTAATTCCCCTACATTTAATAGACAAATATTGTGTCAATAATGGCTTTTCAAGTCAATGAAAGTGGGGGTGTGATATCGCCCTCACTAGAGTTCAAGTCTCACACATGACAAGCTCATGTTTGTGCTCATGGTTGTGGATGCACCAATGCACAAAACAACAATGGGGACCAAGTATAAATCCTAAGCATCTTTGGCAGAATAGATACCCCACACTCGTAGCATCTTAGCCAAAGGATTACAAATTGAATGGTGCTAGTTGTACTTTATCTCACATAAAGATAAGGCGTGTTAACTGTTACCTGCTTGATATACCTAGCAAATAAAGGAAGAGGAACATTAAGATTGGAAAAGGCACCAATCAAATTTTCAAGTCGAGAAGTCCAATAGGGCAATTTCCCCCCCCTTCTCTCTTTTCTCTTCTTTCTCCATATGATTTGTGTACCCCATGGGGGAGTTGTAAAAATGTCACTAGCATGATGAACTTATGTAAAAGCCTTAGCTCCTCAGGACCGAGTTACTAAGGAAGTCGCACCAGAGTGTTTTTTTCACTTAATTAATCATTTATTCTTTTTAGCAATAAATAATTAATTGAGCTTTTTAACTCAGACCCTCCAAAGTTGGAGTGTGTCTTAATAACTAGGCATTGAGTGTGTTTTATAACTCTACGGTCAATGTATATTACCATGCTAGGCATTACCTTGAGCCTCACAAAAATGCCTTAGGTTTGTATAGGATTTTTTAATAATTAAAGATTTTCTGCATAACGGGAATTTTTAATTAAAATTTATGTAACAAATAAAAAAGTGGTACTAGGAAGTTTTGTATGGCATGAACGTACTCGTTTTTCATGCACAAAGTACCAACATAACCTTAGTATTGTAATATACCTCCCAGGAAGTACCTTAAATTTCCCAATGATTGACTGAGTTTTTAATGAGGTTTCCAGTGAGACTTTTCGTCAAACAATTTGTTGGCACACTGTTGTACGTGTAATTTTCATTTATTTATCATGTGCACCAATATACAAAGATAAGAGTACGTAACCAGATCTCAAAACAGCAATGATAATTCTATTTTGTACTTAGAAATTACACAGGCAACCACTAATTACTCATATCAGCTACGTATATCAGCCTCCCACAATTACAATCAAACCTTAGAAAAATATATAACACGATATAATGCCAATATCATAATAAAATCAAGCTTGGGCAGTTCCCTTTTAATTTAACATTCAAGTACACAGTGATTAATGAAAATAGAGGAATATTATACCCATAAACAGCAGCATACATGTATATGACAATGAAGAGTTAAACATGAAGTTTAGAGGACAAATCTGGACTGATATGATATGAATGAAACTGATGTACAGTAGCACGCTCCAGCAGAGAATGTTTGATGACATCAATGGCTTGAACAGGTGTCCACAGGAGAAAACACATCCATACTCTTCACAGTGACTCGGCCTTCAAGAAAACATCAGTTCTGGCCCTTCTCCCCTTGCCTAAATTCAGCCCATTCACTGATATAAACTCTGATGCTCAAACTTGTATACGCAGCCAGCAAAGAGGAAGACTTTAACCTCTGTTTGGATCATCATCAGTGTGGTATAACTCGGCCCAGGGATACCAGCAAATATTCAAATGATTTGCTCTCTTCGTACAGCACTTCGTACTAGAGACTAGAAGTAGAACTTGACCTCTGCTAATCTGGAAAACGCACCAGCAAGGGAACTACCTTCGACCCACAATAAAGATGATAACCTTTCCTCTGTGCAAGGGAAGAAACTCATGCTACAGGGACCACAAACTCGTCCCTCTCCTCTGTCCCAGGCTCAGTCACTATAACAGTAAACTCGTCCAGCCTCAATGAGGTAAATCGACCCCCTTTTTGTGCAATAGAAATCGACCCTGCAGATGGCCAATGTTATCTTCAGATTTCGGCCTCTTTGAGAAGGGCTTTGGCACCTTGGGAACAATTAAATCAGCCTTCTTGAGGAATATATAAACCTGGAACAATTCAGCCTCTTGGGTGATTGGGAATTTCGATCCTTCCTACAAATATCAATGATACTTCGGATCTACAGTTTTTCCTGCAAGTAGGGTGTTAAAGATCGTCCACCAAAATTGGAGGAAAGAGACTATAGGGTGGCAATGAGGTCCACCAAAACTAGGGTGACGAATTTGGCTTGAAATCCTTGATCTGAAACTCACTTGAGTTTCTCTTCAATAACAATGAGAAATGATCAAATAGAATGAATAGCAAATGATCCACAACCTCCTTTTATGAATTCTCCCCAAGCTTCTAGACTCCTTTTCAATATTATTTTATTGGTGGGGGTTGTTACCCACCATTTTGTGGGTGATATTTCTAGGAGAAAAATTTTCTCGAAGATGGTCCTCAGCCAACAGCCCCTTGCAGCCACCAACTAGCTTGTTGTGCCACTTCTCCACAACTTGAGCCAGCCATGTGGTCCCTCACCCATCTGCCATGATTGTATGTTTGAAGGTGGGCCTCCTGAACCTAAAGGTATGCTTTGTCATTTGGTAATTGATTATTATAGTTTGCTTATCATGGACACTTTTGGGCATGGATTAATGGGGTGATTCGGCGGAAAGAATGAACTAGGTTTATGCTCTTGTCCCCTAGACCCCTTTTGGATGTTAACCTTGGATTCTAGTCTTGTGGGATCTCTTTTACTAACCCTTTGGCTTTAGGGATGGTACTTCATGGCCGATTTTGGATCTCCCTCATCCACATATATTACCCACTTTCCGCTCATTATAGCCCCATTTATCATTTCTCCCACCTGGTTCCACATAGGATTAGCTTTCCCCTTCCCCTTGCCCACACCTTGGGTCAAGCCTGGAATAATGCCCCGGAGGTTGATGCAGCTAAAAAGAAAGTAAAAGCATAATTGGCCACATTCAACAGGAACATGTACCACAAATTGCAAAATATGGTCGGGACAAACACATTTAACACGTGAGCAAAAGCCAATACATGAGTTCTAACCCATCATCATGGCCATCACCCTGGTTCTTATAGGCCCTAGATGAGCCTCCTTTATCATTTAGGAACACATGATTGTCCCAACCCCTGGTGGGCAATGAACCGCCCTACCTTGAAAGGGGTATTCACTTGTGTCTCACACATCATGCTCTTACCCCTTGAGCCCCTAGCAGCTAATTAAAGAAAAATCATAAAAGGCAAAAGGCATATAAAGAAGGGTGGAAAAATCAAGGTTGGGGCACCTCATGTACCATGATTAGTCCCTCCTATACATTATATACCCAAGTGTGGGTTTCCCTTTTACTAGCTACCCTAGTACCCCAGCATGTGCCCCAACGTTGACCCTTTTCAACTTTCCTCAAGATCACTATCATATATGCATTTAACATCACTGTCACCACTCATTGTTATGAGGATTATTGTTGCATCAATATAAGGTCACTACTATCAAGATCATTATCATGTCTCTATCTGTCAAATATCTCAGAGAAACCATCACAATCAAATGGATTAGTGTCCAAATCATCAAGTTCACTGCCATTTATTGGTCCAGGTTATATAGACACAATTGTGTCACAGATATGCAAGCTTAAGCCTTACACACAAAGGTCATTTCCAAGATTACTCTTATACTCTTTTAAACTTACAGTCAGTCAGTTTACCCTCATCAATCAGCATACCCTCATATTAGTTTGCCTTCTTCAGTGCTTCTGGCTAACACTTCTCAAATCAACGTACTTTGGTTTCAGTCTCCTACAATGTCAGTGTATCTATGTAAACCCTAACTGGCAGTATATAAGTCAACGCTTATCAGCTTCCATCAAGGTCACTGTTGTATTTTGTTGTCACTGTTACAGTTGTAAAATATTGACACTGCTAAAAGATACTCTGTCAAATATTATTGACATATCCCTACTGCCACTTGGATATAATCATGAAACAATGAAAACAGTGGTGATAGTACTGAATATCTTCCAGACAATTGTGCTTAGAATATTGTCAATGCACAAGGCAACATATGATTGTAAATGGTTGACTGTCACATTTATTTGCAGATAGCAATTGTCAACTCCGTTGCTCCATATGCTCTTCCATACTTTAATATACCAATCCAACTTCCATACATGTTTAGTACTTAATCTTAAGTCTAGAAACTAAATAATAATGGTTACGCAGAGGATCAAAAGAGAGTTGTTTGATGAACGGCATATACGCATAGAGTAGGATCTTCAGAATTAACAAGGTTGTATTGGTAGTGAATATAGGTTACATTTTTCAGTATCTCACCCAGAAATAAAGACTGGAACTTCAAAACTTCACTTCACAAGAAATAGACTTCACTCATCACAGAGATTTATATTTGGCTCTCTCATTACAGGGATATTGCAGAGATTAGGGTCTATTTGTATCACAAGAACACAGTTTGATCAGATGTCAAAGCAGAGTGACGAATTCTTGTATCAATTTGATGCTCCTTTGTTGTTTGTCACCTCAGAGTTGAATCAATGCAAGACATATGCCCAGAAATCATACGGAATCATGAATTTGATTTCGTTTGTCTGATCCTGTGAAACCCACATAAATTAACAAATTGTTATCCACAAAGAATCCTTGCAAGAACGAGTTTGTGATCACGTCAGAAATTCAACGCAGGGCAATTAGAATGTTTTTAGACCCTAGACTTGGCCGTAGAAGAGGACTTTTGTCAAAGCGGAATGTTTCTTCAAAAACAAAACAAAACAAATCCAGTGAACCCTTTACAAATTTCACCATCCAAAAACCCTTTGATTGGCCGCAAAGCGAATCATAAAAATATCATGTTGAAAAGAACGAGTTATAGTCCTACAAGAACAGTGAATCTCAAAAATTAAAACTTGAACCCTAAATGAAACCCTCCGCTCAATCTGTCTTGGCCGCAAAGAAATGACTTCACTCTTCGCTTGCATTTTGGAGAGGTAAATGATATGTTTATATAGTTTCATGAGAATGTATTTGAGGCCGACAGTAAATACTTCTAGAGAGCCCGAACTTGGAGCCAACCCATGAAGGAAGATTAAATTTTAATTTTAAAATAAAGCCAAAGATTAGGGTCCACCTTCATTGGCTCAAATTTGAACTTAATTTTGATCTTTGACTTCCTAAAAAACTTTTATTTTAATAAATGTTGAAACCCCTCATTTAATTTAATTTATGTCAAAAATCCCTTTTGTTTTAACCAACAAGAAACTGCCACATCATCATTCGGGGTTTTGGTCCATAGGCTAGGGTTTGCAACTTTGACTTAGTGTAACTCACAAACCGAGAGGGACCACGAGATGTTCCACACATCAACGGAATCAGCATGATGAGGAGAATCTGATGGCAAGGGTGTCCAAGACAAATTCAGTGATTTGCATCATCAAAATCCTTAATATTTATTGGGTGTCCTCATTGTCCAAGGAAGCCAAACCCTAAAGCTAGGGTTTTATCATCCATCTGCAACATCAATGATGATCATGACCTCAACACATCATTACATTAAGTTGCAAATCAACATCTGCACCATGGGATCCAAACCCTAGGATTAGGGTTTCATCCTGCAGTTAGGGTTTTTTCCACATCATCAGTGCTAGGGCTTCATCACGTCTACATCATTATCCTGCACCTGCTTCTTGACATCCTACACTTGTTGCTCCTGTTGCAAATGTTGCTTGACATCAATGGCAACATACTCAACAAACGCTTGAGTAGAAGAGTGCCATGTCACCCCTCTTGCCTTCTAAAGGGTGACATTGGGTACTGTGGTGATGATGTCTTGGTTTGGAGGCATTTTGGAGGCATACCCGTTCATGTGGAGCTACTCCTTAGAGTATGGCGCAGTCATTAGCCCACTTGACACTTATGGCATTTAAAGCTCATTTGGAGGATGACATCATAGTGGAGGAGGCATTTTCTCCCACGTGCGTGGGAAATTTTGGCATATTTTGTTATGCTTTGAGCTAAGAGGTTAGTTTGTAACCTCTGTCAGGTGGAACACTCAAAGTAGACTTGTAATTAGCGTTTTTTACTTGTATTGTTGTAAAAATGAGGGAGATAAGTCTCATAAAAATAGATACTCCCCTCATTTCAACTTTTCATCATTACGCATTCACTCTTCTCTTCTAAGAGTGTGAATTAGTCCCTTTTGCTACAATGGGCAAGATGTGATATTTTATGGTGCTAATTTTCTTGTGGAGTGGATCTTTTGCATGGAGATGTTATTCTAGGATTGAAAAAAGTGCTTCTTTGGAGGTTTTTGTAAGTTTAATGCTTTATCATTAACATTTTGCATATTAAATATGTGAAGTAAGGTTTCTATTTATGCCATGACTAAATGCTTAATTATTGTTAGAATATTGCTACATTATTGCATGCAAAATTGTTCTCTTTAAGGCTAAGTTGCGCGAAACGCCGAAACGTCTAGAAATTTCCGAAACAGGGACGGCCCGAAACACGACCCCAGGAAAATGGAAACGCGGCTGAAACATCATATATATATCTATATATATATATATATATATATATATATATATATATATATATATATATATATATATATATATATATATATATATATATATATAGTCAATATTAAATAAATTATAACACATTATTTTGCAAGAAAAGAAAGAATGAGACATATAAATGACATTGTAGAAGGAAATCCAAATTTATATTAACTCCAACAGATGATTACATGACGCAAATATCCAAAATTAGCCTTTATAGACGAGGCTTTACATCCAAGACTTCAAAATCAGCCTTTATATGTGAGGATATATCATTGTTTTTAAAACTGGCCTTCCTAACCGGTAACCGGTCAAACCGACCGGTCAGCAAGGCCACCGGTTGGAACCGGCTAAAAAACCCGGTCAAGAAGGTGATGTGGCAGATTTTTGGCCTTAACTGGTCCTAACCGGCCGGTTCCATCCTAAATCGATTGGTTACTATATAATGTTTATGTGAATGAGCTAGGTTGGTTCAACTAACATCAAACTTTCAAGATATGCAGCTAGTAGAGGTTGTGACTCAAATGAAACAAGCTTGAGTTGGAATCAGCGTCCATTGCCACTTAAAGTCCACCTACATCTTGAAACAACTACATTTTACCTACAAGCTCCTTGTTTCACATTAGATCTTTAGCTTGTGCTGTTTAAAACCTTTTTGGCATTGAGCTTATGACTTGTGAAATTTGTGGAGTGTTGCTAAGCCTTAATTCTCCATCTACTAGTCCCTCTTTTATCTTCACCTCAAGTCTTTTGTTGAATTTTTCAAGCTTTGACACACCTCCTCGAAAGTTACTCTCATTGTGACACTTTTCATGTCACTTAAACTTAGAACTTGCTAGTCCCAGCAACATTCACTAATTTTTGGCAACCTTCCATCTTTGTAATATGGCATGCATCATCGAAGCTTTTAACTTTTTAATACTTATGACAAGGTGAAAATCTCCTAGACTTTGAACCTTTTAAGCCTGTGTCATTTGATCAACTGCCTCTATCTTTTGATTTTTTGTATCAACCTATGGCACAAAGTTTGCAAGTTTTGAAGTTCAAAGTTACCACAACACGTTGCATAATGATGTACCTTTTGGTATCAATAAAGGTGCAATAAGACCATAAGAGCCACAAAGCAACAGAAATAAGTTTGGAACTTTCAATAATGTGCATCAGATCACATGTAAATGAAAGATTGAAAACTCCAATCCTTATGATAGGGAGCAAAAGGAAAAGAATTTGCAAATGTTGCATTTTGCAAGCTACTTAAACTTTCAAAAAATCTCAACCTCACAAGAAAGTAAAACTTCAATATCAAGTAAATTGCAACAAGGAAAAGGGCTTATCATGATAAGTTGTAAATGAAAGTGACATGTCGCAAACATCATAATGACTGAAAGATTCAACTCATGCAACAAGACACATAAGAACGACTGAAAGATTCAACTCACACAACAACACACATAAGACAGATCAATAGCGATGCGCCACATCACAAGTTGCAGATCAGGCTGAGGCATCCTCAAACTCTGAACCAGATGATGTCTATGTAGCTCCTGATGATGATCCTGTGTCTAGTAGTGGTGATGAACTTGATGATTGATCATGTGTACACTGTAGGCTTGTAGTAGGCCAATGGCCTCATAGCTTGCAACATTGTTCTTTATAGGCCATTTAGAGCCTCATTGCCTATGTATTTTACTATTTTGTCGATGATATGTACTGCACTTGGTGCCATTTTGATATATTCACCTTTACATGGTATATAAATGAACTTTGCATATTTTGTCTCTATTGGCTTGGAATCATGGTTTTAAATCTTAAAAATAGATTTGTTTCATTCAAAATTAATTATTTAATGTATTTTTCTAAAATCGGTTCGTTGAACTTTAGACCTAACCAGTCCCGGTTCGACCAGTTCCGGTCGGTAAACTGGTTCATTAGGTGGACTGGTCCGGTCACCGGTTCCGGTTTTAAAAACATTGGGCTATATGTGTTAAAACTGAAACATGAACTAAAGACAATCATGGCTACACTAACATATCATTACTAATAAAACTCATCCTCATCAGCAAAGATAGAACAAAATGCTTGTTCAACAGAAGAGGCAACTCCACTAGTATTTCCAGTTGCACTTGCATCACCACTGGCACAAATATCAAGAGCCAAAAGAGAGAGCTTTAAATTTGGACATTCTGCATCCACATCCCAACCTTTATGAGGTCTACTTGTATATTCTTCACCCCTATGAGACACAAGGCATAGGTTTGAATGCACATATACAAGGTCCTCTGCCTTCTGCAATCCCAACCTATTGCACTGCACACTATGAATGAAACTGTAGGTGCTCCAATTTCGTTTTGTTGATGAATAGCTTGCCACTTGTGATAGAATACGAGTGGCAAGACTTTGCAAATGAACACCACTTGCCCCATGACAAGTCCACCACTTAACTGGGTCCAAGATCCTCCTCTCATCCAAAGCTAATATGTCTGCAAAATCCTCTAATCCAGCAGCAAAATAGGCAAATTCTTGCCTTACATGAGTTTGTAAAGAAGTTGGAAATATCCTCTGAAAGGCTTTCTTCACTCCATTTGCCACCTCCTTGTCCTTATGTGGAGCCTTCCTCTTCCCATTGCTTTCAACAATGAATTCTTCATCATAAAATTTTGGACTCAAAGCATGTGCCAAAGTGTGCAATGGAGCGTTGAAGCTATTCCACCTAGTAACAATAATGGACCTCACTTGTTCAACAAAATCAAAACCCACAAAAAGAAGAGTGGGAGCCTCTTGTATAATAATTTCCAAGGTTTTTTCAACCATGGTATCCATGCCATCATAAACCTCTCCTAGGAAAGGTTTCTCTGTGTCTGCATCTCGGAGAAGATCAAATGCAGGTGATGTGAACTTGAGCAAGAAATCAATCTTGCTCCACCAATCTTCATCAACCAACACCCTCCTCACCATACTTCCCTTCTCTGAATCTGTCTATCTCCACTTAGCTCAAGTTGGACCCACCACCATACTCATTAATGCATTTTTAACTTCAACAAGGCGACGCAACATGATGAAGTTTGAGGCATACCTTGTCTCAGCAACTTTCAACAACTCCAATTTGGAGTATTCTCGATATATTGCTTGAGATTGGTGGTGGTTGGTGATGAATTTTATAATCTCCCTAGCCTGCCTTGTGACCTCCTTAATCCATTTTGTTTTTGCTTCGATCTCTTCTAAACTCATATTCAAATTGTGGACAATGCAAAGATTGCAAAATATGTAATTGTATCTACTCTCAACAATCAAGCCTGCAACTTTGCAAACAGGTGCATTATCTATGATAACTTGCACCACATTTTCTGGCCCTACTTGTTCAATAGCAGAAATTAAAATATCAGCAATGAACTTACTATCCTTTATCTCACCCAAACAATCTTCTGCTTTGATGAACATGGCTCCTTTTGGTGATGATGCAATGACATTAATCAAAGGCCCACATCTTGTATCAGTCCAACCATCTGAGATAATGGAAAACACTGTACTACCCCATGAGTTACGAATTGGTTTCAGAACATCATCAAGAAGTTGCCTCTCTTTCTTCAGCAAAACTGTTCTGACTTTTTCATAGTTTGGGCCCTTGTAACCTTGAGGAGCTTTGTTAATCGCTCTCACCAAATCCTGCCAATATGGGGATCGAACCACATTAAAAGGGATGCCACAAGCAAAGATGGCCCTTGCCACTCTTGAGTCAGCTTCTTCTCTCCCTTGACTATCAAGCATTTTCAACAATTTGTTGTCTTGAAATGGAGTTGATGTCTTTCATAACTCTGCTTCTAATTCTAGTGCCCTCCTTTTTATTGGTTCCTCAAAAATCCTCGGCTCAATGCTATCAGACATGCAAGGATTTGTAGTACCCATGCCGATTTTGCTTCTTTAATCCTTCAACCTTTGAGCATCATTGCTCTCTTTCTTGAATTTAGCGCTCACCTCTGCATTTTTGGTATGTGCACACACATCAATACCCTTTATCTCTTCATGCAAAATGTGAGTCTTCACTCTTGTGTAAGAGCCCTTGAAGGTCTTTTCAATTTTACATAAATCGTACTTCCATTCCCATGTACCACCAGAACCCATCTGCTTCACTTTGGCAACATACTTCCTTAGAGGATAATATTCTTGCTACCTGGTTGCTTGAGTGGATTTAGGGGCACTTGAAAGTTGAAACACAACTTTGAGAAGCCATGAATGCTACAAAATTACAATAATACAAAATGAAAAACTCACCCAATTTAGGGCCACTTGAAACAAAACTTTGAGAAGCCATGAATGCTGCAAAATTAGGAAATGAAAAAGTCACCCGACTAGCTGCTGCCCACGCTCTTCCTCTTGCTGCCCACACCCTTCCTCTTGCTGCCCACGCTCCAAAACACAAATAAACTCCTTTTTTCTGCTATAGGAAGCTCTTCTTACAAAACAATGTGTGAGAAATGAATGAATGAAGTCCCTTTTTAAAGAAAAGAAGAGGATCATAGGGTTTCTAGAGAATTCTATTCTTTTAATTTTCTAGAGAATTCCATTTGTAAATTTTTTTATTAAATTTAGCTAACAGCCTCATAAAAATTGGTTTATTAGTGTGTTTTGGTGTTAAATGGGGCCCACGCCCTTTTGCCACTCCTTGAGATAGCTGAAAAAGGCCAAAATAAAATTTAATTTTTCCTTTTCGGTCACCAAAACTCTGCCTGTACTGGCCAAAACACCGCCGGTCCTACCATACGGCGTTTCGAAATTGGGAAACGTCGTATAGTACGGCCAGCGGCGTTTCGGCCCCATTTCAAGTCCGTTTCTGCGTTTCGGGTCGTCCCTGGTAGTGGTACGCCACCATTTTTGGTGTTTCCTGCAATATAGCCTTAAGGACTATAGGGAAACTCTAAATGTGCATTCACTATATTTAATTTATCCCCACACAAGAATAATAGTGAGGGTTTTAAAAGTGGATGTTGTAGCCATCCCCCCTTACTCCATCAAGGTTTTTTCAATGAAATTTAGCCCTAGAATACTCCATTAAACCCGAGTAGGATAAGCCACTAATCATTCCTATGATCATCCATAATTTCTATTAAATTTCATCTTCTCTCTCCCATTCCTAGACATCTAGGGTTAGCCACTAGGGTTTCGAGGGCAGATTTATGCATAAAAGTGAATTTTGGTAGGATGTTTTTCATCCATAAATCACATAAAGGAAAAATATAACAAGGTGCATGGTTAATCTTCCTTAATTAGCACTGATGTCATTCCTCTTTTTCTATTTATGCATACCTAACAGCCATATGAATTAATTTCCTAACCTAACCCTAGTCTCTACTGGAACACCTTTGTTCCCTTTTTGTTGATTATCATTAGAAGGCCTTTTCCTTGGCTACAATATGACATTGTGCACCTTCTTTATTGCATATCAATCAAACCCTTACTTGAAGCAGCCTTATATTTGGTGTAGGCGTAGAGTATTGAACCTTGGTATAGAACATCTAGGTCTTTCTAGGCTTTACTGGTATTCTGGGCCATATTATAGACCTCTCATACATCACCTTATGCCATGGCATTAGAATACCCTTTAAGTGATCTAGGGAAGCCTACTAAAGAGCAGGATAAAGGTTGTTGAGGTGACAGTGGCAACCCCTTCTCTTGTTGCCATAAGGTCTGGCCCCACCCAATGAAGCTTTGCACTGGACCAGCTAGATTTGCGGCAATATGGACCATTGTCCATGATGTGAATCATCAAAGAAAACCTCCTTTAGTTACCCCTAGAAGTGAGGGGTAACACAGCCCATGGGGTTGACAACATAGGTTGAAAATTAACCAAGAGCTATTGCCGACTGCACTATGCAAACAATGTTCATTGCATCGGACCTTCAATTGTCCAGAAGAAAATGACACTGCCAAGAACATCCTTGAAATTGCAACAGGAAGATGAAGTTCTACACTAAAAATTAATCCCAGCATGTCATACTCTGACTAAGTAGTTTCCTGTTTCTGCCTGAACTCATAAAAGACATTTCATAGAACAAAATACAAAATCTGTGGTGTCCAGATCTAGTTTAACAAATGGATATAATGATTCTGTTTACTTAAATAAAGTTATAATCTGACAAACAATCACCATTTTCACCACTAAACTTTTACACTATGAAATAGCCTCTAAACATCTATCGTGTAGATAAATGTTCAAGAGATCTTTTTAGCACTGAAATGCCACAGAAAGCAAAGGGGCAACAAAATTATTACCTCTCCAACTGTTGCATCCCTTCAGAGAATGTAACCCCTTTAGAGATGCTCAACAACTGACCCTCATCAACACTGGAAATCTCATCAGTCGCTTTGTGAAGAACTACATCAACTGTCTGTAACTGGGGTATTAGTGGCAGATCAAGATCCATCGAAATGAATGTCAACCCATTGCCAGTTGGCATTGTAGGGAATGCACCTCTCTGCCAAAAAACGGCCAAACTTTCAGTGCTATAAAGGAAAAAATAGAAACCAGGTAAAAATAATTTATTGGGGTAATACTAACTGGCTAAGCAATCTAAATTTGTAACGAACCTTGAGAAAATCCTTTTCTCGAGTCCACTTCATAACATATCCAACTGTAATGATGGAATCTCCCAAAGCCTGTAAATGGACAAGGAATTCAGGATATTTTGCAGTAATATTTTGTAACTTCAAAGAGACAAGTCATTGTACTAGTATGTATTCCATTTACAAGTAAAAAGAAAATAATGAGTGCATCTCTTCATAGTAAAAATCACAAGGTACTTTGTCACACTAAACCTTAAAAGTCCTTCAAAGAGTTTCTAACTGTTTCAACAGATACAATTGGATAACAGTAAAGGTATATACCCTTCCACTTTTGCTTTAATTTTTGTAAATATTTTCTGTAAATATAACATGTATTTTGCGAAAAAAAAGTGTAAGTTTGTAACTACTAATAACCATTTTGTTCAGGCGAGATAGAGTAATAAGTAAATCTTGCAGCTTCTGAATTGTTGTTACACCAGACATGTCTGAAACAGTATTTTCCAAACCTGCCAAAACAAAAGAAACATAAATCATGTCACAAATTACAAAATGCTTTTCTAATGGTCCAGATTGCGGGGAAACTTTCCTGATCTTGAATGATTTTTAATGCATGTACAACATCTATCTTATATCAAGCAGGAAAGGACAGCTATGAGTTGCAAAAATACATGAAGAAAGAAGGGGAAGTGAGGGAAGAAAAGAATGCTCATTTTAAGAGAACTGCTCATAAAAAGTTGTGGCAGTAAAGACTGGTGATGAGCCAGTTGGTGGAGCCTTTAACCAACTCTATGCAGCTACTAACATTGGCTTAAAAGTTCAACTAGGCAGATGATCTTGTACTACTTCCAAACGAATTACAAGAAGTTTCTAGAAAACATGGCTTCCAAGCCAGTCCTAATGTGGAAATACTCCATAGCAAAAATTAATAAAAGCTGGTTATCATAGTGAAGTTATCAAAAGTATGGTTCCAAGTTGTCATAACAGGTAAAGGAGTAAAACTGGCCTGGAAAAAACATTTCAAAATTTTAGGATCTCAGGATTATTCAGATTGGAGTGTTTACATGTAAAGTCCCTGAGCAACTGCTGACTGAAATGTGTATGGGGTTTTCTTGCACGTTGAGGGTTTTGGTATCTTTTGTTGTGTTTTTGGATTGATGTTGTTGAGTGATTGTTTTGGCAATTTACTTTTTTATTTGCATGCATAAAAAATATGCTTCAACCACAGAACCAAATTACAGAACTAATAAATAAAACTGTTAAACTTTACTGCCAGCAATGAATTGAAGAAAACATGCCTGAGAGAGACTAAGGTATGAAGCTTCCAGCCTGATCTCAGATGAGCACCACCTTCCGACACAGTTCACACTTCAGTTCTGATACTAGTCATCAGGCGCCTTGGGACACTTTTTATATGGTTATTGTGATCCTTGTCACGCACTGGCCCGAGTTGCAAATGCTGCTCCTGAACCTAGCAGAGATCTGTTTCCTCAACACCTGCTGACCCCCTTCTACTCATTCTTCGACTCTAACATGCACTTAGTGATTCATGCAAACAATGGAAATGAACTGCTTCCTGAGAATGTTGATAGTGCCCCGTTTGCTGAGTGATTTACGATGGTATACGCAGCCTGGCAGAGCCCAATCTGCATGCAATGACTCACGTTGGCTCATGCAAGTTCCACCTAGCTCGGCATATACTCGCATTCAATTGGTCCAGGGCCTGATATTCCTCTCATTGGCCCGCCGTCACTCGCTTTTTTAGCTGATGCAGTCGGCCTGGCTCCTACCTCTGTTACGTATCCTCCCACAGCAGCCCAATCTACCTCTGGTGGCTCGCTAGCTCCCTTCCCAATAAATACAATCTGTCTGGCTGCTACAGCAATCATAGATCTCACACCAGGCAGCCTGATCCACCCCCTGACTTGCTTCTGAATCGCTGCAGCCTGTGGATATCCTCAGATGTACCTACAGGGACGTAATCAACCAGAGCGGCTCCTTTATACTCCCTCACATGCAACACAGCATACGACTCTTCTCTTGGTTACTCAGATCACCCCAATCAGCATGGTTGCAGCCTTCAAGTGGCTTGAGCCATCCCCCTATACATTCTACATTCGGCTATTCCCCTAGCACACGTTCAATCAAGCATGCGCAATCAACTCCACATGTCTAACACATTCAATCATCCGTTTACATTCATCCGAGCCTCCCAGTCAAGTAGGAACTTGCATAGGTCAAGCAAGGTTCTCCAGCTGTACTCAACCCTGTCAATACCAGAACGATCCACCTGAACACCCTCGATCTGTGTGATGGAAGATGGGTCCCCAAGGGACGTAAATCTGTCACAATGAGATTCTTGACAATCTTGCTCCTTTCACGATTAAATCTAATGAGAGATCCGAGTGATCCCTCCTTTGATCCAGTTAGGGTGGATGATCATCCACCGAAACTAGATTTGCTTCCAAGGATTTTCATCCGAGGAAGAAATGAGATGCTACGCTGTTCGATCCAATCTCCAAGAAGGCCAATGCATAATGATGAGAGGAAAATCCCATTTTTCTCTTTTAATTTTTCTTTTTCCTCAATTTCTTGCCTTTCCTCCAATTTGAATTTATTTCCCTCTCTTTTTAATTTCTATTTTATTTTCTAATATTTTCCTCCATCACTTTTATTAGTCACCTTATACATCACTTTATAAAGTTGTTTATTTATTAAGTGACCCCCTTTTTATTAATGACCTATTGCAACTCTAGCCCACGGGAGTCGAAAATGAGCTAATGAGACATCCGTCTACCGATCATTTGACAGGGGAAATTACAATCCTCCCTCCCCAAAGATTGATTGTCCTCAAGCAATGCCATCACACCCTAGTACTCCATAAACTAGACCCAACCAAACAGAAAATGATATCAGGGTCCCAAACCAGCCTAAAAAATGTGAAGCATTGTCTACTCAGCTCACTGTTTGGCAAGGAATTGACATAAGAGGCCTCCAAAACACTGTCAATGAGTAAAGCAACTCAATACTGCAATATCTTGTTCAATCCCTCAAAGAACTGCTCAACTAGGGTACCAATCCCATGCACCCCAGGAGTAAACTCCTGAAATTAACAATCGACCCTTGCAGAAAAAGATCCCAGCCTCCATGACATCCCCAAGTCGAGAATAGCCTCCTCCGGCTAAACATACTGCCACCAAAGTGAAGCACTGCAAAACCTGAATGAATCACCGAAACGCGAAATGCTCCCCTCAAAGATGAAGCCCAATGGAAAATCTAAGTGACTTTCCCCTATAAGTATCCACTCATCCCTATCAGTTCTTGGACTGCCAAGCCCTATAATCCCAGGGTCCCATGCTAATCTCAAAAAGAAACCACCATGCTGACATTGTGCCACTCTAGTCCTAATTGCCTGCCCATTGTACTCAAACTGGGTTGTCCTCTCTTGGAACCCCATGCCAAAATATCTATAAGTGTCGAACCCACAACCCTGAAACATACCCTACCAAGGCATCTTAGCAAAGCCAGAGTCTGCTAGTCCACAGTTAGACTCAATCCTGAATAACGGAAGGGAGAACTTGTCTTGCCACAAAGAGCAAATCTCAGCAATCTCTCTCATGAGGATCCAAGAATGAAGTAGACCAATCATTGTCACAACCCTGTCCATCTAGAAGTGAAGCAATCTAACAACCCAACAAATCCCTAGGTCCCATAGCCTAATTGAGAGTCCACCACTTCCAATCCCTATTGACTATTGTTTTGACATATTGATAATCGTTGGATCCATTTGAGCCATGTCTCTAATCCCTATATGCTACCAGTTGTTGGAACCCAGATACTAGGAATCAACTCTGTGCATGTTAATTTGTCCTATGTCTGCCCAACCATAGAAAATTATGCTATCCCTACTCTCGACAATGTACTCAAATAACGCTTGGAGTCTAGACACCCTCCTGTAAAATAGCTTTGTCATCTGGGTTACCTCAAGCTCATACAAGCCCTCGGGGTGTCCTCCCAAGGGTGTATCATGCGTCACCCTCATGATCATCTCCCTTAGTATGGATTCAAGGGTAGAACATCCTTTGTAGTAGATCATGCCATTCCCATATCTATACCTGTCACCCTGAGCACTGATCACATACCCAAAATAAAAAAATCTCGATCATGACTATAACATACCATTTCTCATCCAACTGCCTCTAGTGATAATCCAATCAAAGATTAGTCTTCGAGGAACACGCTACTCCAAGATGCTCATCCTCCCACTCATTAATCTTGGGTAGACCAACTTCAACGATATGTTCGGAGTCCCTATCAGGAGGTCTCCCTGGAGGGAATGCTCCAAAAACCCACAGTGCAGCATTGTACACCTCTGCATACCACTACACACTATTGGTCATCTTGTATCATCCTACACCCTGTAGATACCACTATATCAATCTCACTACTGGTGTTAATTGTACCTAGATCCTAGATGGATATATCCTCGTGTTAAATGTTGAATTTTGTAGCTATGGTCGGTCTTCATAATTAACATTTTAGCCCTTGATGTATATGTAATAATAAATACTAGACATATTCTTCATGTCAGTTTCAAAAAGAACAAAAAATTGAAATTTAATTATGGAATTCTTCCCTCCAAATGTAGAGTTGACTCCAGCCTACTTAAGTCGGCCCCACCCAACAGTCACACCTCTTGGGGACACCTTTGTTCACTATATAAAGGAAAATTTCTAAGGCAAAGAAGGACAAAATTCTGAGGCACAGAAAGGCTGAATTTCTGAGCATATCAGGGTTTCAAGACCGAGATCTCTGAGTGAAGAAGAAGGCAGAAATTCGGCCCTAAACAGAGCTGAGCAAGTTGAGTTTATTGGGAAAATTAATGAATTGACACGAGGGTTGACTGACCAGGTTTGACCAAAGCTATATTGCTAGTCAGTTTGAATTTGTATCTGACTAGAAGAATTAGATGTATCTCTATTGATCTTAATAATTTCTCTAAGGAAAAGGGTTGGGTTTTTCCCTATGTGGGTTTTCCCAGGGTAAATTCCTATGTATCTTGTTTGGATGTCTCTTTATGATCCTATTGGCATTTTGTTTCTACTGTTGAGATCTTTTGTGTGTTAATTTTTGGCAACTCAGTGACAAATTCCAATCATGGGACTAGATTCCTCTTTTGAGAGGACCAATTTTGACTATTGAAGCGCTCATTTTGGACAAGGCAAAGTGTATTTTTGAAGAAAATCCCACATGTGCACAAAAGGTCAGGTCGGCCCAAAATAGAAATTGGACACCCATGGATGGCTATAAATACAAGTGACCTCAACCTCATTTGGACATCATCATTATGATCATTCTTCATCTTTCTTTGGTTTGGCTCCCACAGGTCTGAGATGGTTCGTGAAAATTTCGCCCGCACAGGTCCAAGATTGTAGGGTCCGAAGCTCGCACATGTGCTAAGGTTTTGGTTTCCAACCGCAGGCATGACACTAGCAGTTCTTTGTCACAACTACAAGCATGCAAGCCTATGCATACGATTGAAGGGTTTCAGTCGCACGCACAACACTCTCTCCGTGCAGTTGGGACCTAGGGTTTGGTTTTAAGTTGATCGAAGTTTTCGACAGTTGACCGCAGATAGTGACAATTGATCATATTCTTCTGAATCGAGGTTTTGAGTATTAGCATTGTTAGGTTCATCTCATGGATGATGTTTAGTTGACTTTGTTGGATTGTTTATGGTTGAAGATATGGATCATTATACTCTCTCTTTATTGAATCATTCAACGACAAACTAATAAGAAGAAGAATTTGAAAGGGGTTTTCCCCGTAGTGGGTTTTGCCCTGGTCTTCGACTAATTGGTGTTTCTATGTGTGAATGTTTTTCTTCTATTGTTCCTTTATGTTCTGTTGCATTAATGATGATGTTGTTCTTTCTATATAATTGCATATGCTGTTGAGTAGTGTTGTAAATCTGAATATTGTTATGATGTTGTGGGGTGAATTCTATATGTAAATGATGAAACGTAATTATCTAAAGCAAAGAACAATATGCCCTAAGAAAAATTAACATGGTATCAGAGTTGGGTTGAAGAAAAGTCATTGAGATCACCCCTAAGAAGACACCTTTGATGGAAGCAAGGGTTGATGGAGAAGACCTAAAAGAATGCTAAGGGTTTGAAGGAAACCCTAGGTATTTTGGTTATTAGGGTTTGATGGATATCATGAGATTACAGTTTGAAAGAAACCTTGGTTGATGACAAAGGTTTGAGATAAGCAATCTAGAAACCCTAGCATGATCAAGTTCTACCTCTTGTGACATTAATGACACTTGAAGGTTGGTTCAAGAGGGAGATGAACACTTCTCATTGAGAGATAAGTACCATTTAGATTTATGTTATTTCTTCATTAAATTTATCTTTTTGCTTATACTTATGTATGTTTGAGTATTTTCTAACCTCTTGATGAAATGTGATAAGTGGATCCTTCCTGAGGATCATCTGAGATACAGGAAAAGATGGCTAGTGCTGGAAGAGGAGCTACAGTTTACCATGTCAAGTAACTGATGCAAAGTGCAAAGGTACATGAATACTACAAGGTATGTAAGTTGCAATATTGGATGGAAGGTAAGCCCTGAGGTATGACAAGAATATGAAATTTAGTTTGGTTTATGGTACATGTAATATATATTGGTGCTCTTGATATTTGGCAAGCATCTTTCACATGATAGATTTCATATAGAAGGCTAGCACATTGTTTTTGATATATGGTAGCTTGATACTTGAGATAAGCATGACGAAAGTGTGACAATAAGATTGATTCTCTTGTTGATCTTGGTAAAGTTTAGTACATATGACATGTGGTAGAATTAGAAGCCCTGACTTGATTATTATGATCCTTGAAGTATGAAGATACTCTTATATGACACTAACCCTTAATGAATGCTTGATGATATGATGATGACTTATTATGATATATGTCTGAGAGCCTAAGATAATTTGTGATCTGACAATTTTGTTGTAGCATGACAATATTATGATAGACAAGTTGATTGTGATGATTGAAAAGGCTTCTCATTCAGAATAAGAAATTTTTCATAAAATCCCTACACCTATTATCATTTGTGTTAAATGTATAGAAGATTTTTTATTGTTAAAGTAAGATTTTTGGACATAAATAGACTAATATCTGATGTTGTTGGCTTGCATCAAGTTCTGGTCTGAGAAGAGAGGGTTTCTCTTAAGTTTAAGCCCCAACCACACAGAAGAAGGCTTATGAGTGCAGTTGTAAGCCTCTCAACCGCACAGAAGAAGTCCTATGAGTACGGTTGTGCCTGTAGGTCACAAAAGTTGAAGCTTTATGCATGAAATCAGGAATGCACCAAGAGTATACAGACCTACAGACATGGAGCAGATGATGGAAGAGTTCTATGAGCAAGGACATTTCTAAGGACTTCATAATGTTTGACTTATTATAGAGAATATGAATGACTTGGCTTATCTTGTGTTTGCAAGGGTCTGTAGTATGCAATGATTTTTATTCTAAATGAATGGATGGCAGAAACTCATATGACTTATCCATGGTGTATGCATTTACATTTAGTAATAGAAATAATTATGATCATGTGGATGGCTTGATGAAGTTTGATATTGCTGTAAGGTTTGGTTGATTTGATTGCACAATATTGATTTGTTTGAAGTTAGGTATATTGGTTTGGTTAGTGTTAAGATTGCAGAAAACATTGCATGGTTTGAATGAAGCTCCCCAAACCTGGGATGTTCACATTAATAGTTACTTGGTGAAGCTTAGAAACAGTTCTGATCCAAACCTCAAAAGTTGGTCCAAGGTATGCCTTTGGTTTTGGTTTTATATGCTGGCGATTTATTCTTGACAGGTAGAGAGCCTCTGATGATCAAGCATAAGAGGGAGTTGACCACTGAGTTCGAGATGAAAGATATTCCAGAAATATGAGACTGCACAGATACACTAACAATTGGAAGAGCGCATTGAGTACATTGTTTCTAGCATGGCTAGCTATGGGGAAGTTTGGTTAAGGAAGCTCCATGGAGAGTTGTTTATGACAGTGATATATTGCGATAACAGAAGTGGAATTCGATTAACAAAGAATCTTGTATGTAGCTGGGACAAAGATATCTTCATAGATTGAGACAGTGTTGTTGTATAAGACAAGCTTAGGCTTGTGGTTGCTGCCTCTGTGAGAGGGAGGATGAATAAGGTATCCCTTTTGTGACATATTTTTTGCTCTAAAATAAGGTTTGATTTTGATGTCCTACAAAGGGCTGCTGCTCGTGGTGATGTTTGAGGCAACTCTTTATTGAGTTGGTTAGTTGGTACCAGATGTGAGCACATTGATATGTTTCTGATCTACAGAGAGCAGCATGGATTGATGGATGTGACCCTTTGGAATTAGGGTCTGGGTTGATCGAGGACACTGAGTCGGCTCTCCCCCCTTGTCTGAGCTCCCAGGGTGAGGAATTGAGATGTAGGGCTCCTAGGGTTGAGGGATCTTTGGAAAATAGGGTATCACCCTTATTTGTTACCCATAGGGTCGAAGATGTTGCTCCCCTATCTTGGTCTATGCAGAGTATATCCTAGTTGGCATCTATCTTTTCCACCCATCTAGCCAATGGGTGTTGGTTGTTTGAGTTATGCGTGATCCTTACTATTTATGGTAAGTGGCATCTCGCTCAAGCTAGAGATGCAGGTGTCTACCACCGACTCTTAAAGGTCATGTTGGGAAGATCGGGAGAGGTTTCCCGAGTTGTAGCATTGGTTCCCTGCTGGCAGAGTTTCTCGGGTCGTAGCATTAGCTCCCCGCTGACAGAGTTTCCCAAGTTGTAGCATTGGCTCCCCACTGGCAGAGTTTTCCGGTTCACAGCATTGGCTCCCAGCTAGCAGAGTTTCCCGGGTCATAGCATTAGCTCCCCGCTGGTAGAGTTTCCCGGGTCATAACACTGGCTCCCCGCTAGCAGAGTTTCCCGGGTCATAGCATTGGCTCCCCGATCGATAAAGGGTGGTAGATTAAGCTCCCCTCTGATGTCAAACTCTTCTTTTAGATTCGAGAATGTTCAACATATGAGCAGAGACAACCAAGAGATAAGGAGGGATAAGTAGAGATGAACCAAGATGAGTAGTGATAACATTTGATGACGAGATACTTGAGATGGGACATGCTATGATGACAGGATTGGAATTTCTCCCTAGCTGAGAGGGAGTGTTAATTTTTGGCAGCTCAGTGACAAATTCCAATCATGGGACTAGATTCCTCTTTTCAAGAGGACCAATTTTGACTATTGAAGCGCTCAATTTGGACAAGGGAAAGTGTATTTTTTAAGAAAAGCCCATATGTGCACAAAAGGTCAGGTCAGCCAAAAAGTGAAATTTGACACCCATGGATGGTTATAAATACAAGTGACCTCAACCTCATTTGGACATCATCATTATGCAAGTTCATCTTTCTTTGGTTTGGCTCACACAGGTTTGAGATTGCAAGGTCTGAAGCTCGCACGTGTATTAGGGTTTTGGTTTTTTACTGCAAGCACGACACGCACGTGTGCCTATGCGTGCGGTTGAAGGGTTTCAGCGGCACGCACGACACTCTCTCTATGGTTGGGACCTAGGGTTTGGTTTTTCAGTGGACCGAAGTTTTCGGCAGCTAACCACAGACAGTGACAGTTGATCATAGGCTTCTGAATCAGGGATTTGAGTATTAGCATTGTTGGGTTCATTTCATGGATGTTGTTTAGTTGATTTTGTTGGATAGCTTTATGGTTAAAGATATGGACTATTGTACACACTCTTTACCAATGTTCCACCAAGACTTCGGGACTGGGAGACGCGGCTGCGGGGAGACGTACAAGGGGGACGTGTGGGAGTACCCTCAAATTTTAGGGAAATTTATGGGGGACAGAGAGATGTCAGGGCATATAATTTTTTTCTTTATATATATTTCAAATTCATATTCAATAATGAAAGCATAAATACAATGATACATACATAATTGAATTAAATAATGAAATACATTGATCCATACTCATCATCCTTACTAATACATACATGATTCATCAATAGAATAAGAGATTCAATAATGAAATACTCTGATCCATATTCATCATTCATTATTCACCATTCTAGAATCTACATTGATTTAAAAAGTAAATTCATCATTCATCATTCTAGATTCTAAATTGATTTAAAATTAAATTCATCATTCATCATTCTAGAATCTAATTAGTACTAAGCAAAATAGACTATAATAGATACTAAAATCTGAAGAATAGAATAGTAAATTGATATAACTAAAACTCAAAAATAGTGGAGTGATAAGTCTAAAAGTCACTCTAAAGTAGACAGAGGGCTTGCTGCTCTTCATTAAATACTAATTCCATACCCTTGTACATGAAAAAATGCAATGGAAACATTGCAATCCATTGAATCCTGAATTCCTGAAATTCTATTAAGTCTGCTAGATTTTGAGTGAGATCTAAAATTCTACTTTCTCCATATCCAATGAGGTCGTAACCACTCTCAAACATCCTAAGTCATTTCATGGCAATGTTAAAAATTTAAGTAAAAGAATGAAAATGAAAGATAAAAGTAAATGTCACTTATGTCATTTTTACTTTAAGAATTTAACATTACCATGAAATGCATAGCATTAGTAGGACAATATGGTCAAATACTAGGTTTCCCCTGTCATAAATCATTGTTTACAAGCAAATTTATGGGGGGATGCCCTTTTGGGGAGTCGCGTCCCCCACACTGGGGAAACGTCCATGCCAATAAAAACTTTGATATTTCAAGTGAACTTTATCCTTGGATTCACTTTGACCATCTCATTTTCACATTGGAAAAAATGGAATGTTGTCTCTTAAACTGTATGTAATACTATGAGGATCATCCCTTTTGCACTTCAACACTATTATTTGCAATATTCCAAAAACAGACTTGCACCTTCGAGAAGGCATCAATGTACAGATTTGAAAATTTATCTAGAGCTTCCTTGCCTATCTTGAAAAATACTTGAAACAGGATGGCGATCTTTAGACAAGCCAATCTGATCTTGTCCACTATTTGGAATGATCCAATGTTGAACTAATGACTCATCAGAAGGTAATTCACTATCTTCTACTGTTGAACTAGGATGCAAACAAGTCTCATTTACTGGCCGAGGTGGCATCTCTCTCAAGAACCATAATACAACAGCATATGGGATTGTTGAACCTGGAATTCTGGGAACATCACTTAATTCCACCTACAAGGTGGCAGGACAACCAACTCTGATACCACTGTAAAGTCCCTGGCCGACTCTGTTCACTGTAATGTGTATGGGGTTTTCTTGTAGGATGAGGGTTTTGGTACCTTTTGTTGTGTTTTTGGATTTATGTTGTTGAGTGATTGTTTTGGCAATTTATTTTTTTAATTGCATGCATAAAAAATATGCGTCACCCACAGAACCAAATTACAGAACTAATAAATAAAATTGTTAAACTTTATTGCCAGCAATGAATTGAAGAAAACATGCCTAAGACAGACTGAGGTATCAAGGTGCTAGCCTGATCTTGGATGAGGACCACCTTCCGACACAGTTCACACTTCAATTCCGATATTAATCACCAAGCACCTTGGGACACTTTCTATATGGTTATTGTGATCCTTGACACACGTTGGCCTGAGTTGCAAATGTTGCCCTTGAACCTATCAAAGATATGTTTCCTCAAAACCTGTTGAACCCTTCTACTCATTGCTTCGACTCTTCCATGCACTCAGTGATTCATTGACAATGGAAATGAAATGCTTCCTAAGAATGTTTACACTGCCCTGTTTGTTGAATGATTTACCACGGTATATGTAGCCTAACAGACCCTTATCTGCATGCAATGACTCACGTTGGCTCACACAAGTTTCTCCCAGCTCGGCATATACTCGCATTCAATTGGTCTAGGACCCGATATTCCTCCTGTTATCCCATTGTTACTCGTTTTTTAGCTAATGCAGTTGGCTTGGCTCCTACCTCTATTACGTATCCTCCCACAGCAACCCGATCTGCCTCTGGTGGCTCGCTAACTCCCTTCCCAACTAATACAATATGTCTGGCCACTACAGCAATCAAAGATCTCACACCTGGCAGCCCGATCTGCCCCCTAGTCTCACTTCTGAATCGTTGCGGCCCATGGATATCCTCAGATGTCCCTATATGGATGTAATCGACCAGAGTGGGTCCTTTGTGCTCCCTCACAGGCACCACAGCAATATGACTTTTCTCTTGGTTACTCAAATCACCCCAATTAGCCTACTCAAGCCTTCAGGTGGCTCAACCCATCCCCCTGTGTTAGACTTTGTAACTTGGAAAGGTGTTCTAGTCTCATGAGGTGTTATTGAGGCTAAGAACACAAAAGAATTAATTATCTCCAATCCCAGTTAATTTTTCTAAGGGAAAATGTCTTAATTAGATTATTAACCAGCCTTAATTATTTTCCTAAGTCTAACTTAAGAAAATAGGTTCATTAATCAATATTAATTGAGAAAAGCCAATTTCTCTCTAGTGACTTCTAGAAAAGTGACTTGATCGAGTCAAGATGATCTTAGCCATCAACTGGGATTAGATCTTGGTCATTGAATTATCAACGAGAAATTATAAGCAGAAATAGATGGGCATCTTGGAGACAGATTGAGTTGAGGCACAGTGATAGTGTGGGGTTGATACCAGCAAGGGTCTCAGCAGTGATTGATCGAGAAGAAATTTTCTAGAGCATATTCTTCATCTGAGAGTCTTCCAGCTTCTGAGTTTCAAAGGGAGATTTTAATAGGGCCAAATTACTTTTGCAAGGGGTTGATTTTCTCCAGCTGTGTGAATTACCAGAGGGAGGTTGATTTGCCAAGAGAAGTGAGAATTGCCACAAAGAGGACTATTTACTGAAGAGGTCGATTTGCAGGAAGGTCAAATTGCCAGAGGAGGTCGATTTGCTAGGAAGAAGGTGGAGATTTTCCAGTTGTGCAAATTGCCAGTGAACCAAATTCCTCCAGGCCGCACGTGTGGGTTGAATTTGTGTCATGCAGGAGGGTCGATTTGCTTCCAGAGGGTCGAATAGCTTCCAAAGGGTCGATTTGATTTGAAGAAGTGAAAAGCGATTTTTGTCGGAGCTTTGCCATTTTACGAAACATTGCACAAAGCGAGGACAAAACGGGGATGTTTTTTTTGGAAGCAGGGACGCAGAAGCATCATTTCCCAAAAATCTAGGTAGCGAAGCGTCTCGCAAGCATATATATATATATATATATATATATATATATATATATATGTGTGTGTGTGTGTGTGCATTTATATTCCAAAGAAACATCCCAAATACCAAATTAGTTGTTGAAGACATGATAACATGCATATTTTTACATAAATCAAGATAGATATGGCATCCATAATTCCGTTGTACATCAATGATTAATTATTCGAGCATCAACCATCTAGATTCTAGCAATTACAAACATACATCAAATTTGTAAGCATATTATAAAACATAAAACATTTAGAAGATAAAATCATCAAACATTCAAGTAACTTATCTAGCAAGTGAGCAACTGTCAACATTAGTCATGTCCAAAATTCAAATAATAATGTTTACAAAATAGGCCACTTGGCCACCACCAAGACTCAAATACACACTGAACTAGGAAAAGTAAGACAAAAAAGTTCAAATTCACAAAAAGCCTACAAGTCTAATCTATGACAAAAGTAGTAAATTGTGAATATATCTACTAATCTCTCCTCCTTCCACCACGAACAGTACATGGCAGTGGGCCTCCACGTGGTGGCAATAAAGAATATGGTGGTTGTCGAAGTTGTGGCACTGAAACTGATGAAGATGATGCCCCTATTGTTGGTGTTGAAGCATGGAACTCGGGAACCAAGGTACCAAATAGGGGTGGCATCTCAACTTGATCATCATCATACTGGATAAGAACATCCTCTAATTGTTCTGATCGCAACACTCCATCCTCCAAATCAGGCTCCTCTGGATTTCTATCCCAAACCTTAAGGTCTTTATTAGTCTTTGCATCATCACAGTAATGGGACAACAATCGCAAGTTGTAGTGAACATAAACCAAGCTCTCTGCCTGGTCTCAATTTAACCTATTCCTTTTGACATTGTGGATAAAAGAATAAGAGCTCCAACACCTCTCTACAGAAGAAGTGTCTTCCACCTATGATAGCACCCGCAATGCCAAAGTCTGTAGAAGTGGAGTAGCACCTCCATGCATGTTCCCCCACTCAAGAGAAGAAAAAGTTTCTCGATCTCTAATTGCATGCATGCTACCAAATGGACTAGTGCTAAGCGTATAGCTACGCAACTGTTTTTTGTACCATGGCAGACTCCTCCTCATCAGGGACTAATTTATCCAATGCTCTCATATCAGCCTCTAGAACAGAACCTCTAGATCTAGGTGTGGTTTTCTCCAACTCCCCACCCCCCAAGTGCTGGTGTTGAAAGTAATGATGAATGATAGTATCTAGGTGTCAGAACATATGCTAAGGCATGCAATGGAATGTTTAGCATATCCCATCGTTTTTCCACCTCTGCACAAATATAATTGTACAAGTTGATATCTCTAAGCTCAACAATGTCTTTAATCTGCCCCAACATGCTATCCATTTGTTCATACACCTCCCCAATGTTGATTTTTGGTAGTATCGGATGTGCTCTAGCCATGAAATCTGGTGGAGAGGCTAAATCACATGAGATCTCCAAAACCCAGAAATCGTTTGGAGAAATTCTACCCGGATGAAGAGATATTAAAATAATTAATATTTTTAATGAGTTCCTAAGTCTAAACTTACGAAAATTAAAATATCAAATGTATTAATATAAAATGGGTGAGAAAGTTCTAAGTGACGAGGATCAAGCCAGTTCTAATTTTAGCCGTTGATTAGGGACTTAATCTCGGTCGTTGAATCGTCAACAGGAAAATTATAAGAGGAGGCTTGAGGGTCAGTTGGAAACACACCAAGAGAGATCAAGAATTTGATTTTCGGGGCTGGGTTTGCTGAGGAAATTGAGTTAGTGATCAATTGCAGCGAGGGGCAGTTCAGCACATCTCAGACATGTACCTTCATGCTCTTCTTGAATTCAGGCATCCCTATCACCATCTGACTCACATAGGGTAGGGCCCCAAAGGTAGACCTCCGGTGATATAGATGCGATATGTCAATTGACATGATTCCCAATGGACCATCCTGCAACTTGATACAAATTGCCAACCCTGAACCCATAAGAAAAAGCACTTTGAAAATTCTGTTTTTTAACACGTACCTTTCCATCAATGAATGCCACCCTGAAACCTTTGACTTCCATTGCTGAAATGGACACCAGGTTCTTCTTGCGATCAGGTACATAAAAGAGATTCTTGTAAATGAATAGAGTTACCCTCATTTAATTGAGGGGTAACATTCCCTACACCCTTTCCGGGATAGCTAGCATCGACTCCAAGTATAATCCCACGGTTGTTTCCATCTCTACCAAATTAGAGAGTGCACCCTTCTATCCGATGAAGTGCCTGGGGTTCCTTGCTTTCTTTGAAGAGTCGGCCATTTCCTTGATGACCTACATTACCTGTCATTCCTTTGATCATTGAAGATGTCCCTAGAATGATTGTTATCTTCATCAAGAGATGTGTCTCTGCCATTCGGACACTCCTTCGCATAATGGCCAAACTTATTACAAGCAAGGCATCTGCCTTTCCTTCCACCCTTAGATCCAGACTTCCCATTGAAGTGATCATTAGGTAGGCCATCAAAATCTTCTACTGTGCCATTCTGATAATATTCTCTACTTCGACTTCACCCTTGGTGAATTTGAAGAGGGATGAGGAATCCACTAATCCTTTTGTCATTTCCCAACTATCTTCGGTGATTGCTCTTTCACTCTTGCTTGGGCATTGTCTTCACCTCAGCTTTGATACCATGTTAAATTATGGTATGTTCTATGCTTAGAGCAATTTATTTCAATTTTCACAGTTAACTCAATATCTTTTCCAGATTAGCAATCACATCAGCATTAAAGTAAACTGCAAATAGAACATAAACATAAATCGCAGAAGACAAGCCAAGACAAGAGGACACAAGATGTGGCGCTAGCCAGGGACAAACCCCAATGTGGGGAAACCCTTGATCAATTCTTCTTATATGATCTTCAATAGTTCAGCAGAGAGAGAGATAGTACATTTACAACAAAAGTCAACACATTGACTTTCTATATCTACATGAGATCAGTTGAAGACATGATGCTTCAACTGATTCTCCAAGGTGACTACTTCACCTATCATAGTGTTGCATCTCGTACTCATGTTGCACCCGTCACTGTGCTGCACCTAGTCACTAAGCTGCTGCTCCCATCACCATGTTGCACCTCATCATCATGCTGCACCTCACTACCATGCCCATCATGTTGCATCATTCATCATCATGCTGCATCATTCATCATCATGCTGTCTCCATCATGTTGTACTTCAATGTCTCAGTGCTGCACCCAAATATCACTGAGTTGTTCTCAACATCATTGATGTTACCTACATCATGTTAGTCCTTGATACAGTCAACAACTCAAAGACTGCAGTGATCCAAGAGAGGTTCCAGCACTGCCACTGATTAGTGCAACCCTTAAAGTTCTATGTTGCTGGCTATGGCCTGCGGCCTAGCTCAGCAGCAAGATAGGTTTACACACAACACCCAAATATCTTGACCCTTGAACAGCTTATCCTTGAGGCTGCACCACTGTCAAATCCATGTTGTCTAAGCTCCTTCTATGACTGCACCTAGTCACCGTGATTCTATACCCAAGTCTGTAGTATATACCGAGACTGTAACAATGTGTATGTCTTTTCTTAGGACTGCACATAGGTGCCCTTATTCAAGCCTATATTGAGCCTTCTTACACAGCGTTAGGGTCCATTATATAGTCATAAGTCCTCCTATTCTCTGCGGCTAGGGCATAATATGACCCTCCTAAATCAACGTCTAGATGACAGTCATAGACCTGCTTTTTTGTCCAATCCTTGTTGTGATTCTATGACTATCTTTAGGGCAGCATTAGAGTTGTGTTCTTTCCAGTGTATGAGAGGAATAAGGCCAGTAGATAAGGCCTGCGTTTAACCTCCTTCCATGACTCTATTAGGGACAGCGAAGTCCCTCTTCTTGTTGCGTATAGAACAGCGTATGGGGTTTATGTTATGCCTTGTGATAAGCTATGTGTAGAGGACTGCGGTTAGGGCTTTTGTGGATCTCCCTTTAGCTGTGTTCATCACTGCGTTAGGTGCCTCTTCTTGCTGCATAAAAATCCTCATTGACTGCGGCCTAGGGCACCCTTAAATGGTGTGGCTAGGAGCCTTCTCTAGTTGCTCCTTAGATCTGCGTAGAGCTTTCTCTTTTGACTGCATCTACATGTTCCTCGTTACTGCGTCTAGGGCATCCTCCTTACTGCAGCTAGGGCATCATCCTTACTGTGGCTAGGGCATCATAAGACTTAGGCCAGTGTATACTTTTAGTATCTCTCCTCCCACCAAAACTCAAAGACATGTGGAGAGGAAGAGATCACAAGAAGAGTGTGTGTCTAAATGACTTGAAGACCTCCTCCTTTTATAGTAAAACGTTGAGCACGAGTGGGGTATATTTGGTTGTTGGCCAACCTTGACGAATTGTCCCATAACACAAATAAATTCATATCCCCATGAACACTTATCAGAATCGGATGATCTTTAAATCAATCCTACACCTCTCGATGAGAGGGATCCAAGAAAAATATCAGCTTCCATTAATAAGATGACCCACATGGAGTTTGGCCCTAGTTGCCAATTTTAACACTCCCTCTCAACTAGGGAGAACTCCATATGCTGATCCATATGTCCGACTGTACTATCTCTGCCATCAGTGCCCTGCACTGCTCTGCTTAGCTCTGCTCTGCTGAACCATGAAGAAGAAGAATTGATCGAGAATGTCTCATACCATTCTCTACTGACCCGAAGTCAATTTCATCTGAAGAGAGTGTCACATCACTCTTACTGACCCAAAGTCAGTTTTATTGATCCTAGATCAATAGCACAAGAGTGTCTCAAACCACTCATATTGATCCCAGATCAATGGAGGTCATCCTAGCATAGGGAGCATGGTAGATACAACGATGCATCCATCGATAGTACTATTATGGTCCCTATCCTCATTTCCCTGCTCATTGATCAGATGAGAGGTACTTCCCATGAGTCCCAGATTACATGGGTAGGATGCCTCGACAAGAGAACTAATCATCCTGTCCACAGGAGAACGAATCATCTTGTCCAGTGGATGCCACAAAGAACTAATCATCCTGGCCTACAGGAGAACTAATCATCATGTTCCACAGTCGCCACGGAGAACGAATCATCCTGGCCCACAGGAGAACTAATCATCCTGTTCCACAGTCGCCACGAGGTGTCACAGGGGAAGGTTGAACTTTTTACCCCGTACATAGTGCACCACCAGGGGATGGTGAGTCACCCTGTGGTCACATGTCGCTTCAGTAAGTACCCCAAGCCCCCCAGAGCTCCCAGAACTCAATGATGCAACATGCAAGACCCTTTTGCAAAGGTCTCTCAAAGACTCCAAGTCATTCGGTAAATTCACAGCTTTGATCTTTCCTCGGGGCTTTGACAAAGTGTATGCGACCTTTACATCAATCTCAATGCGATGGAGCTTCCTCGCTCATCGACTTACCATATCCTAGATAAGGTAGTATCTGATGTCTATCTGCTGGAGCAATCATTGAATACGGGATTTCTCAATAATCGAATCCCCCCCGGTTATCACAAAGAATCATAGTGGTATTCATCATATGTACAAACAGCTCACTGAAGAGCTTCCTCAACCAGGCAGCTTCATATGAGATCATACTCGTAGCTATGTATTCGGTCTCGGCAGTGCTTATAGCAACCGACTTCTGCTTCCTGCTCATCCATGATATCGAAGCAGAACCCAAAGAGAACCAGCACTGATAAGTGCTATAGTGATCCTCCACACTACCTGCCCAGTCAGCATTCGAATATTCAAGTAGTTTCATATTTCCGGCAGTGTATCTCAATCCATGAGAGATTGTGCCCCAAAAATATCTCAGAAGATTCTTGGCACTAATCCAGTGAGGCTCAACCAAATATGAGCTCACCATGCTAACTGCAAAACATACGTCCGGGCGGAAGTTCACCAAGAACATCAACGCGAATGAGTTTATGAAACTCAAAGGCATTTCCCAAATCTAGTCCGACATCACTACCATATAACTTTTGAAAGTTAAGATCCTCGAGGTAGTCACAGGCTTCCAATTTATCATTCCACATCCGGAATCCAACTCCCTCTTACTTTTGCAAACAAGAGGGTATGCACCTCTCAGAAATAGGTCATCCTCATAAGGTGCCGGTATGAGAGGTCTATCATCCACAACCTTTGAGAAATGGTTTGGATCGGTTTCACTCCTAGTGAATCTCAGCTTCATCAGACAGCTATCAATCCTCTCATACTACGCCCAGGGTGTTTTTCTTCAAGCCATAAAGGGCTTTCTTCCACCTTCATACTCTTCTTGAATTCAGGCATCCCTATCACCATCTAACTCACATCGAATAGGGCCCCAAAGGTAGACCTCCAACGATATAGATGCGATTGTCAATTGACATGATCCCCAATGGACCATCCTGCAACTTGATACAAATCGCCAACCCTGAACCCATGAGAAAAAGCATCTTTGAAAATTCTATTTTTTAACACATACCTTTCCATCAATGAATGCCACCCTAAAACCTTTGACTTCCATTGCTGAAATGGACACCAGGTTCTTCTTGCGATCAGGTACATAAAAGAGATTCTTGTAAATGAATAGAGTTACCCTCATTCAATTGAGGGGTAACATTCCCTACACCCTTTCCAGGATAGCTGGCATCGACTCCAAGTATAATCCCACGGTTGTTTCCGTCTCTACCAAATTAGAGAGTGCACCCTTCTATCCGATGAAGTGCCTGGGGTTCTTTGCTTTCTTTGAAGAGTCGGCCATTTCCTTGATGACCTGCATTACCTCTCATTCCTTTGATCATTGAAGATGTCCCTAGAATGATTGTTATCTTCATCAAGAGATGTGTCTCTGCCATTCGGACACTCCTTCGCATAATAGTCGAACTTATTACAACCAAGGCATCTGCCTTTCCTTCCACCCTTAGATCTAGACTTCCCATTGAAGTGATCTTTAGGTAGGCCATCAGAAACTTCTATTGCGCCATTTTGATAATATTCTCTGCTTCGACTTCACGCTTGGTGAATTTGAAGAGGGATGAGGAATCCACTGATCCTTTTGTCCTTTCCCAACTATCTTCGGTGATTGCTCTTTCACTCTTGCTTGGGCATTGTCTTCACCTCAGCTCTGATACCATGTTAAATTATGGTATGTTCTATGCTTAAAGCAATTTGTTTCAATTTTCACAGTTAGCTCAATATCATTCCAGATTAGCAATCACATCAGTATTAAAGTAAACTGCAGATAGAACATAAACATAAATCGCAGAAGACAAGCCAATACAAGAGGACACAAGATGTGGCGCTAGCGAGGGACAAACCCCAATATGGGGAAACCCTTGATCAATTCTTCTTATATGTTCTTCAATAGTTCAGCAGAGAGAGAGATAGTACATTTATAACAGAAGTCAACACATTGACTTTCTATATCTACATGAGATCAGTTTAAGACATGCTACTTCAACTGATTCTCCAAGGTGACTGCTTCACCTATCATAGTGTTGCATCTCGTACTCATGTTGCACCCGTCACTGTGCTGCACCTAGTCAACAAGCTGCTCCCATCACCATGTTGCACCTCATCATCATGTTGCACCTCACTACCATGCCCATCATGCTGCATCATTCATCATCATGCTGCATCATTCATCATCATGTTGTCTCCATCATGTTGTACTTCATCGTCTCGGTGCTGCACCCAAATATCACTGAGCTGTTCTCAACATCATTGATGTCACCTACATCATGTTAGTCCTTGATACAGTCAACAACTCAAAGACTGCAGTGATCCAAGAGAGGTTCCAGCACTGCCACTAATTAGTGCAACCCTTAAAGTTCTATGTTGCTGGCTATGGCCTGCGGCCTAGCTCAACAATAAGATAGGTTTACACACAGCACCCAAATATCTTGACCCTTGAACAGCTTATCCTTGAGGCTGCACCACTGTCAAATCCATGTTGTCTAAGCTCCTTCTATGACTGCACCTAGTCACTGTGATTCTATACCCGAGACTGTAACAGCGTGTGTGTCTTTTCTTAGGACTGCACATAGGTGCCCTTATTCAAGCCTGTATTGAGCCTTCTTACACAGCGTTAGGGCCTGTCTTTTAGGCCTCCATTATATAGTCATAAGTCCTATTCTCTGCGGCTAGGGCATAATATGACCCTCCTAAATCAACGTCTAGATGACAGTCATAGACCTGCGTTTTTGTCCAATCCTTGCTGTGATTCTATGACCGTATTTAGGGCAGCGTTAGAGCTGTGTTCTTTCCAGCGTGTGAGAGGAATAAGGCCAGCAGATAAGGCCTGCGTTTAACCTCCTTCCATGACTGTGTTAGGGACAACGAAGTCCCTCTTCTTGCTGCGTATAGAACAGCGTATGGGGTTTACGTTATGCCTTGTGATAAGTTGTGTATAGAGGACTGCGGTTAGGGCTTTTGTGGATCTCCCTTTAGCTGTGTTCATGACTGCGTTAGGTGCCTCTTCTTGCTGCATAAAAATCCTCATTGACTGCGGCCTAGGGCACCCTTAAATGGTGTGGCTAGAAGCCTTCTCTAGTTGCTCCTTAGATCTGCGTAGAGCTTTCTCTTTTGACTGCGTCTAGATGTTCCTCGTTTAACTGCATCTAGGGCATCCTCCTTACTGCGGCTAGGGCATCATCCTTACTGCAGCTAGGGCATCATAAGACTTAGGCCAGCGTATACTCTTAGTATCTCTCCTTCCACCAAAACCCAAAGACATGTGGAGAGGAAGAGATCACAAGAAGAGTGTGTGTCTAAATGACTTGAAGACCTCCTCCTTTTATAGTAAAACGTTGAGCACAAGTGGGGTATATTTGGTCGTTGGCCGACCTTGACGAATTGTCCCATAACACAAATAAATTCATATCTCCATGAATACTTATCGAAATCAGATGATCTTTAGATCAATCCTACACCTCTCGATGAGAGGGATCCAAGAAAAATATCAGCTTCCATTAATAAGATGACCCACATGGAGTTTGGCCCTAGTTGACAATTTTAACAATTTCAATCCAAGACTGAAGAATACATAGGCAGAGAGGCAATGAAGTGCCGGGGGAGACAGTGCAAGCTCAAGAATGGCTAACGCAAAGGCCTAAGGAGCCAGCGCAGAGGACGCAAAGGGCTGTAGACGCTGACACAGAGGTCGTAGAGGCTGACGCAGAGGAAGCAGAGGGCTTCAAGGACAGCGCTGGGAGATTCTGTGAGGCAGATTGGGCGCTGATCAACAGATCCTGAGCCGAGAGAGGGTGACGTAGTTCCAGAGCAGTGCTTGGAGCAGCTTTCGCTGTCCAGAACAAGGAACAGTCAGAGTCACTGTGGGATTGATCATCCGGTTGCTGATTTGCCAGACTATCTGTCTCTAGAGAGAGGTACTACTGCCAAGGATATTCTTTGAAGGGTGAGCCATTTCTGGCACCCTATTTGTATTCACGAATCTGCTTAATAATACAAACCCTCTATATGCTGCACCGGTTTTCTCGCATAGGGATTTTCCGGGGAGAATTGTCCAAAAATAACGATGTCCCTTGTGTTATTGTTTCTATTTACTTCAGTGCATGATCTTATATCTGTGAAAGTTGCATTTGTGTTTACTTCGATATTTATGTAATCAAATAACTTGTTGATGTAAAGAACAAGTAGGAGATAGTAAACCAAAAACTGCAGTAGGGGTTTCTGATGTGTTAGATTCAAGAATTTTCATATGGTATCAGAGGGATTGCAGATCTTACGCGACTAAAGGCATCATCTAGGAAATCTGAGAGTTTGCAACAGAGAAGCAGCTGTCCCGAGAGACAGCGTTGTTCCAGAGCCAGAGACGCAGAAGGAGAGGAAGACGCAGTATCTAGGAGGAGCCCACACAGTAGCTTTGCCAGACCAGTGCAGAAGCAAAGGAGGGCAGATCAGGCCTACGCAGTGCCATGTCATCTTTCTCAGCCAGGAAGGATTGACGTTGTGGCCAAGAGGAGCTGATTGAGCTCTCACTGTGATTGCGCAAATCCAGAAGGGCTCAGATTCTTCAATTAGCGGGGCTAAGGGAGCTGAGCAAATTTTGATTTGTGGAGCTGGTAGGACGTTGTTTCTGTGAGTGCAGAACAGTGTCTAAGGAGACTGAACCAAGGTAGAGGGAAGCACTACCCCAACAGATTTCTAGCCAAGAAATCTAGATCCGGGTTGCAGCGGCAAAGGAGAATTGGAGAGGAGTGATTCGACAGTTGGCAAGAGGATTTCCGAGAGGGAAATCAGGACTCGGAGGGAGTCTAGAGAAGAGGAGCAGAGATGGCAATGAACGGATTGAGGGATCAAGACAGATTGGATGGGGCTTCCAATTTTGTCATCTGGAAGGTCAAGATCCTAGCAATCCTAGATAAACATCGCATCAAGGACTATGCCTTGAAAACCTTAGCTATCCCAGTTGACCCGAATGCAAATGAGAAGTATGAGTTGGCCGAGGCGAAAGCAAAATGCATGATCCTAAACGGGGTCAAGGATCATGTCATACCACATATTGCTGAGAAAAACACAAGGGAGATATCACAGACGCTGACCACCTTATACCAGGGCTCTCCCATGCAACGGGAGATGTTATTAGAGAATCAGTTGAGGTCATATCAGATGCAGAAAGGAGAGGAGATAGATTTGTTCCTTCTCAGGTTGCAAGGAATTTGTGACCAGCTTACTTCCATGGGTTCTACACCGGATCCAAAGTTTATGGTCAGGACTGCTCTGAATGCAATCTCCAAGGACTGGGAGACATTTGTCCAAAGCATTTTGGGCAAAGCGACTCTCCCCAGTTGGGAGGAGATGTGGGCAGCTCTTCGACAGGAAGAGATCAGGAGGTTGACTAAGGCGGGGAGCAGCGGTAAGGGAATTCGAATCAAGAAAGAGTAGGAGGAGGATGGAGCTCTAGCATCTGCGGGACAGCAGGGGGTTCATAAGAGGAAGAAGAAAGATATCTCCAAGGTCAAGTGCTTCAACTGTGGGGAGCTGGGACATTATGCCTCTCAGTGCCCCAGGAAGAAAGGCAAGGGAGAAGCTTCCGACTTAAAGGCTTCTCCAGCAAAGGCGGAGAAGAATGTTGAGATTGATGACGCTTGTGCCATGAGTGCTCATGCGCCTCTAGAGAAGAGGTGGGGAGACATAGAGTTGTAGTCGAGAGGACTACAGAAGAAAAGAGGGCAGGATCCTTGAGGTGCCCAAACTCTTGGATCACACACGGCTACAGGATCCCTTAATGACAGTAACATGATGACAATTGTCGGGACGAGCAAGGTGCGATGGAGCGGCAAAGCAGTGCTAGAGTGCAGAAGTCTATAGCAGCGCAATGGAGGTTGTAGCGGTGCAAGAGGCACAGAAGAGGTTGCAGCAACGCAGTGGCAATAGAGGGAGCACAAGATAGCAGCAGAGGTAGCTTCAACATCACAAGGCTTCCAGACTGACCATGATGTGAGTGTTTGGGTGAATTCAGTTACTTACTTCTCGGTAACTGATTTGCAGTTCAGCAATTAGCAGTGGCAGTGCTATGGGCAGTGTGATGCAGCATTTTGAGAGGGTGTTGCAATACAGATGTAGCAGTGGCAATGTCATGGGCAGCAGTGCAGTGGATGTGAGGCAGCAGGCCTAGCATCAGCACAAAGGACCGATGCGGAGGATCAGCGTGATGCTTCTATGGTGAAGCATTGCCAAAGCACATTCCTCGCTAAGAGGGAGTGTTAATTTTTGGTAGCATCGAATGTGCTCTAGCCATGAAATCTGGTGGAGAGACTTTGGCACATGAGATCTCCAAGACCCAGAAATCGTTTGGAGAAATTCCACCCGGATGAAGAGATATTAAAATAATTAATATTTTTAATGAGTTCCTAAGTCTAAACTTAGGAAAATTAAAATATTAATGTGTATTAATATAAAATGGGTGAGAAAGTTCTAAGTGACGAGGATCAAGCCAGTTCTAATCTTAGCCGTTGATTAGGGACTTAATCTCGGCCGTTGAATCGTCAACAGGGAAAGTATAAGAGAAGGCTTGAGGGTCAGTTGGAGACACACTAAGAGAGATCAAGAATTCGATTTTTTGGGGTTGGGTTTCCTGAGGAAATCGAGTTAGTGATCAGTTGCAACGAGGGGCAGTTCAGCAAGGGATTTCGATCCAAGGCTGAAGAATCCATAGCAGAGACGCAGTGAAGGGTCGGGAGAGAAAGCGCAGGCCCCAAAAGGGCTGGCGTAGAGGCCTGAGGAGCCAATGCAGAGGACGCAAAGGGTCGTAGAGGCTAATGCAGAAGTGATAGAGGCTAACGCAGAGGGCTTCAGGGATAGCGCTGGGAGATTATGTGAGGTAGACTGGGAGTTGATTAGCAAATGCTGAGCCGGGAGAGGGTGACGCAGTTCCAGAGCAGTTCTTGAAGCAGCTTTCGCTATCCAGAACAAAGAACAGTCAAAGTCACTGTGGGGTTGATCATTCGGTCGCTGATTTGCCGGAATATTTGTCTCTGGAGAGAGGTACTACTACCAAGGATATTCTATGAAGGGTGAGCCATTTTTGGCACCCTAGTTGTATTCACGAATCTGCATAATAATACAAACCTTCTATATGTTGCACCGGTTTTCCCGCATTGGGTTTTTCCGGGGACGATTGTCCAAAAATAATAGTGTCCCTTGTGTTATTGTTTCTATTTACTTCAGTGCATGATCTGTATATCTGTGAAGATTGCATTTGTGTTTACTTCAATATTTATGTAATTAAATAACTTGTTGATGTAAATAACAAGTAGCAGAGAGTAAACCAGAAACTGCAGTAGGGGTTTCTGATGTGTTAGATTCAGGAATTTTCACGCCCAATTATTGGTCAATCTGAATCTACAAACTTGATCATGTAATAAATTGGTTTGATGAATAGCAAAACATATTTAATTTGTGACCAAAATAACATGTCAAGAATAGTGTCCTTGGCTACATTAGCACCATCTCTATCAGTGTTAATTTCCTCCCATGATTTAGAGGTCACCATATTTGTTAAAGCTTGCCTCACCTTCACTAGCCGCCTAAACCTGAGGTAATAACTTGCAAATCTTGTTTTTGCAAGTTTAAACAACTGCAACTTGGAGTAAGTGCCATAAAAGAAGTTTACCCTTGTATGCCATGTGATAAATTTAATGAGTTGCTTCCCTCTCTTGAAAATCTCATTAATCCGTCCACATTCTCTATGCTTCACAATATCATGCATCAAAAGGTTCAATGTGTGCACCAAGCACCCAGACCAAAAGATGTGTGGATGAGTACGCTCAATTACTTTTCCTGCTGCATTATCAGTGATCACTTGGACCCATTATTAGGACCAACATCTTTGATTGATTGTAATAGGAGATCTGCAATGTTTTAGGAAGTTGCACTGACGGAGGAGGAGTCATGACATGTAATAAATACAACATCACTAGCAGAAACACCAAGAACATTTATCAAATGTTGGTTTCTAATATTTGTCCACCCATTTGATACAATGGATACCCAACAATCCACCCACTCATTTGTAAAACGTGTCAAAGCTCTTTGAAACTTTGCTTTTTCTCTTTCTAATAACATTGTTCCAGCTTTCTCATAGTTGAGGCTTTTGTATCCTTTTGGGCCTTCATTGATGGCCTTAACCATATCATGCCAATAGGGAGACCGAAGCACATTGAATGGTACACCGCAAGCACAAAGAAATCGGACTATCTTTCCATCCACATCATCCTTCCCAACAACATTAAGGAAATCCCTTATTGTTCTACCTCCAGAGGTTGCAGAAGTACCATGAGGAGATGAGCTATCAAATCCAGAGGTTGCACTTGATTCAGACTGAGTTTTTTGTTTCTTGCTTTTTTGTTGTGCAACCTCCTCTATTTGGATGTATTTTCTTCTTTGTTGAGTTGCAATGTTTGGGCAAATTTGTATCCCCACGGCACCCTTTTTCTCATCACTATCCATCACCCCACAAAGATGCCTCCTCACACGGGTTTATGAAACACTATATGGTTTTCCTCCATGACAACCATGAGGGAACAAAAACTTGTAGCTTCCACCACCTTTTCCCCCTTCAAGTTTGGTCACATAGTTCCACAAGGGTGCCAATGTAGCTTTCCCCTCTAGTGTTTCATTGTTCTCTTCAAGTTCATCCCCTTCCTCTTCAAACCCTTCCTCCTCATCATACATTGGGTCACTCATATGGAGACCACTATCCTCTTGTTCTTCTTCCCTTCTATTCCTCCTCCCCCTTGCCATTATGAAAACCAACAGTGGAATGATACATAGAAGCCAAAAGAACACCATCTTGGAATATGAATATAGGTGGTGGACAACCTGCAATTAAATGAGCAAGAATAATAATGGGAAAGAGTAAGAGAGGGAGGAGAAAAAATACAAAAAACAATCACAGAAAATTGAGGGAGTTTGGGGTTTGCACTTACCTCTTTAGCTCTTGTAGATGGAAGCCCTTCTTTACTCCTCCAACCTCCTCCTCCTTCACTGCTCCTAGCTCCTCCTTCTTCATTCCTCCAAGCTCTCCTCAAGTCTCTCCTCTCTTTCTCCTCTCTTCTCCAAGCTCTCTTCTCCTCTCTTCTCAAAGCTCTCTAAAAATACATGAGTGAGCAAATGAGAAGAGAAATAGACTTTTAATCCCCAATTATTGGTCGATCTAAATCCACAAACTTGATCATGTAATAAATTGGTTTGGTGAATTGCAAAACATATTTAATATGTGACCAAAATAACATGTCCAGAATAGTGTCCTTGGCTACATTAGCACCATCTCTATCAGTGTTAATTTCCTCCCATGATTCAGAGGTCACCATATTAGTTAAAGCTTGTCTCACCTTCACTAGCCGCCTAAAGGTGAGGTAATAACTTGCAAATCTTGTTTTTGCAAATTTAAGCAACTAGAACTTGGAGTAAGTGCAATAAAAGTAGTTTACCCTTCTATGCCGTGTGATAAATTTAATGAGTTGCTTCACTCTCTTGTAAAGCTCATTAATCCATCCACATTATTTATGCTTCACAATATCATGCATCAAAAAGTTAAATGTGTGCACCAAGCACCCAAACCAAAAGATGCGTGGATGAGTACACTTAATAACTTTTCCTGTTGCCTTACAATTTGTTGCATTATCAGTAATCACTTCAACCACATTATTAGGACCAACATCTCTGATTGATTGCAATAGGATATCTGCAATATTTTGGGAAGTTTCCCTGGTAGAGGAGGAGTCATGACATGTAATAAATACAGCACCACTAGCAGAAACACCAAGAACATTTATCAAATGTTGGTTTCTAATATTTGTCCACCCATCTGAGACAATGGATACCCCACAATCCACCCACTCATTTGTAAAACGTGTCAAAGCTCTTTGAACCTTTGCTTTTTTTCTTTCTAATAGCATTGTTCTAGCTTTCTCATAGTTGGGGCTTTTGTATCCTTTTGGGGCTTCAATGATGGCCTTAACCATATCATGCCAATAGGGAGAGTGAAGCACATTGAATGGTACAAAGCAAGCACAAAGAAATCGGACTATCTTTCCATCCACATCATCCCTCCCAGCAACATTAAGGAAATCCCCTATTGTTCTACCTCCAGAGGTTGCAGAAGTACCATGAGGAGATGAGCTATCAAATCTAGAGGTTGCACTTAATTCAGATTGAGCTTTTTGTTTCTTGCTTTTTTGTTGTGCAACCTCCTCTATTTAGGTGTATTTTCTTCTTGTTCCGTTGAAATGTTTGGGCAAATTTGTATCCCCACGACACCCTTTTTCTCATCACTATCCATCACCCCATAAAGACGCCTCCTCACACGGGTATATGAACATTGAACCACTATATGGTTTTCCTCCATGACAACCATGAGGGCACAAAAACTTGTAGCTTCCACCACCTTTCCCCCTTCAAGTTTGGTCACATAGTTCCACAAGGGTGCCAATGTAGCTTTCCCCTCTAATGTTTCAGTTTTCTCTTCAAGTTCATCCCCTTCCTCCTCAAACCCTTCCTCCTCATCACACATTGGGTCACTCATATGGGGACCACTATCCTCTTGTTCTTCTTCCCTTCTATTCCTACTCCCCCTTGCCATCATGAAAACCAAAAGTGGAATGATACATAGAAGCCAAAAGAACACCATCTTGGAATATGAATATAGGTGGTGGACAACCTGCAATTAAATGAGCAAGAAGAAATAATGGGAAAGAGTAGGAGAGGGAGGAGAAAAAATACAAAAAACAATCACGAAAAAATGAGGGAGTTTGGCGTTTGCACTTACCTCTTTAGCTCTTGTAGATGGAAGCCCTTCTTTACTCCTCCAAGCTCCTCCTCCTTCACTGCTCCTAGCTCCTCCTTCTTCACTCCTCCAAGCTCTCCTCAAGTCTCTCCTCTCTTTCTCCTCTCTTCTCCAAGCTCTCTAAAAATACAAGAGTGAGAAAATGAGAGGAGAAATAGACTTTTAATCCCTTCATTCTTTTCCCTAACCCAAGTTAAACACCACAATTAAACAAAAAAAAAAATGAAATTTGTGGGTCCGCATGGCAAAACTGCCAGGGGCCCACAAAAGCAGTCGCGATCCGCCCGGAGATAGCCTCGATCCGTGGCAGATCCACTAGGTGATCTGGCCCCGAAACTATGTCTCGAGCGTACGGAGGAGCGGATCGGACCAGATGGTTCCCACAGACCAAGAATCGTTTTTTCCGGCCCCGTCTGCGTTTCCGAATTTTTGGGGCCAGATCACCCACGGATCTGTACGAGTCGCGAATTCAGGTTTTGATCCCAGGGGGGTGTTTCGTGCAACACTGATTTTACGACGAGCAGTTTATGTAATCTATCTATTACAAATTTGTTGAAGAAATAATAAAACCCTCATCTGCAGAATTGGTTTTCCCCACATTGGGGGTTTTACGGCAAGTAGTTTATGTGTGTGGTTTTCTCAGTTCTTGTGAATTTTTAATCGGTGAATATTGCAGTAGTGCTTTTATTCAGTATTTACAGTAAATATTTTTTGTTGATACAAATAATATTTAAAAGATAGGAGAATAATAACCAGATAACTACAATAAATCTGAAATAGAGTTAGATATGGGAATTTTCACATGGTATCGGAGCAGATCTAAGGCACATAAGGTTATTTGAGAGGCTCGGCGCAGGGAACAGGAGAGGAAACCAAGGGGTTGTAAAACCTAGATCTATTTGTTCCAGATTTACTTAGAGTTTTCTTATTCTATTTCAAGGGTTTCAAAGAAATGGCTTCAGCTGGTTTACGAGATCAGAACAGATTAGACAGAGCATCCAACTTTGGCATATGGAAATCCAGAATCCTATTAATCTTGGAGGAGAACGGGCTAAAGAAATATGTGACCAGTGTTGTAGCCGCATCGGCAAACATAGCACAACTCCTTACCTACAAGAAGGAAGATGCCAAAAACCAAACACATTATTCTGGATAGGGTAAAGGACCACATTGTGCCTCATATAGCAAAAGAAGAAACAGGGAAAAAGATGTGGGATGCAGTTTGTAAACTCTATCAAGATTCCAGTGTAAACATGAAGTTGATCCTAAGGGAGAAACTTCGAAACACGAAACAGAGCAAGGGTGAAAATGTTGTATCTTATCTTACCAAGGTGAAATGTGTCAAGGAAGAACTGGCAGGTGTTGGTGAGGAGATTGTGGATGATGAGCTTGTTAGGATAGCCCTCAATGGGTTTTCTAAGAAGTGGGATGTCTCTGTACAAGTTATTACAGGAAGGCGGGATCTTCAATCATGGGAAAGACTATGGTCAAATTTACCAAGGAATTGCTTAATAGTTTCATCAGCGGCACTAGTAGCAGTAGCTAGAAAGGTGAGGGACAACAGGAAAATGTGCCTCTTACAGGGAAGAACAAAGCAAAGAAGGGATCCAACAAAGGGTTCAACTCCAAGGGGCACAAAAAGAAGGACCTATCAAAGGTCAAGTGTTATGGTTGTCACGAATTTGGCCACTATGTAAGCAATGGCCTGTAGAGAAAGAAAGGTGACAAGAACGGCAAGAAGTAGACAACAACTTCAGTGAATGCAGATGAGCTTTCCAACCGGATGGAATAGAAGTTAGCACTCATAGTTTGTCTGAATAGCTCAACCTCATAAGGTGTTTGGTATATAGATAGTGGGTCTTCATTCCATATGACAGGAGTTAGAGAGTACTTCTCCAGCTACATGGAGGATGAAATAAGATTCCAAAAGAAGATGGGGACTAAGTCCAAGAATAATCCAATTGAGAGGGGGACAGCGTTATTTCAGAGGGCGTCTAGCAAGCCAATTCCAATCCACGATGTGTTGCATGTGCCAAGAATGGGAATGAACTTGATTTCCACTTATATTCTTCAAGATAAGGGGTACAATGTACTCTTTAGAGGGTAGCAAGTGTTGATTAAGCACCAAGAGTGGAAGTCACCCATAGTAATTGGAGTCATGAGCTGCAGACTTTACATGTTGCAAATGGATACTCCAAAGAAACTAGTAAGCGGCATCAATCCAAGAGATCACAGAGAGCTTTCACAAAGGAGGATGGGCCTTATCCACCACGAGGCACTTAAGTTTCTCGGGGAGGTAGTCATAGGTGTTCCAGAGGTGAGCACGGAGCACAATGACGTGTGTAAGGGATGTGTATTGGGGAAGTTTACTATGACAACTTTTCCAAGAAGTGACAACACATCTAAGGGTATACTTAATTTGATTCATTCTGATATATGTGGTCCAATGTCGACATAGTATCTCAGAGGGTACAAATATTTCGTTACCTTTATTGATGGTCACTCCAAGAAGACCTGGATTTACTTCTTGAAGACCAAGGATGAGGTCTTTAGTCGCTTCCAAGAGTTCAAAGCTCTTGTGGAGAAATCAACAAGTAGGAATATAAAGGTTCTTTGGTCAAATAATGGAGGCGAGTACACAGGAAAAGTCTTCCAGGAGTTCTGCATCAAGGAGGGCATCAAGAGGGAGTGGACAGTTCCTTACAACCCGTAGTGAAATGGGTTTGCTGAGAGAAATAATCGTGCAATATCAAAGGCAGTGAGGGCCATGTTGTATGACCGGGATATGCCAAGATACTTATGGGTAGAGGCGTGTAGTACTGCGGTGTATATTCAAACCAATCCCACATAAGGCGTTGGGAAAGATGGCACCTGAGGAAGCATTTACAGGAAAGAACCCAGATGTCAGCCACCTCGGAATATTTGGTTGTATGGCTTATTGTCATATTCCAACGGAAACAAGTTCCAAATTGGATCAAACTGCAAATAAGGGGTACTTTGTCGAGTATAGTGAGACTTCAAAGGCATACCAGATATTTATTCTAGGGACCAGGAGGATAGTTGTCAAGAGATATGTCTGATTCAAGGAGGACAAGGCATATCAGAAGTCCAAAGATTTGCAAGCAGCAATTGATCATAATGAGCAACCATCAGAAGCTCCAAGGGTAGAACAACGGAATCAAGGACATGATAGTATGAGTATTGTTACTAGTATGAGCACAGGCTCAGGTACAAGTGTTCCAAAGAATTCACAGAAAATGGAGCGGTAGATGCAGCAGATACGAGAGATGCATCAAGAGTATGTGGAAGACCAAATTCCACCTTCTATAGTTGGCATGAGGAACCAGGAGGTTCAATAAACACTCAGGGATGCTCAGTAGTTTGTGGGGACTCCTAAGATGGGCAAGAGACAGTAGAGACAACCAGACAGATACACTGGATACATGGCATTGATTAGTCAGTTCGTAGACAGCGAACCTTCCAGCTATTAGGAGGCGGCACAATAGTAGGTGTGCGGGATGCTATGGTTGAGGAGTACAACTCAATTATGCAAAACGACATTTGGGAGGTGGTGCCTAGACCGACAAATAGGGCGGTGGTTGGATCACACTAGATCTATAAGATCAAGCATGGTGCAGACGGTAGCACCGAGAAATACAAGGCAAGGTTTGTGGCCAAGGGTTTCTCTCCAAAGGAGGGAAGAGATTATGAGACATTTTCTCTCGTGGCTAGGTATACTTCTATCAAGGTTGTGATCTCACTTGCAGCACCAAATGGAATGGCAGATCCATCAAATGGATGTCAAGACGATGTTCCTTAATGGTGAATTGTAAGAGGAAGTGTACATTGAACAACCAGAGGGCTTTGTGGGACACAGCAATGAGACCCACGTGTGCAGATTGAAGAGAGCTTTATACAGGCTCAAGCGGGCTCCCAGGGCATGGTATGAGCATATTGACAGATACTCATACGGGATAGGCTTCGTGAAGAGTGAGGCAGATGCGAATCTCTACTATTTGATGGTTAGGGGTGAGGTACTCATTCTTGTCCTATATGTAGATGACTTTTTTTTGACAGTATCATTGGGGCTCATAGAAGAATGCAAAAGGGACCTTGCAGTGGAGTTCGAGATGAAATACTTGGGGTTAATGCACTACTTTCTAGGAATGGAGGTGTAGCAGACAGATGGGGAGATTTTCCTTGGACAAGGGAAACACTGCATCGAGATCTTGAAGAGATTCGAGAAGGAATATTGCAAAGCCATGTCTACACCCATGATAACCAATTGGAGGAAGGTAGACACATCCAAGGAGAAGGATGTGGACCCCACATTATACAGCCAGTTGACTAGCTCTCTTATGTATTTGGTCAACACCATGCTTGATATATCCTTTGTGGTAAACTCTCTAAGTCGGTTCATGGTTGAACCGAAAAGGGTGCACTAGACAGCAACAAAGCATGTGTTGCATTATTTGTGAGGTATAATAGAGTATGGGATCAGATATAATCGAGGTGATGGTGTCAAGTTGATGGGTTATACCGATGCAGAATGGGAAGGCAATATAGTGGACAGAAATCGAGACTAGAATATTCATCCGATGCTACAAAAACTAACACATTTGATATGGAAGAATGAAGAAATCAGACAGTGTTACTTAGCCAGCCAAGGCTGGATCCAACCTAATTCTTTGCATTGCAGTAGCGTACTAGCACCCAAGAAAGATGGCTTTCGACAACTTTGCCTCGACTACAAAGCCTTGTACAAGATCAATATGAAGTTTCATTACCCACTTCCCAAAATTGACAACCTCTTGAACCAGTTCTGAGCCATGTTCTTCAGAAGACCGATCTCAATCTGCTACATTTGTAGCTTTTGTTTTGGTGTGCTCCTAATTGAATACCCAAGACAGAAAATAGAGCAGACCAAACAAGCCAACCCATTTGCAGATAATCAAATAAAATCATTAAAAATACAACAATAACATCTTGTTTGTAAATAGATAAGGACTTACTACTGTCAACATAGAAAGTTCATTGGAGCTTCATTTACATGTCTCTCAAATGAATGTGAGCAACAACACAACAAATAGGGCAATCTTGGCTTAAAAAAATAGAATAGATAAAATTTTGATCAGTCACATCAGCAGAAACCCCATAAATATGCCTCTCATTATATGTAATTCAAGTTAAAACCAATATGTAGAGAAAAGTTCCCTTATTTGCATATGTATCCAAGAGTGGGAGAATAAAGTATAGAAAAATAGTAAATCTTTATATAGACATTTGTTGTTCAAGACTTCTGAAATAAGACTTGTGGTTCCTCTAATCTTTGGCCTCGTGAAATGCCATAAGAAAAAGATTTGAAAGAGAATCCTGCAGAGGATATCTTTGGCTTGCTTTATCTTTGTGTTTTTCTGTCTCACAATTTTCACAAAAGGAGCTGCTACTCATTAGCAAAACCCAAACCTTAGTAAATCATCTTATTGCATTTACATACTTGTATTGAAAAAATGAAATATTGATTCAAAACATAGTTAACACTCTAACATGAGAGCTTTGGTACAAGATGAAGGTCTCATGAGTCTGTCATTCTATCTTCTCATCATGGTCAAACAGAAACAATATACTTTCAACTAGGGATCAACAAGCATATGCTGGTAAAATTCTTTCTTAATCAAGCATAAAGCACTCCAACTTTTGCAGTTTGAAAACACACTTACCTTGAAGAACAACAGTCCAGCCTTCACTACAAATATTACGACAAATAACTTCGTCCAGTATAGAAGTCACAAAAATGCATGTATTAGGGGTCACATCCCAAGCTGAGGAAGTTGCTTGAAGAGAATGCTGTGGACAGGAAACATCAAGCTTAACCAATTGTAATGTATACAGCACTGCCACATGTTGAATCAATTTCCCCTGTAATACATGAGGTGTTAAGTCAATAACATCTTCCCTGTTATAAGAAGACAGTAAATCTCAAAAACCCTTATTAAGAGAAAAGTCGGATGTTTTAAGTTGCTTAAAATTCTGTAAGTAATCGAATGTGATACTGGCTCAGAAATTGCTAGAAAAAAGTAATTTCTTGAAAGATTACATGGGTATACTCTATGGAAATTTTGCAAATCCTAAGGCATAAGAATATTGAGACATCTACAATTGACTGTACTAGATGAGATTATAAGGCAAGCAATGTACAGAATTTCCACTTAATGATGTGGAGAAGATATGATTGTAGGTTAGCCTTTAAAGAACCATGGAACTTCTATCAGAAGATAATACCATGGCCATCACTAAGCTGCACAACACTAAAATAGACTAGGAAGCTAGCATAATGGTTTGCCAGATTTGACACCAAAGAAAACAAGAATTCCCATAGACAATAACAAGATATCAAATCATTTTGTCAGCAGATATAATTATCATCTTTATATGCTTTGGATGCGGTACTATTTAGTACCTATGGTTTGGGATCAGGATACTTTCACAAAGTATCAAGGTTTCTACTTTGTTGTATTTTGTTGGTAATATTATGAACAATGACTGATCGGCTCTGAGCCTCACTGGAATGCACCCTTTTTATGGTGCATATGCAGAATGTATTTTCATTATACATATAATGAAGATATGGGTACCTTCTCTACGGAAAAAAATAACAAGATATCAAACAGGCAATGCTTGGAAGTTTGAGTTAAATCTTATGGATATATTAAGAGATGCAGGCATATCAATAGGGACACACAACTACAGGGTGGTTCTAGTTGATTTTCACTTGTTTATATTGTTACTGGAATTGGTTTCTAGTTTTGGAACCATTGTTGCACGATCCTCCCCCCCCCAAAGGATCCAAGTGTGGAACCGCATCCCGTATCTTTTGCTAGAGCTCACCTGAGCATTTGAAGGGCCGAGTTGACTAGGAGGAGGCCGACTTCATCTATTTGGAGCCTAAAAATTCAATTTTTACAAATTTAAATTTCTCTTTTTCAATCGACATGAAGAACATATCTTCCAATATTTTTCTTTTGTTTCTAGCATGAAGAACATGCTTGCAAATACATTAATGGCTCAAATATACATTATCATTTAAAACCGGAACCGGTGACCGGACCGGTCCACCTAATGAACCGGTTTACCGACCGGAACTGGTCTAACCGGCATTGGTTTGGTCTAAACGAACCGGTTTTAGAAAAATACATTAAATAATTATTTTTTAATGAAAAAAAATATTTTTAAGATTTAAAACCATGATTCCAAGCCAATAGAGACAAAATATGCAAAGATTGCTCATTTATATACCATGTAAAGGTGAATATATCAAAATGGCACTGAGTGCAATACATATCATCGACAAAATACATAAGCAATGAGGCTCTAAATGGCCTCTAGAGTGCAAAAACAAAGCCTACAAACTATGGGGCCAGTGGCCTACTACAAGACTCCAGTCTACATATATGATAATACTATAATAGTGATCAACATTATCACTTGAAACTTCTCATGAGTCATCATGATCAAACTCAGTTGGTTGAGTCTCGACTCCCAAACTTTGCAGTCACAAACTTCTCTATTGGTTCAGTGACTTGAGTCTCAAACTTCTGAAGGTATTCTGCCCTAATATGCCCTATTATTTCATTTGGTGCTCCACATGGCTTTACATGGCTTCCTATCCTAGCCAAGTGTTGCTTGAACCTATTAATACCCCCTCCTTGAATGGATTTTTGGCAATATTTGCAAATCATTTTGCCATCAATCATATCACAATGAGCCCATGCAGTATCTCTGGCTTTTGGAGGCATGATGACTACCTGGAAATGCAAACTAGCTTCCTTAGCCTCCTCTTGAAGATGGCAACTCCACTGACAGCTACACACTATCTCCAAAATAGCTCCAACTCCAACTCCAATATGACTACTTCAGCTGCGCAAAAACTCAACACTCTCCAAGCTCACAAACAAACTCACAAACACTCCAAATCAGTTGTGTGAGACAAATGAGAGTGAGAGGGGCCTCTTAAAGGCTTGGAGAGGGTGTTTTTGGAGGGAAAACACCCTTAGTTTCCCCCCAAAACCCCTAAAACACAGTCAGAATTCCGCTTTTTTAACTTTACGGTGGGCGTGCCTCTAACCGGCCGTTTCCGTCCTAAACCGGCCAGTTAGCACCGATTAGGGCAAAAAAAAGGAGAAATGGGCTAATGAACCAGGTTTTTTGGCCGGTTTAGACCGGCGGGCTTGCTAACCGGCCGGTTAGACCAGTAACCAGTTTTTAAAAACGGTTTTTAAAACTATGCATCATAGTTACAAAAATCAACACTCGGGATACTCACATTGCCTACTCCAGGATGGAATGATCTATAGATGTGCATGTGATGAGTCACATTGCCTACTCTGGGATGGAAAGATCTATAGACATACATCAACATAGAAAACTCACGAACTTTTCTTAAGCAAGAAGAATTTTCAGCTAAGGAGAAATTTGTTGTCAACTAAGGAGAACACCTACCTCACTAAGAGGGAGTGTTGATTTAGTGTAGCATTGGGAGGTGTTCCCACATGCCAAATAGGTCTCAAGTCAACCAATGGAAATTAAAATTAAAATTTTATTTTTTGGAGTGCAAGTCGACCTAGGAAATCAAGTTAGCCCAGCGAAGTGAAGGGACGTGTCCCTTGGCTTATTTTAGCCAGTGTTGCGAACATCTCAATAACATCCCGATTTTATCTTGAAATCATGATTTTTTTGCCTAGTCGATGTTTGCTGATTTTTACCAATATTTTTATGGTATCTTAATTTTGCCAGTGTTTGCAAATTTTTACCGATATTTTCCCAATTTTTACGATTTTTTGGTTTTCCGGACCCTTGCTGATTTTATCCTAATGCCGATGTTTGCAACATTGATTTTAGCCCATTTCACAAGTATAAATAATGATGTGACGTTTCACTTTTACCACCAAGCAAGTTTCTTCTTCATTTTTGAGGTCTCTTGGACAGTCGCACGTGTGGAGAAAAGGAGGACGAATTGACTGCTTTTGAACGAATTGTTTCTCTCTGTTTGACCGAGTTTGACCACAGTGAATCGCAGGTTGATCACAGCAACCACTGGCCAAAGTCTGACCAGTATGAGCACAGTCAACCGCAAGTTGACAGCAGGAGCTGCAAGCCGAAGTTTGAAGAATTTACCGCAGTTAACTACAGGTTGACCATAGTTTCGACAGGCCAAAGTTTGACCAATTTGATCGCAACCAACCACAGGTTGACCATAGGAGATGCAAACCAAAATTTGACCAATTTCATCGCAGTCAACTCTAGAAGCCACAAGGCCGAACTTGACAAGAGTTAATTGGTTTGACTGGTTTTTACCAGTGTTATCTTGTTGTTGATTTTATCCATGTCTGACTGGTATTTTTTGACTTGGATATCGGCACAGATTTCTAGACAATTTGTATTTGTAAACCTTGTTGAAGAATAATTTCACCTAAAAGAAAAGTTGTTAGGTTTTCTCCCAAGGTTGGGTTTCCCAAGGTAAAATTATTGTCTCTATTGTGCATGCCTATCTTTCTATGATCTTTATTATTTCCACTACATTTACTGTTGAGATTTTCTGTGTATAATTGCTCAATGATATCAGTGGCAAGAGATAAATTGTTTGAAGGTCATTAGGTAGTAATTATTAGATTTCGAAAATTGGTTTCTATTGTGCATCTTGTAGAAAATTCAACATTAACCACATCCTAGTGTTACTATACTAATTAATTCACTGTGTTGTTTTGAGCTTACTATACAGAAGTTTGAGTCTTCTTCCTGGTGAGTAGCAGCAGCCCTTAAATACCCCAGTGTAAGATACCTTGCCTCCAAACCTTCACGTCAACCCTAGGTTGATAATATTTGTTGCTTGAGCTAGTCTTGGTGGTTGGACAGATGATAAAGACTTCGTTGGTGTGCTTTTGTGTCATGGACAAGAACCCTGCTTTTTCCTTCAACAACTTCATTTCCACAGAGATGTTAACTTTCAATGATTTACCAGTGTGCCTCTGCAATTCTCCTCAAGCTCTTCGACCTGGTTTTGGCCTGCAGTTGCGGCCCTGTGGCTACGGCGTTATGGCTGCGGCCCTACGGCTACGGCGTTATGGCTGCGGCCCTACGGCTACGGCGTAATGGCTGCGGCCCTGCGGCCACTCAAAAAAACTCAATTGCGTGTCGATTGTTTGTCTTAGAACCTTGTTAATCCACTTCAGAAATACCACGGAACAGACGATTCTTAATATTGCTTAGGTAAAGAAATCACAGAAAATTGCTTCCTCCTTTCCAAACCAAAACAGAGATGCTTCAAGGCTAGTGCTATGCCAAACAAGGCAAAAATCTTTAATCCTCAAACCCAACCAAAATTGCTCCAAAGACTTATGCCAGAACAAGGAAAAGAATGTGTCTAGGTAGGGTGGGATCAGCTCCACCAAAACTAGACAAAAGGATTAGAAAGGGTGGGATCACCTCCACCAAAGCTAATCGAGAAGAAGGGGTCTTAAACCCTCAAAGCCTCAGCTCAAGAAAATAAAGATATCAAATCCAAATCGATGATCCTAAATGGCTCCAACTCTCCTTTATTTATAGATTTCTCGATGGGGTTTCATTTAATGTGAGGGGTTGTAAGTGCAACCCCAAAATTTGGGCCTTTTTCCCCAACCAACCCAAAATCTACCCAATGTTTCCCCCAAAAATTGGATAATTTGGGTTTTCCCCCTTTATCAAGACTATAGCCTACAGGGTTGGATAGATTATTTCGTCCTCCCATGGGCAATTAAACCATTGGGGACATTACAATTACATTGAATCTGCACCCAAGCCAATGGTGGAAAAGGTAAAGTCACCTAAGGAATCAGCTTTACATCATGACAATTCTATTTTTGTTCCTAAGGATACTATCATTGATAATGGAAATCAAAATCAGCCAAAAATGCAAGTCACTTTGTCCACCCCATTAGTTGGGCATGTGGGTGTCACAATTTGGGAAAGTTGGTGTATTTCAGATAAAGGTGTTCTTGCACAAGTTGGGATATAAGAGATTGGAAAAACAGCTCCAAGGCAGAGACACATCTCTCTCGTAATCAGTGTTATCAAGACAGGACCAAACCGATCTGAAACTATCGGTCTGACTGTTTTGAGGCAAAAAGTCAGTTCGGTACCGATTCAGTGAAGCCGCGTAGAACGCAACAAGTGAGGCCGGTTTTTCTTTTTTCTTTTAATTTTTGTCTTGGTTGGGCACTACCCCACAATAGGTTCCTAACATTCAAGCCTATGGCCCTACTATTGCTATGCAATTCATTGTAATGTTAAATTCTTAAAGTAAAAGTGACATTCTCTTTTATATTTCATTTTCATCCTTTTACTTAAATTTTAACATTACAATGAAATGACTTTCGATGTTTGAGAGTGGTTCTAACTTCTAACCTCATTGAATTTCATATGGAGAAAGTAGAATTTTAGATCACACTCAAAATCCAGCAAACTTAACAGTTTTTCAATATTTCAAGATTGGGGGGATTGCAATGTTTCCATTGGATTTTGTCATGTATGAGGGTATCGAACTAGCATTTAATCAAGAGCACCAATCCCGATATGTACCTCGATGCTAGTGGCATTGTTTGTTGAACTCCTCTATCATGATCCTACTGGAAAATGTACTCATCACTCAAACAAAATCTTGAATTGACATGCTAAGCATATTTTATCTCATTTTAATGCTTAGAGGGTGATATTGATGACGAAAATCCCAATATAGGTAAATATTTTGATGACATGTAGGTATTTCTTGTAGCATGATTTTTTTGGATGCTAGAGGCCATCTAGGTCTTGTTTTTTAATGTATTTTCGGTTCAAATATGGATTGCACTCGGTGTTATTTTGGTTATGTGCACCCTTACATGCTCTATCAATGACAAATTTTGCGTATTTATGTATAAACGGTTTGGATTCATATGGATGCACATGAATATATGTGGTTTTCTTTAAAATTTGAATATTTTATGTGTTTTTGGTTGACCGGTTTTTTTACCGGTTTTCGTCCAATTCTGACCGATTCCCAGTCTAGGGGGTCTATCGGTCCGGTTCTAATAGCGTTGCTCATGATGCCTCAGCAATGAAGCAACCCAAAGGTAAGACAACAGGATGTTCATAAATTTGGCCATGTTATAGATGACATATCGCTGGCAGATTATCAGATTTCAATTGCAATTAAAAATGAAATGAAGAAAACCTTTCAAGTAGGCAATGCACACCATATAATCTGGAGCAAAATTGTCGGTGTCATTGTTAGAAAATATGTAAGCATGAACTTGGTATAACATTTATTGGCATGGTTAATGTTGGAAATATAACTAGGTTCGGTCTTCATTAAATATATTTGAGTCATCATGTAATGAACTTGTCAAAAGAATAAAGAAAATAATTTTTATTATTATTATTATGACTTATTAAAGGATGGGTTTCATGCTTGGGTCATCATGTTTTAGGTCAAAGTCCCCATTGAGGACTTTTAGGATTTATTCTAAGTTAATAGAGTCATTGTACTTTTAAAGAGACCTTTCTTGGGCTTTTGAATCATGTAAAAAGGTTAAGTATTGAGTCAAATATGAATTATGTTGCCTCCATACCAAGTCGGCCCTAAGATGAACAAGTCGGCCTCACCAAAGGACTATAAACGAAGCAATTCGAATTCCATTTGAAGCACACTCTCAACAAGCAAGTTCGATATCTCTTGAAGCTGGGAAAAAATGCGAAGTAGAGAAAAGAAGGCAAAAGGAGTGCGAGTTTGGTCTAAGAGAAGGAAGGAAGGAAAATCGAAATCTTGGTGCATCTATCTCTCTCTCGTGCCCTGATTTGTAAGATTGAAGTTCTCTAGTTGATGCCGTAGCCTGTTATTGCATGTTGCTGCTAATATAGGTCAAAGTTGTTGGTGTTGGAAGTTGTATTGGGCCAAGATCAAAGTTTCTAAGTGAAGATAGAAGTCTTTCAGTGAAGATCAAAGTCTCCAAAGCTAGGTCGAAGTTGTTGGGTCGAAGAAAATGTTGTTGCTGTTGCAGAGTCAAGTAGGATCATTTGCAAGAGAAGAAGAAGGTTGACCTAGTGTGGAGGAAAGTTTGTGTCAAGGTCTAGAGTCTTGGAATATATCAGAAAAACTATTGAAAGAAGAATTACTGACTGGGTTTTCCCCTAGAGAGGGGTTTTGCCCTGACTGTGAGCCTATATCTGGTGTCCATTGATTTATGTGTTATTGCTTTGGTAATTGCTTGATGAACTAAAAGAAAGAAGATAGAAATAAACCTAATAAGAAATCAAGAACATCACAAGTAATTATCAAGTATAATAAAATCTTTTTGCTTTTCTGATTTTCTAACAATTAACACAGAGTCTCACAACCAAAGATATAAAATCCCAACACCTAAGTGAAGACTTGTGGAACTGGGAGGTTAGCCACTGTCACCTCACCAACACTCCTCTCCACTTTAGACAAAGGATGAACCTAAGTCAAATGGGGTTTCCCTATGGCTACTAGGCTCACTTTGTGTAGTATGCACTATGGAGTTGAAGAGAGCCTAGCAACTAATACAACAAAAAGAAATGGGAAAAGTTTTAAAGATTTTGAGGGTGATGAATGAAAGAGGATTCAGTGCCTTATTTCCTGGGCTATGGAGGTCATCTATGCAATCTAAGAGGGCGTTTTACCAGGTATTAGTAAACAAGAGACTATAAAATATAGAGGGAAATGGACTCACAATTTGAGATCCACAACCAAACCAAATATAGCAGTGGTTAAGCATTCACTCATAATAGGAGGTCTAGGACTTTAAAACCCTTCTCTCTAAAACAAAGCGCAAGCTTTCATTCACAATAGGATATCCAAGACTTTAACTCCTCTCCTTGAGACAAGGTGCTCCTAGATTTAGCTTTGATAATATAAACTGCAATCACAAGCCTTACAAAATTGATTGTACAAACAGGAGAAACCATAATTTAGACAAAAAAGTTACTTTACTCCAAAGCTTGGAGTAACTTGCTCACAAGTTCTTCCATTCAATAATTCCAAAGTTGCAGTAGAGAGAGAAAACCCTTATATAGAAATCAGCTCTACTCTCTTGTACAATAAAATAATATTTGTTTTCTTAGATCCACTTTTCTCTCCAAGGAATACAATAAAAATAGTAATCTTGATTCTCAATTACTTGCTTACTAAAAGTAGCAAGAAGTTTGTTGAGATTCTCAACTTCCTCCAATAAAATAATTTAGGAAAACAAATAAATTATATCTTCATCTAACTCCAATAGCCAATAAACCATTGATACAATAATGGAGTTAGGTGCAACTGTTGAATTTTTGTAGCTATGGTCCGTCTTCATAATATTTCATTTGTACTTGTAATGATGAAATGTAAATTAAATTTGTACAAGAAAATTTTATTTGAAGTATGTTCTTCATCCTTGCAAGGAAAAGGAATATTTATATGTTTTATATTCAAAAGAAATTCCATAAGGCATGACCTTATCAAAGCGGGAAAAATGAAAATTTGAAATTTGTATTTTGTCTCCACAAGTGCCAAGTCGGCCCTCCAAGTCATCATGTCAGCCTGCCTATGGATACACCCATTCTGATCATGTAAAGGCTATAAACAGCCTACTCGACCTCCTCTCAAGACACACTTTGGATCACACATCTATCTCTATTCAAGCGAAGAAGACAAGGAGTATTTGAAGGCCGAAAATCAGAAGAAGAAAGACCATCTTATATACCTCGCTCAAGTGACAAAAGGAAGGTCTAGATCTGTGTAAAGTTCTGTTGTATATGTTCTGTGGTATAATCCAAATTATGTGGCAGAGTTGCAAGATGAACTTTGGCCCTCTTGGAGACCTTGTTTCTGCGGTATATTTCTGTGGCATAGTGCAAAGTCTGAGGCAGAGTTGCAGGACGAATTTCGGCTCTCTTGGAGACCTTGTTGCAGAGCTTCTGTGGACAGAATTGTGGACATTTGTCTTGGATCTTGTGGAGGGTTGACTTGGCTCTTGGTGGATGGTCATCTTGCTGGTTAGTTGACTTTGATGTATCTCTTGTTGCATTGATTCTCTAAGGAAAAGGTTGGCTGGGTTTTTCCCCCATTGTGGGTTTTCCCAGGGTAAAATCTTCTTGTCTCTTTGTGCATTGTGATCTCTATTGCTCTAGTGTTTCTATGGTTGAATTTCTGAATGTATAATTGCTTAATGATATCTTGAAAGAGAAAATAATCACCTACATCATTGGAAGTAATTATCAAGTTTCAGAAATAAGTACTTGTATCTATTGTACTGGAAAAATCAACAGCAACTTTTTTCCAAAATAGCCAAGAGATAAGGGCACCTTCTAAGCTTGAGGATAGACTAGGTCTATGCTCCGAATAGTAAGATAGACTAGTTCACCCTTCTAGAAGTGTGTCCATGTGTGAGTGGTGGAACAATCTCCATGATGTAGCAATGAATATGCACAATTCAACCTCCTCCAAGTGGATAAGTCTATGATTGAATAGATGTGTGAATAACCACCTTATCCACATGTGTGGCTAGCAGATAAAGTCACTCCATTAGATGAGATGTAAAGTGAATCAACTGTCCAAGTGGCATGTATCCATGATCCCAATGTATATGAAGTGTTGGAACACCAAATTGGCACAAGAGTAAGTGGATGCCCTCATGGAGAAGTGCGCCATCTAGATACAAAAAGAATGGAACTGTTTGATTTATAGAAATTAGATGAAGCATATATCAAGACTGCATATTGAAGCAAAAGACAAAAACATGAAGAATCCAGCTCCATGTACTAGAGGATCAAAAGGACCAACAAAGCCATTTTAGGGAAGGATTAAGTTTCCCAATTATAATAAGGCAAAGAAAAGCCTAATTAATACAGCCCATGCACAAAAAATGGAGCAAAAGTAAACTCATCCAGCTAATTTTGTGAACACCTTAAGAAATTTGAACTTACCAAAGATAGCTGCTACGAATTAGATCCAAAATTAATATGAAGAAAAAATGAGAGAGTTCTTGTTAGCTCAAGTGAAAGATGAAGAAGAGGTCGAGGAGTAATTCATAAATGTAGAAGCAACGTATAAATGTTTGGTTTTAGTGTCCAAGCTGCAGCAAAAATGATGCAACACGAAGGAGTGAATTCTTCTATGTAAAGAATGAAATCACGAAGAGAAATTACAGGTGGAATGGAATTTTTTAGGAAAGTCATATAATCGTCGGGGAAGGAACCAAGATTGAAATGTTGACACCTCCAGCATATGGTGGAAGAAAGGGACAAACTAGGCAGTCTTTAAACGTCTAATGTGTTTAAGATGTAGTTTTCCATTATGCAATGCAACATAAGACGCACTTTATCATCAGAAAGAAAAAAACACTAAACATTTCATTGTAATAGGCCCTTTTTCTCTTCATAAGTATAAATGAGACCCTTGAGGAAAAAAAATGTGCAAAGCAATATATGCTCTTGATGATCAAAAAGAAATATGTAATATGTAGTGCACACCTTTTGAGAACAAAGACCTTCCTTGTAAGAGATGCCCTGCAAAAAAGTTGTTGAAATATATTTGTCAAAATCCATGCAAAGTTTAACTTGATATAGGAAGCAGGTGATTCAAAGTGTGTTAAAAATCTTACCATACTAGAAAGTACTCTAGGATTGCACCAGAAGCAAATGATTTAAGGTGTGTTAAAAAATTTACCGCATTAGAATTTGTTATAGGATTGCAGCAAAGTAAATGTATAACGTGTGAAAAAATTTACCGTGTTAATGACTTGAATATTTAGATAACCATCCGTATGGTAATAACCTATGATATTTTGAATTGATAAAATAGCGTAAGTGTCATGCTCTAATTGTCAAAAGAAAAGCATGTGTATAAGAATCAGGATTCAGCACACAGCTGAATACATTAATTTTACCACAGAAAGGGTGTGAGAATATTTCATGAGATACACAATAGTTATTTGATCAAATTTTGGGAACAAGTATGGCTGTCACTATAGCTGGCTGTTAGAAAAACATGATATCATTCAACTCATGTCAATGCTTAAAGACTATCCAAAATAATTAGTACTGCAAGTATACAAAGAAGAATTAGTTGGCAGTTAGAGAAAAAATTCCATGTAACAAAGCATCCCACCTTCGCCCTACGGGCATCCCACCTTCGCCCCCGTAGGCAAGGGTACAGATATTCTTCACCACTCAATGTCATTCAACAAGGCTCAAATCCATTACAACAATATACTCAATATGAGCTCAACATGTCACTTGCTGAAATTGAACCTGGGTGGGGAGTATAATTTCAGTCCTCCTACCGCCCGAGAAAAACCCATTTGATGCAGTTAGAAACCACCTAAATTACCTCCTCATTAGCACTTTATTAATATAACATTATTCTAGATGACAAAATATACAAATATGCTTTTACCTAAAAAACCATCAATAATGAGCATGAAACCCATGCTTTAATAACAATATTTTTCTTTCTTCTTTTCTTGTTTGTTACATAGGATACATATTGAAATGAGTACAACGATTATAAAGACCAAAACTAGTTACATTTCTCAACACTCCCTCTTAACTAGGGAGGTACTCATAATTGTACAATTAGTACAACATCATATCTCAAACTAAAGAGTTCTCAAGAAGAGTCAAATTGATAAGCCATACTGTAAGCATCATCATCATGACCAGCACTGTCCCTGAGGCCTAACTGGACAAGCTCTTCTTTAATTCAAGAGCATTATGTTGGGAGGTTTTATGTGCGATACCGCACTACCTCTCTAACGTACATACCCCATCCAGATCTCCACAAGGTATGTCCTTTTAGGACTATTCTTATCTTGGATCTCCCTCCCTGAGTCCTCAAAGAATATCGGTCCTCTTCGACTACTATTCTTTTGGATTATTGTCCTATCCTCAAAGAGTGTTGGTCCCCGAGACTACTGCCTCTCTTGGATTCAAATCCTCAAGGAATATCGGTCCCCTTTCCTTTCTTGGGTGGTCTATCCTCAAGGAAACCATAGATGCTTATCCAATCCTCCGTCATTTTCTCTTCATTCCCTGAAGAGAAGAATGCACATGTTATATCAAATATTACTCCTTCTCAAATCAAGAGGACATCCCTATTCTCCCTTATTCTTCATAATAGATCCTTGCTCCTTATTCAAGGAGACTCATTTGTCTCCCTCTCAAAACCAGAGGAGATTTCGGAATTCCTTTTACACTGAGGAAGTCAACAACTTATAGCTTGTTTTCATCAGAGTATCAGCTATAGCTACATGGCTCCCTCTTTCCTTCACATCTCTTATATCGAGCCTACTTTTTTTCGAGGTATAATGGAGCCCTCTCTTCTCTAGTAACAGGATCCAGGTCTTCTCTCTTGCTCATCACTTTCTTCTTCAATATGAAGGCATTGCATTAAGCCTTCCCAAACTTCCAACTGATCATAGCTTCCTCAGGAAAGTGATCTTATTTGACCTTCAAGTTATCTCCTCGTACAACTACCTCTTCAATTCCAAGATGGACCCATCTTGACTTCATAGTTGTCAGGTACCAGATATTGAGCTTCCCTCAATACTCTTCATCCATACAGTTGACCTTGCCTCAACTGTCATCATGTATTCCTGCACCATTTTACCAGGTAGCAAAATAATATGTTAACCAGATAACCAAACCAAAATGAAATAGACTTACCTCACCATGGTGACCTTCTCGTACCATCAACATCCTCATCGACCATCTCCACTTGATATTTCCTTCTTGCATCAAAGTGCCCAAGGATCGAACTTGATTACCAAGTTACAACTTTTATTCTTCTGAAGATCATACTAGATGTTAATCAATACATATTCTAGAGAAAGTCCTAATCTTTCATAGATTCTTTAGTAAGTCAAATTCTATTTTTTTCTGGCATCATAACTACTTAAGCATATCCAATCTTTATTTCACAAGATTCTCATACACATGAATCTTATCCAAAGTCAACATTCATTCTTATGTTTTTAACCAATCATCTAGCTATCCATATATTTTCCATAAAGTTTGTATCTTGACCCATTGCAATCCTTCATCCTTCTTTACCAGCATGTTTCCACATTACATAGAATACATACTATTTTTGTCATGATGCCTTTCCCAAGGACTTTCCAAGATGAAGGTCCTTCTTGAATCATAAGCAAGATGACAACCTCTAACATAATGTTAGATAATATCTAGATGAACATCATGCAAAATGGTCCAACATTCTATCCTAGATGATCTCTACTAAGCAACATAATCATAAATTTCAAACATGTTACTATCATATGCTTTTATCCTATGATGCTTATGCATAACATATCCACTAAGAGAAAAACATTCATAGAGAACCTAGAAGTTAGAGGACTTTCTTTAGTAGTAAAGATCCTTCACCTAGTCCTTCTTTGCCTTCTTTTCAGGTTCTCCCACTACTTCAGCTACATGAGCTTCACTTCGTTCCTTTCTTTTATTGTTCTATTTGTTTGGACAATCCCTTTTAAAGTGTCCAAATTCATTGCATCAGAAACATTAAACCTTGGACATATCTTTCTTCTTGGACTTGCCAAACTTCCCTTTCTTCATCTTCTTGACTTGGGCTAGGAATGCTTGAGATTTCTCATCTGATCCAATGTCATCTTTGACCTTGATCCTTGATTCTTCCAGTATGCATTGTGCCCACAACTCATCAAATGGAGTTGAATCTTTCTTGGAGTATATACTTGTTGCAAAGTTGCTCCATTTCGGTGGCAATTCATTCAACACACATATGGTTACTTCTGAATCAGTGATTGGCTCCCCAAGTCCTTGTAAATGGTCCCTTAACTGAGAGACTCTCATGAGGAAGGATGCCATATCCTCATCCTTCGATTTCTTCATTCTATATAGCTTGTTCCACAACGACATCTTTTGACCTGTTGTACTTATAAAGTACAAATTCACTAGCTTGTCATACATGGCCTTGGAAGTCTTCAGGTTTGCCACAAATGGAACAAGAGAATCCTTGATTGATTCCACTATGATCCTTTGTGCCCTTACTTCCCCTTTCTTGTACTTCGCTAGTTCTTGTGTCCTTTCCTTTGTTGGTTCAGTAATTTCTCCAGTAACATATCCCATTACATCTTGCTCTGTGAGTATCAAGTCAATCCTCTTCTTCCATGCTAGATAGTTTACTGCCCCTATGAGCTTGTTGCTCTCCTTGCAGAAAGAACTTACATGACTTGAAGATTCAGCCATTATGAGATAATGTGATACTTACTTGAATAATATCTCCAACCTTCTTGATGTCTTCAAGATCTTTGGAGAGTTCTTGATGATGCCCTTGAAAAGATGTTCCTTATGATTCCTCCACCAACAGCTTCCAAGATTGATGCCTTGCAAATAGACTTCCTTTTTGTGAGATCAACACCCTCCTTGCGATATGAATGTAGTTTCATCTTCTTCAATGTAGACACCCTATATTAGAAGGGTCTTCTACCAACGAGCCTTTAACTAGATCCCTTCAAGAGACAATCTTCTTCTTTTAGGCCTTGAGAGCTTCCTATCCCTCGATCAACAATTCTTTCCAAGGTCCATCCAGTTGCCTTCCTTGCTCATCTTAGCTCGGATACGAAGTTACAAAAATGATGAAGTGGCAACTTATTATATCTTATTTTTTTAACCTTGATACTTGCTTGTGAATCTTAGTTATCTTCTTTATGCTTTTTTAGTATTTGTTCAACAAACAATATCAAGAAATTGCAACAACAAAAGAGCACACAGATGTAGGCTCTTAGCCAGGGCAAAACCCCTCCAAGGGGAAAACCCGGAAACTCTTCTCTTCTTAGAACCTGCTTCAAATGAGATACAAAGACCCAATCCCTAGACTGAGTCCTTCTCCCAGTACCATGTCATCCCTTCCTCAAGTCCTTCCTTGATTCTGTATCAAACTACTTCTTTCTTGCAACTTTGACCAGCCAACTATTGCTACTTGACCTACAACTTCGGCCCAGCTACTTTGTCCCAGCAACTGCTACAGAAACTCTAATCTATCTTCCTTTTGAGACCTTCCTAGAGCAAAACAACTCTCCCCAAGGTTAGTTAGGTCAAGAGAAGGATTCCACCCTAGCCAGCAACTTGTTCCTGCAATTTTGCTCCCCAGCAATTCGACCCTGCAACTTCAGCCTCTTTCTAGTTGCAAAACCCTAGCTTCTTTGCACGTGTGAGAGAGATAGAGCCCAAAGACAAGATATTTCAGCCTCCTAGCTTCTTCTAGAACTTCGCTCTCCTTTTCCCAGCTTCCCAGATATAGATCAAACTCTTTCTTGATAGATCGAACTGTATCCAAATGAAGTTGAACTGCTCTTTATATAGCCTTCTCAAGGGGTCGAATTCCCTCCTTTAGGCCGACCTGAGGATCCCAAGGCCGACTAGTTGTTATTTTTAGGTAACAATGGTATGTTCTATGCTTAAGAGCAATTTACTTCAATTTCTTTATTAGCCCAATATCAATATCCAATTTAGCAATCACATCAGCATGATAGTAAAATGTAGATAGAACATAATCATAAACAGTAGAAGACAAGCCAAGACAAGAGGACACAAGATGTGGCACCAGCCAGGGACAAACCCCAATGTGGGGAACCCTTGATCAATTCTTCTTATATTCTTCAATAGTTCAGCACAGAGAGAGATAGTACAAATTACAAATCCGATAATTTATGACAGCAGCAAGAAGCCCTAACCAGAAAAGTCAACGTTGGTCAAGCAGGCAAAATTCTTCCTCTAAGCAACTCGGTCAAACCCAGTTAACTTTGGCCTCCAACAGCAAGCCCAAACATCCCAAAACAGTCTGAAAAAGTCCAGTCAAAAGCTAGTCAACAAAAGTCAAACTGCAGCCAGCCCTAGGGCAGTCAATGCTGGTCAAATGAGAGGTCAGATCACCTCGATTTCAGTGCCCAGATCTGTGGCCTGCCAAGGAGAAGTTCCTCATCCAAATCCGCAGTCAAGAGAAGGTCAACACAGCCCAAGAAACAGCCTCTGCAATTCGGTCAAACTAGTCAAAGTAGTCAAACAGATCCTCCTTCCTTCGCACGTGTGAGAGACAGCTGCCAGATTTGCGTACCCAATCAAGTGAGGAGAGAGAGAGGTGAGAAGATGAGATGATGATAAAATGACTAGAGGTCTCCTCCTTTTGTATGCAACATTGAGGATGAGCTGGGGGTTTGAATGCTTGTTTTGCTCGCTAGCCAACCTTGACAATTTGTCCATAATATAAATAAATTCATATCTTCATTTTTACATGTTAGAATCGATGATCTTTAGATCAATCCTACACCTCTCGGAGAGGGAATCCAAGAAAAATATCAGTTTTCATAAATAAGATGACCCGTGTGGAGTTTGGCCCTAGTCGTCAATTTTAACACTCCCTCTCAACTAGGGAGGACTCCATCTGCCAGTCGGTACTATCTTTGCCATCAATGCACTGCTCTGCTCTGCTGAACTATGAAGAAGAAGAAGAAGTGATCGAGAATGTATCATACCATTCTCTACTGACCGGAAGTCAGTCCCAGATAAAAGAGAGTCTCATACCACTCTTACTGACCCGAAGTCAGTCCTAGATAAAAGAGTGTCTCATACCACTCTTACTGACTCGAAGTCAGTTCCAATTGATCCTAGATCAATATCGGTCATCCTAGCATAGGGAGTACAGTAGTACACGATGTGTCCATCGGTAGTACTATGGTCCCTATCCTCATTTCCCTACTCATTGGCCAAATGAGGGGTACTTCCCCTGAGTCCCAGACTGCATGGGTAGGATGTCTCAGCAGGAGAAGGATGAACCACTCATCCTGCCTACATGTCGCCACGGGGTATCACAGGGGAAGGCTAAACCACTCACCCTTTACACAGCAAACCACTAGGGGAAAGTTGGACCACTCACCCTATGGTTGCTCATCGCTCCAAGAAGTACCCCAAGCCCCCCGGAGCTACCAAAGCTCAATGTCCATATTATACAGGACCCTCACAAGAGGGTCTCTCCACAACTCCAAGTCGTTCTCGGAAGGTCAAGAACATGACCTTCCCCAGGCGCTTTGTCAGAATATCGGCGACCTGCTCATCAATCCCAATGTGATGGAGCTGTTGAAGTTTCTAAGTTTACGTAGTTAGAAACCATCCATGCACTTTATCTGATTTATTCCTACCTACTTGTTATTTTCCTTAACAAGTTATTTACAATGTGAACACTGAAAATAAACACTAGTGCATGCTCAACATATTATAGATCAGCAACTAAAAAGAAACAAAAACAAACACACCATATGACACCATTATTTTTGGACTAATGTCCCCGGAAAAACCCAATGTGGGAAAATCGGTGCAGCTATCGGAGGGTTTTCTTATTAAGCAATATCAGAGTACAATCTGGATGCCGAAACTGGCCTAGCCAACAGAGAATTTCCTTAGCAGTAATACCTCTCCGTTTCTAACAAATCTACTGGCTGAAACCCCGGATAATCCTTCCAGAAGCTACTCAGCACCAATCTACCCCAGAAACCCCAGCGTCTGCCCAATCTAGACTGCGTCAGCCTCTCCTAGCCCAACGCTGGCCCTGCATCAACCTATCTTGGCTTGCATCAGCCCCAGGAGGCCCTGCGTCAGCTACGCTGGCCTCTCTGGTGCTCTGCGCAGCACTTAGCTTCCTCTGCGTGGCCCTGCGTGAGCACAAGCTGCTCCTGCGTCACTCTCTCTAGCTGCTCTCCCGACACTATCTCTGCCTCTTTGTCTCTTTGTACTCAATGCCCCTCAGTTGCTCTCCGATCACTGATTCTATCTCTCTTAGTAAACCCCGCTCTAGATAATAGAATGACTGATCACTCTGGTGTGTTCTCCAAGTGACCCTCAAGCCTCCTCTTATACTTTTCTCGTTGACATATCCACGGCCGAGATTAAGTCCCTAATCAACAGCTAAGATTAGATCTGGCTTGATCCATGTCTTTTGGACCATTCTAACATAGATTCATATTAATACACATTAATATTTTATTTTCCCTAAGTCGACTCCATTAAAAATATTAATTATTTTAATATCTCCTGATCTGTTTAGAATCTGCCCAAACTCTTTCTGGGTATTGGAGATCTCATGTGCCCCAACCTCCCCAACAAATTTCGTGGCTAGAGCACATACGATGCTACCCCAAATCAACACTCCCTCTTAGCGAGGACTGTGCTCTAGCAATACTCCTTACTGAGTATTACTCTGATCATCCGACATCGGTACCTGTGTTGATGCTAGGCCTTCTTGCCCAACATCCTCTACACTGCTGCCTCCTGTACTGCTACCCATGGTTCTGCCACTGCTGCATCTACGACAGTTCCCTCTGCATCTGTGCTGTTGTTGGTCCTTTCTCCCAGCACTGCATCCGCACTGCACCTCCTCTCATCATGCTGCATCGTGCTACCCACTGCTGCACTGCAACTCAGTTACTGAGAAGTAAGTCACTGGTCTCCCAACTGACCTCCCTGTTGGGCTAGAGACACCCACTGATGCTGAAGCTCCCTCTGTCGTTGACAAGTGCTCCCTCTCTGACCTTTGCGCTGCTGCAACAACTCCCTGCATCTCGCACTGTTGCACACCTCTCTATGCCTTCCTGCACTGTGCAACACTCCTGTGCCTCTCGCACTGCTACACCCTCCTAGCTCTGCGTTGTCTCGGGACTCCTGCACTATAGCTCTCTTTGCCGCTCCATCCGCATCCGTCTCTACCCACTCAGCCAGTCCTGCTACTCCTCGACGGGGCTCCCGTAGCAAGGTCTAATCCAAGAGGCTGGGTACCTCGAGGATCCTGCCCCTCATCGCCTGTAGTCCATCTGACTACAGCTCGATGTCTCCCCACTTCCACTCAAGTGGCGTGTGTGCACTCATGGCATAGTCATCGTATGTTAAAACTTCCTTCTCTACCCGTGCTGGCACTGCCTTAGTCTCGGAAGACTCTCCCTTACTCTTCTCCATTGGACACTGGGTCGCATAATGACCCAGATCCCCATAGTGGAAGCAATTGATCTTGGAGAGATCTTTCTTCTTCCGCTTTTCCTGCTTTCCCTCAAATGCTAGGGCCACATCTTCCTCCTCCGGGTTGACTTTGATCCCCTTGCTGCTACTACCTATCTTCGACTGCCGTCTGATCTCTTCCTGGCGAAGAGCTGCCCACATCTCGTCCCAAGGTGGAAGTGTCCCTCTGCCCAGTATACTCTGGACAAACACTTCCCAATCTTTTGAGACAGCATTCAGGGCTATCCTAGCCCAGCGTTGGCCCTGTGTTAGCCTATCTTGGCTTGCATCAGCCCCAGGAGGCCCTGCGTCAGCTCTCTAAGCCTCTGCGTCAGCTACGCTGGCCTCTCTGGTGCTCTACGCAGCACTTAGTTGCCTCTGCGTGGCCCTACGTGAGTACTAGCTGCTCCTGCGTCGCTCTCTCTGGCTGCTCTCCCGGCACTATCTCTGCCTCTCTGTCTCTCTGTACTCAATGCCCCTCAGCTACTCTCCGATCACCGATTCTATCTCTCTTAGTAAACCCCGCCCTAGAGAATAGAATGACTGATCACTCTGGTGTGTTCTCCAAGTGACCTCAAGCCTCCTCTTATACTTTTCTCGTTGACATATCAACGGCCGAGATTAAGTCCCTAATCAACGGCTAAGATTAGATCTGGCTTGATCCATGTCTTTTGGACCATCCTAACACAGATTCATATTAATACACATTAATATTTTATTTTCCCTAAGTTTAGACTTAGGGACTCCATTAAAAATATTAATTATTTTAATATCTCCTAATCTGTTTAGAATCTGCCCAAACCCTTTCTGGGTATTGGAGATCTCATGCGCCCCAACCTTTCCACCAAATTTCGTGGCTAGAGCACATCCTATGCTACCCCAAATCAACAGGAGCCTTATTGCTCCTCATTGTACCATATCCCGGATAAAGTGGTACATGATATCTATATGCTTGGAGCGATCATGAAACACGGGATTCTCTAATAATCGGATCCCACTCTGGTTATCACAGAGGATCACGTTGGTATCCAGCACATGTCCAAACAACTCACTGAAGAGCTTCCTCAACTAGACAGCTTCACAGGAGGCCATACTAGCAGCTATGTATTCGGCCTTAGCGGTGCTCAAGGCAACCGATTTCTGCTTCCTGCTCATCCAGGATATCGAAGCAGAACCCAAAGAAAAACAACATCCATAAGTGCTCTTGCGATCCACCACACTGCCAGCCCAATCAGCGTCAGAATAACCATGCAGCCTCACATCTCTGGCAGTGTATCTCAGTCCATGAGTGATTGTGCCCCGAAGATATCTCAGAAGATTCTTGGCACCAATCCAATGTATATGATGAGGCTCAACCATATATTGGCTTAACGTATTAATTGCAAAACATATGTTCGAACGGGAGTTTACCAAGAACATCAGCGCTCCTATGAGTTGACGATACTCAAAAGCATTTCCCAATTATGGTCCGACAACACTACCGCATAATTTCTTGAAGTTAAGTTCTATTGAGGTAGTCACAAGCTTGCAGTCCATCATCCCAAATCTTTCCAATATCTTCACAACATATTTTCCTTGAGATGGGAAAATTTCTCCTGGCTTTTGCCAGACCTCCAACCCTAGGAAGTAGTGCATCAGTCCTAGGTCCTTCATCTCAAATTCAGAAGTCAACTCCCTCTTACATTTGTGAATGAGAGGGTCTACACCTGTTAGAAAGAGGTCGTCCACATAAAGTACAAGTATGAAAGGTTTATCATTTTCAACCTTAAAGTAAAGGTTCGTATCGGCTTGACTTCTAGTGAATCTCAACTTCATCAGATAGCTATCAATCTTCTCATACCAAGCTCAAGGTGCTTGCTTCAAGCCATAGAGAGCTTTCTTCAACCTGCATACATGAGATTTCTGGTCATGAACCTCAAACCCTTCGGGTTGTTCCATATAGACTTCCTCTTTAATCGAACCATGCAAGAAAGCGGTCTTGGCATCCATCTAATGTAGGTTCTGTCCTTGCGAGGCAGCAAGGACTATGATCGAGCGGATGGTGGTGTATCGGGCAATAGGTGCAAATATCTCATCATAATCTACACCTTCCTTTTGAGAGAAGCCTCAAGCAACAAAGCTATCATTGAACTTTTCTGCACTTCCATCAGCTCCATGCTTGATTTTGTAGAGCCACTTAGAGGTGACAATTGATTTTGTCCTAGGATCTAGGAACCACATCCCAAACATCATTCTTCATAATAGACTCGTATTCTTCATTCATCGCATCCTTCCATACTTGTTGTTTCATGGCTTCTTCAAATGATGAAGGCTCATTTTGAATGATAATGCTCATGACGGTCAAGTATCCTTGATATCTATTCGGCTTCTTGCTCTCACGGAAAGTCCCCCCTGGTGCAATATGTCTCTCGGCATCTTCGAGAGTCCCCCTAAGCCATGAGGGTCTCCTCTTGCAGGAGGAGGGCTCTTGGGGAGGAGGATTAATAGGATCCATAGGTTCATCAACATCAAGTATCGTCTCGTCCTCTTTTTCACCCTGTGTTCCAGTGTCAGCGTCTTTGTCCTTCCTTGGGATAGGAAGGTTGTTGATCTTGCTGAGGGCCATATCTTCGTCAAAGGTGACATCGTGACTTATCTCAACTTCTTTTGACCAGCCACATAAATTCCATAGCCCTTAGAATTTTCGCTATAGCCCACAAAGATTCTTTTCTTCCCTGATGCACCCAACTTGCTTCTTTTCTCTTTCGGCACATGAAATATACGAGACTTCCAAAAATTCTAAAATGGGAGACACCGGGTTTCTTACCAATGAACATTTCTTCGGGAGTCTTGGAGTCCAATGCTTGATGAGGGCATCGGTTTTGAACATACACGGCAGTATTTGCAGCTTCGGCCCATAGAAACTTTGGAAGCACTTGATCATGAAACATGGCACGAACAGCTTCCACAATAGTATGGTTCTTCCTTTCAGCCACACCATTCTGCTTGGGAGTGTATGGTGTTGTGATCTCCCTCTTAATGCCAGCTTCTCTGCAATAATCATGGAATTTATTTGATTCGTACTCAGTCCCATTATTAGTCCTCAATATTTTGATTCTCTTCTCGGATTGGTTTTCGATCATGGCTTTGAAGTGACGGAATCAGGTGACACTTCATCCTTCCTTTTCAAGAAGTAGATCCAAGTCTTGCGAGAATAATCATCCATAAAGGCGAGATAATATAAGTATCCTCCCAAAGAGTTTACGGGCATCATACCAGATATGTCGAAGTGGATCAACTGCAATATATATATGGTCTTGCTATTACTTGAGGGGAATGGTCCCCTTATAAGTTTTCCTTCGACACATCCTGGACATACACCTTCATGCTCTATTTTGAACTTGGGCATACCTGTCACCATCTGTCTCACATCAGGAAGAGCCTTATAATGAAGATGGGCAAACCTCCGGTGCCATAGTTTAGATTGTAGAGATGTGTCGCAAGACATGGCTCCCAATGTACTTCCTTCAACTTGATACAAAGTGTCAACCCTAAACCCAAGAGTAAAAGTATCTTTAAAATTCCTTTTCCAAACACGTACCTTTCCATCGATGAATGCCACCTTGTATCCTTTGTATTCCATTGCCAAAATGGACTCCAGGTTCTTCTTGAGATCAGGTACATATAGAACTTCTTGTAAATGAATCGTGTTACCTTGATTCAATTGAAGGGTAACATTCCCTACTCCCTTCAAGGGATAGGTGGCATCGTCTTCAAGAATAATCTCCAAGTTTGTCTCCTTCTCTCTCAAATTAGAGAGAGATTCCTTGTATCCAGTGAAGTGCTTTGAGGCACCACTATCAATTAGCCAATTCCCCAAAGTGTCCGATGGAGAGGGCCGATATAAGATAGTATTCCTTTTGATTATTGTTAACAACATTTGATTCTTCATACCTGGAGTTCCTTGCTTTCTTGGAGGGTCGACCATTTCCTTGATGTCCCGCATTCCTTTTTCCTTTGTCATTGAACCTTCCATTCCTTTGATTGTTGTTGAAGTTGCCCATGGAATGATTGTGATCATCATCATGTGATGTGTCCCTTCTATTTGGAAACTCCCTTGCATAGTGGCCAAACTTATTGCAAACAAAGCACCTGCCCTTCCTTCCACCCTTAGATCCAGGCTTTCCATTGAAATGACCTTTAGACCCTGCATTATTTCTCGATTTGGCATGAGCGGAGAACGCAGTCGGGTTGCTTCTATTATAAGGCATTTCTTGCTCCACCATTCTTGTTTCTTCTTGAATGCATCTCAACATCAATTCTTCAAACTGTGGAATTCGATCATTATTGAGAATAATGGTTCTAAATATATACCACTCGGGTGGGAGTCCTCCAAGGGTAGTGATAGTAAATTCCCTGTCAGGAATGACCTCTCCAATCGAAAGTAGAACATTCTTGATCTCAATGATCCTTAAGAAGTAGAATTGAATGTCCTCGTCCTTGCCCTTCTTAATATCCTTCAACTTATTTTGAGAAATAAAATTTGATTTGCATCACTAACCTTGAACATGTTGACCAACCTGTCATAGATCTCCTTGGAGGTGTTCAAATCGAAGATGTAGGCCACCAGACACTTGTCAATGGAATCTCTGATAATCTTCTTTGCTTTGACTTCAGCCTTATTGTACTTGTTCTTTGCAGCAATCGGTGAATTTGAAGGAGGCTCGGGGATTTTACCCTTTCACATAATCCAGCACTTCTTATTCTTCAAAGGTCAGATCAAGAGACATCTTCCGTCCATGATAGTCAGATTTTTCACGGAGCTTATCTTCAGCCGGGAAGTGGAATGAGGAACCCATTGAGCCTTTTGTCCTTGTCCAACTGTCTTTGGTGATTGCTCTTTCACTCTTGCTTGGGCTTTGTCTTCACCTCAGCGTTGATACCATGTTATTTTTAGGTAACAATGGTATGTTCTATGCTTAAGAGCAATTTACTTCAATTTCTCTATTAGCCCAATATCAATATCCAGTTTAGCAATCACATCAGCATGATAGTAAAATGCAGATAGAACATAATCATAAACAGTAGAAGACAACCCAAGACAAGAGGACACAAGATGTGGCACCAGCCAGGGACAAACCCCAATGTGGGGAAACCCTTGATCAATTCTTCTTATATTCTTCAATAGTTCAGCAGAGAGAGAGATAGTACAAATTACAAATCTAATCATTTATGACATGTTAATTTTAGGTATGTTTTATGCTTAGAGCAATTTATTTCAATTTTCATAGTTAGCTCAATATCTTTTCCAGATTAGCAATCACATCAGCATAATAGTAAATTGCAGATAAAACATCAACATAAATCGCAGAAGACAAGCCAAGATGAGGACACAAGATGTGGCGCTAGCCAGGGACAAACCCCAATGTGGGGAAACCCTTGATCAATTCTTCTTATATGTTCTTCAATAGTTCAGCACAGAGAGAGAGAAAGAGAGAGAGTACATTTACAACAAAAGTCAACACTTTGACTTATCTAAATAAGAGCATAGATCATCTCTAAGATGATACATAAGGTAGCTGAACTCAGTTGAAGACATGCTGCTTCAACTGATTCTCCAAGGTGACTCCATCGCCTTGCTGCACCTATCATTGTGTTGCTCTTCATCATCATCTTGCACCTCACTGTGCTGCACCATGTTGCACCCATCATCACTATGTTGCATCTCATCATGCTTCACTGGTCATCACTGTACCCATCATTGTGCTCAATGTATACTGCAAAGTATCATCACACTGCACCACTGTCATCAAGCTACTCTTCATCACATGCTCCCATCACCGGGCTACACTCGATCATTATGCAACACTATACTGTTGTCTCTAACACCATGCTGCATCCAACTGCTGCATCTAGCTATGCAGCTACATCCATAGGTTGTATCTTAACATGTTTCATCAACTGTTGTAGTACCCAACCATAATGCTGCATCAATATTGTCCACCATGTGACCTTGTTGTCCCATGTATCTTTGTTGCACCATGTGACCTTGTTGTCCCATGTATCTTGCTGCACTATGTAACCTTGCTGTCCCATGTATCATGGCTCCACCATGAACCATAGCTGCACCATGAACTTGCAGCACCAAGTACCAGCAACACTGATCTAAATCTCGTCACAACATTTGACCCAACACACCACACAAACGCTGTTGTTTGTGACTCCATTACTGTTGTAATTTCTGGGACTGGTTAGGGCACACAACAGTCCCTAACTATCCTCAAATTTGGCCCAGAATTGCCCTTATGAAATGCGGCCTACCCTAGTGTGAACCCTCTGCCTCCACGCTGAAGATTAGGGTATAACATGACCCCAAAACAGCCCACGTTGTCCCTTGCTATGGTGGTATGGCCTGCGGCCTACCACACAGCCTTGCTGTAGCTTATGGCCCACACATCAAACCCAAACAGCCCTCCTCTGCCTCGGCCCTCTAGGAAGATACCTCGGCCCTCCTAACAGCAACTCGGCCTTCACATATGACCCTGAAACAGCCTCCAAAAACCCACGTTGTTCTGTCTTCCTTACTGTGGCTAGGGCAGGATAGACCTGCGTATTTGGGCAACGTGAATAGGCCTTCTTCATCGTGCTATGTCTCCCCTTTAGGCAGCGTAGAGGGAAAGTTGGGCAGCGTATAGAATTAGGGGTCTCCTCCCTTGGACTAGGACTAGATCATCCACTTTAGGACTGCGGCTAGGGCAGCTTGTTTAGCCTCCTTTCCTCCTGCGTCCAGGGCTTCATCCTCCTAGATTTCTCTTCCACTAAAAATCCAAAACAAGTGGAGAGAAATCAAGAGTGATATGTGTGTAGAAATGACTATCAAATCACCTCCTTTTATACTAAAACATTGAGCACATATGGGGGTTATTTGGTTGCTGGCCGACCTTGACGAATTGTCCCATAACACAAATAAATTCATATCTCCATGAATACTTATCGGAATCGGATGACCTTTAAATCAATCCTACACCTCTCGATGAGAGGGATCCAAGAAAAATATCAACTGCCATAAATAAGATGACCCACATGGATTTTGGCCCTAGTTGCCAATTTTAACATGACAGCAACAAGAAGCCCTAACTAGAAAAGTCAGAGTTGGTCAAACAACGCAGAATTCTTCCTCTAAGCAACTCAGTCAAACCCAATCAACTTCGGCTGCCAATAGCAAGCCCAAACAACCCAAAACAATGCGAAAAAAGTCCAATCAAAAGCTGGTCAACGAAAGTCAAACTGCGGCCAACCCTAAGGCAGTCAATGCTGGTCAAATGAGAGGTCAGATCACCTCAATTTCAGTGCCTATATCTGCGGCCTACCAAGGAGAAGTTCCTCACCCAAATCCGCAGTCAAGAGAAGGTCAATGTTGGTCAACGCAACCCAAGGAATAGCCTCTGCAATTCGGTCAAACTAGTCAACGCAGTCAAACAATCAAACAGATCCTCCTTCCTTCGCATGTGTGAGAGACAGCTGCCAGATTTGCGTACCCAATCAAGTGAGGAGAGAGAGAAGTGAGAAGATGAGATGATGATAAAATGACTAGAGGTCTCCTCCTTTTGTATGCAACATTGAGGATGAGGTAGGGGTTTGAATGCATGTTTTGCTTGCTGGCCGACCTTGACAATTTGTCCATAATATAAATAAATTCATATCTTCATTTTTACATGTTGGAATCGGATGATCTTTAGATCAATCCTACACCTCTCGGAGAGAGGAATTCAAGAAAAATATCAATTGTCATAAATAAGATGACCCATGTGGAGTTTGGCCCTAGTTGCCAATTTTAACACTAGTACTCTTCGAGATTCCAAGATTTTCTAGACTCAAAAATAATTCTTTTTATCATTACAAATTGCCCGGAAGGATCCTATAAACATGATGTTGACTCTTTTGACTCATGACAATAAATCCTAAGACCTAACATACCCTAGAAGCACGAAGAACATGCTTTTACCTAAAAGACCATCAATAATGAGCATCAAACCCTTGCTTTAAGAATAACATGTTTCTTTCTTCTTTTCTTGTTTGTTACATAGGATACATATTGAAATGAGTACAACAATTATGAAGACCGAAACTAGTTACATTTCTCAACAAATAGTGTGGATGACACATGGCACAATTTCATTGGCTTGTAGAGATGACGTGGAGACACAGTGTCATGATGATTTCAGCATGACATGGCCCAATTGAAGCGTGACACGTGGCATGCAGATTCAGCGTTTTCGTGTGGCCAAGTGGACCAAAAATGTGGCACCAGTGACACGTGGCATCCTTGCAGAGGTGGCAGACAGTTGGAAGACACAAGTGGCATCGTCATGGCAAGGACACATCACCTCAAAAGAAATCATCTCGGAAGTTACAGAAGGGTACAGAGGTAGAAAGTCCAAAAAACAAACTCCGAGAAACAAAGTCCGAGAAATTAGTTCCGGGACACAGTGGCGTTGAGGTGGCTAGACACATCATCTTAGCAATTTTGTGATTGGTTCGAGAAGACATGTAATCTCGCAAGAAACGACCCCATAAGAAACTATCTCGGAATTTTTCTCAAGAGTCTCTAGCGGGAAGTTCTAAGAAGACAAAAGCCGAGAGACGTGAAGTTTGATGGCAGGTGATGGCAACAATTCCGTTCCGAGAGGACGTGGCGGACAAGTAATCGCAACAGTAATATGATTGGTCAAGAGTGAACAACATGGTGGCCTCGCCAAAACCATCTCGAAAGAAACGTTCTCAGCGATAAACAAGGTTGCTCCACTGGAGTTTTTTCCAAGAGAGTTTTCGTCGAGAAATAAAAGTTGGGAGCTAAAGTTCGGGCTAGCACCTGGTTTTGTTCGGGCATTAGGACCACGGGTGCATAAGTTTTGCAATGTTAGTTAGGCTCACGAGGCTTAGAGCGCAAAGGGACCCAGCGGTGGTTATATGCAGCGGTTCTATGTTAAAGTGCTTTGGGCCTATGTTAAGGACTTTTCACATGCACAAGTCAACAACTTGGTAAAATTGGCATGACTGAGTTGGCAGCTCAGATGACGGAATAGAAAATTTGGAGGCAGGTTTAGCAAATTCCCTAAATTTGGAGTCAACCAAATTTAGAAGAAACAATGCTAAATCCTGTAGCTTACTAGAATGGAGGAAAACAACAATTAAACTGATATTTCCTTACAAATACAAGTAAGCAAAGATTGAAGACTTATTGTGCACATCAAGAGGACATTCCAAAAGCAGAAAAACAAGAAGTTAATGAGATCAAAACCTCTGTTAAGTGAAATTTAAGTGCAAGATAACTAGAGTTCAAGAACTAAAAATATCAGTCCTAATTTATGTATAAGAAAAATTGAATTTGCAAGAAAAAGTTGGAAAAAATTGTTCATGGGTTGATGTTGTTGGTGTGTGTGGTGGATTGATCAGTGATCAAAGATTGTTGAAGGTGATTTTATGGTGTTTTTGGTGAGTGTTTGAGGTGATAAATTTATTTGTTTATAAAAGTAAGTGGCATTCATGATTTGAGTTTGAAAATTGTATGAAACATGAATCAAGGAGGTCAACCAAGTAGCAACTTGCAAATCAGGTGTTGGAGCTCCTTCCAATAGTGGTTGGTAAATAATCAGGGGTTGGAGCTCCTTTTAGTGGTAGTTGATAAACTAGGGGTTGTAGCTCCTTTCAGTTGTAGCTAATAAATTAGGGAGTAGCAGCTTCCTTTTGGTTGTAGCCAGAGAACTTTGTAACAAGTAGAAGCATGCGTTTGTGGAAATAATTGAAGAGAAGTTTAAAGAATTTATGTGTTCTATTTGTGCTTCTTATGTTGATTCTTGTGGTGCTCATCTGAACTATAGCTGAAGTGTTTAATGGTGTCCTAGTATTCTACATTAGTGAAAGAAAGCTTTAAAATTCCTACAATGTTGATTCACCCCCCCTCCCGCTCTCAGTATTGTCCTGGTTTCTAACACTATACACATATTGTCCCAACATTTGCATTAACTATATATAGAATGCAAAATTGGTGAGTGATCAATGTTGACCAAGTCTCTAATAAAATTCGATAAGTTGGGAGTGTGATCAATTTGAACTAAGAATGCAAAATTGGTGAGCGATCAATGTTGATGAAGTCTCTAATAAAATTCAATAAAATGGGTGTGTCGTCAATTTGGACTAAGTCACTATTACCAAACAAAAGTGGGTAACCCATAGGAGAAAAAAATTCTCCTCATTTGAGAACCAACCAGCCAACCAACAGCGCCATGATGGTCAGCACATAGCATGATGCCAGAGTTCCCCACCTATTGTTCCAATGAAATCACTCTCCCATATGGAATTTCTTCTTGAAGGAAGGTGGGTCATCTCTCGGCAAGTACTCTAACCATTCTTGCAATCATGTGCTTTCATTTAATGTTATGGGCATATTGATATGGATCATGGGACAAACTAGATGATTGATTGATCTCGATTGTATCCTTGTTCCCACACTTCACTTGGGAGGTTAGTCATTGACTCTAGTCCAGTGGGACCTCCTCTGAGGCCTTAAGGTTTTGGAAGGGCACTATTAGGAGGCACTGATTGATATAGTGTGTCCAAGGTAATCCATACTTACCACTTTTCTTCTCTCCTGATTACCCATCTCCATTCTTTAGGTTGGTGATCAATGGTCATTGGGATTGGCACCCTATATCCACATCCTTGAGTCAGGGCTCAAAAACTTGGCTTCAAATGTTGATGCAATTGAAAGAAAGTTAAAAGCATATAAAGCCACAATGAAAGAAAATGTAAAACGCAGAAGATAGTTGTGACAGTATTTAGCGTGTGGGAAAAAGCCTAGCATGAGCTCTACCCCCCTCATTAGCCATCACCTAGTTCCTCAAGCACTCAATGGTTCATCTCAAATAAAGGAATTCTTGAATGTCCCAACCCCAATGAGGGAGAAACTCCTACATCTTGAAGGGGTATTGGAAAAATATAAAGCAAGCTTGGGTTCCCAAGCTATGCACCAAATAAAGGCAAATCATTAAAGTAAAAGGTGCACCAGAGGGGTGGAAAAAGCAAGTCGAGGAAAGGGGTAACTTATTCCACCACAATTGATGCCTCCTTGCATCATTACACTCGAGATGTTGGACCCCCATTAGCTAGTCTCGTGGTTGTGGAACCTTCCTTGAAGTCTCTCCCACTCCATGATGATCATTATCACACACATCTTGGATTGATGCGCTAACCTAGGACATGTCACTCCCTTTGGGGTGGAAACACCTAATAGGGTTGTTGACCTAATCATCTATAACACAAGTGAGGTAACTCATTTACAAATCCTGGTCTATTTAGACATTTGAAGGTGAGCTTGCTGTGAAGTATTCTTGTGCCCCTAACATTAGATATGGTTCACCATAATGCTTTAATGATTTTATGTCCCTAATGAAGTTGATCTCACTTGATCTTAAGAGGATTTGTTCAAGTGGTATTACATATGCAACAGAGATCCCTTGAGGGATAGCTTCATTCTTCTTCCGAACGTTCCAATGAGTTCTTTGCCCCTTTCTAAGAGCAGACCTGACTTTGTGGCCCCAACATTGGCCCTCCAAAAATAAGTGTTGAGCCTTGAGTAGATTCAATATGATGCTACACCCTTTGATGAGACTCCAAATGTTGAATGTTGAGCCTAAAAGCTTGGGAGTTGGACTATTTGATGATGTGTCTAGATGGACCTAGAATGCCCCCAAGCTTGCTTTGTCCCTGTTTGATGGACAACACCTTGTTCTAGAGCTCAAATGAAGATAGTTATCATTTAGATGACTTGGGAGGGATAGCCCATCCCTCTTTGATGCCAACGCTTTCCCTTAGAGGTGCCACGTCACTCCCACATTCTTGAAAAGGGTGACGTAGTGCCTCTCTTGGATGACATCGTGGTGGAGGCGACACTATTTGGAGTTGTACAAGAGTATTTTAAGACTTTCTTGGAGTGAGACTCTTAGACCTGTTGTCGCCCAAACTATACAAGTGAGATGCAACAACACTCAGGACCGGGGTTGTCACTCTGATCCCCACCCTTTTTGTTAAAGTTACTCCCTATAGTAAGCTATGGGGGGTAGTCCCTAGGAAATGTGAAGATGGGAGACTTGTTAGCAACCAACAAGTCTGGAAGACACCACTGAATGGCCTAGCAACTTGGTTGAGTTAGCAAGTTAAATGAATTAATTAGATTATTGTGGAAGACCAATGCCTTAAATGGAATCAATTACTTGCTTAAACAAATTATTTACCAAGTCACTGGATGAACAGTTGTTCCTTAAGGATGCTTCACTATCCTAAACGAAATGCAAATCTGCTAAAATTGCCAACTAGGGCCAAATTCCACTTTGGACAGTGCATTTGATGGAGATAATTATTGCATTGAATTCCTCTTTTCGAGAAGACCAAAATCGACCTAAAGATCACTAAATTTGGACAAGGAGAAATATGTTTTTGAAGTGAAGCCCACACATGTGTAAATTGTCAAGGTCAGCCACATCATCATGTAGGCTCATGAAGCCCAATGGACATGTCTTTTGACCGTCAACAAATTGTATAAATAATGATGACTTCAACCCTGATTTGACACCTCATCAACTCACACATCCTTCTCTCTCCTCATCTGATTGGTTCGTACAACTATTGGGCAGTTGAATTTTCTCACACGTGTGGAAGAAAGGAGGAAAATTACAAGGTCGAAAAATTTGAAGTTTTCTGCAGTTTGACCAGCATTGACTTTGACTTTCTGTGTCGCTTTTGACCTCATTTTTTTGGGAGAGTCTTTGTCTCAGCAGGATGCATTTATTGGCACAAAAATCAAGGTAATCTGGGCAATTTGACCTACGTTGACCGCAGGGTTGACTGCAGGTTGACCGAATTTGACTACATATTTGTTGATTGTTTTGGGCTAACTTTGACCAGCAAGAGACGCTGAGTTCCTCTCTCCTTTGACTGAGCTGTTTTGGGGAAATTTCACCAGACTTTGACTATAGTTGACTTTTTGGTTAGGGTTGATTTGACTGTTGTCGACTGAGGGCAAAATTGCAAATTTGACAGGGTTGTTTTGGACAGTGAATTGGCAAGTCAATTTTGACTTTGACTTTGTATTGTTGTACTCTCTCTCTGTTGAACATTTGATGTGATAATAAGAAGAATTGATCAAAGGGTTTTCCCCATCTTGGGGTTTTTCCTGGCATTCGACAAAGCCTGGTGTTTTCTTGTCTTGGCTTGTCTTTTGCATTTATTGTTTATGTTCTCTCTACAGTTACTATCAATGTGAATGGTTAATGTGATTGTTATTGGAAATTAAATTGGAAATTAGAATTGGGTTAACTAAAGGACATTGGAGTAATCGTTGCAAGCATAGAACATACCATTGTTAACTAAAATTAACATGGTTTCAGAGCCCAGGTGAAGACAAAGCCCAAGCAAGAGAGAAAAGCAATCACTAAAAGATTTGTTGGACAAAGATTATTGGACAAGTCTCAATGGCCTCTACATCTTAATTCAAGACTGAGGACAAGCTCAATGACAAATTTGACTATCATGCATGGAAGATGACTTTGGACCTAACTTTGGAAGAGCATGAAGTATTGCACTGTGTGTAGGGAAGAGTGGTCGAGCCTTCTTCAAATGCACTAGCTGCTACTAAGACGAAGTATAGAAAATGTGAGGTCAAAGCAAAGAAAATTTGTATCGACTCCATTCAAAAGCATTTGGATGCCTTATTTCTGATTTGGGAACTTCTAAAGAAACATATGATAAGTTGGTTGGGATGTTCAAAGTGAACAATGCAAATCAAATTCTTTTTCTCAAGAACAAGTTGAAGGATATCAAGATGGATAAAGGGGAGTCTATCCAATCTTACTTCATGAGAATAACACAAATCAAAATTGACCTACTATCTATCGAAGAAGTTATTGCTGATAAGGAGTTCAATCTCATTGCACTTGGAGATATTTCAAGACCATGGGATGTATTTACCACCACCATTCTCAACAATGGCAGGATACCTAGTTTTGATGAGTTATTGGCTAGATGCACTCAAGAGGAGACTAGGACGATGGAGAGAGATAAGCCCTCCAATGGCAATGAGCCTACTACCTTTTTCGCTCATGCAAAATGAAGAATAATGCTTGTCTAAGGAGACAGGGTTAAGCATCTAAGAAGGGATTCAAAGAAGGAAGAAAAGGAAGGTGCTATAATTGCAACAGGTTTGGTCACTATGCTAGAGTGTCCTCACAAGAAGAATTCTCCAAGGAATGATGTCAACAACAACAACAACAATTTCAAAGGCTATGGCAATCAAAGGAACAATAGGTTTAACAACAAAGGAAAGAGGAATGCTCTCATTGCTCGAAATGGAAATGGTCGACCTCCCAAAAGGACAAGAAATGCCAAGTATGATGAAAGTAATGTTGTAGAAAAACAAGATGAGTTTTATCTTATTTCCGCTCTATCTACTGCCTCTCCTCCGGATACTTTGGATCATTGGTTGATTGATAGTGGAGCCTCAAGGCACTTCACTAGATATAAGGAGGCCCTCTCAAATTTGGTTGAAAAGAAAACTAATTTAAAGATCATACTTCACCTACCCCGTGAAAGGGATAGGTATTGTCACTCTTCACTTAAATCAAGGTCAAACCATTCATCTACAAGAAGTGTCGTATGTGCCCGATTTAGAGAAGAACTTGGTGTCTATTTCTGCGATGGAAGATAAAGGCTTCAAGGTAGCACTCATTGATGGAAAGGTACGTATTTAGCATAGAAACCATTCATCTACAAGAAGTGTCGTATGTGCCCGATTTAGAGAAGAACTTGGTGTCTATTTCTGCGATGGAAGATAAAGGCTTCAAGGTAACACTCATTGATGGAAAGGTACGTATTTAGCATAGAAACCCTAAAGTTGCATTTACTCTTGGATTTAGGGTTGATGGTCTCAATCAAGTTGGTGGAAGTCCTTTGGGAGCTTTGGTGAGTGATACTTCCTTCAATGTGAATTATGGCATCGGAGATTTGCCCACTTACGTTACAAAGCCTTACCTGGGGTAAGGAAGATGATCGCAAGTATGTCCGAGTTTAATATGAACCATGAAGGAGTTTGTCATGGTTGTGCAGCTGGGAAAAATACAAAGGGACCATTCCCTTCTAGTGAAATAAAGACCACTGATATTCTTCAATTGATCCATTCTGACCTTTCTGGTATATTGCCCGTAACTTCATTAGGAGGATACTTATACTATGCAATCTTTGTGAATGACTTCTCATGCAAAACATGGATCTATTTCTTGAAGAGAAAGGATGAAATGTTCAAATGGTTCCGTTCTTTCAAAGCATTGGTGGAAAATCAAACAAGGAGAAGATCGAGACGTTGAGCGATAATGAAACTGAATATGAATCAAATGAATTTAATGACTTTTGCAGAGAGGTTGGCATTAAGAGGGAGACAATTGTTCCATACACTCCTGAGCAGAATGGCGTTGCCGAAATGAATAATTGAACAATTATGGAAGCCACCTATGTCATGATCTATGATCAAGGTCCACTGAAGTTTTTGTGGGGAGAAGCTGCCAACACTATCGTATATGTTCAAAATAGAAGCCCGCCTCAAGCTTTGGATTTCAAGACGCCCGAGGAAGATTTCACTGGTAAGAAACCTGATGTTTCTCATTTTAGAATATTTGGTTGTCTAGTATAATTTCATGTGCCTAAAGAGAAAAGAAATAAGTTGGAAGCTTCCAAGAATAAAGGTATATTCGTCGACTACAGTGAAAATTCAAAGGCATATAGGATCTATGTACCTGGTCAAAGAGATGTGGAAGTAAGCCGTGATGTTACCTTTGATAAAGACACTACCCTTGGGAAAGCCAGAGATCTCCCCATTCCAAGGAAGGATGATGATGATGATGCTGAAAAACGAGATGAACCCCGACGGATGAGCCTATGCCCGATGTTGGTGGTCCATGGATCTTATTGATCCACCTCCTGGTGATCCCTCTACGTCAAGGAAAAGACCTCTATGGCTCAAAGATACACTCGAAGATGCTGAAAGACATACTGCTCCAAGAGGGACATTTCGCGAAAGTAAGATGTCAAACAGGTATCAAGGGTATTTCACTGCTATGAGTACTATTGTTCAAGTTGAACCATGCATGTTAAAAGAAGGCATAAAACACCAGGTATGGAAGGATGCGATGAATGAGGAATATGAATCTATCATGAAGAATGATGTATGGGACGTGGTGCCTAGACCTAAGGACAAGTTTGTGGTCACCTCAAAATGGCTTTACAAAATTAAACATGGAGTTGATGGGAGTGCTGAAAAATTCAAGGCCAGGTTCATAGCTCATGGCTTTTCTCAAAATGGAGTGGACTATGACGAAATATTTGCACCGGTTGCCTGATATACCACTATCCGATCTATAATTTCTCTCGCTGCAAATCAAGGATGGAAACTGTTACCAACCATTTTGTGGGTAATATCACCAAGAGAAAAAATTTCTCCAAGGTGGTCCTCAGCCGGCAACCAGCAGCCCCTTGTAGCCACCAGCTAGCTCATTGTGCCATTTTCTCCGCCACCTGAGCTAACCATGTGGTCCCTCGCCCATCTGCCATGATCGTATGTTTGAAGGTGGGCCTCCCAAATCTAAAGGTATGCCTTGTCATTTGGAAATTGAGTATTGTAGTTTACTTATCATGGACACTTTTGGACATGGATTAATGGGGGGATTCAGCGGAAAGAATGGGCTAGGTCTGTGCTTCTGTCCCCTAGACCCCTCTTGGGAATTAATCTTGGATTCTAATCCCGTGAGATCTCTTTTACTGACCATTTGCTTCCAGGGATGGTACTTCATTAGAAACCTTAATTTTGGTTGCGTGTTCCCGCTCCCTTATCCGCTTATATCACCCTCTTTCCATTCATTATTACCCCATCCATCATTTCTCCTGCCTGGGTTCACATTCCTCGATCGGGTCCACATAGGGTTAGCTCGTCCCTTCCCCTTACCCACGCCTTGGTTCATGGCCTGGAATGAAGCTCGGAGGTTGATGCAGTTGAAAAGAAAGTTAAAAGCATATATGGCCACATTCAACAGGAAAAGTACCACAAAATGCAAAAGATGGTCGAGACCAAAACATTTAACACGTGGGAAAAAGCCAACACATGAGCTCTACCCCATCATCATGACCATCACCCTGGTTCCTACAAGTTCTATGAGCCTCATTCATCATATAGGAACCCCTGATTGTCCCAACCCCTGGTGAGGAACGAACCACCTCACCTTAAAAGGGGGATATTCAATGTTATATCTTATACATCATGCTCTAACCCCTTGAGCCCCGAACAGTTAATCAAAGAAAATGATAGAAAGGTAAAAGGCATATAAGAAGGGTGGAAACATCAAGGTTGGGCCACCTCATGTACCATGATTACTCCCTCCTACACATTAAAAACCCAAGTGTGGGCTTCTCTCTTGTTAGTTACCCTTGTACCCTAGCATGTGACCCAGGGCCACCCTTTCTCATTCCCTACTTCGTTCACCTATTTGCCACATGCCACCACCTTTTGACGGTTGTACCTAGACTATATTATCCCCTTTAGAAGTAGAAACCACCTAATAAGGTGCTTGGTTAACCCCATTTGGAGTTTAAGAGACATTGGCACATCTTGAAGCCCGTGATGGAAGGGCATGCCATTATGAAGTCCCCACCTGTGGTCCATGATTACGTAAGTTCATTTACTTGATTTCTCTAATGGCTTGTTGTACTGGAACGCTAGGGGATGCATTGGATCTTATGCAGCATTGTAGATGGTCTCCATTTTGGGTTTGGTCTCCCTATACGGGGTCCTAATCCTCTAGAGGGCTACATTGACACATGTTGGGTGAGCGTTGAGAGCCATGGGCCTCCACAGCGGCAGATTGCACTCCATGGATCCCCACAACCATTTAGAAATTCCTCGTGGTTCACTTATTGAACGAGGGAGATGCACCTGATCCATCATGCCCAGCTGGCCCCAGATTTGCACTACACACTTGGCAGATGATCCAAAGCTTGCACAATGATGTGACGTCATCTACACCATCATCCTATCCCTTGCAGGAGATCTACAGGCATCTTCAATTTGTTTGGAGACCCATGAGGACACTTGTGTGCCCCCACATGTCATTTGGAGCACCACAGGTTATTACAAGGGACCACCCCCTTGTCCACTGCTTTTGAGAGTCCTGCTCTTCATTGTGGCACCCATGGACCTCATTAGGCCTCTTAAAGGGCCTTATGACATGCACAGATTATTATTTGACCTCTTGAGAGGATTATATTTTCATTTATGACCTAGTTTGGTGGGCTTGTCACCAAAAGTTGTATTAGTAAAACATTATTTTATTTTTGGGGCTTATGTAGGCCAAGGAGGCTAATTCGAACTCCTAAGATGTGTATAAATACAAGTGAGGTGAGATCATTTCTCATCATCACTTTGGATTGGATCTCTTCTCTCTCTCGAGAATTTCACACTTTTTCTTAGTGGATGAATTGGAGCTTTATGAATGAGTTTCGATATGTGGATATTGGTCTATCTTCTCTTGGAGCTTCTTTATTGTCAATTGTGTATGGTTGGATATACTCTATTACATGTAAGTACGCACTTTTAATGTTATTCTTGTTTACTTTTGTCATATATACTAGATTGGGATTTTCGCTATTCTAGGGGTAATTGTTGAATGCATTTACAACTTAATATTGTAGAATTTGTTTCTATTATAGCACTCCTCCAACGTATGGTTCATGTAGTGCGAGCAAAATGTCCTAGAGGTAAAATTTGACCTTGATAAGCCATTCCTCTTGCACATCGAAGTATAAACGCTGCAAGGTTGCTTCCTCTTGACCTAGAAGGCAAATCGAAGTAATCTTAAGGTCTCCTTGACTGGAAACCAAGAAAACACACTCTTACTCAACATAGACTCCATTCTCCCAAAGTTTAAGGCACTGATCTACCAAGGGTGGTCAATAAAATCCATATTTTCTCACATCCTTCTGGGATTAGCGACATTGGGGTGACTAGGGCATCATTTTTTCGACAAGTTAGCCATCAAAAAAATTTGATCTCCTAGGATCTCCTACGCTGCCCTTTCCTCTAGCCCTCCTCCAAATTTGAAGCCATTCTGATGGTGGAGTTGAAAGAAAAGTCAAGCCCTATCTCCGTGATCAAAATTCGCCCTGCCATCCCCAAGGCTAGTGCCTCATAGGGTCAAAGCAACATCATTGAATGAAAATATTTTCTTTCATCCTTCCCACCTTGTCTAGGGTAAGAATATCATTGATTGTTTCATACCTTCCACATACCCTAGACCGGGTCCACTTGGCCCCGTGTGCTCTCACTCCTTTGAAAGACCATTCTTCAAGAACCATCCGGGATACCAATTCTAGGAATGATTTTAGAGATTGGGAAACTCCTTCACAAGTCTTATCCCATAAACCTAACCCCCAAAATCCTTTCTTCCTTTCCCTCTAAGCACATAGTACCTTGCTTAAAAAGCAAGCAAGCTCCATCCTCCAAAACCTTCTTGGAAAGGGTTCGGGTCACTCATATCCATTGACATATCATTCATTAGTGACTCCATATATATCAGGTCTCCTCCCATCGGTGAAAGTCTGTAAATAGAAGGGAGCCTTAGCTGAGGTGACAGTGGGCTAAGACTCCACTTGTTGCCCTTGGCCTAGCATTTGCCCTTTAGGGATTCCCCTTAGGCCCCCTGCTAGTTTGAGCGGTAACAAACCCGACATCAAATGGATGTTAAAACTGCTTTCTTGCATGGTTCGCTTAAGGAGGAAGTCTACTTGGAACAATCGCAAGGATTTGAAGTATATAGGAGGACTCATGTTTGTTGGCTGAAGAAAGCCCTTTATGGGTTGAAGCAGGGCCCTGGGGCTTGGTACGAAAGGATTGACAATTATCTTATGAAGCTGGGATTTACGAGGAATTCTGTTGATCCAAACCTATACTTCAAGGTTGAAAAGGACATGCCTCTTATTTGGTCCTTTATGTTGATGATCTCTTTTTGATTGGTGCAAACCCTCTCATTTATCAATGCAAGAGGGAGTTGACTTCCAACTTCGAGATGAAGGTCCTAGGACTGATGCATTACTTCTTAGGCCTAGAGGTCTAGCAAAAGCCACGCGAGATTTTCCTTTTTCAAGGAAAATACATTGTGAAGTTGCTAGAGAGATGTGAGATGGTGGAATGCAAGTTTGTGTCTACTCCGATGGAACTCAACTTCAAGAAGCTATGTGTGAGTGCTATTGGGCCCAAACTGGAAAACCCTTTTGAATAGAGACAACTTGTGGGGGCCCTAATGTTCTTGGTAAACCCCCGACCGGACATATGCTTTGTTGTGAATACTTTGAGTCAATTTATGGTTGAGCCTCATCACATACATTGGATTGCTACTAAGAATCTCTTGAGATATCTCCATGGCACAATCAACTATGGATTGAGATACACTGTCGGGAATTTGAGGTTACACGGATATTTTGATGCTGACTGGGCTAACAGTGTGGTGGATAGAAAGAGCACATTAGGATGTTGTTTCTCATTGGGATCTGCTTCAATTTCTTGGATGAGCAAGAAGCAAAAATTGGTTTCTCTAAGCATTGTCGAGGCCGAATGTATTGCAACTTGTATGGCATGTTGTGAATCTATTTGGTTGAGGAAGCTCTTCAGTGAGTTGTTTGAGCACGTGCTAGATACCACTGTTATCTATTGCGATAACCAGAGTGGGATTCACCTTTCAGAGAATCCCGTGTTCCACGACCACTCCAAGCACATTGATATCAAGTACCACTTTATCCAAGATATGGTACAACAGGGAGCAATAAGGCTCCAACACATCAGAACTGATGAGTAGGTTGCTCACATCCTCATGAAGCCTTTGGGGAAGGTCAAATTCTTAGCCTTCTGAAAGAGACTTGGAGTCGTGGAAGGACCCTCCCATGAGGGTCCTGCTTGAGTTGGACATTGAGCTCTAGGAGCTCCTAGGGGCTTGGGGTACTTTTTGGAGCTATGAGCAACCATAGGGTGAGTGGTTCACCTTCCACTATAGGTACGATGTGTATAGGGTGAGTGGTTCACCTTACCCTGTGATACCCCATGATGATATATGAGAGCATAGGGTGAATGGTTCACCTTGCCTTATAGTTGATGACATATGCATAGGATGAACGGTTCACCTTCTCCTATGGCATATGAGCAGGATGAGTGGTTCACCTTCTCCTGTAGATGCCTTAGCATACATCCTACCCATGTAGTCTGGGACTCTTGGGAAGTACCTCTCATTTGGCCAATGAGTTGGGAAAAGAGGATAGGGACCATAGCACTACAGAAGGATGCATCGTGTACTGTCGTACTCCCTATGTCTAGGATGCATGGTGTTCAACAACTTGATCTAGGAATAAGTCTGATTGGGGTTCTACCTCTAGTTATGCAAACTGACTTTTGTCAGTGGAGAGTGCCAAGGTCTTGTGACTTTTTCGATCAATTCTTATTCATTATCTATATCAGTGTTCAGTAAAGTTGAGATGAGATGCAAAGATGGTACATGATGACAGGATGGCATGATGATCGATGATCAGATATTGGCAGGTGGAATTCTCCCTAGTTGAGAGGGAGTGTTAAAATTGCCAACTAGAGCCAAATTCCATTTTAGACAACTCATTTGATGGAGATAAATATTGAATTTAATTCCTCTTTTCGAGAGGACCAAAATCGACCTAAAGACCACTAAATTTGGACAAGAAGAATGTTATATACCTAGGGGGGATAATATGGGGTACCAAGGGAGGTACCCAAGGTAATAATGTAATAATGGGATGGGCCATAGTAATAAATAAGGTGGTTAACCCATGTCATGTCAGGGACCACAAGTAGTTAATAATAATGTAATGGGCCCATGGTATTAGTTGATAGTATGAGGGAACCATGGTAATGACCCATGGTATTGTATGTATGAGGCCTATATAGAGGCTAGAGACTCCACATGGGAGATAGTGAAGGATTATTGTATCAACAAGCATATGGCTTGTGGAGTGTTCTCCTTCCTTAAGGAGTGAATGTATGGTGTTGCCCTACCATAAGGATTTCATAATAAAGAATCATTTCATATTATTCTTGGGTTTATTTGCATTATCTTATATTTTCATATCAAATCTATAATATTTCTGCATTAGATCTACAACAAGTGGTATCAGAGCACTTTCTTGGGCACAACTGTGGAGAAATTTTTTTTTTATATTTTTTGCAGGGATTTTGGGTGGCGAATTTGCAGATCAGATCTGTACGTTTTGGTGCAAGATCTGCAAAATCTAATTATAGATCTGTATTCTTTGCGAAAAAATAGCAGATTTCAAAAAAAAATCGGTTGAATCGGAGTCCGGATGAAGGAGATATCACTGATCTAAAAATCAGTGGGGTTGTAGACAATTTTCAGGGCAGCGATTTTGCGGCGCAGATCTAGACGTCCTGGTGCAAGATCTACAAAATCTAATTGTAGATTTGAATTGTTTGAGAAAAATTACCCAATTTCAAAAAAAAAATCAGTCAAATCGGAGTCCGGATGAGGGAGATATCGTTGATTTAAAATCAGCTCTTTTTTGCAGAAATTTTGGTGACGGCGGGAGAGTTGCAGCGCAGATCTGGAATTCTAGTGCCTGGATCAGGATTTCTATCACATGGGCAGATGCAGAATGGTTGTTCCATTTCCAAAAACAGGTTATAATAGAGATTCTGAGCAATATTGACGAAACTGTGACAATTACAAATTTTCGCCAAGTAAGTGAATTTTTCTCAAACCCTCTTCATGGAGGTTCTATTATTTACAGGAAAAGATAATGGTCCTACTACTGAAGAATACATAAAACAACAAAAGTCAGCATGGGCAAAAAATTGGAGGGATTCATGGTGGTTGGGTTTCAAAGATGAGGCTTACAAATGGTATCTCTCACTTGATGACAAACAGTTGACCAAACTCTCAGATGCAGAATTTGAAAAAGTCCTTTTAGACAAATGGTCTCGTGCTAGAAAAAAGGAGAATGAGCCACGTAAGGGGTTATCTTCTACTGGTGTCCCCTTATTGCAGGTTCATGGATTGATTCAAAAGGAGAAGATCATTGTGTCTATAAATCCTAGTTGCAAGCATAATTTTATCAATGTTAATTTGGCAAAAAAATTGCCAGTTCCAGCAAAACACATTGAAAACACACAGGTGAATGATGAGGATGTTCAAGTGTATAAGGATTTGAATCTTTCTATGGATAAGTATGTGTTTCATGGTGATTTTTATGCTTCAGATATGGATAACATGGATGTTGTTCTGGGATACCCTTGGATGGAATTAGTGGGTACTATCAATATTAATGTGCAGAAGAAATTCCTGAAGCTATGGTATAAAAAGAAGAAAATTACATTACAGGATATTTCCATCCATAAACAGGTAGAGCACATGGAGGCTGAAGTAGAAGATGTTCCAGGGACTGACATATCAGATGATGAGCCTTTGATGATCAACAATCAAACACAAACAGAGGCTGAAGAAGAAAAGGTTACAGGTGATGATACATCAGAGGAGGGCTCAGTGGTTGAAGTCATATTGAAAAAGAAGACACCACAACAGGCACCACAGCAGGGTGAAGTAAAGAAAAAGCCATCGTGGGTTAAAACTTCAACATATCATCACCCACATCACCCCGCAAGACAACCATCAAGATGGCAACCAATTAGCCACATGGACAATAACCCCCACACGACAGATCGAGAGGAGCGAAGATCCACCTACTACACATCCACACAGAAGAGCGAAGCCCACACATATGCAAATTGTCAAGGTCAGCCACATCATCATGTAGGCTCATGAAGCCTAATGGACATGTCTTTTGACCCTCAACGACTTGTATAAATAAGGTTGACCTCAAACCTCATTTGGCACCTCATCAACTCACACATCTTTCTCTCTCCTCGTCTAATTGGTTCGTACAACTATTGGGCAGCGAATTTTTCTCACGTGTGGCAAAAAGGAGGACAAAAATTACAAGGCCGAAAATCTGAAGTTTTCTGTAGTTTGACCAGGGTTTGACCAATGTTGACTTTGACTTTCTGGGTAGCTTTCGACTTTGATTTTTGGGAGAATCTTTGTCTCAATAGGCTGCATTTATTGGCTCAAAAATCGAGGTAATCTGGGCACTTTGACCTGCATTGACCACAGGCCTATTTGACCGCAAGGTTACTTCAAGTTGACCAAATTTGACCGCAGATTTGTTGATTGTTTTGGGCTAACTTTGACCAGCAAGAGAGGCCAAGTTCCTCTCTCCTTTGACCGAGCTGTTTTGGGGAAGTTTGACCAAACTTTGACTATTGTTGACTTTCTGGTTAGGGCTTATTTGACTATTTTCGACTAAGGGAAAAAACGCAGATTTGACAACGTTGTTTTGGACAGCGATTTGGCAAGTCAATTTTGACTTTGACTTTGTATTATTATACTCTCTCTCTCTCTCTATTGAACATTTGATATAATAATAAGAAGAATTGATCAAAGGGTTTTTCCCATCTTGGGGTTTTTCCCTGGCATTAGCCAAATTCTGATGTTCTCTTGTCTTGGCTTGTCCTCTGCATTTATTGTTTATATTCTATCTACAATTACTGTCAATGTAAATGGTTAATGTAATTGCTATTGGAAATTAAATTGGAAAATGTCATTGGGCTAACTAAAAGACATTGAAGTAATTGTTGCAAGCATAGAACATACCATTGTTAACTAAAATTAACAAAATCTTACAATCTAGGTGAGATGCAAAATCTTGATTTATTTTAAGTCATATGCCTACTCTAGGTGTATCCTTCCTCTTAATTGTTTTGAAGCTAGTCTCTAGAGTAGGTTGTGAGAGAGAAACTAAGGGGAAGCAACGTAAGGCTTGATTAACAACACCTCCCATTGGTTTCTAACCACCCGATGCCTCTGGCGCTGCAGAGACTGTGGCTCTGACCACTGCAAGGTCACCGTGTTAACCACTAAAGAGGTGTTAAATTCCTCAAGCTAGATGAGAAAGGTGGGCCTATCTCTCTATCAACCAAGCTTATGCTTGGAAGTTAATTTATTACTGCAAGAGACTAATCCTAAAATGCAAAAGCGAGATATGAGTATTATTAAGGTGAGATTGCTTAATGTTCTTAAGTTCTTGATTACAATAATCTTCAATGAACAATGAAGTACTTACACAATAGATGAATGACAATCTCAACAACAAGAAAAAGTGCTCAAAGCTCAATGGTGCAAGAAAATGTTATCAATGATATCAGCAAACAATTGCTCAAGAGATAAACAACACAAGATCAATGCTTCCTAGGATGATTAGCAATCTTTCAACAAATGACCAATATGCCAATTAGATATATTATGATTCAAGATAGCATCCACAAAAGATACCCAATTTAGTAATGGACAATGAATCCACTTATCCAATGACAATAATGGCAATGAGAAATTTAGAGCATTTATCCACAATGTCACTTAGAGCAGTTAGTCAATCACATTAAACACTTATCAATTTGATTAGAGCACTTACGTGTCTTAATGCAAGAGTGCAAATAGATGCCAATGGTGCCAAAAGAAATATGGATCAGTCGCTAAACATATGATTGCAGCAACAAGAAAATCACCCACTTACTGAATTAAGGACTTATCCAGGATCCACAAGATGTAAGAAGCAATAGATAAGTGAGATTAGATAACTTTCAGCACCTTTTTCCACCACTGAAATTTTTATATCAGACCTTATGCAGTAAATTTCAGACTTTGAAATATTATTACAGCCTTACCAAAATGATCAAATATGCATAGAGATGCAAGCCCAATGAGTACAAGTGACAATGAAATGATGAAATATGATTACCAATGAGTTATTATGAGACTGTTATGAAATTTAATCACTATTGTAGATGTTTTTATGTAGTTGTAGCAAGCATATCAGATCTAAAATAAAACAAACAGTCCACAAGAAAACCACTTATATGTACTCAAATTAACTTAGGCTTACTTCTTAATGCATTAGGTGAATTATCAATGAATTTAGGCTTATTAAGAATGTGTTAGGCCCTTAAATATACTGTTGTCATAAAATGCTTCAGAAATTAAAATTAGGACAGTGATGAAATTAGAGGGTTAGAGAGCAAACCAAGAGGCCTTAAGGCCTTGTTGATGGCTAGTTTGACTTCCAATGAGCTTGAGAACCTGCAACCACCAAGTTAGCTCTAATATTGCTGCAAAACCAAAATGTTAGCTCACTCAAACAATTCAAAAATCAGAGATGACTGAATACAAGGCTAGGGCAAGGGCTAGAAGGTTAGGAAACCCCAAGACTAGGGCTAGAAGAGGCACAAGACAAGGCTAGAGGCCAAAGAATATCAAAGAGAGGACAAATGAAGTCGAAAAAGGAGTGAAAGAGGAGAGATGAGCCCACAAGGGCTAACGTCAAGCCCTTAGAGGCTGACAAAGGGCTAGGAAAGGCCCTAGAAGGGCCAGTGGCCCTTAGGGGTTGCGGCTAGGCAAAGTAGGAAGGCCGAGAGGGAGGAAGGCCTTTTGGAGGCCACAACAAGGAGCAAGGAGGAGGGCCGAGGCCATTTGAGGGCTAGACGACTCCTCTAGAGGGGGGCCAAGGGCCTTAAGAGGCCACGGCCAGCCCTAAAAGGGTTATGGCCAAGAGAAAAGAGGGTTGAGGGCCCTAGGAGGCCACCAGGCCTCATGGCTAGGCCAAAATGGAGGACGGCTAGGCTCAAAGGCCTCAAAAAAAATTTGAAACCCTGCAATCAAAAAAAAAACTTCCACAAATTTACTGCAAAAAGGCTAGATGGCTTCTTCTTCAGGGTGGATGTTTTAGCTTGGAGGCTAGATCTTGCCTTCTTAGGCCTAGATCTGCCTCAAAACCCCAGCAAAATTCTCTTGAGCAACTTGAAGTTCACCTGCACAAATGAATCGAAGAATGCCAAACCCCAAATATATATCAAAAATATAAAACCCAAAAAAATCCCCAAGTGTTGCAAAACAAATGGTTTAGAAATAATTTACAAATATATAATATTTACAAATTAAGATTTTTTGGATAAATAACAATAGATGAGCAAATTTTGAAAAATAAATATTGGCTGAAACCCTCCTGCAAAATCAAATACCATAAAGAAATCTCAAAGCCCAAACATAGTCAGCTCTTCCCCACAGTCTGTGAACTTGGAGCCCAAGGGCTAGCGTACCTATAAATCTCTATAATATTCTCAAGAAAATTGTTAGATCATATGGTGAATCAAATCACCTAAGATAGCATGTACCAATAGAATGTTCTTATCACCGACAAATGAAATAACAATTATTTAGCAATATTCAGCACAATATAGGATCACACATAGCTAACACATACCAGATCAGCAGAAGAAAAACACCATGAACTAAACCCCAAAGTCTTTCTATTATGATACAAAATGTTCCCAACATAGCAACGGCTCAATACTAGCGTTCAAGAATTATATCATCCAAAGATATCAAATAGAAGGAAAATGGTTTCTTTATATAGAGAAACCCCTTTAAGTGGAAAATAACGGCTAGTTGCTTTGATCCTTGTCAAAATAATCACGATTGTTGAAAATAGCTTGATGACCTTTTAATCTCCACCGTCGAATTTTTAATTTTGAGGAAAAAATCAAATTTTTCTTAAAACCCACTTTTAATTAATCCAAAAATTAATATTTTGGATTAATTTCCTCAAAAATTTGACTTTGACTTAACCACCAAGGTCCAAGGGCTCAAATTTTCTTAAAATATCAATTTTTTCCTTGGTGGGGGACCTCCAAAATTTGACTTTCCTTTGTCCCACGAATTTTTTATTATTTTCCACTTGGAGAGAAATTAATTTCTTTATAATTATTTTTTACTCAAAATTAATTAATTTCTAGCTTTGGATTTTTGTTTAATTTAGCCAGAAAAATTGATTAATTGACACTAGACACTGGCTAAATATGAGGGACCATACAAAAAAATATTTTTTACATCAAATTATTACAATATCAACCCTTAAAAGTTGTTGGACACCTAATCCTCTAAGGGTTGGTGTGGAAGCTGAACAGCCAAAGGGAATCCAAGAGACCTTGGAATATGGAATCCAATGGTCACTCCTATGTACTATAAATGTATATCATTTGTTAATAATAGAGGTACTCTCATGCTTATCATTCATCTTTAGTGGTTGCCATGTATGTGTCTAACAAAAGGGGAAAACACATTTAGACTCATACCTTCAACAATTTACCCTATTATGCGACTCAATATGATCTAATATAGACCAAGTATGTTTGTAATAAATAATTTAGCCAAATGTGCTTAAATTATTCCCAAACATACTTTTACAGAGACTCGATATAACACTAGGACTCACCTAAGACCTTGTCAAGGAATTCCACCATAGCTTTGGGGTTTAAGCTAGAAGAAAAACTCTCTCGATTATCCATGTTTAAAAACACACATAATTCGGTGAGGTTAAAAAACTTCCTAGAATGAAATTCTTTGCCAAAATCGTAGGCTTACCTAGGTGTTATTACATAAATAAATGGTCATACTAGCAGTCATACTAGCATCATTTACAATACAATTTGCAAAAATTGGGTTTACAATGACAAGTAAATACAATTTGCAGAAATTGGGTTTACAATGACAAAATGGTGTTGGCTAATGACTTTGAACTTTGAAAAAATTTCTTCATATCTTTAAATCTTGCTTCCTTGGACTTGTTAAAAAAGTGTGGTCAACAAGACCCTTGTTTCAGTCCCTTGATGCCTGATTGTTGCTCTTGACCTAGCAAGTGTCCTCTAGGACCCCCTACTAGTTTGAGCCCACTGTCACCATAGCTAAAGCTTCCTACTTTTTACGAACTTTCACTAATGGAAGGAGACCTGATATATAGAGAATCACTTATGAAGGATAGATGAGCTAAGATGGGTGTGAAGTGATCTCGGGGACCCTTTCTTAGGTGAGGCTCAAGAATGGGACTTGCTTGCTTCTTAAGCAAGGTGCAAAGCTTTCTAGGATAAGGGGGTGAGGATTTAAGGGATAGGTTCAAGGAGTGTGAATTGTAAAGGAGCTTCCAAAACCCTAAAATCCTTATTGAACTTGGTTTCCCAAGTGGTTTTTGAAGAGTTGACTTTTCAAAGATATGGGACCACACTGAACTAAGTGGACACAGGTTAGGTAAAGGGAAAGTAATTTAGCAACCAATGATAGGCTTGACCCAAACAAGGAGGAGAAGGGGACCAAAGAATTGATTTTCAGTTGAAAGTGCAAAATGATACCTATGAGGAACTAGCCTAGGGGATCTTAGGGAAAAAACCAATCTCAAGCCTAGGGCTTCAAATATCTCACAACCCCACTGTCGGAATTTCCTCAAATTTGGAGGAGGCCTAGGAGATGCATCAGCGTAGTAGAGGCCAAGAGATCAGATTTTTCTTATGGGTGGTTTGTCAGGAAAATGATGCCCTAGGAGCCCTAATGTGGATAGACCTAGAATAAAGAGGAGAAGGTGAAGAAAAAAGTTTCTTTGAGTGATCACCTTATGGTAGACCAGTGCCTAATCCTTTGGGGAGACTGGAGTCAAGAAGAATATGAAGATAGATTTTGTTTCTAGGTCAAGGAGGCCTTAAGATCAACTTCGCTTGTCACTAGGGCAAAAGAGAGTGACCTTACAAGCTTTTATACTTCGTTTTGCAAGGTGAAGTGGCTTATCAAGATAAATTCAACCATAGAATTACCCCTAGGAGAATTCGTTCAACATACATGGCCCATACATAGAGATATGCTATATAGAAACATAATTCCACAATTTCACAGTAAATGCATGCAGCAACTAGCCCTAGTATAGCAAAAATCTCGTTATCAATGCATGTGACAAAGTAAAAGGACAATAGCATTAAATTTGCACTTACATGTAAGAGAATATATCCAACCACCAATAGACTTGTCAATCATGAAGCTCCTGTTGAAGGAAGTGTAACTAGGTTCGGCCTTCATAAATGTACTTTTGATATTTGTATTTATTCAAGAAAAGAAATATTATTTTTGTTATATTTATAAATGAGTTTCTCGCTCATTGAAATAGGTCTAGCACATGTTAAAGTGCTATAGGTAATTCAAAGAGTCAAAAGAAAGTTTGAAGACCCTTAAGGGCATGTTACACCATGTACATATTTGTATAAGAGTCAAAGAATATCCCTCCAAGCAAAGACAAGTCCTCTCCATGCAACGACATCATCAAAGGAGCAAAAATGATGAAGGAAACTCAAGTCGGCCTACAGTCATCATGTTGGCCTCAAGTCAACCTAAAGGAGGGACAGTCCTCTATATATAGAGGTTTTCCACTCCCACAAACGACAAGCAATCCACCTTTGAAATCAGCGAGCAAGGAAGACCAAAAAAAGGATGAAAAAGGATGAGTATAAGTAGCCTCTAGTGCAGCGAAGAAGGAGAAGTCATCACCGAAGGTTGGAGGACTGTTTCTAGGGTAAAACACAGTCATGCGTCTGAGAGGAGGCATCTATGCGGTCATAACAGCAGCAACATAACAGTCTCATACTTCTCATTGTTTGGGCTTGAAACTTAGGCCTATAAGGCCTCCCACTAGAGTGAAGAAGAGACTCTCTCAATTGAAGAAGAAAGGAACCAAATACTCAAGGAAACCTCCCACACGTGCGAGAATTTAGGGTTGCAGGACAGTCATATCAAGTCTGCAACTACACCTTGAAGAAGGAGCTCGGTTGGTCAAGAGGAAGGAAGGGATCATCACAAGTAAAGGGTCTCACTAAAGATCAAGGATAAGTGTCTCTTCTAGAGCAAGTGCAACAAGGACTATCAACAGTTGTAAGAAGAACAAAGTGCCGAAAGAAGGAGGACGAAGTGTCAAGGAACGAAGTGCAGGAAGGAGGAAGGATTTGGCTTGTGCGTGGAGGATATTCTTGTGAAGGGTCTAGGGTTTGGCATTGATCAATAAGAAGCTTCAATAAGAGAAATTTACGAAAGGGTTTTCCTCTCTAAGAGAGAGAGGTTTTGCCCTGGTAGAGAGCCAACATCTTGTGTTCTTGTTCTTATGTTTTTGGTAGCAGTTTGATGAAGTAAACACACATGCATTAATAAGAAGAGAAGAAGATTAAGCTAACAAGATAAATTGTAAAAGAGCTTCACAAATTGTTATCAAGTCTAGAAGAATCCTACTATATCTAACTGCCCTAGATTCTTCAACATGGTATCAGAGCTAAGGTGACACATCAAGGAAAGGGCATTTCAAGAACACTCATAAGGTGACTCATCAAGGAAGAACATCTACAAGGTCGAATCATCAAGCCAAGAAGTCTCAATCACATCAAGGACAAGAAGGTCTACCATCTATCATTCATCAAGGAAGACTACAAAGCAAGAAGAAAAGCCTTATATAAAGGCACCTGCAAGAAGAGCAAATCAAAGAGGCACCTACATCAAGCTACACCATCTTCAAAAGGAAAAGCACTACAGAGTCAAGTCATCAAGCAATTCTCATCATCAAGCAAATCCATTTCGAGAAAGCAACTTGAAGAACATCAAGATCTAAGGAAGGCAAGCCATCAATTCTTCAAGAAGAAAGCAAGTCCACTACATCTCAAACTCTATCAAGTAAGTATATGTCCCCTCCTGAATATACCTCAATGTCTTCTTGCAAGGAAAGCAACAAATTGGCTGGGACCACTAACTTCCTTGCATTGAAGAAGAGGATTGATTTACTTCTCAAAAAGAATGAACTTCAAGACCACATCAAAGGGAATATCATTATCCCTGCTAAAGAACAAACTCAAGCCTTAGCCAAGTACAATAAGGATGAGACAAGAGCTCAAAGGATTCTAATAGAATCCATCAAAGACTCTCTCATTCCTTATGTCTCCAAATTTGAAACCTCAAAAGAAATCTATGACAAGCTAATAGATCTATTCTCGGTAAGCACAGCTGGAGAAGTGATATCTCTACGAAATGATTTGTACAAGATGAAGATATCAAAGGAAGGAATAGCTCCATACTTCATGAAGATCTCTGAGATGAGGGATCAACTTCAAGAGCTAGGAGAAGTCATGTCTGACAGAGAAATGACAATTGTAGTACTCAATGCTCTACCTGAGGATTGGGGCAACTTCACATCAAGCATATATTCCAAGAAGGAAGCTACTCCACTAAGTGAACTATGGTCTCTATGCAAGATAGAGGAAACTAGACTCAAAGCAAAGGATGATGTGGGATCAAAGGAGCAAGCATTTGCAACCATGGCCAAGAGAAAGGGAAAATTTGGCAAATTTGGTCCACGAAGAACAAGCAATAGAGATATGTCCAAAGTCCAATGCTTTGGATGCCAAGAATATGGACACTACAAAAGGGATTGTCCTAAACTTAAGAAGGACAACAACAACAAAAGAAAAAGGGAAGAAGCTCATGTAACTCAAGAAGTGAAAGAAGAATACAAGAAGCAGAAGAAGGATGATCCTCCGGATCTATACTATGACTAAGTCAACCTCTTTACTTAAAGTTTTTTTTCAAAGTTTTTAGTATAGGAGCATGTAGAAATAGAATAGAATGCATGGTTAAAGATATCTTCTAGAATATAGGAGCATGGTAGATATAGCTCAAGATATTCATGTAGAAGGAGCATACCTATTATAGGACCTCATCCACAATGAAAGAATAATTGATCATGATTAAAAATCTTAGAAGGCCTCCATCATCAAAAAGAAGAAACATTTGCAGGGTAAGGGTCTTCAAGATCCTCTGATAGAATCTTCAAAAGAAAGTTCATAAACAAGAGCAGATGTCTCATTAGGAGTCTCATTCATGGGATTCAAGAAAAGGATGATATGCAGGCAAGAAAAGATGAAGCAAGAAAGACCACACCAAGGACAATCAAATGAAGCCAAGATGATCAAAGAAGAATCAAGATGAGGTATGTATGCATCAAAGTTAAGTCATGTCATCATATATATATATATATATATATATATATATTATTGAGTCATGGGAATAGTTCTATGGCATGATCAAGTATAAAAGGATCTCTTTCACCAATGACATGCTCGAAGGCATGTACTATAATGCAATGAAAGTCAACATAAAGAAGTGCCCCCATAAGGAGTATAAGGTGGTTGACTAATCATCCAAGAAGAAGCAAATGAAGAAAGAGATCAAGCATGTGAAGAACACCATGGTCACAAAGAATCATTATCTGACAAGATCCATTAAAGACATCTCCCAAAAGAAGGCATGACAACTCTAACAAAGGAAGAAAAAGATCAAAGGACCCTTGACACCTATGAAGGCCTTGGAGATAGTAAGGTGCAGATAACTGATTCAACTCTACAAAGATGTCATGATGAAGAAGCCATCTAGCAAAAGCACCATTTGATGTTGAAGCAATATCAGGATGAAGTCATGAAGGGCTACTAAATCAAAGTATGGGAACAAGCAAGTACAACTAAGCATCCATGTGATAAGTATTCTGAAGCATAGACAAGATGACAAAGGAGTAGCTAGATGACAAAAGGACTTGATATATATCAAGAAGGCCACTTTCCACGAAGGGAGCAATGACATGACAAACCAGGAAGGAAAGTGATCAATGGTCAGTGCCCTACCAAGAAGTTCAAACAAAGACTTCATGCAATCGAATGATCCGAACTTAAACAGGAACGAAACAACTTACAGACATAATCTTAAACACAAAGATGCAGTAGAAAAACACTTCATTTCATTAATAGAAAAATATTAAACTATGCATACAAACAGAATGGAAATAAGATAGCTCGGGCGATGGTAGCTTATCTCTGAGAAGAGATGTGGCGGCTACATGCCTCTGAACTGTGTTACAATGAAGCTCAAGGGCCTATTTATTATTGGAAAACATGAGAAAACCCTAAACAACCAAAACCCTAACCCCAAGAGATGTAACACCAAGAGTTTGTGAGCCCCGTTGGAGTTAGTTGGGTAGCTAACTTCCCAAGGTCGTAACTTGGTCATATTATCTCTGTTTGGCACGTACGATACCTTGTTGGAAAGGTCTCTCCGAGTACTACAGGTTTCGTCGTAGGCCTGTAGCCGTAGGCACGGGCCTACGGCTATGGGCCTACTGCGGACCCCAAAAAATGTCGTTTAGGGGATCAAAATTGCTCCGAAAGTTCAAAACCCGAAAAACTGCTAAAAATAGTAAATGTTGAAATGAACAAGGAAACAGATGAAACTGACTGGGGGGTCTAGGTGGAATAGGCGGGTGGCCACCAATATCCACCTGGATCATTCCTCCCCCCTTAGGAAGTAATGGTCCCCATTGCGTGCAGAGCCTCCATGAGGTGAGGAAATTTCTATTGAACCTGGTCCCTAGTGAACCACTTGCCCTGGTGAAGGAGTTGGCTTGCTTTGACAACTCGATATAGTTGTATCCTCTGTTGGCGAGTGTTCTTGATCTGTGTGTCCATGATTTGATCAGTTGTGGCCTGTTCCATGCAATCCGGGTTGAGTTCTGTTGGTGTGAGTTGTTCTACAATGTCAGATGTATCCAACAATGGTGGAAAGTATTGCCGAAGGCGATCTACATTGAACACTGGATGTAGACCAAGGAACGGTGGGATGCTAAGCTCGAAGGCATTATCATCGACGGCCTTGGTGATGGTGTATGGCCCATATCGGAGCGGGCGAAGCTTGTGGTGGGGTCCAGCAAGGCGCTCCTTCTGCAAATGTAGCCAAACTTTATCGCCCACCTGGAACTTGTGCGGCACTCGATGTTGATCATGGCGTTGCTTGTACTTAGCATTGGCTTTGTCCAATATATCATGGACCTGTTGGCGGATGTGTTGAATGCGCTCAATGAAGCTATTAGCCCTTTCAGCTTCGGACTGAACGTGAGTCGAATCTACTTGAGTGGCTACAAATGGTATGGCCACATCAATGGGGCATAATGGCTGAAATCCCAACCCTACCTGAAAGGGGTTGTGGCCTGTTGAGCTGTGGAGAGCTTTGTTGTAGCTGTGTTGGACATAGGGGAGACTTTCATCCCACGTGCGTGGATGCTTTGAGTTGTACATGCGCAGAATGTGTACGATCATCCTGTTGACAACCTCTATTTGACCATCAGTTTGGGGATGGAAAGTCGTGGACTTAGTAAGTTTTGTATCCAACATCGACCAGAGACTTGACCAAAATGCACTAAAGAATCTGTTGTCCCAATCTGAGACAATGGGCTGTGGGATCCCAAAGTGTACCCACACTTGCTCAAAGAAGAGCTTAGCAGTGGCCTCTGTTGTGATACTCTTCTTACAGGCCGTCATGATGGTCATCTTAGAGAATCTGTCAACAACCACGAAAACGCAATCATTAAAGTGCTTAGTAGAAGGAAGGCTCGACATGTAATCCATGGAGATAGATTCCCAAGGCCGGCTAGGAGTAGGTAGAGGAGTATACAGGCCTTGCTTCTTGATGGTTGGTTTGGCAATGGCGCAGGCGGTGCAGGATCTAATGTACTTCCCAACATCTTGACGAAGTTTCGGCCAATAAAAATACTTCTGCAATACCGCCACTGTTTTCTCTACTCCGAAATGTCCAGCGACCCAACTGTAGTGCGCCTCCCAAATCATCTTGGCACACTCACTTGAAGGAACACAGATGTGTCCCAAGTGGCATAACAGTGCATCATGAAGGTGAAAATTTGGAACTTGCTTCCCTTCCAGGAGTGTTTGGTATATGTTTCCGAATTCTGGATCGCTCTTGTAAAGATGCGGCCACCCCGATGTCTCGTGCCCACAGGAGTCGAGCACAGTGATCAGCGCCATGATCGGTGGTCGGCTGAGGCAATCAACGACATTATTGGTGCTGCCCTTCTTATACTTAATGTTCAAATGGAATTGTTGTAAATAGGTGGACCATTTCTGATGGCGATCGTTCTACACTCTCCTATGTTTGTATGAACTGTAAAGGTCGGTGGTCTGTGTGGATGACCGTTTCCTTCCCCAAAATGTAATGCTTCCATTGACGGCAAGCCTGCACAATGGAATACATTTCTTTGTCGTAAGTGGGGTACTTTCAAAATGTGTCTGAAAGTATCTCACTGTGGTAAGCCACTGGATTGCCCATGCTAAGTAAGAACCGCGCCAACAGCATAGTCGGAGGCATCTATCTCAATCTCAAATGGTTGTTGTAGGTTGGGTAATGTGAGCACTGGTGTAGAACAGAGGCGATTCTTCAACTCGGAGAACGCTTGTTGTTGGGTTTCCGACCAAAAAAACTTTGCTTTCGCTCCACCCTTGGTGACTTGACTTAAAGGCCAAGTGATATAAGAGAACCCCAACATGAACCTATGGTAGAAATTGGTAAAACCAAAAAGTTGCGGAGCTCTGTTAGAGTGGTTGGGGTTGGCCAATCCCGAATGAGTTGTATCTTGGATGGTTCCACCTGTACACCCTAATCATCAATGATGTACCCCAGATATTGAACCTAGATCAGGCCAAAAGTGCATTTCTCCAAGTTAGCACACAGCTTGTGTTGTCACAGGGTTTGAAGGACCTGTCGAATATGGTGGAGGTGCTCTTCCCAACTTTCGTTGAACATCAAGATGTCAACTAAATACACCACCACGAATGCATTGGTGAAGGGTCGCAAGATGTCGTCCATCAATCTCATGAAGGTTGCAGGGGTGTTCGTCAATCCAAACGGCATGACCAACCATTTGAAAAGGTCCTCCTTGGATTTGAAGGCAGTCTTCCACACATCGAAGGGTTCAATAGGCACCTGGTGATAACCTGACTTCAAGTCAATCTTGCTGAAATATTTGGCCCCCTTGAGCTGGTCTAGAAGTTCATCAATCTGCAGGATTGGGTACCTATTCCGGACAATGATCTTGTTCAGCACGCGATAATCAATACAGATCCTTCAAGTCCCATCCTTCTTCTGTGCCAATACAATTGAACTCCCACAAGGTGACGAGCTTGGCCTAATGTGCCCTTTTCTGCAATAGTTCCTGAATCTGCCTCTTGATCTCATCTTTCTCCAGAACAGAGCGTCGCTAGATCGATCCATTGGGCAGCGGTGAGACCGAGGTCAGATCAATGTAGTGCTAGACCTGACAGTGCAGAGGTACCCCTGTGGGTGAGGCGAAAATATCCCTGTACTCCTCCACAACCTTGTCCGTCTGATGCTGCTGTATAGAGGAGCCCTGCCTGGAAGTCATGGCCACAGCCTTTTTCTTGCCCTAGGGATGAATCATAAGGAAAACAAATTTCCTAGTCTGGGAAATGATCTTACTGCATTGCTTTGCAGTGATCAAAGAGATGGTAGTAGGCGGGGCTACCTTCGGTATCATGTACAACTTATTAGCCAAAGTAATAATCACAGAGCGAGGTCTAGACTCATATACAACATGTCGCTTCCACAAGTATGGTTGTCCTAACAATACATCACAAACTTCAAGAGGATCACATAGTACCTCATCAGTGAAGGACTTCATGTTGTAGGGAAAGCAGCACTACTAGCTAACGCGAATATCTCATCCTTGGTTAAGCCACCCGATGATGTACGGATGCAGATGTGATGTAATCTTTAGGCCCAGCTGCTTCACGACCTCTGCTGAAATGAGGTTCTTTTGGCTCCCACAGTCGACAATGAACTGCAACAGAGAACCCTTCACCCACATTTGTGAGTGGAAGAGGCGTCCCCCCTCCTCTAGATCTTCAGGCTCAATCTTCTTGATCTCGGTGGTGGCCACGGTGGCACTGGGCTCCGCATCAATGACCTGCTTCCCTTTGTTAGTTCCCTTATCGGGTTTTGATTCAAATTCAGAACTTGCATCTGATTCGGAAGCCTTCAGCTCGACCACCAGTGACTGCTTGGCCCGACACTCAATTGTATTGTGAGTGGAGCTCTTATGGAACTCACACCATTTTCCCGTGTCCTTCTTCGTCTTCATGGTGTTGTTCTTTGCTTGCGGCTTCGGCAGGCTATCCTGGGTAGCCCCGCCTTAGCTTGGTCCTTTGTCATGTGGTTTGGGGCGCCTTTTCCTTGCTTTGGATTTGCAGATCCAAAGTCCTGCTTCTTCTGTTTAAACTTTTGTTCAATCTTAATAGCGTACCAATACGTCGTGCCAAGCGAGGAAATGTCCAGAAACTCCATCTCGTCCTGGATGTACTTATGTAGACAGCCATGGTACTTGAGCACCAAATGCCACTCAGTATCCTTGATACCCAGCTTTGTGTGAAGGGTATGGAAAATATTTGTGAACTCTGGCACATCTTGGTCCCTTCCCTGCCGTAGTGTGGTCCACTTTATGTATTTGTCTTCATAGCTCTCGACAAGGTAATATTGTTCCTTGATGGCGTCTTGGAAAGAATTCCAAGTGGGTGCGGCTGAAAACAGCGAGGGTTCACTCTCATCCTTTTGTTCACAATAGGTTTCCCACCAGTCCTTGACGTGTGGGGTGGCTTTGAGAAGTGCAAAAGTAATATTTTCCCGATTGGAAAAGTCATGAACTGAAAAATATCCTTCCAACAGATTTAACCATTTATCTATGGCGTCTACATCTATTAGGCCTTCGAATATGGGAATATCGAAGTTAACTTGTACCTTAAAAGGAGTGGTGCCTCCAGAGTGGTTGTTGGATGAAGATGCATCGCCTGTGGGTAGTCGTCGAAGGATCTGGGCAAAGTTATCCATCATCGCGTCCCTCTATCGCTCAAGGGCTTCCTCGAGCAACATTTTGAAAGGATCTCCTGCCCCCTCGTCTTTCTTTTCTTCCGCCATGGGAGGTCGTCGGGTTTTGCGAGGTTGATCTTGCAATGGTTCAACCAGATCAAGCCCTAACTCCTTATACCCTGACCTCGTTGGGGACATGCAAAGAAAAACAGAGAAAGAGCAGACCACTCTGATACCACTGATCCGAACTTAAACAGGAACACAACAACTTACAGATATAATCATAAACACAGAGATGCGGTATAAAAACACTTCATTTCATTAATAGAAAAATATTGAACTATGCTTACAAACAGAATGGAAATAAGATAGCTCGGGCAATGGTAGCTTATCTCTGAGAAGAGATGTGGCGGCTACAGGCCTCTAAATTGTGTTACAATGAGGCTCAATGGCCTATTTATTATTGGAAAACATGAAAAAACCCTAAACAGCCAAAACCCTAACCCGAGGAGATGTAACACCAAGAGTTTGTGGGCCCCATTGAGGTTAGTTGGGCAACCAACTTCCCGGGGTCGTAACTTGGTCATATTATCTCTATTTGGCGCATATGATACCTTGTTGGAAAGGTCTCTCTGAGTGCTATAGGTTTCATCGCAGGCCCGTGCCTACAGCTACAGGCCTGCTGTGGACCCTAAAAAACGCCATTTAGGGGGTCAAAACTGCTCCAGAAGTTCAAGACCCGAAAATTTGTTAAAAATAGTAAATGCTGAAATGAACAAGGAAACAAATGAAACTGACTGGGGGTCTAGGTGGAATAGGCGGGTGACCACCAATATCCACCTGGATCATCGAAGGAAAGAAGGACATCAAGCAGCTGAAGGACCCATGAAAAAGAGGTTGTTGATGAATGGACAAGTACCTAATTAAGAGGGAGTTCTAACAAGTTCCCAACTACAAAGGAGCTTGGGCAAGTTCCTTGTCAGAGGAAACTTGGGCATGTCTTCCTCAATTAAAAGGAAGAGATAGACACAACATTCTTGTCTTCACTTGGGAAGAAAGAATGGGAGGATTGGGTAATCATCTGGCATCTGATACTCTTTGAGGATGTGTAGGGCATCCAAGACAAGAGTAGGCAAGAGGACGAATATTCTTTTAGGGTTGGGAACTCAAGACAAGAATAGTCCTAGAAGGTCATACTCAGTGAACACCCGGGTGGGTATGTACCTTGAGAGACAATGACTAAGGTGTCTATAAGTCATTGGTCTCACCAACATTGTGCTCTGATCTTATGAGAGATAGAGTTGTTAGTCAAGGCCTTGCTATGAACAATGTTGGTTACTATGATGCTATAACAGATGGATTGCCAATCCGGTTTCTCTTATGTGAATTCTTCAAGATTGAAAAATAGCCAAACACCTTGTAATGATTTATGAATACCTCCCTAGTTAAGAGGGAGTGTTGAAGAAAGTGTAACTAGGTTCGGTCTTCATAAATGTACTTTTGATATTTGTATTTATTCAAGAAAAGAAATATTATTTTTGTTATATTTATCAATGAGTTTCTTGCTCATTGAAATAAGTCTAGCACATGTTAAAGTGCTATAGGTAAGTCAAAGAGTCAAAAGAAAGTTTGAAGACCCTTAAGGGCATGTTACACCATGTACATATATGATAACAATCAAAGAATATCCCTCCAAGCAAAGACAAGTCCTCTCCACGCAACGACATCATCAAAGGAGCAAAAATGATGAAGGAAACTCAAGTCGGCCTACAGTCATCATGTCGGCCTCAAGTCGGCCTAAAGGAGGGACAGTGCTGTATATATAGAGGTTGTCTACTCCCTCAAACAACAAGCAATCCACCTCTGAAATCAGTGAGCAAGGAAGACCGAGAAAAGGGTGCAAAAGGAGGAGTTTAAGGAGCGTCTAGTGCGGCAAAGAAGGAGAAGTCGTCACCGAAGGTTGGAGGACTGTTTCTAGGGTAAAAGACAGTCACACGTGCGAGAATTTAGCACTGCAGGATAGTCATATCAAGTCTGCAACTACACCTTGAAGAAGAAGCTTGGTTGGTGAAGAGGAAGGAAGGGATCATCACAAGTAAAGGGTCTCACTAAAGATCAAGGATAAGTGTCTCTTCTAGAGCAAGTGCAACAAGGAATATCAACAGTTGTAAGAAGAACGAAGTGCCAAAAGAAGGAGGACGAAGTGTCGGGGAACGAAGTGCAGGAAGGATGAAGGACTTCACTTGTGCTTGGGGGATATTCTTGTCAAGGGTCTAGGGTTTGGCATTGATCAATAAGAGAAATTTACGAAAGGGTTTTCCTCTCTAAGAGAGAGAGGTTTTGCCCTGGCAGAGAGCCAACATCTTGTGTTCTTGTTCTTATGTTTTTGGTAGCAGTTTGATGAAGTAAACACACATGCATTAATAAGAAGAGAAGAAGATTAAGCTAACAAGATAAATTGTAAAAGAGCTTCACAAATTGTTATCAAGTCTAGAAGAATCCTACTATATCTAATTGCCCTAGATTCTTCAAAAGCTCCAACATAAGAAAAGACAATCCATACATCAAAATTCATCCATGCTCCAAAATTTCGTCCACCAAGAAGGAATAGCAAAAATATCAAGAGAGATAAGAGTCCAAAACAAGTGATGATGAGAAATGAACTCTCATCATTTGTATTTATACTCTCCTAATGAGTTCGATTTACCTATTCGAGCCTACATTAGCCCCTAAAATAAAAACAATGTGCAAATAACTAACTTTTGGTGACAAGACCACCAAACTAGCTCATAAACAAAATAACAAGCCTCTCAAGAGGTCAAATGATCAATAATACATATCGTTGGGCTCTCTAAGAAGCCTGATGGAGTCCACAGGTTCCATAATGATGAATAGGACTTCCAAAAGTGATGGAAAAGGGGTTGGCCCCTTGTTCTCCACATAATAAACCTGTAGTGCTCCTAATGGTCTGAGGGCAAACAAGTGACCTCATGGGTCTCCAAGTAAGTCGAAGTTGCCTGTAGACCATCTGTAAGGGCTCAGATGATGGTGTAAGTGATGCCACATCAGCATACAAGCCCTGGGTTATCTGCCAAGTGCATGGTACAACTATGGGACTGCCTGGGCAGAGGTGAACTAGGTGCATCTTCCTCGTCCAATAGGTGAATCTCGAGCAATCTCTGAACATCTTTGGGGATCCATGGAGTGTTGTTTACAGTAGTGGAGACCCATGGCTCTCAACACACACCCTACATGTGCCAATGTAGTCCTCTGGAGGGTTAAGACCCCGTATAGGGAGACCGATCCCAAAATGGAGACCACCTGCAATCCTGCACAAGATCAAATGCGTCCCCTAGCCTTCCAGTACAACAAGTCATCAAGGAAATCGAGTAAAGGAGCTTACAAACCATGGACAACATGTGGAGAGTTCATAATGGCATGCCCTTCCATAATGGGCTTTAGAATGTGCTAATGTCTCCAAGCTCCAGGTGAGGTTAACCAAGTATCCTATTAGGTGGTTTCTACTTCTATAGGGGATAGTATGTCCTAGGTACATCCTTTAAAAGGGTGGTGGCATGTGATGGAGATATGAATGGAGTAGGGAATGAAAGGGGCAGCCCCGGGTCACATGCCGGGGTATAAGGATAGCTAATACAAGGGAAGCCCACACCTGGGGTATATAATGTATAGGAGGGAGCAATCGTGATACATGAGGTGCCCCGGCCTTGATTTTTCCACCCTTCTTTATATGCCTTTTGCCTTTTGTGATTTTACTTTGATTAAGTGCTCGGGGCTCAAGGCGTAAGAACATGATGTGTGAGATATAGCAATGGATACCCCCCCCCCCGTTAAGTTAGGGCGGTTCATTACCCACCAGGGGTTGGGACAATCATGGGTTCCTAAATGATAAAGGAAGCTCGTCTAGGGCCTGTAGGAACTAGGGTAATGGCCATGATGATGGGGATAGAGCTCATGTATTGGCTTTTGCCCACATGCTAAATGTGTTTATCCGAGCCATCTTTTGCATTTTGTGGTACATTTTCTTGTTAAATGTGGCCAATTATGCTTTTAATTTTCTTTTTAGCTGCATCAACCTCTGGGGCATCATTCCAACCCTGACTCAAGGTGTGGGCAAGGGGAAGGGGAAGGCTAATCCTATGTGAGCCCAGTGGAGGAATGTGGACCCAGGTGGGAGAAATAATAAACGGGGCTATAATGAGCGAAAGGGGGTAATATATGTGGATGAGGGAGCGAGACCATGCAACCAAAATCAATCCCTAAAGCCAAGGGGTTAGTAAAAGAGATCCTACGGGAATAGAATCCAAGGTTAACATCCAAAAGGGGTCTAGGGGACAAGAGCACAAACCTAGCTCATTCTTTCTGTCGAATACCCCCATTAATCCATGCCCAGAAGTGTCCATGATAAGCAAACTATAATACTCAATCACCAAATAACAAGGCATACCTTTAGGTTCAGGAGCCCCACCTTCAAACATACGATCATGGCAAATGGGTGAGAAACCACATAGTTGGCTCGGGGGGAGGAGAAATGGAACAACGAGCTAGTTGGTGGCTGCAAGAGGCTACTGGCTGCCAGCCGAGGACCATCTTGGAGAAAAAATTTATCCTAGGGATATCACCCACAAAATGGTGGGTAACAATGCCTTATTGCATATTTTGGAGGATGACATCATGGTGGAGACTCCTTTTCTCCCAAATGTGTGGGTTATTTTTGGCATTTTGTTATGTTTTAGAGCTACTTCAAGGTTAGCTTGTGAGCTTTGACTTAGTTAAATGCTCAAGTAAACTTTTTTGGGGTTTTGCTTGTAAAACTAGTGAAATAATGCTTGGTTACCCTCATATAAATAGAGGGGAGCCTTATTCACTTTTTATCATCATTCATCATCACATTTCTCTCTCTTTGGAAGTGCGCATTAGCTTCTTCTCTCCTACTTGGCCGCAATGTGAGTCAATGGTGCGAATAGCTCTTGGAGGTGGATTTTTGCTTGAAGTTGGTTTCTTGGGATTGATTGAAGAGATTCTTGTGGAAATTTTGTAAATTTATTGCTTATCTTCTATATTTTGCATATTATATTGCATAAATTAAGGTTTCAACATGTGCCATGGTTAAAATTGTTATAATTATATAGAAATCTTGATCCTCTATACCATTTGTGTTAAATTTATGTATGTTATATGCTTAGAGCAATTTATTTCAATTTTACAGTTAGCTCAATATCTTTCCCAGATTAGCAATCACATCAGCATTAAAGTAAATCGCAGATAGGACATAAATATAGATCGCAGAAGACAAGCCAGGACAAGAGGACACAAGATGTGGCGCTAGCCAGGGACAAACCCCAATGTGGGGAAACCCTTGATCAATTCTTCTTATATGTTCTTCAATAGTTCAGCAGAGAGAGAGAGAGATAGTACATATACAACAGAAGTCAACACTTTGACTTATCTAAGTAAGAGCATAGATCATCTCTAAGTAGATGATACATGAGGTAGCTGAACTCAGTTGAAGACAAGTTGCTTCAACTGATTCTCCCAAGTGACTCCATCACCATGCTGCACTTATCATTGTGCTGCTCCTCATCATCATGCTGCACCTCACCGTGTTGCACCATGCTGCACTCATCATCACTATGCTAGACCTCATAACCATGTTGCACACATCATACTGTTGCACCTTATGCTGCAACTGTTGTCCCATGTGTCATTGTTGCACCATGCTGTCACAGTTGTCCCATGTGCCATAGTTGCACCATGCTAGCCATTGCTGTCCCATGTGGCATATTGTTGTCCCACTATTAGTGACATTGCCATTCCATGTTTGGCATACTGTTGTCCCATTTGCTATGCTCCAACAAGCACCATTGCCTCGCTTTCCCATTTGGCATGTTGTACCTTGCTGTTGTCCTATTGTTAGTCACGGTTGCTCCTATGATTGCTTGTTGTCCCATTGATCTACAACCACCCAACAATCATGCCCAAAACATACCTTGAACATGGCTGCCTCCTCATGTTGTTGTTCTGGGCATATGGCAACCCTTAACAGTTCCATGCTGCCCTGTTTAGGAGTGACTAGGCCTGTGGCCTGCCACAGACCTTCGTTGCACACACACCAAGCACCTAAGATGCATGCTACAGCTCATTGTTCTGAGGTCTGTTTGGTTGCAGCAAACTAGGCTTGGTTAGGGCACACAATAGTCCTTAACCAGCCTTCTTTCTATGCCCAAAAACACTCCCAAGAGATGTGATTGTCCTTCTTTGAGAGGCCGAGGGTGGTTGCTCCAATTCTGCGCTGCCCTAGCTCTTGTCTACCATGTGGCCTGCCTGTAATTTACTGCGGCACCCTACAACAAGACTGTGTAGGGTTGCGACTGCCTTTCCATGGATCTGCACCCTTCCAAAGTGCCCTCAAAACTATCCTATGGTTGTGGCTCTTCCAATAAGGGAACTCAGCCCCTTCTCCAACTCTTCAGACCCTAGAATAGACCCAAAACAGTCCTCCTTTTACACGTTGTCCCTACCTCTTCTTGTTGCGGCTACCACAGGGAATTATCCTCCTTCAACGAGCTCTCTTCCTCCACAAATGGATGCGTAGAGTTGTCATAAGCTAGGGCTTGCTAGGACTATGGCTAGGGCTGCTAAGACCTCCTCCATAGCTGCGTAGATCCTCCTTCTTAGGACTGTGTGAGGGCTTGTAGAGACTGTGTCTAGGGCTTCATACTAAGGCTCCTTTTCCTTCTGCGTTTTAGGGCTTCCTCTCTTAGATTTCTCTTCCACTAAAACCCAGAACAAGTGGAGAGAAATCAAGAGTGAAGTGTGTGTAAAATGACTCTCAAGTCATCTCCTTTTAAACTAAAACGTTGAGCATATGTGGGGTTTATTTGGTTGCTGGCCGACCTTGACGAATTGTCTATAACACAAATAAATTCATAACTCCATGAATACTTATCAGAATCAGATAATCTTTAGATGAATCCTACACCTCTCAATGAGAGGGATCCAAGAAAAATATCAGTTGCCATAAATAAGATGACCCACATGGAATTTGGTCCTAGTTGCCAATTTTAACACTCCCTCTCAACTAGGGAGAACTCCATCTACTGATCCATCTGTCCGGCTGTACTATCTCTGCCATCAGTGCCCTGCACTGCTCTGCTCTGCTTTGCTCTACTCTGCTCTGCTCTACTGAACCATGAAGAAGAAGAATTGATTGAGAATGTCTCATACCATTCTCTACTAACCCGAAGTCAGTTCCATAAGAAGAGAGTGTGTCATACCATCCTTACTGATCCCAGATCAGTTCCAAGAGAGTGAGTCATATCACTCTTACTGACCCGAAGTCAATTCCAATTGATCGCGGATCAATATCAAAAGAGAGTGTCTCAAACCACTCATACTGATCCCGGATCAGTTTCATTTATCCCAGATCAATGGAGGTCATCCTAGCATAGGGAGTACGGTAGATACAACGATGCGTCCATCGATAGTACTACTATGGTCCCTAACCCCATTTCCCTGCTCATTGGCCAGATGAGAGGTACTTCCCATGAGTCCCAGACTGCATGGGTAGGATGCCTCGACAAGAGAACCACTCATCTTGTCCCTAAGTCGCCACGAGGTATCACAAGGGAAGGCGGAGCCATTCACCCTCTACACAGCACACCATTAGGGGAGGGTGAGTCGCCCTATGGTCGCTTGTTGCTCTAAGAAGTACCCTAAGCCCCCCGGAGCTCCTAGAGCTCAATGCATGCATCATGCAGGACCCTCATAAGAGGGTCTCTCAACGACTCCAAGTCATTCGGGAAAGTAACAAATTTGACCTTTCCCCGAGGCTTTGACAGAATGTTTGCGACCTGTACATCAGTCTTAATGCGATGGAGCCTACTCACTCATCGACCTACCATATCCCGAATAAGGTAGTATCTGATTTCTATATGCTAGAGCAATCATAGAATACAGGATTCCTCAACAATTGAATCCCCCATGGTTGACACAAAAGATCACGATGGTATCCATCATGTGTACAAACAGCTCACTGAAGAGCTTCCACAACCAGGCAGCTTCACACGAGATCATACTCATAGCTATGTATTCGGTCTCAGCAGTGCTCAAAGCAACCGTCTTCTGCTTCCTGCTCATCCAGGATATCGAGCAGAACCCAAAGAGAATCAGCACTTAGAAGTGCTCTTGAGATCCTCCACACTGCCTGCCCAATCAGCATTCGAATAATCATGCAGCGTCATATTTCCGGCAGTGTATCTCAATCCATGAGAGATTGTGCCTGAAGATATCTGAGAAGATTCTTGGCACTAATCTAGTGAGGCTCAACCAAAAATATGAGCCCAACATGCTAACTGCAAAACATATATCCGGACGGCAGTTCACCAAGAACATCAATGTGAATGAGTTTATGAAACTCAGAGGCATTTCCCAAATCTGGTCCGGCATCCCTAACACATAACTTCTGAAAGTTAAGATCCATCGAGGTAGTCACGGGCTTGTAGTTTACCATTCCACATCCAGAATCCAACTCCCTCTTACTTCTGCAAATTAGAGGGTCTGCACCTGTCAGAAATAGGTCGTTCTCAGAAGGTTCCGATATGAGAGGTCTATCATCCACAACCTTCGAGCAATGGTTTGGATCGGCTTCACTCCTAGTGAATCTCAGCTTCATCAGACAGCTATCAATCCTCTCATACTAAGCCCGGGGTGTTTTGCTTCAAGCCATAGAGGGCTTTCTTCCACCTGCATACATGAGATTCCCGATCATGAATCTCAAACCCCTCGGGTTGTTCCAAACCTGTGGACCTGCTACATGAGGGGAATGGTCCCCTTGTAAGATTTTCCTTCGGTACATCTTAGACATGTACCTTCATGCTCTTTTTGAATTCAGGCATCCCAGTCACCATCTGACTCACATCGGGTAGGGTCCTATAATAAGTAGACCTCCGGTGCTATAGATGAGATATGTCAATTGACATGATCCCCAATGGACCATCCTGCAACTTGATACAAATTGCCAACCCTGAACCCATGAGTAAAAGCATCTTTGAAAATTTTATTTTCAAACACGTACCTTTCCATTGATGAATGCCACCCTGAAACCTTTGACTTCCATTGCTGAAATGGGCACCAGGTACTTCTTGCGATCAGGTACATAAAAGAGATTCTTGTAAATGAATCAAGTTACCCTCATTCAATTGAGGGGTAACATTCCCTACACCCTTTCCGGGATAGGTGGCATCGACTCCAAGTATAATCCCACGATTGTTTCCATCTCTAACAAATTAGAGAGAGCACCCTTCTATCCGATGAAGTGCCTTGAAACACTCCAATCAATAAGCCAGATTCCCAAAGAGTCTGAAGGAAAGGGCCAGTATAAGATAACGCTTCTTTATCTTATTAGAAACAGCATTTGATTCTTCATACCTGGGGTTCCTTGCTTTCTTTGACGAGTCAACGATTTCCTTAATGACCTGCATTACCTGTCATTCCTCTGAACATTGAAGATGTCCCTGGAATGATTGTTATCATCATCAAGTGATGTGTCCCTACCTTGGACACTCCTTCACATAATGGTCGAACTTATTACAAACAAGGCATCTGCCTTTCCTTCCACCCTTAGATCCGGAGTTCCCATTGAAGTGATTTGTAGGCCATCAGAAACTTCGTTGCGCCATTCTGATAATATTCTCTGCTTCGACTTCACCCTTGGTGAATTAGCAAAGGGATGAGGAATCCATTGATCCTTTTGTCCTTTCCCAACTGTCTTCGGTGATTGCTCTTTCACTCTTGCTTGGGCTTTGTCTTCACCTCACCTTTGATACCATGTTAAATTTAGGTATGTTCTATGCTTAGAGCAATTTATTTCAATTTTACAATTAGCTCAATATCTTTTCCAGATTGGCAATCACATCAACATTAAAGTAAATTGCAGATAGAACATAAATATAGATCGCAGAAGACAAGCCAAGACAAGAGGACACAAGATGTGGCACTAACCAAGGACAAACCCCAATGTGGGGAAACCCTTGATCAATTCTTCTTATATGTTCTTCAATAGTTCAGCAGAGAGAGAGAGAGAGAAATAGTACATATACAATAGAAGTCGACACTTTGACTTATCTAAGTAAGAGCATAGATCATCTCTAAGTAGATGATACATGAGGTAGTTGAACTTAGTTGAAGACAAGTTGCTTCAACCGATTCTCCCAGGTGACTCCATCACCATGATGCACCTATCAATGTGTTGTTCCTCATCATCATGCTGCACCTCACCGTGCTGCACCATGTTGCACTCATCATCACTAGGTTGGACCTCCTAACCATGTTGCACACATCATACTACTGCACCTTATGCTGCTACTGTTGTCCCATGTGTCATTGTTGCACCATGCTGTCACAGTTGTCCCATGTGCCATAGCCGCACCATGCTAGCCACTATTGTCCCATGTGGCATATTGTTGTCCCACTGTTAGTGACGTTGCCATTCCATATCTGGCATACTGTTGTCCCATTTGCTATGCTCCAGCAAGCACCATTGCCTAGCTGTCCCATTTGGCATGTTGTACCTTATTGTTGTCCTATTGTTAGTCATGGTTGCTCCTATGATTGCTTGTTGTCCCATTGACCTACAACAACCCAACAATCATGCCCAAAACATACCTTGAACATGGCTGCCTCCTCATGCTGTTGTTCTGGGCATATGGCAGCCCCTAACACTTCCATGCTGACCTGTTTAGGAGTGACTAGGCCTGTGGCCTGCCACAGACCTTAGCTGCACACACACCAAGCACCTAAGATGCATGCTACAACTCACTGTTCTGAGGTCTGTTTGGTTGCAGCAAACTAGGCCTGGTTAGGGCACACAACAGTCCTTAACCAACCTTCTTTTTGTGCCCAAAAACACTCCCAAGAGATGTGGTTGTCCTTCTTTGAGGGGCCGAGGGTGGTTGCTTCAATTCTGGGCTGCCCTAGCCCTTGTCTACCCTTCGGCCTGCCTGTAATTTACTGCGGCACCCTACAACAAGACTATGTAGGGTTGCAGCTGCCTTTCCATGGATCTGCACCCTTCCAAAGTGCCCTCAAAACTGTCCTATGGTTGCGGCTCTTCCAGCAAGGGAACTCGGCCCCTTCTCCAGCACTTCGGACCCCTGAAATAGACCCAAAACAGTCCTCCTTTTACACGTTGTCCCTGCCTCTTCTTGCTGCGGCTACCACAGGGAATTATCCTCCTTCAACGAGCTCTCTTCCTCCACAAATGGATGCGTAGAGCTGTCATAGGCTAGGGCTTGCTAGGACTGCGGCTAGGGTTGTTAAGACCTCCTCGATAGCTGCGTAGATCCTCCTTCTTAGGACTGTGTTAGGGCTTGTAGAGACTGGTAGTCTTGTAGTCTTGTCCTTGAGAAATAAAGGCTTCTCTAGTAGAATGGAAGGTGGAAACAAACACAGAGTAGGCTGGTCCCAACTTAGTAAGACTGGAATAGATAAGGCTACCATCTTCTTTCTTAACCTTAACACCTTCCAAGAGAAGTATAAGGGTCTTGCACTTGGACAAAAAATCTTCAATGGAAGAAAAATTATTGGGGTCCAACATAAGCAACTCATCTTCGAGTTGATGGGCTCTAATTTCATTTTTAATTCCAAAAACTTTAGTAAGCTGTTTCATTGCTTCATTAGGAGTATCAAGTTCTGCAATATGGAATCTAAGATATGGAGAAATAGACATCCCTATCAACCCACGTGCTTGATCTTGCCTATTTTCCCATTTGGTTGTCTTATCTTCATCTTTAGGTTTAGTTTCTTGGCCTAAGGCTATTTTGTAAAGACCTTTACTTTTAAGTAAATCCACAATGTAGGACCACCATTGGAAGTAGTTGGTGCAGTCAAGAATAACTTGGCATGGACTTTCCATTTTAACAAAAATTGAAGCTGTAGATGCTGAAACTAAGTGTTCCAATGGAAAGATTTCGAAAAATTAGGCTGATTCAAAAAAAATGGCTCTGAAAACGGCTTCCGGATGAAGAAGTTATGGCTTTTTGAAGAAAAGTTGTTGAAAATGCCAATGAAGTGCATAAATGCGCAGAAGTGAATGATAATGTTATATTTAAAAAAAAAAAAACCTTTCCAAACTTAATCTAATTAGCTTACTTTAAAAAAAATATATTATGTGACCCACTTTTATAAATAAGTGAAAGTCGCTTTTACAATGGTACTTTATGAGCTACTCACTAAATTGTAACTTAAACAAAAGATAAAGAGACTTTAGAATTATAAGTAACTCACTTTTTATAATGGGTGAGAACACTTTTACATAAAGTAACTTTAAAATATAAGTTACATGTGCTTTTTGAAAAAGTAACTCAACAAAAAGAAAGACTTGAACTCTATTCTCATAAAGTAACTTTGGACCAAGTGAGCTAGTTTAAAAGGTTAGTAATTTTTGGAAAAGAGGAAGAGGGGTTTTTTTTTTTTAGTCACTGAAGCTTTGGGGTGTGTACTTACTTGAAAAAGTTCTTTTTTCCTACAAAAAAAAAATCACACAACCAAACACAGACATGCAAAAAAAACCAAACCTTATGGCTTAAAGTTAGCTTTCACCGAAAACTATATATTTTTCTCAATGTTTTTGATTTTCCAAGATCACACTAAGGCACGACGGAAAAGAGCATACGCATGAGAAAAATTCTTCCTTTCTGTTTCTGATTTGCCCAGATCGCACAGAGTCGCGGGGCAAAGAGCATACGCAAAAATGAAAGGTATAGATCCGGTAATAAAAAACAAAGAGCTAAATAAATCGAAATAAATAGAGAGATGAATAACTAAAACTAGAAATAAAAACTGTATACCTCCAGATCTTAAAAATGACGTAGTTAGGGCTACCGGAAACCTTTTCGCGTGAAACAAAAGGGCTTCCTCACTATAACAGATGCTCCTAACACAATCGAGCAATCCTCTCGGCCCTAAAGCAGTCTGAAACAGTAGATCTAGGAAACGACAGTCGGATGCAGTTGTATCGGCTTCAGATTTGGATCACCAATGGATGTGGCCCTCAAATTGCTCTGATACCATGTAGGAATTTACAGGGTAAGTTCCTCATATAGAACACCAAAGGACACCGCTAACAAACAGATCATAGATCAATACACCAGTATTCTTGACATGGTTAAAACCCTCAAAGAGGGAAACAGTGCACAGCCTGAGCCAACAAAGCCACTTCAAGCAATTTATTAATAAAGAAAGAAAATTTACATAAGCTTCTCTCATGAACGGTCACCCTACAAATGACCCTCCATGCTCTTTAAATAGAGATCATGGACCAATCGGGTGTTAAGCCACGGATCAAGTGTCGGTAATACCGAAGAGAGAATGAACTGTCGGATCACTTCATATCTAGAACATATCGTGACCGTCGGATTGTAAGTTACAAATGTACATAGTAAAGAAACACACTTTACCTAACTCTACACTAGACCAAGTTATACTTAACTATTTCCTATGTGTCGGAATATCCTAACGTTGAAAGTATAGGTACCTATTTGTTGCTGACTTTTGAAGCAATGCTTATCCAAATGCAGCCAAAATCAATCACTAACCTAAAAATGAGAGCAACTCGATGTCAATCATGATAAGTTTTGTACTTGGCTTGTGTATGTTGAAGGATGTCATGAACCTTGTTGTCGATTTATTGTACAATTATTAGACATTTACAGTAGAAGTATGACTATATGAGGAGACTACCCCCCTTATTGTGTGAAAAGGTTCATAATGATGACTATTTTTTGGCAACTAAGGATGGATGATTGCTTTATGTAAGCAATGACTTGTAAATGGGTTGGACCACCTACATTTATTATTGAAATATGCATAAGTTGGATTTGATGCATAATCTGGACTGCGGCCCACATATATTGTTGGCTATTATATTTTTTATTTTGTTTCCATCCATGATGTGGCATTATTTTTCATCGCAATTGAATGGGCTATACTAATCCCTCAAGCATTGGGAACATCTCTCAAAAAGTTCATGTCTTCATGAAAAACGTTAGAAAGATACTATTTTAAAGGATTTCTTTTGGCCTTGTTCACTTAGCATTGCTCACACATCATTACATAGTCTGTTATTTCACTCTTCATTATTCCATTAAACATACTTCTTGACAGCTCCATATGTTTCATAACTTCAAGCATGGCCTACAGATATTTGCAACTCATGCAAAAAATAAACACACTTCAATAATGGAGTCATCCTGACCCAAGTTCATTATATAACAACATTGGTCTGGGTTGTATAAGAAATGAAAAGAAAGACAGGAAAGCAAACGAAACACACACACAAAGAAACATAACAGAGAGCATAGTAACATAGTGAAAACCCAACTTCTATTAATAAATGAAATAGCAGAATACTATATAACACAAATTGGTTAGAATGGTGGTAGATACCTCTAAAGAGAGAAAGATAGCAGTTAGAAGCATTCACAAAATGCTATTACAAGTGGCTGAAAAAATGGCCTTTTAAGTTTTAACATAATGAAAGAACCCTAGAGGTCCAAAACCCTAACCCTAGAAGATGAAATGTCAAAAGATTTGTGGACCTCAAGGTGGTTACTCAGTAGATCAACTTCCGAGAATGCACTTTTTACATACAATCTTCATTTTGGACACAAAGTAACTCATTGCAAAGAACTGTCCAAGGACTACAACTTTTGACTAGGGCCAAGGTGTGCCATGGCAACCCTTGGCCCCCTAAATTGCCAAAAACATCGTTTAGGGTTTCAAAATGGCCCCATAAGTTTGGGAGCCAAAGACCCATTAAAAAACTGCCAAAAAGATAAAGGACCATTGATTCAATAGAAGAAATGGGTCGCCACTGATATCCACCTGGATCAAACATAGCATAGAAGCAGCAAATAATCTCACATATTAAACTACTTTACAAGTCCTCATACAAAAAAGACATAAAAAGACATCTGAAGACAATATCATATTCCATGTCTGAAAGGTTTTCGTCGGGAAATTACTATACACTATAAAACTTGCTGCTCCATACTACTTGTTTAAGTAATATGTAAGCGTAATTCAAACTATGTTGGTGCATCCTAGATTTAAAACCCTGAGTATATCTATGAAACCTCAATTCTGCTTCAAGTTTCTGCAGCAAGTTTCACCATTAATCACATGCTGAGTTCCCAAAACCACTAAATTATCCTAGTACATTGAGAGGATACGCCGTGACCATTAGCAATATTGACATTCTTTTACCAAAATATCTCATGTACCCTATAAGTGCAAGTTTATGGTTAGCTGGATCGGACATCAACAAATGGAGAAAGCTAGATTCGACAATACATTCGTTTTTATATAATAAGTTCGACCACCTGGAGGCCCATGTAGGAAAAGATATTTTAAAGAGCATACTGTATACTTCTTCAATGAGTATCAGCTGGCAGAATTGTAGAACAATATATCACTGGTTAAAGTTAAGATGACCTAATGTTGGATAGAGTGACACTGTTGTCTCATTGACTTTGGCCTAATTAAAACGACTATGAAAGTTACATATACAATTGGACTTTGATATTGATGTCACAAAGCTCAGCGCTCAGATGTAACCCAAGTTTTCACTGTGGTTTGGAAGGTTCACATTGGCTGCGTAGAATTCCGTGGTCCAGGTAAACGACTGCGCATTTTAAATCACCCTCCCCAATTTAAAATTAAAGGACATGACAGTAAATTGCTTACATTCACAGTTTGCAAGATTTTCCAATCATATAAACATCGCTGATCTTCAAACAGACCAACAGGTGCATTTTTCGTATGAGCAGCCCCATGGATACTAATATAAACCAAATGGGTGGCCATATATTAATTTCAGAAAAATGGGTTTCCACGCAGTTATATTCTGTACCGGCAAGTTCAACAGTAAATGTGGTCGACCAAAAATGATAACTACACCTAGCAGCTATTAGAAAGCGGAAGGTTTGGTGAGAAATATTACAACATGAAGGTTGGAGTACTGAAGCCTGAAAAGCAGTTTTTCTGCTGCTGGCAGCAAATGTACGTTGTTTTCATCATTGTCATCGCCCACAGATAATAGAACTGATTCGTCTAACACAACTCCTTTTACAGGTCCCATCACTGATTTTGCTTGAGCTTCGGCCAAGCCTTCCCTGAAATGCAGGGATAAGGGCTTCTTAGAGTCTGGTCCCAGCCAGCCTAAACTGTGTCCAAAAGGTATTAATTATACTCCAGTAATAATAGATTCGAAACCACTTTTCTCGTAATAAAGTTATGCAAGTGTCTAAACAAGGTATTATGTCGAGGCACCCTGTTATCAGTACCATATGAAGTGTCTAAATTAAGTATTACGTTGATTCACTATGGTATGGGTATCAAGATATAGGTATCAAAATTCAAAGATTTCTTCAACCTTTTATGGAAGTGTAGAAATTTTCAAAGTGAAAATTATGTATTAGTCGTGAAGTGAGCAACATTACACCTTTACCATTTTTCAATTTTTATGTGAAATTTCTAGTGATATGTTCTATAACTTTTAAATTGGTATATTATATTATTGATATATATAAATTTAGCCATTGATAAATGTCTTATAATTTTTTATTTTAGTGTTTTTTTATTGATATAAATCGAGACATGTGTTATGTAAGATCATCTTAGATCTATCTTAAATCGGAATTTAACAAGGTTTGAGAGTGATCAAATCTTTTTGTATTTTAAGATAGTTATATCTCAAGAGATTTGATCCCTCTCGATACTTGGTAGATCCAGAGTTAAGATAGATCTAGGTTGATTTAATTCCCCCTTTAAATAGGTTATATTCTACATGAATATCATAGCTAATAACATGGGTTCTCATGAACCTAGTGTCACACACCCACGTGTCATTAAAAAAAACAGAGAAATTATGACAGAAAAGTAAACATTTCCCTCAGTACAAATATTCTTACAAGTCATAATATATAATATGATTGGACCTTGGTGTAGCTCTCCAACCAAGTCATATATACAATTATTCGAACATAATATATAATATGATTGGACCATGGTGTAACTTTCCAACTAAGTCATATATGCAATTATTCAAACCATGATTTGTTTACATTCGACGGTTGTCAGACTATATCTTAAGGTTCACATCAATTAATACTATCATATCTATTGTACCAAGTCATTGATATACCATACGCAATTAATTAAATGTTGTGTTAACTCCATTGGCCGATACGTCGGCCCTAGGTTTGGCGGTGATGCATCTCTGGAGTCTTCGGATGCTATACAGTTGTGCCTTCGTCCTCGGGAGATCCACGGCCATCAGATGTTGAGTCGGATCGGACGGTGGTGGAAAATGCCAGGGTTCTATGCATCTTTCGTTGTTTCGTTGTCTTCGCATTTCCTCTTCCTCGTTCAGATATTTCGCTTCTGGCAAGGTACTATCCATATGCACGGGTAACCAACAGAACTGACCTTCGGTGTCTTGTTGGCGTTTTTTCTCCCGTCGCAGGTTCTTCATTATCATACTATCTTCTAAGTGGTAATGGCTACTTTCTACAGGTGCTCCAGGGTTCTGATTCGACTCCCTGTTGTGAGGAGGGTTTTTATACATAACTTTGTTCCAGGTATTGTCCTTGTTGCAATTGTTTTGTAATTGTTCAGTCATTTCCCTTTTCTTTTGACATGTACAGTGTATAACCTCGTGTCATTCTACCAATGAGATATGGAGGGTTTCGCAATTGATCAAGGTTTGGGCGAGATGCCGGAGCTAAAGCCCTCTGCTTAGCTAGCCAAGTGTGGCGGCGCTTGTCCAAACCCAACTACCGGGTATTTGAGTTTTTGCCCAACTCATAATTCATATGGGTTTTGCATCTTGGGGTTTTGGGTTCTATGGAAATGTAATTCCTCTGTAGAAGAACTGCTAGTTCGGCCTTCATTAATTTATCTAGACTTCTTCCTTAGTTGTAAGAGCTTCTATGTTATTAAGAGCTCGCTGGTTTTTATATGAAGGTTTATTTTAAGTTTGTAATAAGTTCAGTAAATAACTCTTGTTTAGCAGCCAAAACCATGGCCTAGTTCTGTTTCTCGCCTTTCTGGGTAACGACCTTGTACTAGTTATCGACTCCATTTAGGAGGCTCACTTTCAATTTTATCTGCCTGAATTTTTGGACAATATACAGTTCTTATTTAATATGTTAACGAAATTATTCAGTATGAACCTTCTCTGTAATGTATTGGTTGGTAAAAGATGCGGTTCAACCACTTATCAGGTATTAAAGTTTGATTTATATTTTTAATTCACATTGCCTAAAATGCTATGAGTCTGGTCATGCATGAATAAGAATATTTACACGTCGCAAGACTCATTTTCCATTCCTTTTTGTTTTGCTTTCTTTTTTTATAGTGATGCTATTCAGAATGGACTGTTTTTCATAGATTTCCCTCTTTTAACCAATTCGGGTGTCATTACAGTTTTTCGTCCACATTCTATTTTTCAGTTCACATTCAATCGAATTCTGGGTTTCCTCTATGTTTTTGGAAATTAACGGCATATCTAGATTTCCTTTTTGTTCTGTGGAAATTAATGGCATATCTAGATTTCCTTTATGTACTGTGGAAATTAACGCCATATTACTTTTGTTTTCTTCTTAGAATAGGTAATACCCTTCTTATAAAATAATTCTTCTACTCTGTACCTAAAATAGTGTTTTATTTTTCTTTAACTCAGGGTACATAAAATTGCATATTAAAAGTTCTACACAGAACAATCAAAACTACCCATTCTATTTCTAGGATAACTGTTCGTCAAGTAATTAGACATTTAATCTCTAGTATCATATAATAGACCTTCTACTTATACAATACGAGATTTCACTTATCTGGGTTTGCGCTAAATTCCAGTTTTGATCTGTAACCAGACCTTAATTTGCTTGTTGCTTTTCCTCCCAACCATGAGACTGTCGTACCAGCTTGTCTCCCCCCGTGCTGTTCCTAGTGTGCAAGAACTGTCTTTCTGAAACTACTGTCTCGCTTTTTTCAGCTATCGAGTCCAAACCAGACTTAGCTTCAGAAAGTTACCTGACATCTCAGCGTAGGATTTCCATTTTCTTTCTTCTTTCTTCTTTTGCTTATTGATCTCAAATACCCCTATCCTCTTGATATTCTTGAATAAATCTTCAAGAAATTAATAAGGGATAGGTAATTGTCAAACTAACTACTTTAACATATAACTGCTATTCCATTTCTCCATAACTTAATTCAATAAATAGTTTTATAACTTATAATAATAATGAGTTTGTTTAATCTGCAGTAAATTAAATATTTACATTTGTTGGGGATATCACATCTCTCCACCTAATATTAAACATCGTCCTGATGTTTCTTCTCTAAAAATAGGTTCGGAAAGGTCTCCCTCATAACATGTTCATCTTCCAAGTAGCCTCCTCTGGCCCATAGTGTTGCCATTGCACTTTAACTTGGGTGATAATTCGTTTCCACAACATTACTTCTCTTCGATCGAGTATATCCAGTGGTTCGACCTATACACAAGAAAGACAAGATTAATCAGTCCTTTTCATTATTAATCAGCTTGTTATAATATGTCCTATTCTTAAGTAATTTTTCTAAATTACCTGTATTCCTTGCCAATTGATTATATGGTTAGGATCATATATGTATTTCTTAAGTACAGAAATGTGAAAGACATTATGCACATGAATATGGTTGGGTAGGGCAAGCTGGTAAGCCACTGGCCCGATTCGAGCCAAAATTTGGAAAGGACCGCAAAATCGAGGTGCTAATTTAGCACATTCGGTCCATTGCAATGTACTCTTCTTGGCTCGTACTCGAACATAAACATGATCTCCCACTTGAAATTCCCGGAAACTTCTCTTCCGATCATAGCATCAATTTATCCGGTGGGCCGCCCCAACTAAAGGGTGTCCTGCACTTACGTCTATATAATACTTCAAATGGACTCATTTGTAAAGATGTATGGTAATCGTTGTTATAAGCAAACTCTAACAAATGTAGGTAGTCCTCCCATTTAGATGGCTGCTGCATTACGTAAGTCCGTAACATATCTTCTACTACTTGATTTACTCGCTCGGTCTGTCCATCCATTTGAGGGTGGTAAGCAGTGTTGAAGTGAAACTGTGTGCCTAAACCTTCAAATAAAGCTTTCCAAAAAGCTGAGGTAAATTTCACATCATGGTCGGAAATTATAATCTTGGGTATTCCATGCAATCTAAAAATGTTTTGCATAAATATGTTAGCAATTTGCACATCCTTGTAGGTTGAATGTACCGGTATGAAATGAGCAGATTTGCTCAACTTTTCTACTATCACCATTATTGAGTCGTTCTGCTTTTTAGACTTTGGCAGTCCTATAATAAAATCGATGGAAATGGTTTCCCATTTCCATTCTGGAATAGGCAATGGGTGGAGTAATCTCGTTGGGTGATGATGTTCCGCTTTCACTTGCTGGCATTCCAAACAACGGGCTAAATACTTCGCTGCCTCCTTCTTCATATCGGGCTAGAAAAATTCCTTTCTAAGTGCATTAATTAACTTCTGGTACCCGGGGTGGCTTGCATACGGAATCTTATGATATTTGTCTAAGATTAAATTTTTAAGATTTTTCTAATTAGGCACATATATTCTTTTTCTATAAATCAATAAATCTTCTGGATTTACCTCATATCCCAGTTGTTGTTCATGGCTGTTCAAAATTTTAGCTTGTTGCCATAAATATTTATATTTTGAATCCTACATTGTTGTCTCTCTAATTTGCTCATAAAAAGTAGTTCGTGACTCACTGAAAGAGACCTCATATAAACAGTTTACCTTTCGACTTAAGGCATCTATGACTCGGTTCTCCTTTCCTTTCAAGTGCTTGATTTCAAAATCAAATTCACTTAGGAAGTCAACCCAACGAGCTTGCCTAGCATTCAAGGTGGGTTGTTTGAAATAATTTGTTAAACTATGATGATCAGTCATTAACAAAAATTTCTTACCCATCAAGTAATGTCGCCACATATTTAAGGCATGAATGACTGCTATCAGTTCTAAGTCATAAGCTGAATATTTTTTCTCGTGCTCCTTAAGCTTCCTAGACTCATAGGCAACAACCCTACCTTCTTGCATTAATACACCACCTACACCTTCCTTGTTGGCATCTGTACAAACCACATAATCTTTATTTGGATCAACAATGCTCAAAATGGGTGCAGTGGTAAGTAAATGTTTGAGCTGATCAAAACTTCTTTGACAATCCATGGTCCACCTAAAGGTTTTCCCTTTCTTTTGCAGAGAGGTAATGGGGTATGCCACCCTAGAAAAACCTTCAACAAATCGCCTATAGTATCCGGCTAGACCCATGAATGATCTTATATCAGCCACATCCTTTGGTACCAACCACTCCATGATAGTTTTTATTTTCTCTGGGTCCACAACAATTCCATCCTTGGTAATGACATGTCCTAAGTACTGGATTTGTTCTTTAAAGAAATCACATTTACTATACTTAGCGTACAGTTGATGTTCTCTTAAAACTTGCAGAACAATATGGAGATGCTCCTTATGTTCTTCTATGTTCCGAGAGTAAATTAGTATGTCATCGATAAAAATTAACACAAATTTATCCAAATACTGATGAAATATATTGTTCATGAGGCACATGAAGGTCGCGGGAGCATTAGTCAACCCAAAGGGCAGCACAACGAACTCATAATGTCCATAACAAGTTCTAAAAGCAATTTTTGCTATATCTTCTTCCTTTATCCTAATCTGATGGTAACCTGAACGGAGGTCGATCTTTGAGAACACAGTTGCACCCTTCACCTGATCAAATAACTCATCTATACGAGGTAGGGGGTATTTATTCTTGATAGTCAGTTTATTTAACTGACAGTAATCCAAGCACATTCGTAAGGTTCGATCCTTTTTCTTAACAAAAAGCATCGAAGCTCCCCAAGGTGATACACTTGGACGGATATATTTTTTATCAAGAAGCTCTTGTAGTTGCATTTTTAATTCTGTTAACTCTGGTATGCTCATTCGATAAGGGGCTCGGGAGACCGGGGCAGCTCCCAAAATCAACTCAATGGTGAAATATATGTCCCTTTTTGGAGGAATTCCCATAATTTCTTCAAGAAACACATTTGGAAATTTTGCACCACCGATATATTCTAAAGAAACATATTTATCCTTTGAATTAGTATATCCTACTTGTATTGCATAAATCTAGCAACCTTTTCTGATACATTTTTCTAATTGGGAGGTTGTTACTGGTCTTAATTTCAGAGGTCTTAGTATGCCTTGAATTTCCTGCCTCTTTCCCTCCTCATCCATGTAGTTAATAGTTTTGGTTTTACAGTTAATGAGGGACCAATGTTTTTCCAACCAGTCCATACCTATAAGGATATCGTACGATCCCAGGGGTAACACATTTAGGTTTGCCATGATAGACTGACCTGCTAACTTTAGGGGGCAGTTGTTGACCTTGGCCAACACCCTTCTTTTTGCTCCTGTGGCTAGTTGTACTAACCAAGGATTTTTAAACTTAACAACTTGCAAACAACATTGTTCTACTATCTTGGGGCTAATATAACTCAAAGTAGCTCTTGGATCAATTAAAATAGATATAGTTCGGTCAAAGACCTTACCTTCAAATTCTATCATGGTTGGTTGGTATTCTGCCTGATGGTCTTCAAGGGCAGCATTAATTTTAGGAATACTCCTTGCCACTTCTCCCACAGTAGATGCTTCTTGAATCTGTGAAATCTGATCAGTTCCCTTGCGGTGTGGGAATTTTTTGACATAATGTGGCCCTCCACATCCCCAACATTGTACAGGAGGTCTAGCTGTTAATTCTACTTCAGTTCTGCCCGACTGCTCATTCGTTTTGGTCTCACCTGGGAGCTTGAATTTGGGCTGATTTCTGTTCATATTCCTACTTGTTTGACCTTTATAGGGTCCTTTGTTGATTGTGGCCTTATTTCCCTTGTGATTGGAGGTAAATTTAATCCCCTTTTTGTCAGCCCATCTCTTTCCCACATCTCCCTTTTGTTTGTTTTGCTGATAGCATATTCGAGCTTTTTGTATAACTTCATCCATGGTTTTCAAGTTATCAAACTCGAGGCGCTCTTTCATGAACAGTGGCAGACTGCTGATAAACTGTTGCACTTTTGCCTTTTCTTCTCATATGTAAGGAACATACCGAAGCAAAGACATGAATTTTGCTATGAACTCATCCATAGACAACTGACCCAATCGAAGATCGTGAAACTCCTTTGCCTTTTTGTCATAAAATCTTTCAATTAAATATTTTTCTTTAAAATACCTTTGAAAATTTTCCCAGGTTATGCTTTGCTCATTTACTCCACGTACCATTTTTACTTCTTCCCACCACAGAGTGGCTTTCCCTTGCAGCTGAAAGATGGCCAAATGAGCCTTTAAATTATGGTTGTATTCATACAACTGAAAATACTTGTTCATATTGATGAGCCAGGCTTCGGCTGCCTCTTCTTGTTCACCATCAAAGAGGGGAGGTTTTATTTTTCGAAATTCCCCTTGAAGTTCTATTTTCTGCCTTTTATGTGTCTTCTATCCCGACACATTATCATATTCTTCTTCGTGATTCTCTTTGCCACCTTCTGTTTCCACGTTCTCAGTTCAAAATTCTTGTTCGCTAGTCATATTTCTATGCTCGGGACTGGGGATTGGTATCCGATGATTTTGTCTATCATACAAACTCTTCATAATCTTCTCCTACTCCTGCATCAACATTTTTTTATCTGCCCGTAACCGGGCCATCTCGTCCTTCAGTTCTTATACAGTATCCATGATTGCAATATTGGTATTGTGTGGTTCTTCCCCCAATTGTACCCATACTTCAGGATTGGCTTCTTGAAAGGATGTTGGCCCTGTTCTTGTCACGAGTCTGTGTGGTGGAATTTCAGTCCTCCTCATGTTGACTATTTTCCCTTCTTTCTCTGTGCACATCACAAATGTTGTTATTCACTTATATTCCAGAGGTCTCAGTTTTGCAACCTGAGCGCTCTGATACCACATGTCACACACCCACGTGTCAATAATTTTTTTTTTTTTTAAATAAATAGAGAAATTATGACAGAAAAGTAAACATTTCCCTCAGTACAAATATTCTTACAAGTCATAATATATAATATGATTGGACCTTGGTGTAGCTATCCAAGTCATATACCCAATTATTCAAACCATGATATGTTTACATTCGACGGTTGTCAAACTATATCTTATGGTTCACATTGACTAATTCTATCATAGCTACTGTACTAAGTCATTGATATACCATACACAATTAATTAAATGTTGCATTAACTCCATTGGCCGATACGTCGGCCCTTGACTTGGTCGTAATGCATCTCTGGAGTCTTCGGATGTTATAAAGTTGTGCCTTCGTGCTCGAGGGCAGCTCCTCATCCATGACCATCAGATGTTGATTTAGATCGAACTATGGTGGAAAATCTCGGGTTCTATGCATCTGCCGTTATTTCATTGTCTTCGCATTTCCTCCTTCCTAGTTCAAGCATTTCGCTTCCGGCAAGGTGTTATCCATATGCACAGGTAACCTACAGAATTGAACTTCGGTGTCTTGTTGGTGTTTTTCTCCCATCACAGGTTATTCATTATCATACTATCTTCTAACGGTAATAGCTACTTTCTATAGGTGCTCCAGGGTTCTGATTCGACTCCCTTTTGTGGGGAGGGTTTTTATACATAACTATGTTCCAGGTATTGTCCTTGTTGCAATTGTTTTGTAACTGTTCGGTTATTTCCCTTTTCTTTTGACATGTACAGTGTATAACCCCGTGTCGTTCTACCCATGAGATATGGAGGGTTTTGCAATTGATCAAGGTTTGGGCAAGATGCCAGAGCTAAAACCCTCTACTCAACTAGCCAGGTGTGGCGGCAGTTGTCCAAGCCCAACTACTGGGTATTTGAGTTTTTGCCCAACTGAGAATTCATATGGGTTTTGCATCTTGGGGTTTTGGGTTCTATGGAAATGTAATTCCTTTGTAGAAGAACTGCTAGTTCGGCCTGCATTAATTTATCTAGACTTCTTCCTTAGTTGTAAGAGCTTCTCTATTATTAAGAGCTCGCTGGTTTTTATATGAAGGGCTATTTTAAGTTTGTAATAAATTCTGTAAATAGCTCTTGTTTGGTGGCCAAAACCTTGGCTTAGTTCTATTTCTTGCCTTTCTGGGTAACGACATTGTACTGGTTATCGACTCCATTGAGGAGGCTCACTTTCAATTTTATGTGGCCGAATTTTTGGACAATATACAGTTCTTATTTAATATGTTAATGAAAGTATTCAGTATGAAACTTTTATGTAATGTATTGGTTGGTAAAAGATGTGGTTCAACCGCTTATCAGGTATTAAAGTTTGATTGATATGTTTAACTCGCATTGCCTTAAATGCTATGAGTCTAGGCATGCATGAATAAGAATATTTACACGTCGCAAGACTCGTTTTCCATTCCTTTTTGTTTTGCTTTTTTTTTTTTTTTGATAGTGATGCTATTCAGAATGGACTGCTTTTCATAGATTTCTCTCTTTTAACCAGTTCGAGTGTCATTACAGTTTTTCGTCCACATTCTGTTTTCTTGTTCACATTCAATCGAATTCTGGTTTTCATCTATGTTTTTGAAAATTAACGACATATCTAGATTTCCTTTTTGTTCTGTGGAAATTAATGGCATATCTAGCTTTCCTTTATGTACTGTGGAAATTAACAGCATATTAGTTTTGTTTTCTTCTTAGAATAGGTAATACCCTTCTTATAAAATAATTCTTCTACTTCGTACCCAAAACAATGTTTTATTTTTCTTTAACTTAAGGTACATAAAATTGCATATTAACAGTTCTACACAGAACAATCAGAACTACCCATTCTATTTCTAGGATAATTGTTCGTCAAGTAATCAAACATTTAATCTCTAGTATCATAGAATAGAACTTCTACTTATATAGTACGAGATTTCACTTATCTAGGTTTGCGTTAGATTCCAGTTTTGATATGTAACCATACCTTAATTTGCTTTTTGCTTTTCTTCCCAACCGTGAGACTGTTGTAACAGCTTGTCTCCCCCCGTGTTGTTCCTGGTGTGCAGCAACTGTCTTTTTGAGACTATTGTCTCACTTTTTTCAGTTATCTGGTCCAAACCAGACTTAGCTTTAGAAAGTTGCCTGACATCTCAATGCGGGATTTCCATTTTCTTTCTTCTTTCTTCTTTTGCTTCTTGATCTTAGATATCCCTATCCTCTTGATCTTTCTTAAATAAAGCTTCAAGAAATTAGTTAGGGACAGGTAACTGTCAACCTAATGCGGGATTTCCATTTTCTTTCTTCTTTCTTCTTTTGCTTCATGATCTTAGATATCCCTATCCTCTTGATCTTTCTTAAATAAAGCTTCAAGAAATTAGTTAGGGACAAGTAACTATCAACCTAACTACTTTTGACATGTGAAAACAATGTTTACATATAACTATTATTCCATTTCTTCATAACTTAATTCAATAAATAGTTTTAGAACTTATAATAATAATTAGTTTGTTTAATCTGCAGTAAACTAAATGTTTACATTTGCCGGGGATATCACACCTAGAGCTCAAAAACCTTTACCAAGTCACTTAACCTTAACTTCCCAAGAATAATTAATAGGGTTATTTTTAGTTTTACTTCAACTTTACCTTAACTACTGAACAAAAAAAAAAAAAAACCCTAGTTAAGGTAAAGTTGAAGTAAAACTAAAAATAACCCTATGTTAAAAAAAACATAGAATTTTTATTTTAAGACAATGTTGTATGTTTACGGGCAAGACATTACAACATTACAACATCTCTTACACACTGGGAATGAGAGGGCCTCTCTAGCACAATTATATGTCAACATTTTTAAATATAGGCTCTATTTTAATTAAGTTGTTTATTTTTTTCTTTATTAATATAATTATTTTTTTAATAATTTAATTTTATAGATTTTAATAATTTAATTTAATTCAAACTTTTGTGATCCATATTTTGTATATTAGAAAATTTGGCTAGAAATCGCATTATATTTTATAATTTAATGTTTTCCCTTTTATTTAAAATTATTCTTTCTATTTTAACTTAAAAAAATTATTATAAGTTATTAATAAATAAATTTTTTCAACAAGAATGAGTACTTTTTCATTAAATCTACACTTGGTCGCGGCAAAATACCCGAGGGATTTACATTATAAGTGAAACTCTGGGCTTCATGACTAATATATGAAAGTTATTTATCAATGCCTAGATAACATCAGAAACTACAGAGTCCAACAATACTCTTATTTTCCTAATAGTGTATACGTGACAAAATTGAAGCAAGAGGAATATACATTGGAACGAACCTAGTCATGACATAACAAGCTTAGGTAATAGGGTCGATTGGACGGTTCAGATCGACATCTCGACTCATATCTTTTGGAGGGCTATTCATCTTGACATTTTGTAGTTGGAGATCAGCAATAATACTACATATAGCCTCCACTTCATCCTCTAAATGTGAAATTATTTGTTGTTGGTTGTCAATGGTGTCCAAAGTGTTTCATTCTGAAGTTCTCTGCTAATGAAGCATCACCTGCAAATCATAAATCTCTGCTTTTAGTTTTGCATGCTCCTTGCAGAATTACTCATAGACAATGGAGGCCAAGGGACCAGAATCTTGAGTGCCCTCCTCTATTTTAAATCTCTTGTATTCATGTCTCGCCACTTAGCGTAAGTGTTGTTGACGACGACCAGAGCCCTGATGTCATGATAGACGGAGCACACCGGAGAGGAGGACAATAAACACAAAAGGATAGCCCAATTGTTTTGTCGTTCCTGAGAGTGCTTTCAGAAACTCCAGAAGAGTTGGCACTGTCCCAAATTCATCTTGCAAAACAAATAGTGAGAGATGAGAGAATTACCTTCAGGTTAACCCCTGTGCTAAGCATACCATGAGAAAAAGCAGCTCTGATAACAAATTGATGGGTCGCTCTAAAATCAAACCACCCGATGAGCTCCACAATTAATGGCCTGGTTGCCAAAAACCACATCCAGGATCTTCCAAAGCCGCGGGAACAGAGAGAATTATGTAGCCCCTTACCAATTTATTCCTTTCTCCCCTCAAATAAAGCATGTGAGGTTGAATTACAATCGCAAGTCTACTAGGGTCTTATTGATGGTGTTGGACCCGCCAACATGTCAAGGGGATCTCCCTGGTAAGAAGTCCCAATTAGACCTCAAACCGTTTGGTGTAGGAGTCCCAGCAGTGGGTGGTAAGGTAATCCCTTGACTGCGATGTCGCACAGAGGCAAGTAAGATATCTCTATCAGTAGCAAGGGTGTGACTACTGCAATGAGTCAAGGAAGATGCATGAGAGGTTCTAACACAAATGGGGGTCGGATGAGTGCGCCCCTTGACAACATGTATCAGTACTCAGCTGGGAAAGGAACACACGAGCAAAGATGCATCACAAGCTGGAAAGCAGAGCAGTCGACAATCTAAAGTGATGGTAAAACCAACAACACATTTGCAACAATATTCATATAATTGCATATGAATCAGTTCATACACAAATATGTAGGTTAAAAAACATATATCATTAAGGCAACTGCAATAGTCCAACTACAATAAAAACATATGCATGAAAATGTGTTGGCTCTTATTATATAAATAAGTGTAAGTTCCAATCATACAATACATCCATGTAAACCTACTAGCCCCATCAGTGGAACGTTACAGCCACATCCGCTTGCTCCTCTAAAGAGATGAACTAGCTCCGTGCAGTGCAGAAGACAAGGCACATTACAATATTGTCTAAGCTCTTTCCAAGATAGTCTTATCAGAAGCTTGGCTGACCAAAAGCCCTTACAATGAGTTATGAGGGACTATTTATAACAAAGGGTGGGGTGACCCTTGACATTCCCCTTTGTGACAGTTCAACTCATGGCTCTTCACCTAGTCTATGATTGTTACATCCAACTATTGACACTTGACTTACACTTGACATGAATCAACATTACAATGCACATGTACTCATGTGAGACAACATGGATTGACCAAGCCATGCAAAACATCACTGGCACTCAATCCATTGTGATGAGGCAAACTCTTTAACATGCTTGTGATGGTGAAGGTGATGAGTTGATGCCAAGCTTGGTCGTTCGTGATGGTGTGCATGCACCCCATGGTGACATCTTGTTGAAGCAAACTCTTGCCTCCATTGCAACTGGTGCATTGGTTCGGCCCCTTCATCCAACCCGTCTGCTGACATGTGCATGGTCTTCTTGGGTGCGACTGAACTGGAAACACACTGATGCATAATGTCCGTGTTGATCTTCAAGTGTGTGTTGGTGGTCATGCGCATCAATTTTCCGAATTACATGTTCAACTCCATTGGACTTGCTTCTTGTCTTCGCCTTGGTGAGTGTGCTGAATGGGTTAGATCGCATGCATGCGCATAATGACGTGCATGTTGTTGAATCCCTTGCATGCGATCAACAACATTGTTCACCATGTTTGCTCCGTGTCAGCTGTTGGGATGGATCTTTAACTTGTACGGATGCAGTTTCATCCATGAGTGCATGTTGTGCCCGTTGTTGTTTCTATTCCTGTTGCAACTCATTCACTTGTCTGTGCAGCTTCAAGATCTTCCTTGAGTTGCTGCTTCAGCACATGTAACTCCTTCTTTATTGCATTCTCTATCTTCGTGCGATCTTCATGTCATGTCGTCACCTCATAGCCTGAGTCTCCAAAGTTGCTTTCATCATCAATGGATCTACTTGAGCTTGCAAATTTGTTCCGTCTCTGTGTTGTCAACAACCCTCCGCTTGCATTCATTGCATCCGGTATGCTTCCTTCAGCTATTTTTCATGATGTTGCTCGTTATGATGTTGTTGTTGTCATATCTTGATGCCCTTGTCTACGAACAACTTGATGTCTTCATGATTAGGTAAGCTCATATACACTTGATCGACTGCATCCCCAAGTGTGCTCTGAATGGTGTCTTCAACTCTTCTCTCATGGAACCATTGTACCTGTGCTGCTAAGAGGCAGATGAAAATCTGTGATACCTGGAGACATGGCAACACTCATGGCAAGCAACCTTTCAGTCGAAAAGTGAAATGAACTTGAGCATTGACTTGCAACATACCTGTGTGACTAATCATGAAGGTTGCACAATTTCGTCCAGGAGGTCGGGAGACTGACTTCCAAGACCGCGCAAGGCACATTTCAGGTTGTCATGAGGCTGACTAGTTGCAGGAACTATGCAATGCACAGTCCAACGTGATTGTTGACTGCTGGAATTGCGCAATGCGCAATTTCAGCTGGAAATGACTGCAGGCTCAATGACTACATTGCGCAATTTTCTGGGCCAGCAGTCACTGTCCCTCAGGATTGCGCAAGGTAGGTTTGAGGAACATCTACTGGGTAGAAATGTGCATTTTTGGAGAGGAAGGCAGATCCTTCCCTCTCAGGATTGCGCAATGCGGTCTTGGTGAAGATCTTGGTGAGGCAGAGTCCGGGCCAAACTCGCCGACGGGCAACTGAATGCAAATGTGAATGTGAATGCATGCTGATACTAAGTGTCAGCGTAAGTGAATGATCATGCATGCAAATGGTGAATCACTGATTCAGAAAATGGAACAACATGCATGTGGGTGAGGTAAGTCGTTGAATCGACGACCATTCATGAAAAACAGTTTCATGCATGCGACAGTAGTGAGATAGCAACAAAAACTGAAATGGTGCTAGGAAAATCTAGTATACATGTAAATGATAGCAAGAGTTCAAAGAAATCAAGCAAACAATACTCATACAAGCAAAAACACAAAAAGCGACAGAAATGCAACACAAGGCATGGGAAGCGAGTTCACCCCAAAACAGCTGAGCTGAAAGTGCCGACTACTCCTAGATGTGATGTGGGATGTCAGAGCTGCAAGGTTGGTGTGAGGAATGAGCTCTGCTACGTCCGGTTGATGAGTTTTGATAACATCGAGGTTGTGACGCGCATGCCACAAATCTAGGGAAAGCTACACTTGGTGGGAGGTTTTTGAAATGATCCTTGCATGTAACCTCCAACTACTAAAAATAGATCCCTGAAACAAGGGATGCCTTTTCATGCTGCCTTGGGAGAAGTAGCCCATGCATGCAAGTCTGTTTTTCTCGATCCTAGAGGGAACCGGTCAACTCAACTGCACATGAAAGAGGTTGTTCGACTGCTTGAAGAAAATGTGCATTTCTGGCTGGGAGTTGGGCTGACTGCCCAGGAGATTTGCACAATTTTTGGGCAAAGCAGCTGTCTGTGCCCAGATTGGTGCAAATTCTGGCTGAGCAGCCCTGCTGGGGAAAATTGCGCAATTCTTGCTCGAAGTGTTGACTGGCAGAATTGCGCAATTCTGGATCCCAGCAGGCTGCCAGTTAGGATTGCGCAATTTTTGGAGGGAAGGTTGGTTTCCCTCCAGAATTGCGCAATTTCTTGGGGAATTTTCTAAGCCTGCAGCTGGAACAAGTCTGGGTGATCATCCTGTGAGGGGAATGCATCGAGCTGTGATCGACAGGCTGCCTTTGTGCAAGAAAAACATTGAAGCTTGTGTACTTGACGAAGCAAGACAAAATAGTGTGCAAGGTTGGTAGGGAGGCTCCAAAATGGCCTAAGGCAAAATTTTGGAGGGTGGTTGTAGCCGTAATAACACTTGGCGACACACTAGTAGAACTCCAACTCTCTAAAGGACCTTGTTCGTGAAAAGCAAGTCTAACACCTTTGGAAGTATTGTTCAGTTCTTAGCTCATCTTGTCTTCACACTAGCTTGATTGTAAGATGTAGCATATTCCAAGCCCTTGGTCGATTCACACACATTCCAAGCCAAGGCAACATAGTTATTTCGATTGGGGTTGAGGGGTATATAGGTGCACAAGCAATATAGTCTTTAAAGTCTTAGTTTCATCTCTGGTGTCGCTCCACTTTCAGCAGGCCTGGAAAGTACCCTGGTGGAGTCACATAGGAACACAAGCATGGCTCCATTTCCAGCAAGCCTAGTCAGTACCCTGGCGGAGTTACTTGCATCACCTCCATGCGTATGAAGCCTTTCTCTTCTTTCACCTTATTCATTGTCATTTTGATTTTTTTGACTTTTCATTTTTTATTTTTCATTTTTCACTATGCATAGAACTTATTCATTTCAGAGGCGAAAGAGGGATCCCGACTTATTAAGAGAAAAATATGTTGTTCCAACAAAGAAATAGTTTATTGTATCTCTGACGTGCTTGTTAAGGTTTTCCCCCTCACCTTACTCTACTTGACTGAGTTGACAAGAATAACCCAAAAACAACCGACTAGAGAAGGTGACACTAGTTAGCGTGCAAGCGTTGTGTTTTCACCAAGGTTCACTTCTAATGGTACATATTTTCCTTCAACGTATCATGGACTAAAAGTAACAAGCTCTTCATACAGAGGTAAGATGACATGTAACCAAGTAGTGATAGTTGTACAAGCCCTCTTGCACTTTACCGAGCTCGCTTCAAGAGTCATACATGGTTTCATGCGAAACTAACCTACACACGAAACAAGCGAACTAACAAATAACAAAGCAAAGCAAAAGCGGAAGCGAAAGTGAAAGAAAGGCAAGTAAGCAAACAAGCAAGCAAAGAAACTAGCAAACAAATCATGTAGGCAAACAAGCATGCAAGCAAACAACTGAAATCAAACACTACTCCTACTCCTACACTAACGGTGCATGGGCCTAATCACGTGAAGTGATATTTCCAATGCAGCCATCGACGCATTGGTAGACCCATGTTGGTGAAGGTTTGGTCCACGAGAAACCCGGTTGTGCGAAGCAGCAAGCAAGAAAGATATAACAATGAGGACAACCACACTTCATGTCTGATAGTGCCCACAAGACATAAGTGAGTGCAAGTGCATGATGAGAAGTCCATGGACTTATCATGGTGCAGTGTGACACTACGTGCAACTTTGAAGCACAAGCACACTCTTGGTTGTGACATGAAAGCAAACAAAAGAAACAAGGATAAATTGCATCGCGCATGAGTGCTTGCAATGTAAGAATCCTCCAATGCATGAGAAATGGGATCGTGCAGTTCGAGTGGAGGAAGTTTGATCTGTGAGTGAGATGGATCTTCAATGCATATAGATGAGTGATGAGGAGCCTTGGGTGATTGAACAATTTCATGATCGGAAGTGAGACTAACCCCAAGAGAGCGAGGACCTGACATAACCATCATCTCGGGCTGAAGTGCCTCGATGGCCTTCGGTGTTTCAAATTAATTATCAGATAGATCATCATAAATCAGTGGCTTCAAAAGATCAACTGCGATAGAGTCATGATCGTGATAAAAAATGGAAGTAAATGGATCACGACTGCCACGATCAGAAAAATCAATGAATTCTTCGGCATCCTCATGATTAGATAAATCAAACAGAGGGGTAGATGAAAAGCGAACAAACTCATCCTCTGTGTCTCCGGAAAAGACAAATGAAGGATCAAGTGGATCTTCAATGAGTAACTTATCTCCTCCATTGTCAAATGATGGACTAACATCCGATGAGTCCTGCGAGTGATCAACAATGGGTGCATCCGTGGATGAAGACACACACGCAATATCATGGATGGCAAGTTCACCAAAGAGGTTAGGAAAGAATGGAGGGGGCTCGGATGGAAGGGAGTCATCCTTCGCCGAGTGTTGATGCTCAAGCTCCCACTCATACTCTTCATGAATGACAACGCATGTTGGTTGTGCAACACCAACTCCGTCAATGGGTTGCTCCTCGTTCACAACAAGTGAAGAGTCCGGAATGGATGAACACAATACAACATCATCCGGAGGAACACCCGAGTGCGAAGATGGAGGTTGTAGAAAAGAATGCATATGAGAAATCGAAGGACTCACAACCAAATCTGTGCGAAAATTGAGTGAAGTGATGTTAGGAGATTGTGAAAGATGAACAGGTGTGTGAGCATGCTCTTCAGCATCACTTGGTAGTGGTGGAGATGTGGAATGAGAGGAAGGTGGATAGTCAGTTGAGACTATGTCTGCATCCACATGAGATTGCGCAACTCCATCAATGAAGAATGTTGAGCGAGGCTTGATTTCAAGCTTTCTCTTGGGACGGGCAGATTTCTTAAGGAAATACTCGAACCGGTCCCAAAGATAAGAAAACTTCATCTAGCTCCTCAAAGCTTGAAACTGAAAGTCACGGAAGCACTGCCAAAAATCAATAACCAATTCATGCGGAGCCCTCCGTTGCTGTAACAGTTTCTGGTCAAGATGGTCTGCATCAAAATGATAGAACATGTCTTCAATAAGGTCACATAAGTGTTCAAATGAGTGCACAGTGTCAGCTGGTAGGCCGAGCAACCAACGAAATGGAGATTCGTGAAGTGTGTATACAAGAAGCAAACTGGATTGTTCGTAAAAAAACTCATCTTCCTCATGAATCATGGAAAGAAAGTTATGTAAGTGCTTAGGCCAGGCCACTTCGCTTTCACCATCATATCTGTGAGTGGACAAGAGATTGAAAAGCTTTCCCGTGATGGAGACATCTTCATGATTCGAAAAACACCGTGGAGGAAGAAGAGTGCAAGACTCCATGAAAGATATGCAAAGGTTCAAAACTCTATGAGAGGACACAACTTGTCATCAGGACCTTTTTCTAGTGCCATAAATGTTGATGGTGCTGGATCTGCCAACATGTCAAGGGGATCTCCCTAGTAATAAGTCCCAATTAGACCTCAAACCGTTTGGTGTAGGAGTCCCAGCAGTGAGTCATAAGGTAATGCCTTAACTATGATGTCGCACAGAGGCAAATAAGAAAGATCTGTCAGTAGTAAGGGTGTGACTGTTGCAGTGAGTCAAGGAAGGTGCATGAGAGGTTCTGACACAAAGGGGTTGGGATGAGTGTGCCCCTTGACAACGTGTATCATTAGTCAGCTGGGAAGGGAACACACGAGTGAAGATTCATCACAAGCTAGAAAGTAGAGTAGTCTACAATCCAAAGTGATGGTTAAACCAACAACACATTTGTAACAAGATTCATATAATTTCATACGAATCAGTTCATACACAATATGTAAGTTAAACAACATATATCATTAAGGCAACCGGAATAGTCCAACTACAATAACAACATATGCATGAAAATGTGTTGGCTCTTATTATATAAATAAGTGTAAGTTCCAATCATACAATACATCCATGTAAACCTACTAGCCCCATCAGTGGAACGTTATAGCCACATCCGCATGCTCCTCCAAAGATATGAACTAGCTTCATGCAGTGCAGAAGCCAAGGCGTGTTACAATACTGTCCAAGCTCTTTCCAAGATAGTCTTATCAGAAGCTTGACTGACCAAAAGCCCTTACAATGCGTTACGAGGGACTATTTACAGCAAAGGGTGGGGTGACCCTTGACATTCCCCTTTGTGACAATTCAACTACCTTCATGGCTCTTCACCTACTCTATGACTGTTTCATCCAACTATTGACACTTGAATTACACTTGACATGACTCGACATTACAATGCACATGTACTCATGTGAGACAACATGGCTTGATCAAGCCATGCAAAACATCACTAACACTCAATCCATTGTGATGAGACCAACTCTTTGACATGCTTGTGATGGTGAAGGTGATAAGCCGATGCCAAGCTTGGTTGTCCGTGATGGTGTGCATGCACCTCATGGTGACATCTTGCTGAAGCGAACTCTTGCCTTCGTTGCAACCGGTGCGTTGGTTCAGCCCCTTCATCCAACCTGTCTGCTAACATGTGCATGATCTTCTTGGGTGCGACTGAACTGGCCAACACACTAATGCATAGTGTCCTTGCTGATATTCAGGTGTGTGTTGGTGGTCATGCGCATCAACTTGCTTATTTTCTTCGCCTTGGTGAGTGTGCTAAATGGGTTGGATCGCATGTTGCTAAATCCCTTGCATGCGATCAACAACACTACTCACCATGTCTGCTTCGTGCCAGCTGTTGGGATGGATCTTTAACTTGTATGGGCGTAGTTTCATCCATAAGTGCATGTTGCATCCGCTGTTGTTCCTGTTCCTACTATAACTCATTTGCTTGTCTGTGCAGCTTCATGTTCTTCCTTGAGTTGCTGCTTTAGCACATTTAACTCCTTCTTTGTTCGATTCTCTGTCTCCGTGCAATCTTCATGTCGCGATGTCACCTCATAACCTGAGTCTCCAAAGTTGCTTTCATCATCAATGGATCTGCTTGAGCTTGCAACTTTGTTCCGCCTTCGTGTTGTCAACAACCCTCCTCTTGAATTTGTTGCATACAGTATGTTGCCTTCAGTTGTTGTTCATGATGCTGTTGTTGTCATATATTGATGCCTTTGTCTGCGAACAACTTGATGTATTCATGAGTATGCAAGCTCATAGACACTGGATCGACTGCATCGCCATGTGTGCTCTGAATGGTATCTTTAACTCTGCTCTCATGGAACCATTGTACCTGTGCTGCTGAGAGGCAGATGAAAACCTATGATACCTGGAGACATGGCAACACTCACGACAAGCAACCTGTCAATCGAAAACCAAAATGAACTTGAGCATTAACTTGCAACATACCTATGTGACTAATCATGAAGGTTGCGCAATTTCAGCCGGGGGGTCGAGAGACTGACTGCCAAGACCGCCCAAGGCACAGTCCGGATTGTCATGAGGTTGACTGCCTAATACAATTGCGCAATGCACAGTCCAACCTAATTGCTGACTACAATGACTACAAGCTCAGTGACTGCATTGCGCAATTTTCTAGGCCAACAATCACTGACCCTCAGGATTGCGCAAGGCAGGCCTAGGGAACAACTGCTGGGCAGAAATGCACATTTCTGGAGAGTAAGGCAGAGCCTTCCCTCTCATGATTGCTCAATTTTGTCTTGGTGAGGCTCCTGGTGACGTAGAGTCCAGGCCAGGGTTGGCCAGAGTTGCCGATGGGCAACTAAACGAGAATGTGAATGCGAATGCATGTTGATATTGAGTGTAAGCATAAGTAAATGGTCATGCATGCAAATGGTGAATGATAGATTCAGAAAATGGAACAACATGCATGTGGGTGAGGCAATTCGCTGAATCGGCGACTGTTCGTGAAAAATAGTTTCATGCATGCAATAACAGTGAGATAGCAATGGAAACTGAAACGGTGCAAGGACAAGCTAGCATACATGTAAACGACAACAAGCGTTCAAAGAAATCATGCAAACAATACTCATACAAGTGAAAACACAAAAAGCGACAAAAATGCAACACAAGGGATGGGAAGCAGTCTTACCCCAAAACAACTGAGTTGATGATCCAAATTGGATCCATAGAAAGACTGTCAAGAACCATGACTGAATCAGGTTGAACAGATCTCTAAGGAAATCCAAAACAGTATCAAAAACACCCTGAACCAATGGCAATGGCAGCCGACGTGGAACGACGAGGACCTCGGTCAAAGCGCGCTGACTAAGGCCCATGGAGACCGCGCAGGAGGCCAAAGTAGCCCCTGGGAGCCCTGGAATGGGAAAAGGAAGAGGTTTTTGATGCGTGATTAGCGCTAATCACGCATCGCTAGGCGAACAGGGCCCTGAAGGGGGAGCTCGAGCACTCGGTCACATCGGGAGCTAGGAAACTGTGGGTGGAAAAAGCGAAAAACACTAACGTACGAAGGCGGGACCCGTGCACTGGAAAACCAACGGTATTGATCGGGGTGCCCCTAAACGGTAAGAGGTTTTGGATAGGAGCAGAGCGATTCCATACACCGATCAACGTGTGGCAGGCGGAGGTGAGAGAAAACCACCGTTGATCGCGCACTATCGGTCGAGCAAGTCAACCACGCAAAACGTGCGTATGGCGTCGGATCTGGAGGGCCCAGATCGGACGGCTGAGATTGCACTCGATGGAAAGAAGCGGAATTGACAGGGAATTAAGCCGCGTTTTAAAGGGATTTGGAATCCGTTTGACCGCCACAGTGGAGGAGAACGCATCCACGACGTAACTGAAGAAACGAACCGACGAAGCATGCTCGCGCCATGTAGAGGAGGACAAGTGGCCACTCCCTGAGCGTTCATGATGACGTCGAACGCGGGGAACTCCAAGCGTAGCTACAGAAGGTGAATAGACACAGGCGGAAGAGGAACCGAACAGGCATAGGGATCAAATGGCTAAAGCCATGAACATAGACAGTCGAATCAGACAGAATTGGAGTCAGAATTGAGAAGAGTCCAAGCAACCAAGAGAGGTAGTGAACAGTGAACCCTGAGAGGAGGACTGAACACAGAGAACAGTAAAGCCAAGCAGAAGAGACAGAGGGCCGAGCTGACCACAGGTAGCGTCGAGCACTAGAGAGCTTGAAGATTCAAGCCTTCCCATAGAGGAATCTGTCCAGACTGAGCATCACATTTGGTCCTTTCCACTATAGACCAAGAGGTCACAGAGCTCGCACGAAGAAGAAGAGTCTGTGTACTCCAAGTGGCTTGGGGAATCCAAGAACCACCTTGCCAAGCAAAATCTACTTCAGGAGAACTCATATTGAGTCCCTGTATTGTAATTTCTTTGCTGAAAGACACAGTAAAACAAGGCCACCACTGAAGCTGGACCGGAGACATAGCCCTGGAGAATAGGGTGAACTCCTTATTAAAATTGTTTGTGTCTTTGTGTTGCTTACTGTATTTCTCTGTTGTCTCTCCATTTTATTGTCTGTGTATTGGCAATCTGATCGATCCGTTGTTTCAATAACACAGAACACACACCAGCACATGAGTCTGTAATACCTTTAGTTTCATAAATATTTTAACTGATGGCACTCATAGGGTGAATATCAGATCAAGTGGTATCAAAGCTCAAGGCTGTAAGGTTAGACAAACTTGTGTTGGTATAGCTGTGAATGCTCACAAGATCAAAGCTCAAATTAGGAGAAGGAGAGTTGGTGGAAACTAATCATGAAATTGGAAGAGTCTATCCTCGAAAGACCATGTCAGAAGAAAGTTCTATGGGGCCAGACCCTCAATTCATAGAGAGTTTCCTAGCTATAAAGTCTATGGTTGAAGAAATGTACAGAGACTTTAGAAAGCAAAAGGTGGAAGATGCATCAGGCTCTAAGCAAGAGAAAGAAGATGATGAGTCTCACTTCCATGACAACTCCAAAGGAAAGGGGAAAGAGGAAAACTTTCTCACACCTCCTAATAGCCCTGTACATAATAAGAAAGCATCTTTGATTAAGTTAGATGTTAAATTTGATTTTCCTATATATGATGGAGAGCTAAATGCTGAAAAACTAGACAATTGGATTAGACAAATTGAAGTGTATTGCAGGGTACAGAACATAAACTCAGACAAGAGTAAGATTCAACTAACAAGCCTATGCCTAGGAGGCATTGCCTTGGTTTGGTGGGAAGGTAGAACCCAAGTTGATATGAAAAGCCATGGTAAGACCATCTCTTTCTGGAGTGACTTTGTTTTTGCAATCAAAAAACTGTTCTATCCAATGGCCTACATGCAGCAGGCCATGATGAGTTGGCAAACTCTTCGGCAGTTGAAGGGGCAAAGTGTACAAGGGTATACTCAAGAGTTCAGAAAGAGAGCGTTGACGTTGGGTATCTCACTAGACTCACTTGAGACTCTTTTGAAGTACATTGGTGGTCTACACAGCTACATGAAGCATACCATCCTCATGTTTAATCCCACTAGTATAGATGAGGTATCTGAACAAGCTACTCATCTAGAGGCTAGAGGAAAGAATGACAATCCAGAAGTTGGGGGACCATCCCAACCCACTGTAACAAGAGCAAGGAGAAAAGAAAACAGAAGTGGAAAGCAAGGAAGGATAACCCTGCACAAAAAGCCAAAGCTTCATGCACTCACTATAAAAAGGAGGGGCAGGATGATGAGCATTGTTGGATTCTGCATCCAAAGCTGAGACCTAAGAAGTCTGAGCGCAAGAAGAAGAAGACAGCTGCAGCTATTCAGAAATATTTGGGGTCAGACTCGGGAGATGAAACAACTATAGCAACCACAGGTATAAGAGGTAAGAATTCTGAAGCATCTAATAGTAATTCCGCTTAATCTGTTATTGATGAAGAAAATTAGAGAAAAAGGCATGAGCTTTTCCATATTCAAGTTATTTCCAAAAATAAAAAGATTGATACTTTGTTTGATAGTGGCTCTCAAGTAAATTTGATTTCTGAAGCAATTGTAAAGAAACTGGGATTAGCAACTACACCTCACAAGAAACCATACCCATTAGGATGGTTGAATGATAAAGCACAACTACAAGTGACTAGACAGTGCAAACTCAAGTTTTCTTTTGGGTCAGCATTTGTAGATGAGGTTGAGTTAGACATAATTCCTTTGGATATATGTGGAATTGTTTTAGGAAGTCCTTACTTGTATGATAGAAAGGCTATTTTCTATAGAGCTGAGAACAAGTATCTACTGGTTAAAGATGGAATCAAATACTTTGTAAGAGCTCATAAGCTCAAGAATAATTATACTCTCATAAACTCAGGATAGATGAAAAGAATGATTAATTCATGCAAACAATTCTTACTGATGGTTGTAAAGGAAAAGAAACCTAATAAAACCAATGTATTTGAGGGCTGTAATGCTGAACAACAAGCTGATATAGAAAAGGTTGTTTCAGAGTATGATGTCTTGTTTCAAGAACCTAAAGGTCTGCCACCCAAAAAGGGAATAGTACATGATATTATTTTGCAGCAAGATGTTCCATTGCCTAACATTGGGATGTACAGGTTGTCTGCTTTAGAGAATGCTGAAATCAAGAAGCAGGTGCAGGAGTTGCTCGAGAAGGGCTTCATCAGGCCTAGCACATCACCATGTGGGTCACCAATCGTTTTGGTGAGAAAGAAAGATGGCTCGTGGAGAATGTGCATTGATTACCGAGCACTGAATAAGATAACAATCAAAAATCGTTATCCCCTTCCTCGCATAGATGATCTTTTAGATCAATTAAAAGAAGCTGTTTATTTCACCAAGCTGGATTTGCACAGTGGATACCATCAGGTCAGAGTTGCAGAGCAAGATGCATGGAAGACTGCTTTCAAAACAAAGCAGGGATTGTATGAATGGCTGGTTATGCCTTTTGTCTTAACTAATGCTCCTGCTACTTTCATGAGATTAATGAATGATGTGCTCAAACCTTTTCTTGATGATTTTGTTATTGTGTATCTGGATGACATTTTGATTTTTAGTAAAACGTGGGAAGAACATTTAAAGCATGTTAAGCAGACATTAGATGTTTTGAGAAGAGAAAAACTTTATGTTAAACTCTCAAAATGTGAATTTGGCAAAAACATCTCTAAACTACTTGGGTCATATAGTAGGGGGTGGTGAATTGAAAATAGATCCCTATAAAGTGGCAGTCATTGTGAACTGGCCTAAACCCAGGTCTGCTACAGAAGTGAGAAGCTTCCTAGGAGCAGCACAATATTGGAGGAAGTTCATCTCTAACTTCTCCTTGATCGCAGCTCCCTTACATGCTTTAACAAGATTGAATAAGGTGTTTCAGTGGGGAGGCAAACATTAGAAAGCCTTCGACACTTTGAAAGAGAAAATAAGTACAACACCTATACTAGCACTGCCAGATTTACAAAGACCATTTGAGATCCAAACTGATGCCAGTGACTATGCCATGGGAGTAGTGTTGACACAGCACGACAAACCCATATGTTATCATTCTAAGACTTTTAATCCTGCAGTAGTTAACTATCCTACATATGATAAAGAATTGTATGCATTAGTTCAGAGTGTGAAAAAGTGGAAACATTATTTAATGGGCAATGAGACAGTAATACATACTGATCATTAGCCACTTCAATATCTACACTCCCAAACTAAGTTGCAACAATCAAGACATTACAAATGGATGGGTTTTCTACAACAGTTTCACTTAGTCATCAGATATAAAAAGGGCATAAATAACAAGGTTGCAGACATGTTATCTAGACCCATTATAAATGCATCTACCATACTTAAGCATAATTTTGTGCTACATGAAAGCTACATAGAACAATATGCTCAGGATATGGATTTTAAAGATGTATATGCAACTTTGAGTCAAGGCAAAAGAGTAGAAGAATTGGACTATCATATAAAGGACCGACTCTTATACCTGTTACCTCTGCTACAAATTTTGAACAGCTGAGGGTCAGTGATAGCTCGGCAATGTTGTTGGTGCCTAAGGGAGCTCGCAGCAGTTTCATCTTCCTCTCTCTCTCTCGATTTACTCACACCCTCATAGCCCCCGCAATCTCTGTTTATTCTATGAAAACCTTCATAAAACCCATAGTAACTCTATGAACCTCATTCTTCCGTTTTATACGAATCCCCGCCTAAACGTTTATTTAACCAACCCCAGGGATATTTTGTTTTAACCGCATAAAGTTTATTTAAAGGGCTTTGGGGCGTTTTGTGTTTTAATATTATAAATCCTGAAAACCTTTAAAAGTCCGCTTTAGCCTTTGTTTTCGTTTTAACTCCAACTCTAATGTTTAATCCATTATCGCCACGTATGCAATAGAAACATAACCTATCGGTGGCCCCCTTACATGTCACCTCGCCTGTCACATCACCCCAAGACATGTGTGTTAATTTCTGACCGCCCGATCCTCCGCCTGTTGATCCAATGATATTCGCAAGCCCTTTCCCCATAAACCCGATCCTGCGATAGCTCCCAGGGAAAGCGGTTTCCCTGTCCTCCCGTCAGACACGCGTCTCCATTCCATTGCATCATTGCTCGTTGTACGATTACCACCACAACACCATAAGCAGTGCGATAAAACCGCTTTCCGCCTTTCTGTACGAATCCTGGCAGTTAATCAACGTGTAGCTTCTGCCCCCGATCACCATCGGATCTACCCGATGGTGATCCAATGGCCCTCGTTAACCCCAATTTCCCATCTCCCGATAGACTCCATAAACTAGTCTGTGCCGTTGATTTTTGTCATTCGACAGTTTATGTTTGCTCTTCCCCGCGTATTCCCATCGCCTCCCTCCATGAAATCTCAGCCGTCCATCCATTTCATCCAATGGTCAATATTGTTTCTCAGCCCTTCATTCATTTTTCATGCAATTTCCTTTTTCTTGGCCTGTCCTGCACTTTCAACGGATGAAGGTAATTGTTCACTAGCATTCTGCACTTAATTCTTCGTCTGCTGCATTCAAGAGACAGTATACCCGAAGGACAAATGGATGACCTCGAGCAGTGAAGAGCATTTATCAGGCATGGAGTTTGATCCATTATTCATTCCAGCTGCCAGAGAAGGATTTCAGAATATCAGAAAAGGCCGATTTGTCCATTAAGGCTCTGAGAATTGCAGCAGAGGCCCATTTCATGTTGTAAATGTGGTTGGTGGTCATTTATTGACACCTCCACGCATAGTAGCAGAGATGTTTTGTAACCAACCTCTATATATATTCAGAAGACAGAATGTAATAGGTTGATGAGTGTTGGATGACTGTTATCTTGTTGTAAGCTTCAACTTCTGGAGGCTGTAACTGTTATGATACCCGCAGTGTCTGGTTTTCATTTCTAGCTAATGCAAGCTTCTTTTGTTGTTAATTGCTCACTGTCCACTTCTTCTTCTTGTTCCAGGCTGTGCTTGTTTTGCATTTATTCATGTGCTGTTAATGTTTAGCATTAGAGGGGCTGTCATCCCACCTCTGTGTTAGGATTAGCATTTATCATTGAATTTGTTTGCAGGTTTCTATTGTTTTAATGCCAGAGAGCTGTCATCCTGTTTGTGTATTAGAAAACAGAATTTACAAACCTTTTAACTGGTTGCAGCCGGCCATCACAGGGTCCCGTGCATCTGCTGGTGTGGTCAGTCTTCTCCATCATCACATTTTGTTTAAACTGTGAGTAATTGGTGGTTAAAAGCCTTGTAGCCTGGGGGTGTTCACCCATGTCTGGGGTCAATCATAGTAGAAGTGGTTATCTGGCTTGAATATGCAGCATATGCCTCATCCATCGATCATTTATCCAACTTTTTGTTGAATTTGTAATGTTCCCGAGCATCATTGATATACAACCTAGGTGAGTTTCTTGGGGTGATAACATTAATTGGCGTCGTTGCCAAGGAGAGGAGAATTGAAGCTCAGTTTCCCTGGGAGAATGACACAGCTTCAAGCTTTGATGATAGACAAGGTTTGAACACATATTTTGGTTGTAATCATCTATCTGGCGACTCCACTAGTGGAAGACCATCTTTTGGCAACTCCACATTGTAGTTCTAGAGCAGTTGGTGAGGCATGCTCGAAGAAATTTTCATAAACCATCAGCTGAACCAGTGCCTGATCCTGAAAAGACCGTTAAGCAGAAGAAAGTATCCTAGTAAGGAGCATCAAAATCAGGTAAGCCTTAGAAATTCCATGTATCTCTGTTAGTGAATGTCACCTTCAGAGATTCATTCAGCTCCTTAGACATTCATTCCCCTTTTGGAACTCAGTTCACAGAAAGAAGCACCATGTTGTCCATCATATTCCTCTGTCTCCATTATCCTTTTCACTGATTCATTCCACTCAGTCCACCAGTATCCCTTTCATATACCTCAGCCATGGCAAGTTAGCAAGCTCTTACAAAGATAGAACGAATAGTTGTTGCTTGGTATGGACCCTTAGTCTTGCCTACCCCTTTGAATGCCATGCCTGCAGGAGATTATCATGAATTTACGCCTAAGTTTACTGGTTCAGAAGGAGTATCAGCTGAAGAGCATTTAGAGTCCTTTTACAGCTATGATGATAACCTGGATATCAATGAGGAGGATATCTGGATGAGGGTTTTTATCCAAAGCCTAGATGGGGAGGCTAGAAAATGGTTTAGAAATTTACCCCCTAGGTCCATTGCAGACATTGATGCTCTAGATGATGTGTTCTTAAAGCACTGGGGGAATAATAAAGACCTGCTCTTTTATCATGATGAATTTGGGAACTTGCAGAGAGAAGATGGTGAGCTGTTGTCTGATTTCAACATCAGATTTAATCATGTGTACAGCAGAATGCCAGCTGAAATAAGACCTACCCCTGCTTCTGCCATGCTCACATATGCTAATGCCTTTGATTCTCAATTCTGCCTGCTGTTAAGAGAAAGAAAATGTGCTTCTTTGGCTGATATGCAAAATGCAGCCTTTGAAATAGAAGAAAACATCATTGCTGCAGAGAGACATGAAGGTGATGCCGAGGGCAGAAGTCAGGGAGGTGAATCCTCATCATCCTATGATTCTGAAATTGATAAAATGTCCAGGATGATTGAGTTTTTGGCCTCTGAAGTTTCCAGACTAGAAGCTGAGCAGCATTTTGAGGAAGCAGGAGCTCATTGTTCCATTTCTTTTCCAGCTCCAAATTTATGTAGAGGAACACATGAGCATGTGCAGATTTTGCAGAAAAGCAGAGATACAAATGAAGATCAAAGGGTGAAGACCCTTTGTCAAAATATAGTCATGGAAGAAGTGCAGCAAGAGGAGGAGGTATTTGTTTTGGAAGGTCCTCCTTTCCTAACAAGGGCTTCTTATGAGAAAGCAGTATCAAGAGGCACTGCCTGTCAGTTTGTTGTGCCTGCAAAACAGCAAGCTTGCCAGCAGTGGCAGCCAGCAGCAGATCCCTTCTTCCTCCAAGAACTTGTGCTTAAAACCTGCGCATCTTCACATGGCTATGCAGATCTGCAAATTAGCCAGCCTGCTATCTTCCATAGTCCAATGATTGAAAAGGGAGAGGAAAGCTCTCCATCATCTTTTGTTTCTCTGTCTGATCAAATGACAATCCCTCACAGTTGCCACTTAAACACTGAGGCAGAACATAATTCAATGCTCAAGGCTGAAGTTGATCATCTCAGTCTTGATATTTTGATACCTGCTCAGATGGTCTCCATACAGAATGAAAGGGCAGCTTTCCAGATAACAGAGGAAGAGGGTGCACAGTATTGGAATCCTTCCTTGGAGGTGGACTGTTCTCAGCAAGATGTAGGAGCAGAAATTGTTTCTGTGTCCCCTGCACAAGAATACAGTGGTGCATCTTTCATATTAATTGTGCAGACTACAGAAGACACAGACATGTACACAACAGCAATGAGTATTCAGCTGGTGTACAAAGGCTCCCATGAAGAACATCCAAGGAGGAAAATACATAGAAGGGAAATGAAATTTGATCCCTATCTACCCACCAAGCTTAAATCAAGTAATGTCGCCACATATTTAAGGCATGAATGACTGCTATCATTTCTAAGTCATAAGCTGAATATTTTTTCTCGTGCTCCTTAAGCTTCCTAGACTCATAGGCAACAACCCTACCTTCTTGCATTAATACACCACCTACACCTTCCTTGTTGGCATATGTACAAACCACATAATCTTTATTGGGATCAACAATGCTCAAAATGGGTGCAGTGCTAAGTAAATGTTTGAGCTGATCAAAACTTCTTTGACAATCCATGGTCCACCTAAAGGTTTTCCCTTTCTTTTGCAGAGAGGTAATGGGGTATGCCACCCTAGAAAAACCTTCAACAAATCGCCTATAGTATCCGGCTAGACCCATGAATGATCTTATATCAGCCACATCCTTTGGTACCAACCACTCCATGATAGTTTTTATTTTCTCTGGGTCCACAATAATTCCATCCTTGGTAATGACATGTCCTAAGTACTGGATTTGTTCTTTAAAGAAATCACATTTACTATACTTAGCGTACAGTTGATGTTCTCTTAAAACTTGCAGAACAATATGGAGATGCTCCTTATGTTCTTCTATGTTCCAAGAGTAAATTAGTATGTCATCGATAAAAATTAACACAAATTTATCCAAATACTGATGAAATATATTGTTCATGAGGCACATGAAGGTCGCGGGAGCATTAGTCAGCCCAAAGGGCAGCACAACGAACTCATAATGTCCATAACAAGTTCTAAAAGCAGTTTTTGCTATATCTTCTTCCTTTATCCTAATCTGATGGTAACCTGAATGGAGGTCGATCTTTGAGAACACAGTTGCACCCTTCACCTGATCAAATAACTCATCTATACGAGGTAGGGGGTATTTATTCTTGATAGTCAATTTATTTAACTGACAGTAATCCATGCACATTCGCAAGGTTCCATCCTTTTTCTTAACAAAAAGCATCGAAGCTCCCCAAGGTGATACACTTGGACAGATATATTTTTTATCAAGCAGCTCTTGTAGCTGCATTTTTAATTCTGTTAACTCTGGTATGCTCATTCGATAAGGGGCTCGGGAGACCGGGGCAACTCCCAAAATCAACTCAATGGTGAAATATATGTCCCTTTTTGGACGAATTCCCATAATTTCTTCAAGAAACACATTTGGAAATTTTGCACCACCGATATATTCTAAAGAAACATATTTGTCCTTTGAATTAGTATATCCTACTTGTATTGCATAAATCTAGCAACCTTTTCTGATACATTTTTCTAATTGGGAGGTTGTTACTGGTCTTAATTTCAGAGGTCTTAGTATGCCTTGAATTTCCTGCCTCTCTCCCTCCTCATCCATGTAGTTAATAGTTTTGGTTTTATAGTTAATGAGGGACCAATGTTTTTCCAACCAGTCCATACCTATAAGGATATCGTACAATCCCAGGAGTAAAACGTTTAGGTTTGCCATGATAGACTGACCTGCTAACTTTAGGGGGCAGTTGTTGACCTTGGCCAACACCCTTCTTTTTGCTCCTTTGGCTAGTTGTACTAACCAAGGATTTTTAAGCTTAACAACTTGTAAACAGCATTGTTCCACTATCTTGGGGCTAATATAACTCAAAATAGCTCTTGGATCAATTAAAATAGATATAGTTCGGTCAAAGACCTTACCTTCAAATTATATCCTGGTTGGTTGGTATTCTGCCTAATGGTCTTCAAGGGCGGCATTAATTTTAGGAATACTCCTTGCCACTTCTCCCACAGTAGATGCTTCTTGAATCTGTGAAATCTGATCAGTTCCCATGCGGTGTGGGAATTTTTTGACATAGTGTGGCCCTCCAAATCCCCAACATTGTACAGGAGGTCTAGCTATTAATTCTACTTCAGTTCTGCCCGACTGCTCATTCGTTTTGGTTTCACCTGGGAGCTTGAATTTGGGCTGAATTCTGTTCATATTTCTACTTGTTTGACCATTATAGGGTCCTTTGTTGATTGTGGGCTTATTTCCCTTGTGATTGGAGGTAAATTTAATCCCCTTTTTGTCAGCCCATCTCTTTCCCACATCTCTCTTTTGTTTGTTTTGCTAATAGCATATTCGAGCTTTTTGTATAACTTCATCCATGGTTTTCAAGTTATCAAACTCGAGGCGCTCTTTCATGAACAGTGGTAGACTGCTGATAAACTGTTGCACTTTTGCCTTTTCTTCTCATATGTAAGGAACATACCGAAGCAAAGACATGAATTTTGCTATGAACTCATCCCTAGACAGCCGACCCAATCGAAGATCGTGAAACTCCTTTGCCTTTTTTTCATAAAACCTTTCAATTAAATATTTTTCTTTAAAATACCTTTGAAAATTTTCCCAGGTTATGCTTTGCACATTTACTCCACGTACCATTTTTACTTCTTCCCACCACAGAGTGGCTTTCCCTTGCAGCTGAAAGATGGCCAAATGAGCCTTTAAATTATGGTTGTATTCATACAACTGAAAATACTTGTTCATATTGATGAGCCAGGTCTCGGCTGCCTCTTCTTGTTCACCATCAAAGAGGGGAGGTTTTATTTTTCGAAATTCCCCTTGAAGTTCTATTTTCTGCCTTTTATGTGTCTTCTATCCCGACACATTATCATATTCTTCTTCGTGATTCTCTTTGCCACCTTCTGTTTCCACGTTCTCAGTTCAAAATTCTTGTTCGCTAGTCATATTTCTATGCTCGGGACTGGGGATTGGTATCCGATGATTTTGTCTATCATACAAACTCTTCATAATCTTCTCCTACTCCTGCATCAACCTTTTTTTATCTGCCCGTAACCGGGCCATCTCGTCCTTCAGTTCTTATACAGTATCCATGATTGCAATATTGGTATTGTGTGGTTCTTCCCCCAATTGTACCCATACTTCAGGATTGGCTTCTTGAAAGGATGTTGGCCCTGTTCTTGTCACGAGTTTATGTGGTGGAATTTCAGTCCTCCTCATGTTGACTATTTTCCCTTCTTTCTCTGTGCACATAACAAATGTTTTTATTCACTTATATTCCAGAGGTCTCAGTTTTGCAACCTGGGCGCTCTGATACCACATGTCACACACCCACGTGTCAATAATTTTTTTTTTTTTTAAATAAATAGAGAAATTATGACAGAAAAGTAAACATTTCCCTCAGTACAAATATTCTTACAAGTCATAATATATAATATGATTGGACCTTGGTGTAGCTATCCAAGTCATATACCCAGTTATTCAAACCATGATATGTTTACATTCGACGGTTGTCAAACTATATCTTATGGTTCACATTGACTAATTCTATCATAGCTACTGTACTAAGTCATTGATATACCATACACAATTAATTAAATGTTGCATTAACTCCATTGGCCGATACGTCGGCCCTTGACTTGGTCGTAATGCATCTCTGGAGTCTTCGGATGTTATAAAGTTGTGCCTTCGTGCTCGAGGGCAGCTCCTCATCCATGACCATCAGATGTTGATTTAGATCGAACTATGGTGGAAAATCTCGGGTTCTATGCATCTGCCGTTATTTCATTGTCTTCGCATTTCCTCCTTCCTAGTTCAAGCATTTCGCTTCCGGCAAGGTGTTATCCATATGCACATGTAACCTACAGAATTGAACTTCGGTGTCTTGTTGGTGTTTTTCTCCCATCACAAGTTATTCATTATCATACTATCTTCTAACGGTAATGGCTACTTTCTATAGGTGCTCCAGGGTTCTGATTCGACTCCCTTTTGTGGGGAGGGTTTTTATACATAACTATGTTCCAGGTATTGTCCTTGTTGCAATTGTTTTGTAACTGTTCGGTTATTTCCCTTTTCTTTTGACATGTACAGTGTATAACCCCGTGTCGTTCTACCCATGAAATATGGAGGGTTTTGCAATTGATCAAGGTTTGGGCAAGATGCCAGAGCTAAAACCCTCTACTCAACTAGCCAGGTGTGGCGGCAGTTGTCCAAGCCCAACTACTGGGTATTTGAGTTTTTGCCCAACTGAGAATTCATATGGGTTTTGCATCTTGGGGTTTTGGGTTCTATGGAAATGTAATTCCTTTGTAGAAGAACTGCTAGTTCGGCCTGCATTAATTTATCTAGACTTCTTCCTTAGTTGTAAGAGCTTCTCTATTATTAAGAGCTCGCTGGTTTTTATATGAAGGGCTATTTTAAGTTTGTAATAAATTCTGTAAATAGCTCTTGTTTGGTGGCCAAAACCTTGGCTTAGTTCTATTTCTTGCCTTTCTGGGTAACGACCTTGTACTGGTTATCGACTCCATTGAGGAGGCTCACTTTCAATTTTATGTGGCCGAATTTTTGGACAATATACAGTTCTTATTTAATATTTTATTGAAAGTATTCAGTATGAAACTTTTATGTAATGTATTGGTTGGTAAAAGATGTGGTTCAACCGCTTATCAGGTATTAAAGTTTGATTTATATGTTTAACTCGCATTGCCTTAAATGCTATGTGTCTAGGCATGCATGAATAAGAATATTTACACGTCGCAAGACTCGTTTTCCATTCCTTTTTGTTTTGCTTTTTTTTTTTTTTTTGATAGTGATGCTATTCAGAATGGACTGCTTTTCATAGATTTCTCTCTTTTAACCAGTTCGAGTGTCATTACAGTTTTTCGTCCACATTCTGTTTTCTTGTTCACATTCAATCGAATTCTGGTTTTCATCTATGTTTTTGGAAATTAACGACATATCTAGATTTCCTTTTTGTTCTGTGGAAATTAATGGCATATCTAGCTTTCCTTTATGTACTGTGGAAATTAACAGCATATTAGTTTTGTTTTCTTCTTAGAATAGGTAATACCCTTCTTATAAAATAATTCTTCTACTTCGTACCCAAAACAATGTTTTATTTTTCTTTAACTTAAGGTACATAAAATTGCATATTAACAGTTCTACACAGAACAATCAGAACTACCCATTCTATTTCTAGGATAATTGTTCGTCAAGTAATCAAACATTTAATCTCTAGTATCATAGAATAGACCTTCTACTTATATAGTACGAGATTTCACTTATCTAGGTTTGCGTTAGATTCCAGTTTTGATATGTAACCATACCTTAATTTGCTTGTTGCTTTTCCTCCCAACCGTGAGACTGTTGTAACAGCTTGTCTCCCCCCGAGTTGTTCCTGGTGTGCAGGAACTGTCTTTTTGAGACTACTATCTCACTTTTTACAGCTATCTGGTCCAAACCAGACTTAGCTTTAGAAAGTTGCCTGACATCTCAACGCAGGATTTCCATTTTCTTTCTTCTTTTTCTTTTGCTTCTTGATCTCAGATACCCCTATCCTCTTGATCTTTCTTAAATAAAGCTTCAAGAAATTAGTTAGGGACAGGTAACTGTCAACCTAATGCGGGATTTCCATTTTCTTTCTTCTTTCTTCTTTTGCTTCATGATCTTAGATATCCCTATCCTCTTGATCTTTCTTAAATAAAGCTTCAAGAAATTAGTTAGGGACAAGTAACTATCAACCTAACTACTTTTGACATGTGAAAACAATGTTTACATATAACTGTTATTCCATTTCTTCATAACTTAATTCAATAAATAGTTTTAGAACTTATAATAATAATTAGTTTGTTTAATCTGCAGTAAACTAAATGTTTACATTTGCCAGGGATATCACACCTAGAGCTCAAAAACCTTTACCAAGTCACTTAACCTTAACTTCCCAAGAATAATTAATAGGGTTATTTTTAGTTTTACTTCAACTTTACCTCAACTTTACCTTAACTACTGAACAAAAAAAAAAAAAAAACCCTAGTTAAGGTAAAGTTGAAGTAAAACTAAAAATAACCCTATGTTAAAAAAAACATAGAATTTTTATTTTAAGACAATGTTGTATGTTTACGGGCAAGACATTACAACATTACAACATCTCTTACACACTGGGAAGGAGAGGGCCTCTCTAGCACAATTATATGTCAACATTTTTAAATATAGGCTCTATTTTAATTAAGTTGTTTATTTTTTTCTTTATTAATATAATTATTTTTTTAATAATTTAATTTTATAGATTTTAATAATTTAATTTAATTCAAACTTTTGTGATCCATATTTTGTATATTAGAAAATTTGGCTAGAAATCGCATTATATTTTATAATTTAATGTTTTCCCTTTTATTTAAAATTATTCTTTCTATTTTAACTTAAAAAAATTATTATAAGTTATTAATAAATAATTTTTTTCAACAAGAATGAGTACTTTTTCATTAAATCTACACTTGGTCGCGGCAAAATACCCGAGGGATTTACATTATAAGTGAAACTCTGGGCTTCATGACTAATATATGAAAGTTATTTATCAATGCCTAGATAACATCAGAAACTACAGAGTCCAACAATACTCTTATTTTCCTAATAGTGTATACGTGACAAAATTGAAGCAAGAGGAATATACATTGGAACGAACCTAGTCATGACATAACAAGCTTAGGTAATAGGGTCGATTGGACGGTTCAGATCGACATCTCGACTCATATCTTCTGGAGGGCTATTCAACTTGACATTTTGTAGTTGGAGATCAGCAATAATACTACATATAGCCTCCACTTCATCCTCTAAATGTGAAATTATTTGTTGTTGGTTGTCAATGGTGTCCAAAGTGTTTCATTCTGAAGTTCTCTGCTAATGAAGCATCACCTGCAAATCATAAATCTCTGCTTTTAGTTTTGCATGCTCCTTGCAGCATTACTCATAGATAATGGAGGCCAAGGGACCAGAATCTTGAGTGCCCTCCTCTATTTTTAATCTCTTGTATTCATGTCTCGCCACTTAGCGTAAGTGTTGTTGACGACGACCAGAGCCTTGATGTCATGATAGACGGAGCACACCGGAGAGGAGGACAATAAACACAAAAGGATATCCCAATTGTTTTGTCGTTCCTGAGAGTGCTTTCAGAAACTCCAGAAGAGTTGGCACTGTCCCAAATTCATCTTGCAAAACAAATAGTGAGAGATGAGAGAATTACCTTCAGGTTAACCCCTGTGCTAAGCATACCATGAGAAAAAGCAGCTCTGATAACAAATTGATGGGTCGCTCTAAAATCAAACCACCCGATGAGCTCCACAATTAATGGCCTGGTTGCCAAAAACCACATCCAGGCTCTTCCAAAGCCGCGGGAACAGAGAGAATTATGTAGCCCCTTACCAATTTATTCCTTTCTCCCCTCAAATAAAGCATGTGAGGTTGAATTACAATCGCAAGTCTACTAGGGTCTTATTGATGGTGTTGGACCCGCCAACATGTCAAGGGGATCTCCCTGGTAAGAAGTCCCAATTAGACCTCAAACCGTTTGGTGTAGGAGTCCCAGCAGTGGGTGGTAAGGTAATCCCTTGACTGCGATGTCGCACAGAGGCAAGTAAGATATCTCTATCAGTAGCAAGGGTGTGACTACTGCAATGAGTCAAGGAAGATGCATGAGAGGTTCTAACACAAATGGGGGTCGGATGAGTGCGCCCCTTGACAACATGTATCAGTACTCAGCTGGGAAAGGAACACACGAGCAAAGATGCATCACAAGCTGGAAAGCAGAGCAGTCGACAATCTAAAGTGATGGTAAAACCAACAACACATTTGCAACAATATTCATATAATTGCATATGAATCAGTTCATACACAAATATGTAGGTTAAAAAACATATATCATTAAGGCAACTGCAATAGTCCAACTACAATAAAAACATATGCATGAAAATGTGTTGGCTCTTATTATATAAATAAGTGTAAGTTCCAATCATACAATACATCCATGTAAACCTACTAGCCCCATCAGTGGAACGTTACAGCCACATCCGCTTGCTCCTCTAAAGAGATGGACTAGCTCCGTGCAGTGCAGAAGACAAGGCACATTACAATATTGTCTAAGCTCTTTCCAAGATAGTCTTATCAGAAGCTTGGCTGACCAAAAGCCCTTACAATGAGTTATGAGGGACTATTTATATCAAAGGGTGGGGTGACCCTTGACATTCCCCTTTGTGACAGTTCAACTCATGGCTCTTCACCTAGTCTATGATTGTTACATCCAACTATTGACACTTGACTTACACTTGACATGAATCAACATTACAATGCACATGTACTCATGTGAGACAACATGGATTGAGCAAGCCATGCAAAACATCACTGGCACTCAGTCCATTGTGATGAGGCAAACTCTTTAACATGCTTGTGATGGTGAAGGTGATGAGTTGATGCCAAGCTTGGTCGTTCGTGATGGTGTGCATGCACCCCATGGTGACATCTTGTTGAAGCAAACTCTTGCCTCCATTGCAACTGGTGCATTGGTTCGGCCCCTTCATCCAACCCGTCTGCTGACATGTGCATGGTCTTCTTGGGTGCGACTGAACTGGAAACACACTGATGCATAATGTCCGTGCTGATCTTCAAGTGTGTGTTGGTGGTCATGCGCATCAATTTTCCGAATTACATGTTCAACTCCATTGGACTTGCTTCTTGTCTTCGCCTTGGTGAGTGTGCTGAATGGGTTAGATCGCATGCATGTGCATAATGGCGTGCATGTTGTTGAATCCCTTGCATGTGATCAACAACATTGTTCACCATGTTTGCTCCGTGTCAGCTGTTGGGATGGATCTTTAACTTGTACGGATGCAGTTTCATCCATGAGTGCATGTTGTGCCCGTTGTTGTTTTTATTCCTGTTGCAACTCATTCACTTGTCTGTGCAGCTTCAAGATCTTCCTTGAGTTGCTGCTTCAGCACATGTAACTCCTTCTTTATTGCATTCTCTATCTTCGTGCGATCTTCATGTCATGTCGTCACCTCATAGCCTGAGTCTCCAAAGTTGCTTTCATCATCAATGGATCTACTTGAGCTTGCAAATTTGTTCCGTCTCTGTGTTGTCAACAACCCTCCGCTTGCATTCATTGCATCCGGTATGCTTCCTTCAGCTATTTTTCATGATGTTGCTCGTTATGATGTTGTTGTTGTCATATCTTGATGCCCTTGTCTACGAACAACTTGATGTCTTCATGATTAGGTAAGCTCATATACACTTGATCGACTGCATCCCCAAGTGTGCTCTGAATGGTGTCTTCAACTCTTCTCTCATGGAACCATTGTACCTGTGCTGCTAAGAGGCAAATTAAAATCTGTGATACCTGGAGACATGGCAACACTCATGGCAAGCAACCTTTCAGTCGAAAAGTGAAATGAACTTGAGCATTGACTTGCAACATACCTGTGTGACTAATCATGAAGGTTGCACAATTTTGTCCAGGAGGTCGGGAGACTGACTTCCAAGACCGCGCAAGGCACATTTTGGGTTGTCATGAGGCTGACTAGTTGCAGGAACTATGCAATGCACAGTCCAACGTGATTGTTGACTGCTGGAATTGCGCAATGCGCAATTTCAGCTGGAAATGACTGCAGGCTCAATGACTACATTGCGCAATTTTCTGGGCCAGCAGTCACTGTCCCTCAGGATTGCGCAAGGTAGGTTTGAGGAACATCTACTGGGTAGAAATGTGCATTTTTGGAGAGGAAGGCAGATCCTTCCCTCTCAGGATTGCGCAATGCGGTCTTGGTGAAGATCTTGGTGAGGCAGAGTCCGGGCCAAACTCGCCGACGGGCAACTGAATGCAAATGTGAATGCGAATGCATGCTGATACTAAGTGTCAGCGTAAGTGAATGATCATGCATGCAAATGGTGAATCACTGATTCAGAAAATGGAACAACATGCATGTGGGTGAGGTAAGTCGTTGAATCGACGACCATTCATGAAAAACAGTTTCATGCATGCGACAGTAGTGAGATAGCAACAAAAACTGAAATGGTGCTAGGAAAATCTAGTATACATGTAAATGATAGCAAGAGTTCAAAGAAATCAAGCAAACAATACTCATACAAGCAAAAACACAAAAAGCGACAGAAATGCAACACAAGGCATGGGAAGCGAGTTTACCCCAAAACAGCTGAGCTGAATGTGCCGACTACTCCTAGATGTGATGTGGGATGTCAGAGCTGCAAGGTTGATGTGAGGAATGAGCTCTGCAACGTTCGGTTGATGAGTTTTGATAACATCGAGGTTGTGACGCGCATGCCACAAATCTAGGGAAAGCGACACTTGGTGGGAGGTTTTTGAAATGATCCTTGCATGTAACCTCCAACTACTAAAAATAGATCCCTGAAACAAGGGATGCCTTTGCATGCTGCCTTGGGAGAAGTAGCCCATGCATGCAAGTCTGTTTTTCTCGATCCTAGAGGGAACCGGTCAACTCAACTGCACATGCAAGAGGTTGTTCGACTGCTTGAAGAAAATGTGCATTTCTGGCTGGGAGTTGGGCTGACTGCCCAGGAGATTTGCACAATTTTTGGGCAAAGCAGCTGACTGTGCCCAGATTTGTGCAAATTCTGGCTGAGCAGCCCTGCTGGGGAAAATTGCGCAATTCTTGCTGGGAGTGTTGACTGGCAGAATTGCGCAATTCTGGAGCCCAGCAGGCTGCCAGTTAGGATTGCGCAATTTTTGGAGGGAAGGTTGGTTTCCCTCCAGAATTGCGCAATTTCTTGGGGAATTTTCTAAGCCTGCAGCTGGAACAAGTCTGGGTGATCATCCTGTGAGGGGAATGCATCGAGCTGTGATCGACAGGCTGCCTTTGTGCAAGAAAAACATTGAAGCTTGTGTACTTGACGAAGCAAGACAAAATATTGTGCAAGGTTGGTAGGGAGGCTCCAAAATGGCCTAAGGCAAAATTTTGGAGGGTGGTTGTAGCCGTAATAACACTTGGCGACACACTAGTAGAACTCCAACTCTCTAAAGGACCTTGTTCGTGAAAAGCAAGTCTAACACCTTTGGAAGTATTGTTCAGTTCTTAGCTCATCTTGTCTTCACACTAGCTTGATTGTAAGATGTAGCATATTCCAAGCCCTTGGTCGATTCACACACATTCCAAGCCAAGGCAACATAGTTATTTCGATTGGGGTTGAGGGGTATATAGGTGCACAAGCAATATAGTCTTTAAAGTCTTAGTTTCATCTCTGGTGTCGCTCCACTTTCAGCAGGCCTGGAAAGTACCCTGGTGGAGTCACATAGGAACACAAGCATGGCTCCATTTCCAGCAAGCCTAGTCAGTACCCTGGCGGAGTTACTTGCATCACCTCCATGCGTATGAAGCCTTTCTCTTCTTTCACCTTATTCATTTTCATTTTGATTTTTTTGACTTTTCATTTTTTTTTTTTCATTTTTCACTATGCATAGAACTTATTCATTTCAGAGGCGAAAGATGGATCCCGACTTATTAAGAGAAAAATATGTTGTTCCAACAAAGAAATAGTTTATTGTATCTCTGACATGCTTGTTAAGGTTTTCCCCCTCACCTTACTCTACTTGACTGAGTTGACAAGAATAACCCAAAAACAACCGACTAGAGAAGGTGACACTAGTTAGCGTGCAAGCGTTGTGTTTTCACCAAGGTTCACTTCTAATGGTACATATTTTCCTTCAACGTATCATGGACTAAAAGTAACAAGCTCTTCATACAGAGGTAAGATGACATGTAACCAAGTAGTGATAGTTGTACAAGCCCTCTTGCACTTTACCGAGCTCGCTTCAAGAGTCATACATGGTTTCATGCGAAACTAACCTACACACGAAACAAGCGAACTAACAAATAACAAAGCAAAGCAAAAGTGAAAGAAAGGCAAGTAAGCAAACAAGCAAGCAAAGAAACCAGCAAACAAATCATGTAGGCAAACAAGCATGCAAGCAAACAACTGAAATCAAACACTACTCCTACTCCTACACTAACGGTGCATGGGCCTAATCACGTGAAGTGATATTTCCAATGCAGCCATCGACGCATTGGTAGACCCATGTTGGTGAAGGTTTGGTCCACGAGAAACCCGGTTGTGCGAAGCAGCAAGCAAGAAAGATATAACAATGAGGACAACCACACTTCATGTCTGATAGTGCCCACAAGACATAAGTGAGTGCAAGTGCATGATGAGAAGTCCATGGACTTATCATGGTGCAGTGTGACACTACGTGCAACTTTGAAGCACAAGCACACTCTTGGTTGTGACATGAAAGCAAACAAAAGAAACAAGGATAAATTGCATCGCGCATGAGTGCTTGCAATGTAAGAATCCTCCAATGCATGAGAAATGGGATCGTGCAGTTCGAGTGGAGGAAGTGTGATCTGTGAGTGAGATGGATCTTCAATGCATATAGATGAGTGATGAGGAGCCTTGGGTGATTGAACAATTTCATGATCGGAAGTGAGACTAACCCCAAGAGAGCGAGGACCTGACATAACCATCATCTCGGGCTGAAGTGCCTCGATGGCCTTCGGTGTTTCAAATTAATCATCAGATAGATCATCATAAATCAGTGGCTTCAAAAGATCAACTGCGATAGAGTCATGATCGTGATAAAAAATGGAAGTAAATGGATCACGACTGCCACGATCAGAAAAATCAATGAATTCTTCGGCATCCTCATGATTAGATAAATCAAACAGAGGGGTAGATGAAAAGCGAACAAACTCATCCTCTGTGTCTCCGGAAAAGACAAATGAAGGATCAAGTGGATCTTCAATGAGTAACTTATCTCCTCCATTGTCAAATGATGGACTAACATCCGATGAGTCCTGCGAGTGATCAACAATGGGTGCATCCGTGGATGAAGACACACATGCAAAATCATGGATGGCAAGTTCACCAAAGAGGTTAGGAAAGAATGGAGGGGGCTCGGATGGAAGGGAGTCATCCTTCGCCGAGTGTTGATGCTCAAGCTCCCACTCATACTCTTCATGAATGACAACGCATGTTGGTTGTGCAACACCAACTCCGTCAATGGGTTGCTCCTCGTTCACAACAAGTGAAGAGTCCGGAATGGATGAACACAAGACAACATCATCCGGAGGAACACCCGAGTGCGAAGATGGAGGTTGTAGAAAAGAATGCATATGAGAAATCGAAGGACTCACAACCAAATCTGTGCGAAAATTGAGTGAAGTGATGTTGGGAGAGTGTGAAAGATGAACAGGTGTGTGAGCATGCTCTTCAGCATCACTTGGTAGTGGTGGAGTTGTTGAATGAGAGGAAGGTGGATAGTCAGTTGAGACAATGTCTGCATCCACATGAGATTGCGCAACTCCATCAATGAAGAATGTTGAGCGAGGCTTGATTTCAAGCTTTCTCTTGGGACGGGCAGATTTCTTAAGGAAATACTCGAACCGGTCCCAAAGATAAGAAAACTTCATCTAGCTCCTCAAAGCTTGAAACTGCAAGTCACGGAAGCACTGCCAAAAATCAATAACTAATTCATGCGGAGCCCTCCGTTGCTGTAACAGTTTCTGGTCAAGATGGTCTGGATCAAAATGATAGAACATGTCTTCAATAAGATCACATAAGTGCTCAAATGAGTGCACAGTGTCAGCTGGTAGGCTGAGCAACCAACGAAATGGAGATTCGTGAAGTGTGTATACAAGAAGCAAACTGGATTGTTCGTAAAAAAACTCATCTTCCTCATGAATCATGGAAAGAAAGTTATGTAAGTGCTTAGGCCAGGCCACTTCGCTTTCACCATCATATCTGTGAGTGGACAAGAGATTGAAAAGCTTTCCCGTGATGGAGACATCTTCATGATTCGAAAAACACCGTGGAGGAAGAAGAGTGCAAGACTCCATGAAAGATATGCAAAGGTTCAAAACTCTATGAGAGGACACAACTTGTCATCAGGACCTTTTTCTAGTGCCATAAATGTTGATGGTGCTGGACCTGCCAACATGTCAAGGGGATCTCCCTAGTAATAAGTCCCAATTAGACCTCAAACCGTTTGGTGTAGGAGTCCCAACAGTGAGTCATAAGGTAATGCCTTAACTATGATGTCGCACAGAGGCAAGTAAGAAAGATCTGTCAGTAGTAAGGGTGTGACTGTTGCAGTGAGTCAAGGAAGGTGCATGAGAGGTTCTGACACAAAGGGGTTGGGATGAGTGTGCCCCTTGACAACGTGTATCATTAGTCAGCTGGGAAGGGAACACACGAGCGAAGATTCATCACAAGCTAGAAAGTAGAGCAGTCTACAATCCAAAGTGATGGTTAAACCAACAACACATTTGTAACAAGATTCATATAATTTCATACGAATCAGTTCATACACAATACGTAAGTTAAACAACATATATCATTAAGGCAACCGGAATAGTCCAACTACAATAACAACATATGCATGAAAATGTGTTGGCTCTTATTATATAAATAAGTGTAAGTTCCAATCATACAATACATCCATGTAAACCTACTAGCCCCATCAGTGGAACGTTATAGCCACATCCGCATGCTCCTCCAAAGATATGAACTAGCTTCATGCAGTGCAGAAGCCAAGGCGTGTTACAATACTGTCCAAGCTCTTTCCAAGATAGTCTTATCAGAAGCTTGACTGACCAAAAGCCCTTACAATGCGTTACGAGGGACTATTTACAGCAAAGGGTGGGGTGACCCTTGACATTCCCCTTTGTGACAATTCAACTACCTTCATGGCTCTTCACCTACTCTATGACTGTTTCATCCAACTATTGACACTTGAATTACACTTGACATGACTCGACATTACAATGCACATGTACTCATGTGAGACAACATGGCTTGATCAAGCCATGCAAAACATCACTAACACTCAATCCATTGTGATGAGACCAACTCTTTGACATGCTTGTGATGGTGAAGGTGATAAGCCGATGCCAAGCTTGGTTGTCCGTGATGGTGTGCATGCACCTCATGGTGACATCTTGTTGAAGCGAACTCTTGCCTTCGTTGCAACCGGTGCGTTGGTTCAGCCCCTTCATCCAACCTGTCTGCTAACATGCGCATGATCTTCTTGGGTGCGACTGAACTGGCCAACACACTGATGCATAGTGTCCTTGCTGATATTCAGGTGTGTGTTGGTGGTCATGCGCATCAACTTGCTTATTTTCTTCGCCTTGGTGAGTGTGCTAAATGGGTTGGATCGCATGTTGCTAAATCCCTTGCATGCGATCAACAACACTACTCACCATGTCTGCTTCGTGCCAGCTGTTGGGATGGATCTTTAACTTGTATGGGCGTAGTTTCATCCATAAGTGCATGTTGCATCCGCTGTTGTTCCTGTTCCTACTACAACTCATTTGCTTGTCTGTGCAGCTTCATGTTCTTCCTTGAGTTGCTGCTTTAGCACATTTAACTCCTTCTTTGTTCGATTCTCTGTCTCCGTGCAATCTTCATGTCGCGATGTCACCTCATAACCTGAGTCTCCAAAGTTGCTTTCATCATCAATGGATCTGCTTGAGCTTGCAACTTTGTTCCGCCTTCGTGTTGTCAACAACCCTCCTCTTGAATTTGTTGCATACAGTATGTTGCCTTCAGTTGTTGTTCATGATGCTGTTGTTGTCATATATTGATGCCTTTGTCTGCGAACAACTTGATGTATTCATGAGTATGCAAGCTCATAGACACTGGATCGACTGCATCCCCATGTGTGCTCTGAATGGTATCTTTAACTCTGCTCTCATGGAACCATTGTACCTGTGCTGCTGAGAGGCAGATGAAAACCTATGATACCTGGAGACATGGCAACACTCACGACAAGCAACCTGTCAATCGAAAACCAAAATGAACTTGAGCATTAACTTGCAACATACCTATGTGACTAATCATGAAGGTTGCGCAATTTCAGCCGGGGGGTCGAGAGACTGACTGCCAAGACCGCCCAAGGCACAGTCCGGATTGTCATGAGGTTGACTGCCTAATACAATTGCGCAATGCACAGTCCAACCTAACTGCTGACTACAATGACTACAAGCTCAGTGACTGCATTGCGCAATTTTCTAGGCCAACAATCACTGACCCTCAGGATTGCGCAAGGCAGGCCTAGGGAACAACTGCTGGGCAGAAATGCACATTTCTGGAGAGTAAGGCAGAGCCTTCCCTCTCATGATTGCTCAATTTTGTCTTGGTGAGGCTCCTGGTGACGCAGAGTCCAGGCCAGGGTTGGCCAGAGTTGCCGATGGGCAACTAAACGAGAATGTGAATGCGAATGCATGTTGATATTGAGTGTAAGCATAAGTAAATGGTCATGCATGCAAATGGTGAATGATAGATTCAGAAAATGGAACAACATGCATGTGGGTGAGGCAATTCGCTGAATCGGCGACTGTTCGTGAAAAATAGTTTCATGCATGCAATAACAGTGAGATAGCAATGGAAACTGAAACGGTGCAAGGACAAGCTAGCATACATGTAAACGACAACAAGCGTTCAAAGAAATCATGCAAACAATACTCATACAAGTGAAAACACAAAAAGCGACAAAAATGCAACACAAGGGATGGGAAGCAGTCTTACCCCAAAACAACTGAGTTGATGATCCAAATTGGATCCATAGAAAGACTGTCAAGAACCATGACTGAATCAGGTTGAACAGATCTCTAAGGAAATCCAAAACAGTATCAAAAACACCCTGAACCAATGGCAATGGCAGCCGACGTGGAACGACGAGGACCTCGGTCAAAGCGCGCTGACTAAGGCCCATGGAGACCGCGCAGGAGGCCAAAGTAGCCCCTGGGAGCCCTGGAATGGGAAAAGGAAGAGGTTTTTGATGCGTGATTAGCGCTAATCACGCATCGCTAGGCCAACAGGGCCGTGAAGGGGGAGCTCGAGCACTCGGTCACATCGGGAGATAGGAAACTGTGGGTGGAAAAAGCGAAAAACACTAACGTACGAAGGCGGGACCCGTGCACTGGAAAACCAACGGTATTGATCGGGGTGCCCTTAAACGGTAAGAGGTTTTGGATAGGAGCAGAGCGATTCCATACACCGATCAACGTGTGGCAGGCGGAGGTGAGAGAAAACCACCGTTGATCGCGCACTATCGGTCGAGCAAGTCAACCACGCAAAACGTGCGTATGGCGTCGGATCTGGAGGGCCCAGATCGGACGGCTGAGATTGCACTCGATGGAAAGAAGCGGAATTGACAGGGAATTAAGCCGCGTTTTAAAGGGATTTGGAATCCGTTTGACCGCCACAGTGGAGGAGAACGCATCCACGACGTAACTGAAGAAACGAACCGACGAAGCATGCTCGCGCCATGTAGAGGAGGACAAGTGGCCACTCCCTGAGCGTTCATGATGACGTCGAACGCGGGGAACTCCAAGCGTAGCTACAGAAGGTGAATAGACACAGGCGGAAGAGGAACCGAACAGGCATAGGGATCAAATGGCTAAAGCCATGAACATAGACAGTCGAATCAGACAGAATTGGAGTCAGAATTGAGAAGAGTCCAAGCAACCAAGAGAGGTAGTGAACAGTGAACCCTGAGAGGAGGACTGAACACAGAGAACAGTAAAGCCAAGCAGAAGAGACAGAGGGCCGAGCTGACCACAGGTAGCGTCGAGCACTAGAGAGCTTGAAGATTCAAGCCTTCCCATAGAGGAATCTGTCCAGACTGAGCATCACATTTGGTCCTTTCCACTATAGACCAAGAGGTCACAGAGCTCGCACGAAGAAGAAGAGTCTGTGTACTCCAAGTGGCTTGGGGAATCCAAGAACCACCTTGCCAAGCAAAATCTACTTCAGGAGAACTCATATTGAGTCCCTGTATTGTAATTTCTTTGCTGAAAGACACAGTAAAACAAGGCCACCACTGAAGCTGGACCGGAGACATAGCCCTGGAGAATAGGGTGAACTCCTTATTAAAATTGTTTGTGTCTTTGTGTTGCTTACTGTATTTCTCTGTTGTCTCTCCATTTTATTGTCTGTGTATTGGCAATCTGATCGATCCGTTGTTTCAATAACACAGAACACACACCAGCACATGAGTCTGTAATACCTTTAGTTTAATAAATATTTTAACTGATGGCACTCATAGGGTGAATATCAGATCAAGTGGTATCAAAGCTCAAGGCTGTAAGGTTAGACAAACTTGTGTTGGTATAGCTGTGAATGCTCACAAGATCAAAGCTCAAATTAGGAGAAGGAGAGTTGGTGGAAACTAATCCTGAAATTGGAAGAGTCTATCCTCGAAAGACCATGTCAGAAGAAAGTTCTATGGGGCCAGACCCTCAATTCATAGAGAGTTTCCTAGCTATAAAGTCTATGGTTGAAGAAATGTACAGAGACTTTAGAAAGCAAAAGGTGGAAGATGCATCAGGCTCTAAGCAAGAGAAAGAAGATGATGAGTCTCACTTCCATGACAACTCCAAAGGAAAGGGGAAAGAGGAAAACTTTCTCACACCTCCTAATAGCCCTGTACATAATAAGAAAGCATCTTTGATTAAGTTAGATGTTAAATTTGATTTTCCTATATATGATGGAGAGCTAAATGCTGAAAAACTAGACAATTGGATTAGACAAATTGAAGTGTATTGCAGGGTACAGAACATAAACTCAGACAAGAGTAAGATTCAACTAACAAGCCTATGCCTAGGAGGCATTGCCTTGGTTTGGTGGGAAGGTAGAACCCAAGTTGATATGAAAAGCCATGGTAAGACCATCTCTTTCTGGAGTGACTTTGTTTTTGCAATCAAAAAACTGTTCTATCCAATGGCCTACATGCAGCAGGCCATGATGAGTTGGCAAACTCTTCGGCAGTTGAAGGGGCAAAGTGTACAAGGGTATACTCAAGAGTTCAGAAAGAGAGCGTTGACGTTGGGTATCTCACTAGACTCACTTGAGACTCTTTTGAAGTACATTGGTGGTCTACACAGCTACATGAAGCATACCATCCTCATGTTTAATCCCACTAGTATAGATGAGGTATCTGAACAAGCTACTCATCTAGAGGCTAGAGGAAAGAATGGCAATCCAGAAGTTGGGGGACCATCCCAACCCACTGTAAGCAAGAGCAAGGAGAAAAGAAAACAGAAGTGGAAAGCAAGGAAGGATAACACTGCACAAAAAGCCAAAGCTTCATGCACTCACTATAAAAAGGAGGGGCAGGATGATGAGCATTGTTGGATTCTGCATCCAAAGCTGAGACCTAAGAAGTCTGAGCGCAAGAAGAAGAAGACAGCTGCAGCTATTCAGAAATATTTGGGGTCAGACTCGGGAGATGAAACAACTATAGCAACCACAGGTATAAGAGGTAAGAATTCTGAAGCATCTAATAGTAATTCCGCTTAATCTGTTATTGATGAAGAAAATGAGAGAAAAAGGCATGAGCTTTTCCATATTCGAGTTATTTCCAAAAATAAAAAGATTGATACTTTGTTTGATAGTGGCTCTCAAGTAAATTTGATTTCTGAAGCAATTGTAAAGAAACTGGGATTAGCAACTACACCTCACAAGAAACCATACCCATTAGGATGGTTGAATGATAAAGCACAACTACAAGTGACTAGACAGTGCAAACTCAAGTTTTCTTTTGGGTCAGCATTTGTAGATGAGGTTGAGTTAGACATAATTCCTTTGGATATATGTGGAATTGTTTTAGGAAGTCCTTACTTGTATGATAGAAAGGCTATTTTCTATAGAGCTGAGAACAAGTATCTACTGGTTAAAGATGGAATCAAATACTTTGTAAGAGCTCATAAGCTCAAGAATAATTATACTCTCATAAACTCAGGATAGATGAAAAGAATGATTAATTCATGCAAACAATTCTTACTGATTGTTGTAAAGGAAAAGAAACCTAATAAAACCAATGTATTTGAGGGCTGTAATGCTGAACAACAAGCTGATATAGAAAAGGTTGTTTCAGAGTATGATGTCTTGTTTCAAGAACCTAAAGGTCTGCCACCCAAAAAGGGAATAGTACATGATATTATTTTGCAGCAAGATGTTCCATTGCCTAACATTGGGATGTACAGGTTGTCTGCTTTAGAGAATGCTGAAATCAAGAAGCAGGTGCAGGAGTTGCTCGAGAAGGGCTTCATCAGGCCTAGCACATCACCATGTGGGTCACCAATCGTTTTGGTGAGAAAGAAAGATGGCTCGTGGAGAATGTGCATTGATTACCGAGCACTGAATAAGATAACAATCAAAAATCGTTATCCCCTTCCTCGCATAGATGATCTTTTAGATCAATTAAAAGAAGCTGTTTATTTCACCAAGCTGGATTTGCACAGTGGATACCATCAGGTCAGAGTTGCAGAGCAAGATGCATGGAAGACTGCTTTCAAAACAAAGCAGGGATTGTATGAATGGCTGGTTATGCCTTTTGTCTTAATTAATGCTCCTGCTACTTTCATGAGATTAATGAATGATGTGCTCAAACCTTTTCTTGATGATTTTGTTATTGTGTATCTGGATGACATTTTGATTTTTAGTGAAACGTGGGAAGAACATTTAAAGCATGTTAAGCAGACATTAGATGTTTTGAGAAGAGAAAAACTTTATGTTAAACTCTCAAAATGTGAATTTGGCAAAAACATCTCTAAACTACTTGGGTCATATAGTAGGGGGTGGTGAATTGAAAATAGATCCCTATAAAGTGGCAGTCATTGTGAACTGGCCTAAACCCAGGTCTGCTACAGAAGTGAGAAGCTTCCTAGGAGGAGCACAATATTGGAGGAAGTTCATCTCTAACTTCTCCTTGATTGCAGCTCCCTTACATGCTTTAACAGGATTGAATAAGGTGTTTCAGTGGGGAGGCAAACATTAGAAAGCCTTCGACACTTTGAAAGAGAAAATAAGTACAACACCTATACTAGCACTGCCAGATTTACAAAGACCATTTGAGATCCAAACTGATGCCAGTGACTATGCCATGGGAGTAGTGTTGACACAGCACGACAAACCCATATGTTATCATTCTAAGACTTTTAATCCTGCAGTAGTTAACTATCCTACATATGATAAAGAATTGTATGCATTAGTTCAGAGTGTGAAAAAGTGGAAACATTATTTAATGGGCAATGAGACAGTAATACATACTGATCATTAGCCACTTCAATATCTACACTCCCAAACTAAGTTGCAACAATCAAGACATTACAAATGGATGGGTTTTCTACAACAGTTTCACTTAGTCATCAGATATAAAAAGGGCATAAATAACAAGGTTGCAGACATGTTATCTAGACCCATTATAAATGCATCTACCATACTTAAGCATAATTCTGTGCTACATGAAAGCTACATAGAACAATATGCTCAGGATATGGATTTTAAAGATGTATATGCAACTTTGAGTCAAGGCAAAAGAGTAGAAGAATTGGACTATCATATAAAGGAACGACTCTTATACCTGTTACCTCTGCTACAAATTTTGAACAGCTGAGGGTCAGTGATAGCTCGACAATGTTGTTGGTGCCTAAGGGAGCTCGCAGCAGTTTCATCTTCCTCTCTCTCTCTCGATTTACTCACACCCTCATAGCCCCCGCAATCTCTGTTTATTCTATGAAAACCTTCATAAAACCCATAGTAACTCTATGAACCTCATTCTTCCGTTTTATACGAATCCCCGCCTAAACGTTTATTTAACCAACCCCAGGGATATTTTGTTTTAACCACATAAAGTTTATTTAAAGGGCTTTGGGCGTTTTGTGTTTTAATATTATAAATCCTGAAAACCTTTAAAAGTCCGCTTTAGCCTTTGTTTTCGTTTTAACTCCAACTCTAATGTTTAATCCATTATCGCCACGTATGCAATAGAAACATAACCTATCGGTGGGCCCCTTACATGTCACCTCGCCTGTCACATCACCCCAAGACATGTGCGTTAATTTCTGACCGCCCGATCCTCCGCCTGTTGATCCAATGATATTCGCAAGCCCTTTCCCCATAAACCCGATCCTGCGATAGCTCCCAGGGAAAGCGGTTTCCCTGTCCTCCCGTCAGACACGTGTCTCCATTCCATTGCATCGTTGCTCGCTGTACGATTACCACCACAGCACCATAAGCAGTGCGATAAAACCGCTTTCCGCCTTTCTGTACGAATCCTGGCAGTTAATCAACGTGTAGCTTCTGCCCTCGATCACCATCGGATCTACCCGATGGTGATCCAATGGCCCTCGTTAACCCCAATTTCCCATCTCCCGATAGACTCCATAAACTAGTCTGTGCCGTTGATTTTTGTCATTCGACAGTTTATGTTTGCTCTTCCCCGCATATTCCCATCGCCTCCCTCCATGAAATATCAGCCATCCATCCATTTCATCCAATGGTCAATATTGTTTCTCAGCCCTTCATTCATTTTTCATGCAATTTCCCTGTTCTTGGCCTGTCCTGCACTTTCAACGGATGAAGGTAATTGTTCACTAGCATTCTGCACTTAATTCTTCGTCTGCTGCATTCAAGAGACAGTACACCCGAAGGACAAATGGATGACCTCGAGCAGTGAAGAGCATTTATCAGGCATGGAGTTTGATCCATTATTCATTCCAGCTGCCAGAGAAGGATTTCAGAATATCAGAAAAGGCCGATTTGTCCATTAAGGCTCTGAGAATTGCAGCAGAGGCCCATTTCATGTTGTAAATGTGGTTGGTGGTCATTTATTGACACCTCCACGCATAGTAGCAGAGATATTTTGTAACCAACCTCTATATATATTCAGAAGACAGAATGTAATAGGTTGATGAGTGTTGGATGACTGTTATCTTGTTGTAAGCTTCAACTTCTGGAGGCTGTAACAGTTATGATACCCGCAGTGTCTGGTTTTCATTTCTAGCTAATGCAAGCTTCTTTTGTTGTTAATTGCTCACTGTCCACTTCTTCTTCTTGTTCCAGGCTGTGCCTGTTTTGCATTTATTCATGTGCTGTTAATGTTTAGCATTAGAGGGGCTGTCATCCCACCTTTGTGTTAGGATTAGCATTTATCATTGAATTTGTTTGCAGGTTTCTATTGTTTTAATGCCAGAGAGCTGTCATCCTGTTTGTGTATTAGAAAACAGAATTTACAAACCTTTTAACTGGTTGCAGCCGGCCATCACAGGGTCCCGTGCATCTGCTGGTGTGGTCAGTCTTCTCCATCATCACATTTTGTTTAAACTGTGAGTAATTGGTGGTTAAAAGCCTTGTAGCCTGGGGGTGTTCACCCATGTCTGGGGTCAATCATAGTAGAAGTGGTTATCTGGCTTGAATATGCAGCATATGCCTCATCCATCGATCATTTATCCAAATTTTTGTTGAATTTGTAATGTTCCCGAGCATCACTGATATACAACCTAGGTGAGTTTCTTGGGGTGATAACATTAATTGGCGCCGTTGCCAAGGAGAGGAGAATTGAAGCTCAGTTTCCCTGGGAGAATGACACAGCTTCAAGCTTTGATGATAGACAAGGTTTGAACACATATTTTGGTTGTAATCATCTATCTGGCGACTCCACTAGTGGAATACCATCTTTTGGAAACTCCACATTGCAGTTCTGGAGCAGTTGGTGAGGCATGCTCGAAGAAATTTTCATAAACCATCAGCTGAACCAGTGCCTGATCCTGAAAAGACCGTTAAGCAGAAGAAAGTATCCTAGTAAGGAGCATCAAAATCAGGTAAGCCTTAGAAATTCCATGTATCTCTGTTAGTGAATGTCACCTTCAGAGATTCATTCAGCTCCTTAGACATTCATTCCCCTTTTGGAACTTAGTTCACAGAAAGAAGCACCATGTTGTCCATCATATTCCTCTGTCTCCATTATCCTTTTCACTGATTCATTCCACTCAGTCCACCAATATCCCTTTCATATACCTCAGGCATGGCAAGTTAGCAAGCTCTTACAAAGATAGAACGAATAGTTGTTGCTTGGTATGGACCCTTAGTCTTGCCTACCCCTTTGAATGCCATGCCTGCAGGAGATTATCATGAATTTACGCCTAAGTTTACTGGTTCAAAAGGAGTATCAGCTGAAGAGCATTTAGAGTCCTTTTACAGCTATGCTGATAACCTGGATATCAATGAGGAGGATATCTGGATGAGGGTTTTTATCCAAAGCCTAGATGGGGAGGCTAGAAAATGGTTTAGAAATTTACCCCCTAGGTCCATTGCAGACATTGATGCTCTAGATGATGTGTTCTTAAAGCACTGGGGGAATAATAAAGACCTGCTCTTTTATCATGATGAATGTGGGAACTTGCAGAGAGAAGATGGTGAGCTGTTGGCAGATTTCAACATCAGATTTAATCATGTGTACAACAGAATGCCAACTGAAATAAGACCTACCCCTGCTTCTGCCATGCTCACATATGCTAATGCCTTTGATTCTCAATTCTTCCTGCTGTTAAGAGAAAGAAAACGTGCTTCTTTGGCTGATATGCAAAATGCAACCTTTGAAATAGAAGAAAACATCATTGCTGCAGAGAGACATGAAGGTGATGCCGAGGGCAGAAGTCAGGGAGGTGAATCCTCATCATCCTATTATTCTAAAATTGATAAAATGTCCAGGATGATTGAGTTTTTGGCTTCTGAAGTTTCCAGACTAGAAGCTGAGCAGCATTTTGAGGAAGCAGGAGCTCATTGTTCCATTTCTTTTCCAGCTCCAAATTTATGTAGAGGAACACATGAGCATGTGCAGATTTTGCAGAAAAGCAGAGATACAAATGAATATCAAAGGGTGAAGACCCTTTGTCAAAATATAGTCATGGAAGAAGTGCAGCAGGAGGAGGAGATATTTGTTTTGGAAGGTCCTCCTTTCCTAACAAGGGCTTCTTATGAGAAAGCAGTATCAAGAGGCACTGCCTGTCAGTTTGTTGTGCCTGCAGAACAGCAAGCTTGCCAGCAGTGGCAGCCAGCAGCAGATCCCTTCTTCCTCCAAGAACTTGTGCTTAAAACCTGCTCATCTTCACATGGCTATGCAGATCTGCAAATTAGCCAGCCTGCTATCTTCCATAGTCCAATGATTGAAAAGGGAGAGGAAAGCTCTCCATCATCTTTTGTTTCTCTGTCTGATCAAATGACAATCCCTCACAGTTGCCACTTAAACACTGAGGCAGAACATAATTCAATGCTCAAGGCTGAAGTTGATCATCTCAGTCTTGATATTTTGATACCTGTTCAGATGGTCTCCATACAGAATGAAAGGGCAGCTTGCCAGATAACAGAGGAAGAGGGTGCACAGTATTGGAATCCTTCCTTGGAGGTGGACAGTTCTCAGTAAGATGTAGGAGCAGAAATTGTTTCTGTGTCCCCTGCACAAGAATACAGTGGTGCATCTTTCATATAAATTGTGCAGACTACAAAACACACAGACATGTACACAACAGCAATGAGTATTCAGCTGGTGTACAAAGGCTCCCATGAAGAACATCCAAGGAGGAAAATACATAGAAGGGAAATGAAATTTGATCCCTATCTACCCACCGAGCTTAAATCTCCCAAACTGTTTGAGGTGGAGGATCAAATAAATCCTATCTTGCTGATATATGATGAACCAGATGACAGGCAGCAATTTTGATGGCCCAGCAAATGGGCAATTTTTGAAGTTTTAAGTTTTGAGGCTTTAATGATTGTAAACAGTTTCTTGTTCAGTTTTTAGTATATGCTTAGTTTGACTCCATGCCCAATGGATACTAGGCAAGTGTTTTTATAGTTGTTTTTGCATGAAGGCATTGGTCTCCAGGTTCTTGAGACCTCACAGGGAGGATCTCATCCCCAGAAGGAGCCAGTGTTAGCTCTGCTACAAATTTTGAACAGCTGAGGGTCAGTGACAGCTCGGCAGTGTTGTTGGTGCCTAAGGGAGCTAGCAGCAGTTTCATCTTCCTCTCTCTCTCTCGGTTTCCTCACACCCTCATAGCCCCCGCAATCTCTGTTTATTCTATGAAAACCTTCATAAAGCCCATAGTAACTCTATGAACCTCATTCTTCCATTTTATACAAATCCCCACCTAAACCTTTATTCAACCAACCCCAGGGATATTTTGTTTTAACCTCATAAAGTTTATTTAAAAGGTTTTGGGGCGTTTTGTGTTTTAATATTATAAATCCTGAAAACCTTTAAAAGCCCACTTTAGCCTTTGTTTTCGTTTTAACTCTGACTCAAATGTTTAATCCATTATTGCCGCGTATGCAATAGAAACATAACCTATCAGCGGACCCCTTACATGTCACCTCGCCTGTCACATCACCCCGAGACATGTGCGTTAATTTCTGACCGCCCGATCCTCCTCCCATTGATCCAACGATATTCGCAAGCCCTTTCCCCATAAACCGATCGTGCGATAGCTCCCGGGGAAAGCGGTTTCCCCGCCGTCTCGTCAGACACGCATCTCCATTCCATTGCATCGCTGCTCGCGGTACGATTACCACCGCAACACCATAAGCAGTGCGATAAAACCGCTTTCCACCTTTCTGTAAGACTCCCGACAATTAATCAGCATGCAGCTTCTGCCCCCGATCACCATCGGATCTACCCGATGGTGATCCAATGGCCCTCGTTAACCCCGATCGCCCATCTCGTGATAGACTCCATAAACTAGTCCATGCCGTTGATTTTTGTCATTCGACGGTTTATGTTTGCTCTTCCCTGTGTATTCCCATTGCCTCCATCCATGAAATCTCTGCCGTCCATCCATTTCATCCAATGGTCAATATTGTTTCTCAGCCCTTCATTCATTTTTCATGCAATTTCCCTGTTCTTGGCTTGTCCCGCACTTTCAACGGATGAAGGTAATTGTTCACCAGCATTCTGCACTTAATTCTTTGTCTGCTGCTGGTGGGCTCCAGTATTGTAGCAATAATGCTACAACTCCTAGAGCTTCCTTCTCTAATTTTATCAACCCGGTAGTTCGTAACAAACTTGGAAGCGACGGTGCTGTATGCACAAGTACTAGCTCTTGCCGCAGCTGTCACTTGGTCAGCTGGCACAAGTCCGCTAGGGTTCAAGCCAACTTCTACGAGCTCTTAGAAGAATCTTTTTAACCGATGAACGAAAGCTAACTCAAAGGAAATTGACCTACTGCAGAAAGGAACTAAAAGCCAACAAGAAACACAAACCCTAGCAAACCCTAATTCTACCAGCTAGTCCTACTGATGCAAAGGTGGGAATGCAAACTACTGAAAGAGATGCCATTACTTCTAGGAAGGTGAGATGCATGTGTCTAGATTACTTTGATCTGAAGAGAACATATTATTGTATTTTTTTTCAAGTTGTTGGAATTATTATGCAGGTGCTTCTAACTGGATCTTTACTGTGCAAGGGTAGATCAAGGGGGAAATGCTTGGAAGAGGTCAGGAAGGCTCAGAGAGGGTCTAAGGAGTCCCTAACATCCTTTCAGAGAGTTTCACAAAGTTTGGATGCCAAGCAACCGTGTTTATGAGCTTCTACAGGAAGTCTGCAGGGGTTCTACAGGATGTTCAGATTTTCTACAGGAAGTTCAGTAATTCCTACAGGATGTTCTACAATCGGATTTTATGGTGATGGTGAGTGGAAGAGGCTGCATGGATGGATAGGGAGGTAGGAGGGGAGTTTGTAATGACTCAGCGACAAAGAGATGAGATGAAGAGGGGGTGTGCAAAGCTGGGTTGTCTTAAAGAGGGCAGAGGGAATGGAAAGCCGAAAAAGGTAGAATAACGAGGGGAATAGAATAGTTGAGAGACAAGGGGTCTAATTGGGAGATGAGTAGTTGGCCTGGGCACGGCTTAGAAGGACAAGAGAGTGAGGGAGTAGCATTGCACAGTGTAAACGAAACAAATCATCCACGTCTGGCACATAACCGAAATATTATTAACCTATTCTAACTGTTTAATAAAACCAATGAACAACAACGTTATTTCTAAGGAGAATCATGCATGGTACTGAAACAAAGAAACATTCCAAGAGATCTGAACGCATGGACACTTCTACAAACAAAAATATTGCATCAAAGATTGCATGAACACGTAAACCAATGTTTTTGGGTGGGTAGCGCTGTCTGCAATTACAGCCCCTAGAAAGAGGTGAAAATGAGTGTGCAGTCAACCCTTCTTTGGAACTTTTATTAACTCTAATCGGGTCACTCTATTCTAAACAGCTGAAGCAACTCTGTCTTATAAAACTGACCTACTGAACCACACCAAGAAATCTAACTCAGCAAACTGCGTTTCAATTGCATGTAAAGGAAAAAAACATAATGCTGAAAGAAAGATAACAATACAAAGGAAGGAGGCCTTAGGCTCTCAGGTTGGGCCCAACCCCGAGAGCTATGGCTCCTTTAAGAACTCAGAACTGAACTCAAATCTGCCTGCTTTCCATTAAAAGATAATAATCATAAGTCAAATAACATGCCAATAATGGCTACAAAAGAGCAAAACAGAGCTAGCAGCTCGTAGTCCAGAATGTGCAACAAGGTTTCAAAAAGTCATTTTCGAAGGCTAAAGCCCTATCATTTATACATCTCGAGGCCCCAAGCTGGCCTCCTAAATCAGTGGGGCTTGGCTGACCAAACTAAGAGTGAACTGCTGCTTCCTCAAAATCCGTTTGGCTGTCTTTAAATCCGGTTGTGGTGGCTGCTGGAGCTCGGAGTTGGGGGTGAAGATCCCGAGGAAGGTCATTTAATGCTGTGGACAACCCTCCTACGAATCCTCAACCCCATCTTGGCTGTCTTCTGTCCTTATCTGCTCAGTTTTGTTCCAATCATGTGTCAAAAAACCTGAAATGAACACGTGTTAGCCACCTAGGAATAGTGACTGCCCTTATTCGTACAAATGACATAAACATACTAAAAAATGATGCATAAGTTATGAAAAATGAAGGATTGAGCAAAGGTAGTTAGGCCAAATGAGCCCAAAATGTTACCAAATTTGGGGCTCATCATCACCCCCCAGCTAAAATGGTTGCTCATCCTTGAGCAACTAATCCAGCTCCTCGTCCTTCATTGCTTTCACTGCCACCCTCACATCCCGTGCTTCTGAAGTGGTTTCTTCCTCAATGTCATGGAACCCAGCCTTCCTTTCCACCTCTTCCCACTGCTTTTTCTCTTCTTTTTCTGTGCTGCCTTCCATCAATCCTAACAGCAGAGGTGGGCTTAGCTTGAAGCCAATCCAGCTGGCTTGAAGGTTCTGTATGGACTTTTTGTAGAGGGGCACCTGTGCTAGAGCTTCCCTCATTCGGGTTGGAGTATGGTATTTTCTGATTTTAAGGCTGTGGGACAATGAGTTCCATCAGCGGGTGCAAGCATGAACACAGTTGTCCCCTAATAGTCGCTCCATATCCTCAAAATGTGCTATGGCCTGTGCCTGCTGATCCATGTATTTCAATAAAGTTTTAGGGTTGGTGGCTAAGTGTTGGTGGGCCGATATCAACGCAGTGGGATCCCCTGGCTCTGCTCTGATCAGCAGTGGCTCATGTAATTCTCGGTCCATGACCTCCTTGACTTCTGCTGCCCTCTTTTCTTCATGGTTCAACCATGAGGCAAGTGCCATCAATTGCATATCCCCTACAACTGTGTTGGGATCCCATGTAGTCACGTTAGGAAGGGGCAAATTATGGAGATAGAACTTCGAGAGTTTGGCCTTATCCTTTGATGAGCTGCTATTACATAACGTTGTGAACTGCTGGGGGTCTTGGAGTTGGGAGATACCCCTCTATGCCAATGCATTTATCTGAAATTGCAGCCACTGGTCTCGTAGGTACAGGCCATAGGATTTGGCCAGCTGTCTGCATTGGAGAGCATCCATGGCCCAACTGGCCATGCAAGCCAGTTGCGCCTCTTTTTGTTGCAACTGTTGTTTGAGAGCTTGTATCTCGATTTGCGCTTGCAGTTCCCCTTCCTGTAGATGCGAGGTTGGCTCCCCAAGACCATCTTGCAGTCCTTCTCTGCCTTGATGTTCTGCTGTAGTGTCCCTGAGGATGTGCCCTTTTCCTTCTTCAGCTCCTGTAGCTGCAGTCTAAGTTTCTCTTTCTCTTCCTGTAGGAACACCCGCTGGCAGTTTGCCACGTGTTTGGCCATAGCTAATTCTTTTCGTGCCTCCTTGAGTTGTTCCTCCAAGGGGCCTATATCAGCCACTCCTTTTGATTTAGCTATTTTCATCCACGTGTGAGTTCTCACTCTTTCTTCCTCCAACGCGAATAAAAGTGGCACAGTGAATTTCTGTGGTATAATTTTTCCAACTTCTAAGAAGTTATAATATGAGTACAAACTTGGTTGGGGACTAGGCTCCGGAATATGCTCTTTCTCTTCTTATCTTGGTGGCTCTACTTCATCTTCCCTAGGTGGTGATGAGGGTGCCTCTCCCTCCATTCTCTCTGTCTAATTAAGCCGGGCTAAGGTTTCCTGTAGAGCGGCCTCAGCATCCTGTAGCCGGCCTTGTGAAGCCAACCTATCCATTCTCTCTTTCCAAGTAGTTGTCTTTGGGCTCCCCCGCTCATAAGTGACTGATATTTTTGAGGGGGACCTCTCCCTGGGCGAAGTAGGGGCATCCTCTATAGTAATTGGGCTGCTGGATGCAGGCTGTGGCCTACCTGTTTTGATCCTCACACTTCTCCTGGCTTTGAAGTACAGAGGGATCTCCCTCTTTCGTTTTTCCTTCGGCTTAGGAGGTGTACTAAGGGCGGCCAGCACGGCTGCTGCCTCCCTTGCAAGAATTTCGGCTCTCTTTTCCTTTGGTTTTCCTTTCTCAGGGCTTCCTGTAGAAGGCCCTGTATCAGTTGATTTCTGGCTTCCTGTAGAAGCCGTTTTTGGTTTTCCTGTAGAAACAGGTGGCACCATTTTAGCTTGTTTGACTGCGGGTGCTTTTCTTTTTGACTTGGTTGAGGCTGCTGTCGAGGTGCCTTTACTGACGTGGAATTGCTCAGTCCTGTCCACCCTACTTTGTAACCTTTTCTCCCTGGGTGTCAATGTGGATTTCTCATCCTTCTCTTCGGCAACCTTTTTCTCTTGTTTCCCTTTTTGCTCTTTCTTCGGTGCTTTGGCCGTGGGTTCTTGGCCTTTCCCTTTCTTCTCTGTGCGTACTGACTCCTTTTCCTCGCTGCTGGAGGAGGTGAGCTCCTCGGTCAACATTTTGATATCGCCATCCTTAGTCAGATTCTGGAAGGCTTCCCACGAGAGAGGGACTTTGTATGTGTGGAGTGCATCCTCCACAAGGAGCTTAATGAGCCCATGATGAGCTACCTGGTCTGGCGTGCCCTCTCGTAATTTGGTGGCGCATTCAGTCATAGACTGCAGGAGGAAGTAGGGAATAATTAGTTTTCTTTCTGCAGGTAGGTCCATCTGATGCCTTAATTCTGTGAGTAGCCGGAAATGGTACCCATATACAATGCTGAACCGTCCTTCGCATGTGATGTATTTCATAATTTGGAGGCTGACCTCGCTCCAAAGTGGCTGTAAGCTAGCTCTGCGAACCCCGTTCTTATCCTCTAAGAATTTCTCCTCCGGTGGAAAGAACTCCTTTTTAGCCTTCTGGCCTAATTTCCTCTCCTCCTTGTCCCACGGTACCCCCATTGGGAGCTCAGTGACTCTACTGATGAACTGTGGGGTGAGTCTGAGACTCAAACCCCTGAAATTGACAGTGGCCAGCGTTTTTGATTTTGGCTTCAGAGCTCGCAAGAACTCCTCTGCCACCTCATTGTCATAACCTTGAAGTTTGTCGCAGAACGACATCCATCGCGCATGAGTGAACAGTTCCACCACCTCAGGGTTCTCCCTTAGTTTCTTCGAGTCCGTCGGTTCCTTTCTGATGAATCCACCCGGCATGGTGAAAGCTTGCTATGTTAACCGGAGGTGGCGGGTGCGTATCAAAAGATGGCCTTTTAGATTTCTTTGGGACAGAGCGTAGAACTACGCCTCTGTCACGCACACAATTCGTGAAGATTATCTACAGATGAGCCTTGACAGGGGCTCAATTATAAATCACATCCTGTAGAAAACCCCACATATACTTCGACGACAATTCATGCAAAAGGAAGACGACGCTTGCAATTTTATGCTCAGACTGTAGTTTTACATTTTTGAAGACGTCGACTTCGCCACCCTTTAAACCAATTGCATGGGAGGAACAGGTTCAGGCTTACCTTTTCCAATTCGCCACCTTTGACGTGAAGGGACCAATTTTCCTCGTGGCAGTGAGCTTCCTGTAGCGTAGCTTTCCTGTAGAAGTAGCGCACGGGTTCTGGAGAGCACGACAGTGGTTCTGCGCCTTCTGTGCCGCTACTAGACGTTCTAACAAGCCGAAGACTTGGAGTAACGAGATTCAAAGAAATTCAGACGCTCACTCGACTTCAAAACGGCTGATGATAAATGAGTGGAGTGGCGATCTAGCCGGTGGATTTGAATCCCTGCGGAATTTGTGGCGCGGGGGTGAGCTGTCCCTACCGGACCGTTGGACGACGTCACCTACTCATTTCACTGCAAGTCTCCCTGACTGCCGCATCATTCCCTGTAGCTCTACCGCCGCCATTTCCGTTAAATTGCCGCTTCTCCCCAACTGGACATTCCTCACGTGTCTATTACCCGTTTTGCTTGCCACGACCACCACTTTTCAAATCCGACTAGACCATCTGACTGGTCGTCGTGGCCAGTTGAATGGCCATTCGACTGCTCAACCCATTAATTTCCACACTTGCAAACATTTCAGAGTATTATTCATGTAATTTGACGAAAAAAAGGGCGAGGCACTTACCTGTGCGGCTGCGACGTTGTTTCCAGGTTTCGGGACGAGGGTGATTGGATTTGCTTGCTGCTGCTATTTGCACAGGCCCGGGGGTCCTTCCTTGCAGACTGCCACTGATGACAAAGCTTGTGACTCGGCTGCATGTGCCCGCTCTATGGGTTGCAGGCACTTTGATGGTGTACACTCTAGCTGGATGAACTGCTACGGGATTCCTGTAGGATGTCCTGTAGCAGTTTTTCCTCCTCGGGTGCATGCTGAGATAGTGGAGGCGGTGGGTCACAGTCACGATCGCAAGGCCCTCGGGTGGCTTTGATAAGTAGTGCATGATGTCTCTGCAACTTTTTCATTTATTCGATAAGCGCTTCCTCTGATAATTCAATGTTCTGTTTTGACTGTGCATGTTTTTTTTCATTGCATGGCAACTGGGGTGGTAGAAGGAGGCGACAGCAGTGTGTGATGGAGAAAATAGTAGCTTGCATGCCTCCATGCCGGACCTCGGTCGTTAGATCTCCCCACACAGTCAGTTCTGGGCCGTCCAAAACTTCTACAGGAAGTTTCCTGTAGAAATACAGAACTTCCTGTAGAAAGTCTTGTAGCTTCCTGTAGAAGACTAAACTGTGATCAAATCGTGCCCAGACCTTGGAGAAGATGAGTGTGTCTGGAGGGGGTGTTGGTGAGGTCACCTGGTAGCATAGTAAGGACCCTTGTCTTTGAGTTGAGGGACCTCTTTTCCTTCATAGAATACCTGCAACCTGCATGCATTGCCACATTGTGAACTTGCTGTCCCTGTTTTTTTTTTTTTTTTTTTTTTGAAAGACAGCAGGGGCGCCTCAATGAGGTTTTCACCCCTACCATCTGCCTTGGGAGCCTCAGAAAGGTTTTCACCCAAGGATCTTTATTTTTATTTTGATTTTTTTTTTTTTTTTTTTTAAGATCTTCAGGGTATGCCCAAAACAGAGGCAGAACCCTGATCTATGACCAGCACTGATTTTTCCACAGTTTTGATGAATTCTTGTCTTGAGAGAGGTTTCCTGTAGATCTTTAGTCGATGCCCATTGACAAGCATAGGGATGGCCTCCTCATCAATGGTCCGAATAAGAACAGATCCATTGTCATTACATTTTTCCACTGCATATGGTCCCAACCATCTGGTTCTCAGCTTCCCCTTGAAATCCTTATGCTTGGAATCATACAACAACGCCCAATCTCCCGACTGAAATTGCTTGTCATTGAGGTTTTGGTCATGCCACACCTTCCTCTGAAGTTGAACCACTTCTGAGTGGAGAAGGGCCTGCATTCGGTGCTCGTCCAATCCATTCAGCTGCAATAACCTTTCTTGTTGGGCATGGCTGAGATCCAGGTCCAGCTGAGCTGCCATCCTTAAGGTGTTGTATTCAAACTCAATTGACAGCAAAGCTTTCTTCCTATAGACCGGCTCATAAGGTGTGAATCCCGTTGTGGTCTTCCAGGTGGTGTTGTAAGCCCACGTGGCCTCAACTAGGCGATCTGCCCAATCTTTCCTACTGCTGCTCACCACCTTAGTCAAGATCCCTTCCAATGCTCTATTGGTGACTTTCACCTGCCCATTTGCTTGAGGATGATAGGGGGTGGAAGTCCTATGCTTGATTTTGTGATGAGCTAGTAGGTCTTCAATTAAGTTGGAGGTGAACTGGCTTCCTTGATCGGTGACTAGCTCTCTTGGGTAGCCAAATTTGTAGAAGATGTTTTCTCTTAAGAACTCGGCCACCTTTTCTTCTGTCATTGCTTTGATTGCCTTGGTTTCTGCCCACTTTGTCAGGTAGTTTGTGCACACAATGATGTAAGACCTCTGCCTCGAAGGAGGATTGATTGGACCCACAAAATCCATACCCCACTTCTCAAACGGCTCAGGAGTCACTTGAGGTTGGAGAGGCATTTCATCCCTTGGAGTCGGTTTCCCCATCCTTTGGCATCGGTCACACTGGTTGCTATACCTTCTGACATCTTGATGAAGCGTGGGCCAATAGTAGCTTGCCTGCAGGATTTTGAAGGCAGTCCTCTTTGCTGCAAAATGTCCTCCACAAGGCCCGTCATGACAGGTGAGGAGGATATCAAAGACTTCCTCCTCCCTTACACAATGCCTTAAGATCTGATCAGGGCCAAGCTTGAACAGGTTGCCCCCGATCCAAGTGAATGAGGCACTCTTTCTGACGATTCTGCTCTTTTCTCTTGAGGATAAGTGCGGAGGGAACTGTGCTGAAACAAGGTAGTTTGCTATATCAGCAAACCATGGAGAGAGTACTGAAATAGCAAACAGATGTTCATCGGGCATCTGGTCATCCACTGTTCCATCCTCATCTGCAGGTAAATCCAATCTAGACAAAAAGTCAGCAACAACATTTTCTTTACCTGGTTTGTCAACGATAGTCAAATCAAACTGCTGCAACAAAAGTAACCATCTAATAATACGAGCATTCACATCTGGTTTATTCATTAAATATCTAATTGCAGCATGATCAATATGTACAAATGTTTGATAGCCAGTGATATAATGTCGGAACTTGTTCAGTGCATGGACCACGGCCAAGAATTCTTTCTCAGTTACAGTGTAATTCAGTTCTGCCTTGGATAAGTTTTTGTTGACAAAGTTGATGGCATATGGAAGTTTTTGTTCAACTTGTCCTAAGGCTGCCCCTATGGCTTTGTTTGAGGCATCAATGTGGATGTGGAAAGGTAGGGCCCAGTTTGGACCTCTCAAGATTGGGGCAGACACCAACTTGTCCTTTAATTCATTCAGAGCCTTCTGACAATCATCAGTCCATTTAAACTCAACATCCTTTGCCAAGAGGCTAAACAATGGCGAGGCTAGCTTGCTGAAGTCTTTAATGAATCTCCTATAATACCCTGCTAATCCTAAGAAACTTCGAACATCTCTTACCTTCTGAGGGGGTGGAACCTTCTTGATGAGAGCAATTTTGTTAGGATCCACCCGTAACCCTTGGCAAGAAATGGTATGGCCTAACACGGTCCCTTCAGTCATCAAGAATTCACACTTTTCAGGACTAAGGGACAGGTTCATCTCAATGCACTTGGTTAGGACTTTTCCCAGATTGGACAATGCTTCCTGGAAGATGGACCCATAAGGAGTGAAGTCATCCATATAGATTTTCACCGAATCATGGACCAGCTCAAAAAAGATGCTCAAGACGGCTCTCTGGAAGGTGGCAGGAGCATTGCATAGTCCAAAGGGAAGAACTCGGTAAGCAAAGGTACCCCAAGGATCTTGGTCTTCCGGGCTGATTTGGATCTGGTTATACTCGCTAAACCCATCCAGGAAAGAGAAAAACTTCTTTCCTGCCAGTCCATCCAACACTTGATCTATGAAAGGTAGAGGAAAATGGTCTTTCTTGGTAGCTTTGTTCAGTTCTCGGTAGTCCACACAGATTCTCCACTTCCCATTTTTCTTGGGAACCAACACCAAAGGGGACACCCATTCACTATCCGAGATGGGGTAAATGAATCCGGCATCCAACAGTTTATGTAATTCCTCCTTGACGATGTCCTTAAGGGCTGGATTCATTCTCCTTTGGGGTTGCCTAACCGGTTTACAACCTTCTTTGATGTAGATGTGATGGGTACAGACCGAAGGATGGACTCCTTTCATCTCCTTATAGCTCCAAGCAAAAGCATCTAGATGACTGGTCAACAGACTACACAGCTCCTTTTCCTGGGAAGGAGATAGGGAGGAGCTGATCTTTAACGTTCTCTCAGGGCCGAACTCCACATTTTTGACTCTGAGAGTGACAGGGTTGGTCGCACAAAGGTCCAATAAGGTGCTGGCTTGGGCATCCTCCACCAATTCCTCTAAGGAGAATGCACTGGGAGGTGGAGTCTGGATCAAGGTCTCAATCAAATCATCCTCGGTTGGGAGGCCTCCCCTAGTGGTGTCTAGGGTGCACAAAGGTGCTGAGTACACCTCATCCTCTTCTCCTTCCTCCAACCAAAGTGGTAAGTCATGCTCTAATAAGGGTTGGGCAGGAGGGTACAGGACTAGCTGCTTGGACATAGGACCATTTTTGATGGTCATGTTTCCTGCACGGCAGCTTATGTAAGCATCTGCAGTGGCTAACCAAGGCCTTCCCAAAATAAGAGGGTATCCGGTAAGCTTTGCCTTTGGTTGCAGAACCAAGAAATCTGCAGGGTACTCCCAAGAGTCAACAGAGACCAAGACATCCTCTACAATCCCTTCGGGAGTCACGGTGGAGCGATCTGCTAGTTGTAGGACTGTCGAGGTCTTTCTCAAGGAACCATGAAGGTTGAGTTTGAGCATGGTATCTCTGGTCATCACATTAATGGCAGCCCCCAGATCAATCAACGTGTGAGGTATGATGGTGCATTGATGTGGACATCCACTACAGGACTCCCAGGATCCAGATACTTTGGGCAGATGGCCTGCCCTAACATAAGATCAGACAGTTGTCCTATGACATTGATGGTTGAAGCATCTCTTTTTCGCCTGCCTGGGTGTCTGAAACACTTAACCAGTTTGTTGTATATCGGTACATCTTTGATGGCTTGGAGAAGTGGTATTTTCACACACAACTGTTTGAGCTCTCCCAGAAGCTCATCCTCCTCTGGGTTGGGTTGTGTGGTGGCTGTTAGTCTCTCAGGAAAGGGTGGAATGGCCTTTGGTTCACTTTCCTGTTTATCTTCCTCGTCCTCTGGGGGAGGAGGTTGGCGATCCGGAAGAGTCTTTCCAGATCGCAGATTGATCTCCTGGATCTCCACAGCATAGGTAGGGCATGATGTTTCCCCAGTATATACCCGCTGGGCCTGTCTATTGTTGGGGTTCGGGTTCGGTTGAGCAGGCATTTGGGGTTGCCTTGGAGGAGCAGGAGGTAATGGTTGTGGTTTAGCCGGTGGTGGAGGCAAAATGGCAGGAGGAGTATTGTACTGGGGCCTCCACCCCGGTTGAGGTGCATTCCACTGAGGCTGCGGCTGGGCATGTGAGTGAAACGAAGGAGTAGTGGACTGAGTATGGTACTGAGGTGGGTAAGACCATGGAGGAGGTATAGACCAGGAAGGATGAACAGGGGGTCCCCAGGAAGGCATAGGAGCAGATTGGTTGGGGCTGTAATAGGTTTGGGGTGTCCCTTGCATCCCCTGTTGGTAAGGTCTAGGTCCATGTGGCCTTCTTTGGTTGAGGAAATAGAGAGGTTCAGTGGGCGCTTCTGTCCCTTGATACATGGCTTTAAGCCCAGGTAAGGTTGGACATTGGTTTGTGGGGTGGTCCTCCTCACAGACAAAGCATACCTCAACCGAATGTAATGGGCACTCGTTCTTAGGGTGTTTCCTTGTACACCTAGGGCAGAAGATAGCCAAAGCCCTCTCAGCTTCCTCTTTCTTCTGCTGGATTCAGAATGTATCAAGTTGCATGGTGATGGTCTGTCTCACCTCACTCTTGAGATCCTCTAATTGATTTGCAAACTCATGTTTGGAGAAAGGAATACCAGCTGAGAGGGGGTTTCCTCTACCTCTTTTCCGGGCTTCCCTAGAGTGGTTTCTAAACACAGTCTTTATGTCCTCATAAGGCAGTTGGTAAATATCTCCCCCAGCTAGCATGTGAAGGGTATCTAAGAGGTCTTCCGGGACTCCTCGGAGCAGGACCAACTTAAGAGATTCAGGGTCAAGTGTGCACCTGGCCCGTTTATAGCTAAGCTGGAACCTTTTCTCGTAATCCTCTAAAGGCTCATCATTCCCCATGGTCATCCGAAAGATTTCTCCCTTGGTTTCCTTGGACCTACAGTAGTCCTGGTATTTGGTATTGAAGGCTTGCTGCATCTGGGCCCAAGTGGTGATACTGTTCCCAGGTAAGCCCATGAACCAGCGTAATGCTGCATCCTTAAGGGTAGAGGGGAAGAGTTTCAGTTTTTGCTCATCTTCAGTATAGTCATAGGTTCGGCACAGGACGACAAACTCAAATAGGAAGGTATCAGGGTCTTCAGTAGTCAGTCCATGGAAGTGAGGTAAAGCGGAGGGGTTGATGTTCTTCATTTTCATGTCCCCATTGGTCCCTCGGATGGGGAAGGCACCCTCAATTCTCTCATCTTCTCCCCTATTGTCAGCCATAGCTTCAGATGGAGTGGTCTCTAACTCTTCTTCTGCTATAGGATCTTCGTATATCTCAGGAGGTTCACCTATAGGTTCTTCTAGATCACTGTCACCAAAGAAGAGAGAAGGGTGACTTAGTGATGTGGTGGGGGTGTTGGGTAAGAATTTGCCTGTTTTATCTCGGTTTCTACGAGGCATGAAATGAAAAGACTTCTGATTGCTTTTGTTTTTCTGGTACCTGCAAAACTAAAACAGATTGAACTGCAACTAACTATCTTGCTGAAATGGAAATGCAGAATTGAAATGAAAGCATGAAAGAACTAATCTATTTTGCTCAAATGAAATTGCAGGAATGAAATGCTAAGCTATGCTTTGCTGAATTGAAATGCTAATCTACGCTTGCAGGAATGAAATTGCGGAATTGAAATGTTAATCTATGAAAGCAGGAAATGTCTATGCTACTTTTGCAGAAAGGAAATTGCAGACTGGAAGTGAAATACTACTTAGCAGAAGGCGAGAGTAGGAAAGTAGAAGAAAAGCAACAATCACCAATACTCTGACGCTTCCCAGGCAACAACGCCAAAAATATGGTGGGCTCCAGTATTGTAGCAATAATGCTACAACTCCTGGAGCTTCCTTCTCTAATTTTATCAACCCGGTAGTTCGTAACAAACTTGGAAGCGACGGTGCTGTATGCACAAGTACTAGCTCTTGCCGCAGCTGTCACTTGGTCAGCTGGCACAAGTCCGCTAGGGCTCAAGCCAACTTCTATGAGCTCTTAGAAGAAGCTTTTTAACCGATGAACGAAAGCTAACTCAAAGGAAATTAACCTACTGCAGAAAGGAACTGAAAGCCAACAAGAAACACAAACCCTAGCAAACCCTAATTCTACCAGCTAGTCCTACTGATGCAAAGGTGGGAATGCAAACTACTGAAAGAGATGCCATTACTTCTAGGAAGGTGAGATGCATGTGTCTAGACTACTTTGATCTGAAGAGAACATATTTTTGTATTTTTGTTCAAGTTGTTGGAATTATTATGCATGTGCTTCTAACTGGATCTTTACTGTGCAGGGGTAGATCAAGGGGGAAATGCTTGGAAGAGGTCAGGAAGGCTCAGAGAGGGTCTAAGGAGTCCCTAACATCCTTTCAGAGAGTTTCACAAAGTTTGGATGCCAAGCAACCGTGTTTATGAGCTTCTACAGGAAATCTGCAGGGGTTCTATAGGATGTTCAGATTTTCTACAGGAAGTTCAGTAATTCCTACAGGATGTTCTACAATCGGATTTTTGGGTGATGGGTGAGTGGAAGAGGCTGCATGGATGGATAGGGAGGTAGGAGGGGAGTTTGTAATGACTCAGCGACAGAGAGATGAGATGAAGAGGGGGTGTGCAAAGTTGGGTTGTCTTAAAGAGGGCAGAGGGAATGGAAGGCCGAAGAAGGTAGAATAACGAGGGGAATAGAATAGTTGAGAGACAAGGGGTCTAATTGGGAGATGAGTAGTTGGCCTGGGCACGGCTTAGAAGGACAAGAGAGTGAGGGAGTAGCGCTGCACAGTGTAAACGAAACAAATCATCCACGTCCGGCACATAACCGAAATATTATTAACCTATTCTAACTGTTTAATAAAACCAATAAACAACAACGTTATTTCTAAGGAGAATCATGCATGGTACTGAAACAAAGAAACATTCCAAGAGATCTGAACGCATGGACACTTCTACAAACAAAAGTATTGCATCAAAGATTGCATGAACACGTAAACCAATGTTTTTGGGTGGGTAGCGCTGTCTGCAATTCCAGCCCCTAGAAAGAGGTGAAAATGAGTGTGCAGTCAACCCTTCTTTGGAACTTTTATTAACTCTAATCGGGTCACTCTATTCTAAACAGCTGAAGCAACTCTGTCTTATAAAACTGACCTACTGAACCACACCAAGAAATCTAACTCAGCAAACTGCGTTTCAATTGCATGTAAAGGAAAAAAACATAATGCTGAAAGAAAGATAACAATACAAAGGAAGGAGGCCTTAGGCTCTCAGGTTGGGCCCAACCCCGAGAGCTATGGCTCCTTTAAGAACTCAGAACTGAACTCAAATCTGCCTGCTTTCCATTAAAAGATAATAATCATAAGTCAAATAACATGCCAATAATGGCTACAAAAGAGCAAAACAGAGCTAGCAGCTCGTAGTCCAGAATGTGCAACAATGTTTCAAAAAGTCCTTTTCGAAGGCTAAAGCCCTATCATTTATACATCTCGAGGCCCCAAGCTGGCCTCCTAAATCAGTGGGGCTTGGCTGACCAAACTAAGAGTGAACTGCTGCTTCCTCAAAATCCGTTTGGCTGTCTTTAAATTCGGTTGTGGTGGCTGCTGGAGCTCAGAGTTGGGGGTGAAGATCCCGAGGAAGGTCATTTAATGCTCTGGACAACCCTCCTACGGATCCTCAACCCCATCTTGGCTATCTTCTGTCCTTATCTGCTCAGTTTTGTTCCAATCATGTGTCAAAAAACCTGAAATGAACACGTGTTAGCCACCTAGGAATAATGACTGCCCTTATTCGTACAAATGACATAAACATACTAAAAAATGATGCATAAGTTATGAAAAATGAAGGATTGAGCAAAGGTAGTTAGGCCAAATGAGCCCAAAATGTTACCAAATTTGGGGCTCATCGGTTGCATTCAAGAGACAGTAGACCCGAAGGACAAACGGACAACCTCGAGCAGTGAAGAGCATTTATCAGGCATGGAGTTTGATCCATTATTCATTCCAGCTGCCAGAGAAGGATTTCAGAATATCGGAAAAGGCCGATTTGTCCATTAAGGCTCTGAGAATTACAACAAAGGCCCATTTCATGTTGTAAATGTGGTTGGTGGTCATTTATTGACACCTCCACGCATAGTAGCAGAGATATTTTGTAACCAACCTCTATATATATTCAGAAGACCGAATGTAATAGGTTGATGAGTGTTGGATGACTGTTATCTTGCTGTAAGCTTCAACTTCTGGAGACTGTAACTGTTATGATACACGCAGCGTCTGGTTTTCATTTCCAGCTAATGCAAGCTTATTTTGTTGTTAATTGCTCACTATCCACTTCTTCTTCTTGTTCCAGGCTGTGCCTGTTTTGGATTTATTCATGTGCTGTTAATGTTTAGCATTAGAGGGGTTGTCATCCCACCTCTGTGTTAGGATTTAGCATGTATCATTGAATTTGTTTGTAGGTTTCTGTTGTTTTAATGCCAGAGAGCTGTCATCCTGTTTGTGTATTAGAAAACAGAATTTACAAACCTTTTAACTGGTTACAACTGGCCATCACAGGGTCCTGTGCATCTGCTGGTGTGGTCAGTCTTCTCCATCACCACATTTTGTTTAAACTGTGAGTAATTGGTGGTTAAAAGCCTTGTAGCCTGGGGGTGTTCACCCATGTCTGGGGTCAATCATAGTAGAAGTGGTTATCTGGCTTGAATATGCAGCATATGCCTCATTCATCCATCATTTATCCAACTTTTTGTTGAATTTGTGATGTTCCCGAGCATCACTGATATACAACCTGGGTGAGTTTCTTGGGGTGATAACAATACCATTGTGGAAACTCTGCATTCCACAAACTGAGAGGATAAAGATAATTAGGGAAGCACACACTTCTCTGATATTAGGTCACTTTGGGGTAAGAAAAACAGTTGCACAGCTGCAAAGATTCTGCTATTGGCCGAAAATGAATGACACAATTTCTAGATATGTAAGAGGGTGTGCCATGTGTGCTAAAAGCAAGCCCAACAATAGAAAACAAGGCTTGTACACTCCATTGCCAGATCCTTCTCACCCTTGGGAAAGTGTTTCCATGGATTTTGTTGGAGGACCACCTAAATCTAGGAAAGGTCATGACTATCTATATGTTGTTGTGGATAGGTTCAGCAAAATGTGTATTTTGATACCTTGTAGTAAACAGATCACAGTTGAACAAACTGCAAAATTGTTCTTTGAACATGTATGGGTTCATTTTGGATTACTCACTTCCATTGTATCTGATCGAGACACCCGATTTGTGGGGAAGTTTTGGTCTAGTTTGTGGGAACGGATGGACACCAAGTTAAAGAAAAGCACAACTTTTCATCCACAAACAGATGGCCAGACAGAAGTAGTAAACAGGACTGTGATCCAGTTACTGAGAGGTTATTGCAATAAACATCCTAAGCTTTGGGATGAACACTTGTGTTATGTGCAACATGCTTACAATAGAGCCAAACACTCTTCTACACAGAGATCTCCTTTTGAGACCTACTTTGGTTTCACACCAAGGTCTCCTTTGGATTTTGTCTTTGGTAAAGACACCATGGTTGATGGACACAGTGATGTGGACAAGGCAACGGGTCATTGAATAGATCCAGGAGATCCATCAGGCAGTACAGGAACAGCTGGAAAAGAGCCAGGCCAAGTACAAGGCTAGGCATGATAAGCATCGGATGGAGCATAGTTTTCAAGTTGGAGACCAAGTCTGGCTGTATATCAGCAAGGACAGGATGCAAGGTGAAGGTAAAAATCTAAAGCCTATCAGGTATGGACCTTTTAGAATACTTGAGAAAATTGGTGAAAATGCTTTTCGCCTTGATCTACCAGCTTACATGCACATCTACTCAGTGGCAAATGCAGATTGTTTGAGATTGTTTGAACCTTCAATGATTGAGGACCCTAAAGAGCAAAGTCATTTGCCTTCTATTGATGACCTGCTACCTGAATACCTCAATGAGTTGCAGGAAGACACCGTGTTGCATAGGAAGGTGAGGACAACGTGTAGGGGAGATGTCGAGTACCTCAGGATTGGGCTCAAAGGTTCAAAGCCGAGCAACGCAAAGTGGATTGAGATTGGACAAGTGAAGAAACAATATCCTCACTTAGTCGATGCTTGAAAACCAAATTTTGGTGGTCCAAAAGCTTTTCTGTAGGGAGGCCGTGATCCAAATTGGATCCATAGAAAGACAAGAACCATGACTGAATCAGGTCAAATAGATCTCTAAGGAAATCCAAAACAGTATAAAAAACACCCTGAACCAGTGGCAATGGCAGCCGACGTGGAACGACGAGGGCCTTGGTCAAAGCACGCTGACTGAGGCTCATGGAGACCGCGCAGGAGGCCAAAGTAGCCCCTCGAAGCCCCGGAATGGGAAAAGGAAGAGGTTTTGATAGGCGAACAGGGCCCTAAAGGGGGAGCCCGAGCACTCGGTCACATCGGGAGCCAGGAAACCGCGGGCGGAAAAAGCGAAAAACGCTAACGTACGAAGGTGGGACCCGCGCACTGGAAAACCGGCGGTATTGATCGAGGTGCCCTTAAACGGTAAGAGGTTTTGGACAGGAGCAGAGTGATTCCATACACTGATCGATGCGTGGCAGGCGGAGGTGAGAGAAAACCGCCGTTGATCGCGCACTATCGGTCGAGCAAGTCAACCGCGCGAAACATGCGTATGGCGTCGGATCTGGAGGGCCCAGATCGGACAATTGAGATTGCACCCGCTGGAAAGAAGCGAAAACGACAGGGAATTAAGCCGCGTTCTAAAGGGATTTGGAATCCATTTGACCGCCATGGTGGAGGAGAACGCATCCACGACGTAACTGAAGAAACGAACCGACGAAGCATGCTGGCACCATGTAGAGGAGGACAAGTGGCCACTCCCTGGGCGTTCATGATGATGCCGAATGCAGGGAACTCTAAGTGCAGCTGCAGAAGGTGAATCGACACAAGTGGAAGAGGAACTGAACAGGCATAGGGATCGAATGGCTAAAGCCATGAACAGAGACAGTCGAATTAGACAGAATTGGAGTCAGAATTGAGAAGATTCTAAGCGACCAAGAGAGGCAGTGAACAGTGAACCCTGAGAGGAGGACTGAACACAGAGGACAGTAAAGCCAAGCAGAAGAGACAGAGGGTCGAGCTGACTGTAGGCAACATCGAGCACCAGAGAGCTTAAAGATTCAAGCCTTCCAATAGAGGAATATGTCTGGACTAAACATCACATTTGGCTCTTTCCACTGTAGACCAAGAGGTCATAGAGCTTGTAGGAAGAAGAAGAGTCTGTGTACTTAAAGTGGCTTGGGGAATCCAAGGACCACCCTGCCAAGCAAAATCTGCTTCAGGAGAACTCATATTGAGTCCTTGTATTGTAATTTCTCTGCTGAAAGACACAATAAAACAAGGCCACCACTAAAGCTGGACCAGAGACGTAGCCCTGGAGAATAGGGTGAACTCCTTATTAAAATTGTTTGTGTCTTTGTGTTTCTTACTTTATTTCTCTGCTGTCTCTCCATTTTATTGTCTATGTATTGGCAATCTGATCGATCTGTTGTTTCGATAACATAGAACACACACTAGCACATGAGTCTGTAATGCCTTTAGTTTCATAAATATTTTAACTGATGGCACTCATAGGGTGAATATCAGACCAGTTCAATGTGCCGACTGCTCCTAGATGTGATGTGGGATGTCATAGCTGCAAGGTTGATGTGAGGAATGAGATTTGTGGTGTTCGATTGATGATTTTTTATAACATCAAGGTTGTGACGCACATGCCACAAATATAGGGAAAACGACATTTGGTGGGAGGTTTCTGAAGTGATCCATGTATGTAACCTCCAACTACTAAAAATATATCCTTGAAACAAGGGATGCCTTTGCATGCTCCCTTGGGAGAAGCAACCCATGCATGCAAGTCTGTTTTGCTCGGTCCTGGAGGGAATTGGTCAACTCAACTGCACATGTAAGAGGTTGTTCGACTGCTTGAAGGAAATGCACATTTCTGGCTGGGCTGACTACCCAGGAGATTTGTGCAGTTTTTGGGCAAAGCAGCTGACTGCTGCCCAGATTTGCACAAATTTTGGGTTGAGCAGCCCCGCTGGGGAAAATTGCGCAATTCCCCTGGGAGTGTTCACTGACAGAATTGCGCAATTTTGGAGTCCAGCAAGCTGCCAGTTAGGATTGCGCAATATCTGGAGGGAAGGCTGGTTTCCCTTCAAAATTGCACAATTTCTTGGGGGAGCTGCTTACCCTACAACTGGACCAAGTCTGGGTGATCATACTGTGAGGGAAATGCATTGAGCTATGATCGACAGGTTGCCTTTGTGCAAGAAAAACACTGAAGCTTGTGTACTTGACGAAGCAAGACAAGATGCTATGCAAGGTTGGTAGGGAGGCTCCAAAAAAGGCTAAGGAAAAATTTTGGAGGGTGGTTATAGCCACTACAACAGGTCCTAAGGTAACGCCATCATCATTTGGTAGCATGATAGGTCTAACCGCCTCCTCCCACATTTACCCACTTTCACTGTTCTGTCTGTCGGGGTAAACATGAGCTAAGGGTCACTATGATAAGACTCAACCTTTTATATGACCTGAAGGAAATGGAGTTGATAACTTAATACCTTATTGACTTCCCTTAAGTGTTATAGGACCTCCAAGAGCTGCCCAGCCACTCTAGGTGTCCAACCCCTGAGCTAACACTCTTTTTCATTTTCTTGGGTTCTCAGTCACTCCCTTGACAAGGCCTCCAAGTGACCGTAAGCCTCCAACCGCTCCCATAGTCCTGCTTCCCAACAAATATGGACTTTTCTAGCCAGTTCTAAGCTAATGACCTTGAATTCTGAGCCACTTTTTCAAGGCTAAGACTCAAGCCTCTGCCCAGAACTCAATGAAACTTCTAGAACTGATGAATAACGCATAAACAAATCTTCTAAACCAAGAAATTGAGTAAGGACTTGACCCAACCAGGAAGGACATTCCATCAAACACATGGTAAACATGCAACCTACAGGTCATGAATGCATATCTGAACATAAATATTTGAAACTTATATGAGGCTTACCAAGAAGGACTAATGTCTTCTCACAATAGTTGTCATAACACCAATTAGGTTATGCATTCATTAACCAAACATTCATTAATTAAAATGTAATAAGAGCCATACTTAGATTTATCATATAACTAGTAGATAACAATAATAGAACAACCATTAAAGCCACATAATAACAAGTACAGGTACTCATCAAATACAAGAGAAACTTAGCTCTTATTAACCGTATGCAAAATCCAACCAACTCAGGGACTTTCACGTACCACCTGACCATAGATTGGGCTGAACCAAATCTTTCTTTCAACCAATCACCCCTGTGTTGTATTCCAAGCATGAATGTGAGATCTCATGGGATAAGCCAATCCCTAAAAAAGCAAGGGAATCCAGAGGTTAAACCACCTCCACCCTCCCCATACTGTGATCACACCTAAACCGGCCCCAAGATCACAAAACAAAATTGAGCATGGATGCCTTAGAATTCCTTCACCATCCCTTAAGGAATTTTCTTGTCTCCACGCACCTATTGAGGGCTTCCCACAGAAAGCCATCTCTACCCCCAACCCTTGGGATTTTCCTAAGACCACCTCACCTAGGTCCAAAAAATTTCGGCAATCCAAAGCTCAACGAAGAAAGAATCCCATCACACCATGCCTATCCGGAAATTGCAAGGCAAGGCTAAAACCATTGTTGAAACCCGGCAAAACCCATGCCAATGATAACAAGAGAACCAAATACACACATGCACATACCATGCATGCCAAAACCAACCAGGAAATCACACATGCAACCTACTACCTGTAAGTATTCTTGTTGAAGCTGCTTGATCCAACCTTTACTTGCTTGATCCTTGCTTTTATTTGCTTTCCTTGTCCTTCCTTTGCTTGCTTGCTATCCTTCTCCTCTCGGTCCGCTTCTCCTCTCTGAGACTAATTCTAAAATAAAACTAACAAAAGGCCCCAAAATGATGCTCTGATGTCTTTTTATTATTGATGTCTCTAATTTCTTCATTTTTCCTCTATTTTCCTTCAATTTCATCCTCACATGCAAATTGTGACCTTTCACCTTTATTTTCTCCTAATTTCCTTTATCTTCATAAATAAAGTACCAATAATTCCTTTTCACGTTTTCAAAGCCTTTGTCATTGTCTTTGCCAATTTCCCCTTAGCCATAACAAATAATAAGTGATGCCCACTATGATATTTTTCCCAACATTTAGCTTGGAATACATGTCCCATGACCTTGGTCATATTTTGCCTTTATTAAATTTATTACATGATTTTTAACTGGGGGGTATTACAGACCCCTCCCCCTTAAGGGAACACCGTCCTCGGCATTCTATGACACCTACAACCAGCGAAACCACTTAAAACCAAAACATATTGTTCGTGGAGCTTTATAACTCAACTCGTTGCAGTATTTACAATGAACATGTTCAAAAGCAAAACCATCATGAAAAACATGACAACATGATAACCATATTGCTTATTGGAGCTTTATAACACAGCTCATTGCGGTATTTACAATAGAAACCATACATAAATATGTACAAATACTAAAATTTCATTTGCCTCCACTGACAAACAATGAAGGGTACATAACCCACATCTAATAAGTCATCTCCCATGTAGCTTCTATTGGAAATAATACTGAGAGGGGGGGGGGGGGGGGTGAATCAGTATTAGCAAGTCAATAATTTTTCATTTCCATAATCAGATTCATATACGCTACTTCAGTTAATGGAACTTGCGTGTATACACAACTGTGTTTAAGGCAACTAGCGTATATCCTGTAGACTTATGATTCAGTTAATTCTTCATATGTTGATCTTTAATCAGTGCATCAAACCCATATAAATAGTAACCAGGTGCAGTAAAAACAGAACAGACAATCACACACAAGAACACAAGATATAAGGTGGAAACCCAATGTGGGTGAAAACCACCCGCTACAATCGTCTCTATCTGCCTTTTAAATTAGAAACTTCTTTTTACAATTTTTGTATTGGTGCATTCTTATACCAGTACGCAGGCTTCTACCTGCAGAAGGCTACAACCTTCTCTCGTTCTCCAACTTCTCCTGGAAGGGAGCTACAACCCCCTAGCTTTTGTACTAGTTGATATGATTACTAGTACGTAGGTGCCGGCCTACAAAAGGCTACAACCTTCTCTTTTATTCCAGGGACCATGTTTCATAAATTTTCAGATTGGATCCATCAATAGCATCATTCAATCATAAAATATATCTGCATAAACCAATCTCCTTTACAACTGAATCAACCAATCACTTTGACAATGCTTCAATCTGATATTTCAAAATGTTGTAACCAGAATACAGTAACCAGAACCCAGAACACTGCAACAACAAACGGAAGCAGCTAAAACATATTTTATGAGATATATGCTACTTCAATGTGTCGAATCTACGTGCATACGCTCTTTTCTCACAGCGAACCTGTGTACATATCTGCAAATCAAATTTAAGATGTATACACTGTTTTGATATGCAAAACCAGCGTGTATACGCGGATTTTCTAAAGTGAACCTGCGTACAGATCTGTAAATGATGATTTAAACTTTACAACAATTTCAGACTTCAGTTATACCCAGATCATCATATTTAGAGACTACAACACGCGCCAATTATTCAGATAAATGATCAAAACCACATAAAGATACTTCACTTCAAGCCTCAAGATCTTGACCCATCATTAGATCTTATCCTTCATCAAGCGCTAATGTTCATCCTTGGTTCAGATCCAGCTATGCACCATAACCCAATAACCTGTATACTAGATCTTGCTCTTCATCAGATATTCAATTCTTGAATACATTTGCCTAATGATCTTCTCCTCCTTTTGAATACTAGGCCTTGCTTAATACCATGGGCCAAAACCACTTAGGACCAATACCTTGGACCAAATACCTGGGGTCAACACTTCGGACCAGATACCTTGGACCAATACCATGGATCAAAATACCATGGACCAAATACCACGGACCAAGACTTAGTTTTCCAACATGTACGCGCCTTTCCCTCTGTGAAAGTGCGTGTGTACGTTATATGGTCTTTTTGGTCTGCTAACCTGTGTATACACGCGGTTTGGTTAATGGGGAACCTGCGTATACCTCTCTTTCTTCATTCTGTAGGTCTGGATTGTGATCTGTCATCTAAGTGAGTTGCTATCAAGGACAACACTTGTGTCATAGTGCCAAATCTGTGTCATAATGCCAACAATCTCCCCCTTTGGACTTGATGGCAACCCCAAGTCACTCTCCCCCTTTGTCATCAAGGGCAAAGGATTATGCTCCCCCTGAGTTCATGCTGAATTCTCTGATATGCTGAAGTGTGCTGATTGAGCTCCATGCTCCCCCTGAATATAAGCAAGGTCTACAAAAAGATGTTCTAAAAAAATGACCTTCCTATCACTAATGACTCATACATACATCCATCTCCCAACCAAGTTTGACTCATCCACCCAACCAAGTGGGGATATACCAATTTTTTATACATGTCAAAACAAGAACATTACATCATCCATCCCATGCATAGTGGGGTAACAAAATAGGTCGTTTCATGACCTTTACATTAAAAGATATACATGACATAAATAACAGAGATCAAATATCCGAAAGGAGACCATGATAGTCATCAGCAACTATCATCAATAGCATCTGTCAATCAACATCCAGACCAGCAACCATGTTCTCCCCCTGAACCTGTTCCACCTGAATAAAAAACAACTGTGTGAATGTGTACCAAGATCTTCTAAGATAATGCCAACAATGTCCCTGAACCTGTGCCAGATGATCACTGTCAGACCCATATCAGACTCCTTTCATCCTGAGTCTGGCCCACTGCTTTTCTTTAAACCAACATATATGCGACTGTATCTGCAGAAACCAACGTATGTACGCGACTACGCTTCATGAAACTCACGTATAACCACTTTCCTCTAAAACAGATAAGTTTTAACAGTAGGATGATGCATCAACTACTCCCAGCTTCTGTTTGAGATATTCAAATGTCTCTCTGGGCAGTGGTTTGGTGAATATATCAACAACCTGTTCTTTAGAGGGAACATACTCCAATTTGACCTTTTGTTCAAGCACTTGTTCACATAGAAAATGATATTTGATGGGTATGTGCTTGGTCTTGGAATGAATGACTAGATTCTTTGAAATACTGATGGCACTTGTATTATCACATAGAATGGAAATGGGTGGAGTACATGTGATCTAAATGTCTTGCAATGTTTGCATCATCTAAAGGAGTTGTGTGCAGAAAGATGCAGCAGCCACATATTCTACTTCAGCTGTAGATAATGCAATTGAAATTTGTTTCTTGTTGAACCAAGACACTAATCTAGAACCCATATAGAATGCACCACCACTAGTGCTTTTTCTATCATCAACGCTTCCTGCCAAATTTGCATCTGTATATGCATGGAGTGTAAGATCTATATCTCTAGGATACCGTAAACCAAAATTCTATGTTCCTTGAAGATATTTGAAAATCCTTTTGACTACCTGAAGATGTGATTCCTTTGGATTTGCTTGGAATCTTCCAACTATTCCTACTACATGCATGATGTCTGGTCGGGTACCTGTTAGATAAAGCAGACTGCTAATCATGGATCTGTAAGTCAGTTGATGTACTGCTGCTGATTCATCATTTGAGCTGAGACTGCATCCTGTTACCATTAGGGTACATATTGGTTTAAAATCTTCCATCTCGTATTTTTTCAAGATCTGTTTGAGATATTTGGTTTGTGACAGAAAAATACCATCTTTATTTTGTTGAACTTGTAGACCAAGAAAATATGTAAGCTCACCAAGCAGGGACATTTCAAATTCTTGCTACATTACCGAAGCAAAATTCCGAATCATGGCTTCTTCATTGCTACCAAAAATGATATCATCAACATACACAACAAGAATTAGCAATTTATTATTGTCAATCTTTGTATATAAATTGCTATCAGCTGATCCTTTTGAAAAACCTTGTTGATGGAGATATTTGTCAAGACGGTAATACTAGGGCCTTGGAGCTTGCTTTAGACCATAGAGAGCCTTTCTAAGTCTGCATACAAGTTTTGCATCATTTCCAAGAATGAACCTGTTTGGTTGCTCAATATAGACTTCTTCTTCTAAGTCTCCATTAAGAAAAGCAGATTGTACATCCATTTGGTATACTTTGAATTTCTGAAAACTAGAAAGAGCAAGGAACATTCTTATAGCTTCAAGCCTAGCAACAGGTGCAAAAGTTTCTTCAAAATCTATACCTTCTTGTTGAGCATATCCTTTACAAACAAGTCTGGCCTTGTTTCTAATAACTTCTCCATTTTCATTCAGCTTGTTTTCGAATATCCATTTAGTTCCTATGATATTCTTATCATGAGGTCTAGGAACTAATTCCCAAGTATTATTCTTTTCAATTTCCTCAAGTTCTTCATTCATGGCTTTGACCCAACATTCATCTTTTCATGCTTCACTTACATTTTGAGGTTCGGTGGAGGATAACAATGCTAGATAGCTTGAAGCTTCTGTAATAGTTCTTCTTGTCTGCACACCTGCCTCTTTCTGTCCCAAAATTTGAGTCTCTGGATGATTTTCCTGAACATACCTAGACGGAGTCTTTTCATCTACCGTTATCTCTTCTTCTGGCGCTTCATTGGTTTCTTCTACAGAATTAGTCTGATTTGATGTGGAAGGATAATCCTAATCTTCTTCATAATCTTCGTTTTTTATTTTCTTTGGATTTTTGCATGCTTCATCAACCACAACATCAATACTTTCAATAATCTTCCCAAGTCTTTTATTATAACATTTATATCCTTTACTTCGGGAAGAGTAACTAGGGAGAATACCTTCATCTGCTCTCGGTTCAAAATTACCAAGTTTTTCATTAGTCCTTTTGATGTAACATTTTCTTCCAAAATCATTGAAGTATTTTACAGTAGGAGTCTTACCATACCAAAGTTCATGTGGAGTTTGAGTGTTGTTTACCTGAACATTTGTTTTGTTGAGAATAGTGACGGCAGCGAATGTAGCTTCACCCCAGAAGGTTGCAGGAGTTCCAGACACATCTAGCATGACATGAGCCATTTGTTGAACAGTTTTGTTCATCCTTTCTACCACTTCATTTTGCTGAGGAGTCCTTGCTGTGGAGAATTGTCTTTTTATTCCATGTTCTTCACAAAGTCAAAGAATTCATCCGAGGTAAATTCCCCTCCTCGATCAGATCTGAGGCATTTGATTTTGCGATTTGATTCATTTTCAACCAAAGCTTTGAAGGCTTTGAATTTTTCAAATGCTTCATCTTTATGCTTTAGAAGTCCTATCCAACACATTCTGGGAAAATCATCAATGAACAATATAAAGTATTCTTCTCCACGAGGTGACTTTTCCCTTGATGGTCCACATAAATCAGTATGAACTAGTTCAAGAGGCTTACTAGCCGATCCTTCCTTTTCAGGGAAGTGCGACCTGGTTTGCTTACCAAATTGACATGATTTTCATATTGTATTTTCTGGAATGCTGATGTTAGGAAGATCACGAACAACTTGGAATTTGCATGCTTTACTTATTTGAGAGAAGCTTAGATGCCCCAATCTTCTGTGCCATAGCCAGTGTTCATCATTTTTGCTTAGATAGCACTGTTGTTGTCCTTCCTTGAGTATGTATAAGTTATTTGGAGTTGTTATACCTTTGATCACGGTTTCACCTGTATCAAGCTCACAAACAATGCGTCCATTTGATCGAAATACTACTTCATTTCCTTGATCACACATTTGATTGACACTCAACAGGTTATGCTTTAGACCATCAACATACATAACATTCCCAGCTTTGACTTTTTCTTTTAAGAGAACAGAGCCTTTACCTTTTATGACAGCAGGAGTGTCATTTCCAAATGAGACCTTCTTTTCCTTTTCTAAGGCATTATATGATTGAAGTTTTTCTTTGTCACCTGTCATGTGTTTTGAGCATCCACTGTTGATGTACCACTAATTTTCTTGTCCTTTTGCATACAAGGCTATACCACATCTTTCTGTTTGTGGTTCTTTCTTTCTCCATATTTTTGGACTTAATGAAGTTTGCTCCTTCTGAGATGTTTGCCGAAATTTACTCTTGCACTCAGATTCTCATGACCGAAGTTGTTGCAGATAAAGCATTCTATTTCATTTTCAAGAAGAGAAAAGTTATTGTAGGTCTATTTCATGATCCCTGTCACATTGATTTCGTGCTTCTCTAGTCATGATGGTCTTGTAAGCAGCACATTGAGCAACTTTGTGTCCAAAGTTATGACATGAAAAACATTGGCCATTAAAGAAGTTCCTGCGATTATCGAGTCTACTGACCTGGTGATTGTAGTTTCTATTCATTCTTAAAGCAGATTGAGTATGATTTACCTGAGGTTGGTTGTAGCTTCTATTCACCCTTGAAGTAAATTGAGCATGATTTACCTGGTGATCTGCTTTATGCCTTTGCTGACGATTGTCAACCTGTTCACTGCTCTTTGCTGCATCAAGATAGCTTTTAGTGGAGTTTGACGGCTTCTGTGCTTGAGATGCTTCTTCAGTATATCCAAGACCTGTCTTTATCAGAGGAGAACACTGCACTTTGATAATTTCATTTAATGTTTCTGATCCCTTAGCAAATCTAACATTGAGAGATTTTGTTTTCTCAATATCCTTTCTTAGACCCACAATTTCACATTCTAGGTTTTCATTGTGTTTTTCTCTTTTAGCAAGTTGGAATGTCAAAGTATCTATAATCATATACTTTTCTTCTAAACAAATTTTGAGTTTAGAGATTTCTTCATAAAGATCATCTTCATCTAAAGCATCCAAGAAATCATCATCTTCAAAAGCCATCAGAAGTCTATAGTCATTACTATTTTCATCTTCATCACTATTTGATAAACCATCACTATCTTCATGTGTATAGTAGCTCTTCTTACTTACACTTTGTTTTCTATTCCATTTTGCTGATTCTTTACCTTTATCAAGCTTATCTTTATGAGGACATTTGGCAGCATAATGACCGACTCTTCCACAAGCAAAACATTTGAAAGGTAGTTTACCTCTGAATCTTTCGGAACCCCGTTGAAGGTTTTTGACAAAGTTTGCTTCTTCCTCTCCTTCTGAAATATGTCCTGATTCATTGAGTTCTTCTCTTCTTGAAGCTTTAAATGCGGCTTCTCTCATATCTGATGGACCTCCTTTTCTCATTTCGAAAGCAGTTAAGATTCCGTGCAGCTGTGTCATAGTAATAGTATGAAGATCCTGCTTTTCTTCTATGGTAGATACTTTTGATTCAAACTTAGTAGACAAGGATCTTAAAACCTTTTCAACTAAAGTAACTTCTTTTATCTCTTCACCCAAATTCTTCATGCAATTAACAATCTCATCTATATGTAAGAAGTAACTAGCTATACTTTTATCATTGTGCATTTTGAGAGTTTCATATTGAATTTTAAGAGTTTGCAGTTTTGCACGTTTTACGTGAGTGTCTCCTTCATAGCTTAGAAATATCTTGTCCCATATTTCTTTGGTGGATTTGAGCTGCATAACTTTGACAAATTCTTATTGTGACAAACTCCCTAATAATGTATTAACAGCCTTGGCATTGGTTTCATATTGCTTTTTACCTGCCACATCTGTAGCAATCGCTGATGGAAATGTATATCCTCCTTCGACAATTTCCCAGACATCTGTTCCAATAGATTGAAGATAGGTTGTGGTTCTTACCTTCCAATAAACGAAGTTGCTCCCATCAAAGATTGTTGGTCTGATGGATCCCTCTCTTTCGTGGTTACTCATGATGATGGATCTTCCTTCAAGCGATCAAGCTTCTTCTGAAGGACCTGCTCTGATACCAATTGTTGGAAGTAACATTGAGAGGGGGAGGGGCGTGAATCAGTATTAGCAAGTCAATAATTTTTCATTTCCATAATCAAATTCATATATGCTACTTCAGTTAATGGAACTTGCGTGTATACGCAACTGTGTTTAAGGAAACTAGCGTATATCCTGTAGACTTATGATTCAGTTAATTCTTCATATGTTAATCTTTAATCAGTTCATCAAAACCATATAAACAGTAACCAGGTGCAGTAAAAACATAACAGACAATCACACACAAGAACACAAGATATAAGGTAGAAACCCAATGTGGGTGAAAACCACCTGCTGCAATCGTCTCTATCTGCCTTTTAAATTAGAAACTTCTTTTTATAATTTTTGTATTGGTGCAGTCTTATACTAGTACACAGGCTTCTACCTGCAGAAGGCTACAACCTTCTCTCGTTCTCCAGCTTCTCCTGGAAGGGAGCTACAAACCCCTAGCTCTTGTACTAGCTGATATGATTACTAGTATGTAGGTGCCAGCCTACAGAAGGCTACAACCTTTGCTTTTCTTCCAGGTACCACGTTTCATAAATTTTCAAACTGGATCCATCAATAGCATCATTCAATCATCAAATATTTCTGCATAAACCAATCTCCTTCACAACTGAATCAACCAAACACTTTGACAACCCTTCAATCTGATCTTTCAGAATGCTGTAACCAGAACCCAAGCCAGAACCCAGAGCACTACAACAGCAAACAGAAGCAAAACATATTTTATGAGATATACACTACTTCAATGTGTCGAACCTGTGTGCATACACTCTTTTCTCAAAGCGAACTTGCGTACATATCTGCAAATCAAATTTAAGATGTATACGCTATTTTGATATGCAGAACCAACGTGTATATGCGGATTTTCTAAAGTGAATCTACGTACAGATCTGTAAATGATGATTTAAACTTTACAACAATTTCAGACTTCAGTTATACCCAGATCATCATATTTAGAGACTACAATATGCACCAGTTATTCAGATAAATGATCAAAACCACATAAAGATACTTCACTTCAAGCCTTAAGATCTTGACCCATCATTAGATCTTATCCTTCATCAAGTGCTAAGGTTCATCCTTGGTTTAGATCCAGCTATGCACCATAACCCAATAACCTGTATACTAAATCTTACTCTTCATCAGATATTCAATTCTTGAGTACATTTGCCTAATGATCTTATCCTCCTTTTATAGTCTTAGGCCTTGCTCAATACCATGGACCAAAACCACTTAGGACCAATTCCTTGGACCAAATACCTGGGGTCAACACTTTGGACTAGATACCTTGGACCAATACCATGGATCAAAATACCATGGACCAAATACCACGGACCAAGACTTAGTTTTCCAACATGTATGCACCTTTCCTTCTGTGAAAGTGCGTGTGCACGTTATATGCTCCTTTTGGTCTGCTAACCCGCGTGTACACGCGGCTTGGTTAATGGGGAACCTGCGTATACCTCTCTTTCTTCATTCTGTAAGTCTGAATTGTGATCTGTCATCTGAGTGAGTTGCCATCAAGGACAACACCTGTGTCATAATGCCAACAATCTCCCCCTTTGGACTTGATGGCAACCCCAAGTCACTCTCCCCCTTTGTCATCAAGGGCAAAGGGTTATGCTCCCCGTGAGTTCATGCTGAATTCTCTGATATGCTAAACTGTGATGATTGAGCTCCATGCTCCCCCTAAATATAAGCAAGGTCTACAAAAATATGTTCTAAAAGAATGACCTTCCTATCACCAATGACTCATACATACATCCATCTCCCAACCAAGTTTGACTCATCCACCCAACCAAGTGGGGATATCCCAATTGTTTATACATGTCAAAACAAGAACATTACATCATCCATCCCATGCATAGTGGGGTAACAAAATAGGTCGTTTTACATTAAAAGATATACATGACATATATAACGAAGACCAAATATCTGAAACAAGACCATGATAGTCATCAGCAACATCTGTCAATCAACATCCAGACCAGCAACCATGTTCTCCCCCTGAACCTGTTCCACCTGAATCAAATACAATTGTGTGAATGTGTACCAAGATCTTCTAAGATAATGCCAACAATGTCCCTGAACCTGTGCGAGATGATCACTGTTAGACCCATATCATACTCCTTTCATCCTGAGTCTGGTCCACTACTTTTCTTTAAACCAACATATATGCGATTGTATCCGCAGAAACCAGCGTATGTACGCGACTACGCTTCATGAAACTCCCGTGTAACCACTTTCCTCTGAAATAGATAAGTTTTAAGCACAAGATGATGTATCAACTACTCCCAGCTTCTGTTTGAGATATTCAAATGTCTCTCTGGGCACTAGTTTGGTGAATATATTAGCAACCTGTCCTTTGGAGGGAACATACTCGAATTTGACCTTTTGTTCAAGCACTTGTTCATGTAGAAAATGATATTTGATGGGTATGTGCTTGGTCTTGGAATGCATGACTAGATTCTTTGAAATACTGATGGCACTTGTATTATCACATAGAATGGAAATGGGTGGAGTACATGTGATCTGAATGTCTTGCAATGTTTGCATCATCTAAAGGAGTTGTGTGCAGCAAGATGTAGCAGCCACATATTCTACTTCAGCTGTAGATAATGCAATTGAACTTTGTTTCTTGTTGAACCAAGACACTAATCTAGAACCCATATAGAATGCACCACCACTAGTGATTTTTCTATCATCAACGCTTCCTGCCAAATCTGCATCTGTATATGCATGGAGCGTAAGATCTATATCTCTAGGATACCGTAAACCAAAATTCTATGTTCCTTGAAGATATTTGAAATCCTTTTGACTACCTGAAGATGTGATTCCTTTGGATTTGCTTGGAATCTTCCAACTATTCCTACTGCATGCATGATGTCTGGTCGGGTACCTGTTAGATAAAGCAGACTACCAATCATGGATCTATAAGTCGGTTGATGTACTATTGCTGATTCATCATTTGAGTTGAGACTGCATCCTGTTACCATTGGGGTACATACTGGTTTAGAATCTTCCATGCCATATTTTTTCAAGATCTGTTTGAGATATTTGGTTTGTGACAGAAAAATACCATCTTTATTTTGTTGAACTTGTAGACCAAGAAAATATGTAAGCTCACCAAGCAGGGACATTTCAAATTCTTACTGCATTACCGAAGCAAAATTCCGACTCATGGCTTCTTCATTGCTACCAAAAATGATATCATCAACATACACAACAAGTATTAACAATTTATTATTGTCAATCTTTGTATATAGATTGCTATCAGTTGATCCTTTTGAAAAACCTTGTTGATGGAGATATTTTTCAAGACGGTAATACCAGGCCCTTGGAGCTTGTTTTAGACCATATAGAGCCTTTTTGAGTCCGCATACAAGTTTTCCATCATTTCCAAGAATGAACCTGTCTGGTTGCGCAATATAGACTTCTTCTTCGAAGTCTCCATTAAGAAAAGTAGATTTTACATCCATTTGGTATACTTCGAATTTCTGAAAACTAGAAAGAGCAAGGAACATTCTTATAGCTTCAAGTCTAGCGACAGGTGCAAAAGTTTCTTCAAAATCTATACCTTCTTGTTGAGCATATCCTTTACAAACAAGTCTGGACTTGTTTCTAATAACTTCTGCATTTTCATTCAGCTTGTTTTTCAATATCCATTTAGTTCCTATGATATTCTTATCATGAGGTCTAGGAACTAATTCCCAAGTATTATTCTTTTGAATTTCCTCAAGTTCTTCATTCATGGCTTTGACCCAACATTCATCTTTGCATGCTTCACTTACATTTTGAGGTTCAGTGGAGGATAGCAATGCTAGATAGCTTGAAGCTTCTGTAGTAGTTCTTCTTGTCTGCACACCTGCCTCTTTCTGTCCCAAAATTTGAGTCTCTGGATGATTTTTCTGAACATACCTGGACAGAGTCTTTTCTTCTACCATTATCTCTTCTTCTGGCGCTTCATTGGTTTCTTCTTCAGAATTAGTCTGATTTGATGTGGAAGGATAATCCTCATCTTCTTCATAATCTTCGCTTTTTATTTGCTTTGTCTTTTTGCATGCTTCATCAACCACAACATCAATACTTTCAATAATTTTCCCAAGTCTTTTATTATAACATTTATATCCTTTACTTCGGGAAGAGTAACCAAGGATAATACCTTCATTTGCTCTGGGTTCAAACTTACCAAGTTTTTCATCAGTCCTTTTGATGTAACATTTGCTTCCAAAAACTTTGAAGTATTTTACAGTAGGAGTCTTACCATACCAAAGTTCATGTGGAGTTTGAGTGTTGTTTACCCGAACATTTGTTTTGTTGAGAATAGTGATGGCAGCGAATGCAACTTCACCCCAGAAGGTTGCAGGAGTTCCAGACTCATCTAGCATAGCACGAGCCATTTGTTGAATAGTTTTGTTCATCCTTTCTACCACTCCATTTTGCCGAGGAGTCCTTGTAGTGGAGAATTGCCTTTTTATTCCATGTTCTTCACAAAAGTCAAAGAATTCATCCGAGGTAAATTCCCCTCCTCGATCAGATCTGAGGCATTTGATTTTGCGATTTGATTCATTTTCAACCAAAGCTTTGAAGGCTTTGAATATTTCAAATGCTTCATCTTTATGCTTAAGAAGTCCTATCCAACACATTCTGGAAAAATCATCAATGAACAATATAAAGTATTCTTCTCCACGAGGTGACTTTTTCCTTGATGGTACACATAAATCAGTATGAACAAGTTCAAGAGGCTTACTAGCTGATCCTTCCTTTTCAGGGAAGTGTGACCTGGTTTGCTTACCAAATTGTCATGATTTTCATATTGTATTTTCTGGAACGCTGATATCAGGAAGATCACAAACAACTTGGAATTTGCATGCTTTCCTTATTTGAGAGAAGCTTAGATGCCCCAATCTTCTGTGCCATAGCTAGAGTTCATCATTTTTGCTTAGGTAGCACTGTTGTTGTCCTCCCTTGAGTATGTTTAAGTTATTTGGAGTTCTTATACCTTTGATTATGGTTTCACCTATATCAAGCTCACGAACAACACATCCATTTGATCGAAATACTACTTCATTTCCTTGATCACACATTTGACTGACACTTAACAGGTTATGCTTTAGACCATCAACATTCATAACATTCCCAACTTTGACTTTTTCTTTTAAGAGAACAGAGCCTTTACCTTTTATGACAGCAGAAGTGTCATTTCCAAATGAGAATTTTTTTTCCTTTTCTAAGGCATTATATGACTGAAGTTTTTCTTTGTCCGCTGTCATGTGTTTTGAGCATCCATTGTCGATGTACCACTGATTTTCTTGTCCTTCTGCATACAAGGCTATACCACATCTTTCTGTTTGTGTTTCTTTCTTTCTCCATATTTTGGGACTTAATGAAGTTTTCTGCTTTTGAGATGTTTGCCAAAATTTACTCCTGCATTCAGATTCTTCATGACCGAAGTTGTTGCAGATAGAGCATTCTATTTCATTTTCAAGAAGAGAAAAGTTATTGTAGGTCCGTTTCATGATCCCTGAAACATTCCTTTGATTTCGTGCTTCTCTAGTCATGATGGTCTTGTAAGCAACACATTGAGCAGCTTTGTGTCCAAATTTATGACATGAAAAACATTGGCGATTAAAGAAGTTCCTGCGATTATCAAGTCTGTTGACCTGGTGATTGTAGTTTCTATTCATTCTTGAAGCAGATTGAGTATGATTTACCTGAGGTTGGTTGTAGCTTCTGTTCATCCTTGAAGTAAATTGAGCCTGATTTACTTGGTGATCTGCTTTATGCCTTTGCTGACGATTGTCAAACTGTTCACTGCTCTTTGCTGCATCAAGATAGCTTTTAGTGGAGGTTGACGGCTTCTATGATTGAGATGCTTCTTCAGTATATCCAAGACCTGTCTTTATCAGAGGAGAATGCTGCACTTTGATAATTTCATTTAATGTTTCTGATCCTTTAGAAAATCTAAGATTGAGAGCTTTTGTTTTCTCAATATCCTTTCTTAGACCCATAATTTCACATTCTAGTTTTTCATTGTGTTTTTCTCTTTCAGCAAGTTGGAATGTCAAAGTATCTATAATCGTATTCTTTTCTTCTACACAAATTTTGAGTTTAGAGATTTCTTCATAAAGATCATCTTCATCTAAATCATCCAAGAAATCATCATCTTCAAAAGCCATCAGAAGTCTATAGTCATTACTATTTTCATCTTCATCATTATTTGATAAACCATCACTATCTTCATGTGTATAGTAGCTCTTCTTACTTACACTTTGTTTTCTATTCCATTTTGTTGATTCTTTACCTTTATCAAGCTTATCTTTATGAGGACATTTGGCAGCACAATGACCGACTCTTCCACAAGCAAAACATTTGAAAGGTAGTTTACCTCTGAATCTTCCAGAACCTCGTTGAAGGTTTTTGACAAAGTTTGCTTCTCTCATATCTGATGGACCTCCTTTTCTCATTTCAAAAGCAGTTAAGATTTCGTGCAGCTGTGTGATAGTAATAGTCTGAAGATCCTGGTTTTCTTTTATGGCAGATACTTTTGATTCAAACTTAATAGACAAGGATCTTAAAACCTTTTCAACCAAAGTAACTTCTTTTATCTCTTCACCCAAATTCTTCTTGCAATTAACAATCTCATCTATATGTAAGAAGTAACTAGCTATACTTTCATCATTGTGCATTTTGAGAGTTTCATATTGAATTCTAAGAGTTTGTAGTTTTGCACGTTTTACGTGAGTGTCTCCTTCATAGCTTAGAACGATCTTGTCCCATATTTCTTTGGCGGATTTGAGCTACATAACTTTGACAAATTCTAATTGTGACAAACTCCCCAATAATGTATTGACAGCCTCAGCATTGGTTTCATATTGCTTTTACCCGCCGTATCTGTAGGAATTGTTGATGGAAATGTATATCCTCCTTTGACGATTTCCTAGACATCTGTTCCAAGAGATTGAAGACAGGCTGTGGTTCTTACCCTCCAATAAACGAAGTTGCTCCCATCAAAGATTGGTGGTCTGATGGATCCCTCTCTTTCGTGGTTACTCATGATGATGGATCTTCCTTCAAGCGATCAAGCTTCTTCTGAAGGACCTGCTCTGATACCAATTGTTGGAAATAATACTGAGAGGACGGGGAGGGGGGGGTGAAACAGTATTAGCAAGTCAATAATTTTTCGATTCCATAATCAGATTCATATACGCTACTTCAGTTAATGGAACTTGCTTGTATACGCAACTGTGTTTAAGGCAACTAGCGTATATCCTACAGACTTATGATTCAATTAATTCTTCATATGTTGATCTTTAATTAGTGCATCAATACCATATAAACAGTAACCAGGTGCAGTAAAAAGAGAACAGACAATCACACACAAGAACACAAGATATAAGGTGGAAACCCAATGTGGGTGAAAACCACCTGCTGCAATTGTCTCTATCTTCCTTTTAAATTAGAAACTTCCTTTTACAATTTTTGTATTGGTGCAGTCTTATACCAGTACGTAGGCTTCTACCTGCAGAAGGCTACAATCTTCTCTCGTTCTCGAGCTTCTCCTGGAAGGGAGCTACAACCCCCTAGCTCTTGTACTAGCTGATATGATTACTAGTACGTAGATGCCGGCCACAGAAGGCTACAACCTTCTCTTTTCTTCCAAGGACCACGTTTTATAAATTTTCAGATTGGATCCATCAATAACATCATTCAATCATCAAATATATCTGCATAAACCAATCTCCTTCAAAACTGAATCAACCAATCACTTTGACAACCCTTCAATCTGATCTTTCAGATTTACAATAACCAGAACCCAAGCCAGAACCCAAAACACTGCAACAGCAACAGAAGCAGCTAAAACATATTTTATGAGATATACGCTACTTCAATGTGTCGAACTTGTGTGCATACGCTCTTTTCTCAAAGCGAACCTGCGTACATATTTGCAAATCAAATTTAAGATGTATACATTGTTTTGATATGCAGAACCAGCGTGTATACGCGGATTTTCTAAAGTGAAACTGCGTATAGATCTGTAAATGATAATTAAAACTTTACAACAATTTCAGACTTCAGTTATACCCAGATCATCATATTTATAGACTACAACATACGCCAGTTATTTAGATAAATGATCAAAACCACATAAAGATACTTCACTTCAAGCCTTAAGATCTTGACCCATCATTAGATCTTATCCTTCATCAAGCGCTAAGGTTCATCCTTGGTTCAGATCCAGCTATGCACCATAACCCAATAACCTGTATACTAGATCTTGCTCTTCATTAGATATTCAATTCTTGAGTACATTTGCCTAATGATCTTCTCCTCCTTTTATAGTCTTAGGCCTTGCTCAATACCATGGACCAAAACCACTTAGGACCAATACCTTGGACCAAATACCTGGGGTCAACACTTCGGACCAGATACCTTGGACCAATACCATGGATCAAAATACCATGGACCAAATACCACGGACCAAGACTTAGTTTTCCAACATGTACGCACCTTTCCTTATGTGAAAGTGCGTGTGTACATTATATGCTCCTTTTGGTCTACTAACCCGCGTGTACACACGGCTTGGTCAATGGGGAACCTGCGTATACCTCTCTTTCTTCATTCTGTAAGTCTGAACTGTGATCTGTCATCTGAGTGAGTTGCCATCAAGGACAACACCTGTGTCATAGTGCCAAATCTGTGTCATAATGCCAACAGCTTCATCAGGCCCAAAGTGCTTCCACTACACTTTAACCTACTTGATTGCTTTTTTCCGGAGCATGAGTTGTTTCTGCTACAATATGCACTAAGTTTCTTGTTGGAATTATCCTTCTAGTTCCACCTACAATACATATCAATCAATAACATTATCAAGATCTTTCACATATAGTTCAAGCAATGAAACATGGAAAACATCATTGAATTTCATTGTTGGAGGCAGTGATCTGAATGGAAAGTGGCATCCACCCATTGTATTCATCCATCCATGGTATTGTAAGTGGAATCTACCCATGGTATTAATTCACCCATGGTATTTATCCACCCATGGTATTCATCCACCCATGGAATTTACCCATTGTATTGTAAGTGGCCTCCACTCATGGTATTCATCCACCCATGGTATTTACCCATGGTATTAAAAGTGGCATCTACCCATGGTATTCATTCACCCATAGTATTCATGAACCCATGGTATTTACCCATCCATGGAATTTATCTATGGTATTGTAAATAAAAAGGCTATAAGTAACAAGTCACATTTGGTAAAAGGACAGATTGTCCACCACAATGTAGTTTTTACAGTTATTCTTTGTTTTAATAAAAAAAAGTTTCTTTGTGGTTTTATTCACTGTGTGTTCTCTTCTTTTCTTTTGTCATTTCAATTTGTTTAGATCTCTGGGTTCTCTCCCCAAGATCCAAATTAGTGGTATTAGATTCAGGTTACGGCTCCATGGGAATAAGGGTTTGAAGCATATTTCAGTTTCAAAGTTTTACAACAATCTTTAGCAAACTTTATGCGAGTGCTACTACCTCCACATAGCATTTTAGAAGGTGAAAAATATCTCATTTGAAATTATTATTTTTATTATTATTATCTAAAATGGTTTTTTTTACAGAATTTGATTTCGTTTCTCAGTTTGAGAGATATGAGCAATTGAAGTTACATATGACTGGATCGTTGTGCGGTTGCGCATACCGTGCATTTTTGGAATCATTTTGTCACTCCACAGGTCATCAAAGTTCAAGTGTATTATATCAATAGAAATATTTCTTCAGTACCTGAAATGAGTCTTTGACGCAAATTTGCAACAAGAGGTCTATAATGTGAAAGAATCATTTACAACATCTCATTGGATAAGAGAATCTACTAGACAAGCCACTGTACTTTTATCAAGTGGACTGAAAAGCATCACGATTATGGGTCACCCACAAACCCAAGGTTATGGGTCAACCACACAAAACCCTTGTCATCGAAGTCCATTTGCTAGATTGCACACTGTTAGTATCATAATTTGTCACAAGCATTATAGGGTATCTCCATCCTCGTATCTTTGTTTTTTATGGTTATGGGTCATCCACAAACCCACACTTCATCGAAGTCCATTTGCTAGTTCATACACTGTCAGTATCATAGTTGGTCACAAGCATTACAGGGTATCTTTATCCTTGGATCTTTGTTCATTACGATTATGGATTAACCACGCAAAACCCTTCTCTTAAGTCGTTGTTCATATTCAATAAAGGCTTCTTAGGAGGGAACTTCACGCAATGGGGACCATTGCTTCTTGAGGGGGGAGGAATGATCTGAATGGAAAGTGGCATCCACCCATGGTATTCATCCATCCATGGTATTTATCCACCTATGGTATTTACCCATGGTATTGTACGTGCAATCTACCCATGGTATTCATTCACACATGGTATTTATCCACCCATGGAATTTACTCATGGTATTGTAAGTGGCATACACCCATGGTATTGTAAGTGGCACCTACCCATGGTATTCATTCACTCATAGTATTCATTAACCCATAGTATTTACCCACCCATGGAATTTACCCTAGGTATTATAACTAAAAAAATCTATAAGTAACAAGTCACATTTGGTAAAAAGACAGATTTTCCACCACAATGTAGCTTTTACAATTATTTTATGTTTTAATAAAAAAAGTTTTTTGTGGTTTTATTTATTGTGTGTTCTCCTCTTTTCTTTTGACATTTCAATTTTTTTAGATCTTGAGGGCCTCCCCCCAAGATCTGGATCAGGCAGTGCAAGTCTATAGGCCACTGGTCCAATCCTCTCAAGGATCTCGAAAGGCCCGCAATACTGTGGTGCCAACTTGGCACATGATCTAATCCTCAAGGATCTCTTCTTGGGCTTGATGCGCAAATACACATGCTCCCCAACCTGAAACTCCTTAAATGCCCTATGTTGGTTCGGAGAACTCTTATGTCTATCATGTGTTGCCTTTAGATTCTTCTTTGTAACCTACATTTCTTATTCCATTTCTGCCAACATATTTGGTCCTATAAGTACCTTGTTCACTGGATCACTTCAGCTGATGGGAGTATTACAATTCCACCCATATAGTGTCTTAAATGGACTCATCCTCAGTGACTCCTAATAACCATTGTTGTAAGCAAACTCGACCAATGGAAGGTACTCCTCCCATCTCCTCTATTGGTGCATGATGTACATCCTCAGCATATCCTCCATAATCATGATGACCCTCTCTGTCTGTCCATATGTCTGCATATGATAAGTTGTACTGAAGGAAAACTCTGTCCCCAAACCTGCAAACAACTCCTTCCAAAACTTGGAAGTGAACTTAACATCCCTGTCCAACACAATCTTATCTAGAACACCATGCAATCTCACAATCTCCCTGATGAATACCTGTGCCACCTAATTAGTTGAATAAGTAGTTTTCACTGGAATCAAGTGAGTTACCTTGCTCAAATTACCAACCACAACCATGATATAATCATGTTTCCTTGATGTCCTTGGAAAACCTGTAATGAAATATATGGAAATGACCTTCCATTTCCATTTTGGAATGGGAATAGGCTGAAGCAACCCACCTGGATGCTTACACTCTGCTTTCACCTGCTGACAGTCCAAACATCTAGCCATAAACTCTGCCACTTCCTTCTTCAGATTCAGGAAATAGTAGAACTTATTCATTGTTTTCAATGTCTTCTGATATCATGGGTGACCTGAATATGGCTTGACATGAAACTCCCTCTTCTTGAGCCCATTTTCACCTGGCACATAGATTTTTTCTCTTAATCTCACCAAACCATCTGTCATGAGATGATTATCCACATCCTAATCACTTGTACCCTGCGATAACCTATGCCTAAGCTCATTGTACCTGTCATCCTATTGTCCTTCCTGTAATATTTGATCCTATAAATTTGTCCCATACGAGCTCACCATTGCAACATGGTTCATTTGCACTCTCCTACTGAGAGCATTTGCAACCTTGTTCTCCTTACCCTTAATGTATTTGATCTTGAAGTCAAACTCACTAATCATGGCCAACCACCTAGCCTGTTTGGCATTTAGATTTGGTTGGTCAAACAGGTATCTCAATCCACTTTGATCATTGATCAATACAAACCTCCCACCAAGAAGATAATGCCTCCACATCTTCAAGGCATGAATAATAACTGTCAACTCAATATCATGAGTCACATAGTTCTGCTTGTGCTCATTCAATTTTCTGGACTTATAACACACCACTTGTCCCTCCTGCATCAGGACTCCACCAAGTCCTCTTTTGCAAGAATCTTTACACACCATGAACTCTTTATCCAGATCTGCAATCTTAAGAACTGGAGCATTGTCAACAACTACTTCAACTGCTCAAAACTGGCTACACATTCCTCTATCCATTCAAATTTCTTACCTTTTCTTTGTAATGATGTAATAGGATATTCAATGTGAGAGAAGTTCTTGATGAACCTCCAGTATTAACATGCTAACCCCATGAATGATTTGACCTCATCCACATTCTTAGGAGATGCCCACTCCATGATAGCCCTTATCTTTTCTGGATCCACTGTTATGCCTTCCTTGGAAACAACATGTCCTAAGTAACATACTTATGTTTGAAAGAAACCACACTTGCTAAGCTTGGCATACAACGGATGCTCTCTTAGCAATCTCAATTTTGTTGCTAAATGTTCAACATGCCCTTCCTCATTCTTATAATATATCAATATATCATCCATGAATACAATAAAAAACTTGTCCAAATAAGGACGCAATACACTACTCATAAAGCACATAAAAGTAGTTGGGGCATTAGTCAAACCAAAAGGAACCACAACAAACTCATAATGTTCATACCTCGTCTTGAAAGCAGTTTTGTAGACGTCCTATTCTTTGATGTGTACTTGATGGTATCTTTATCTCAGATCAGTCTTCGAGAACACTACTGCTCCCTTCAACTAATCAAACAAGTCATCAATCCTTAGCAATAGGTAGTTGTTCTTGATCGTCAACTTGTTCAGTTGCCTGTAACCAATGCACAACCTAAGAGTACCATCCTCCTTCTTTACGAAAAAGACTGGTGCACCCCAAGGCGATACACTTGGCCTAATATATCCCTTATCAAGCATTTCCTTAAACTGCAACTTCAAATATACTAACTCTGGAGTGCTCATCCTATAAGTTGCCTTCATGCTGGTGCTGCCCCTGCTACCAACTCAATAGAAAATTCCACTTCCCTGTGAGGAGGCAACTCTGGAATCTCTACTGGAAAGACATGCTGAATCTACTACAATACAGGGTACCTCTTGAATATTTTGCATCGTCAACATCCTTACCCTTGTCACTGGAAATATGGACTACAAATAGTACATACCCCTTCCTATGATTGCACTTAGCTTGCATAGATATAATCATCCTCACTGATGTAGGCTTCTTCTTTCCCTGCAAGGTTTCTTTTCCCGATTATCATCCAAGCACTCAATAGCCTTGTCATAGAAATCTACTTTTGTTCTATGAAGGTATAACCAATCCATATCCAAAAGCATACTATATGATTCCAAAGGTAGTACATTCAGATGTGCTATTGTAGGCATACCATTCAGTTTAGATGCACAAAATCTTACCCAATGATGAACTCTCTTCTTAGTACCCATAGCCAACTGTACCAACCAAGACTCTGCATGCTCTTCTTTTCTCAAGCCACACGTATCCACTAGGTCAGGATTAACATAACTATAATTAGATCCAGGATCAATAAAAATAGAAAAAACTCGACCATAGAGCTTACCTTCCATCTCAATAATGGATTCCAGGTGATCTGACTGCTTATTGTCCATAGCTGCACAAATCCAAATAATGTTATGACCAACATCCCCAACTGTTTGCGCCTCTTGAGTGCTATAGATCTGAGGCCCGCCACCCTGGTACAATGGAAAATCCTTCTTGCGATGATATTTTTTTCATATCCAACACTGCAATGGTCCCCTACCATCACCTCTGTTCTACCAATCTCCAGGTTGTGATCCATGTCCCTTCTCAACTGCATTGGACATCTTGTAAGGAGCAACATTTTCTTTCTCACATGCATCCTGAGGTCTTCCCTGCTTCGGTGCCATTTCCCTTTAACTTTCTCGTTTCCTTTCAAATCACGCTTAGGCACAACTATGCGCTTTGACTTATGATAACAATGCTTCATCTTCTAAATGGAGTCCTCCAACAATATAGGCTCATCAGAATCAATCTGGTATCTATATGCTTCTTGCAACCCAATGATGAATCTTTAAATCTTAGCCTTCTCATCCTTGATGTAAGGCACATACCTCAACAACTCCAAGAACCTACTAGTATACTCGTCATCTATCATAGAACTCATCTACAACTCATAAAAATCCTTAGCTTTGTCATCATAGTACCTCTTTGATAGGTACTTCTTAAAGAGTCTCCCAAACTCATCCCAAATCAACTCTTCTTCTTGAATACCCTTGACATTGTTCACATCTTCCCACCAAATATCTACTTTCCCTTTAAGATTAAAGGTGGATATTTTGGCTTTCATGTTCTCTGAGTAGTTATGAAATCTGAAGAATTTGTTCATCCCAAGCAATCATGCCTCTGCATCTTCCGACTTCTTCATCTCTTCATCGACTGTAGGAGGCTTGAATTTCTTGAACTCCTCAGGAAAGTGCTCACTCCTCGTATAAGGATGATGACGGTGATGATGGTGATAATGTCTCCTAGATGAGGAACTAAAATGATGCCCATACATGCTAGTCCTCTTGTCAGGTGTATCCAGTGATTTTCCACCTCTAATTGTATCCCCTTTATCTAACCTATATCTGGATTGAGACTTGCTACCATAGGTGCCATTAGTTTTCTCTTACTGCTCTTGACTCATCCTGAATTGTCCCTGTCTTTTCAAATCTCACAAGCTCTGAATAATCACTACATTGAATTGTACTTGCTTTTCTTGAGCCCTTGCAATTCTTTCCTAAGCCTCAATCAACTTGTCATTGTCTTCTTTGCAACTTTTGATCTCTGCCCTCAAACTCCTCATTCTATCTGCTATACCAGGAGATTTCTCATCTCCTTGCTGCCTAACTGATCTATAGGGAGAGTCACTGGAACTATAGTCTACCATTTTTCTCTTCATCTTTGATTCTCTTCTTCTTGCAAGTAGGGCATGTCAGATAAACCAAATAGATACCAAAATCAAAACCATACCTCATTAACATTCAGGGGAGACTTATATGATCTGCAAAATCAGTCCACATTAGCATGATACATGTATAATCATAATCATATAAATATACAACATCATGCATGACCATAGCAATTGTATACCATGACCCCATGCACGACAATCATAACCTTGACAACATCATATTTTGCCTAAAGAGAGCGCAACCCGCTCTGATACCACCTTGTAACCGCCTCGTCCCACATTTACCCACTTTCACCAGTTTGCTCAAGATAAACATGAGATGAGGGTCACTATGATATGACTGAACCTCCTCTACGACCTTAAGGAAATGGAGTTGACAACTTAAGACCTTACTAACTTCCCTTAGGTGTTATGGGACCTTCAGGAGCTACCCAACCCCTCCGGGTGTCCAACCCCTAAGTTAACTCTCTTTTTCACTGAGCTGGGCTCTCAGCCGCTCCCTCAACAAGGCCTCCAAGTGACTGTAAGCCTCTAGTCATTCCCATAGGCCTACTTCCCAGCAACTATGGACTTTTCCAGACAGTTCTGTGCCAACGACCCTGAATTTTGAGCCACTTTTTCAGGGCTAGGACTTAGGCCTCTGCCCAAAATTCAATGAAATTTCTAAAAATTATGAATAACATAGAAACAAATCTTCTAAACCAAGAAATTGGGCAAGGACTTGACCTGACCCCTCCCGACTAGGATAAGCATTTCATTAAACACATGGTAAACATGCAACCTACAGGTCATGAATGCATATCTGAACATAGGGATCCAAAACTTATTTGAGGCTTACCAAGAAGGACTAATGCCTTCTCACATTAGTTGCCATATCACTAATCAGGTCATGCATTCATTAACCCGACATTTATTAATTAGTATGTGATAAGGTCCATACTTAGAAATGTCATATAACCATGCTTATAACCAACATATAACCAGGTAGATAACAATGATAGAATAACCATTAAATCCACATAATAACAAGTAAAATTACTGATCAAAGACAAGAGAAACTTAGCTCTTATTAACTATATTCAAAATTCAACCAAGTTAGGGACTTCCATGTACCACCCGACCAAAGATTGGGCTAAACCAAATGTTTCTTTCAGCCAATCACCCACGTGCCATATTCCAAGCATGAGTGTGGGATCTCATTGGATAAACCAAACCATAAAAAACCAAGGGATTCCAGAGGTTAAACCACCTCCACCCTCACCATACTGTGATCTCACCTAAATTGGTCCCAAGATCACAAAACGAAATCGATCTTGGATGCCATAGAAATTCTTCACCATCTCTTGAGGAATTTTCCTATATCCACCAACTTGTTGAGGGCTTCCCAGAGAAAACAATCTGCACCCACAACCCTTTGGATTTTCCTAAGACCACCTCACCTGGATCCAAAATCTTTCGCCAATCCAGAGCTCAACCAAGAAAGAATCCCATCACACCATGGCTATCCTGAAATGGGAAGGCAAGGCTAAAACCACTGTCTAAACCCAGCAAAGCCCATGCCAATGACAACAAGAGAACCAAATACAAACATGCACATACCATGCATGCCAAAACCAACTAGGAAATCATACATGCAACATGTTATCTGCAAGTATTCTTGTTGAAGTTGCTTGATCCAACCTTTCCTTGCTTGATCCTTGTTTTCATTTGCTTTCCTTGTCCTTCCTTTGCTTGGTTTCTTTCCTTCTCCTCTCGGTGCTCTTCTCCTCTCTGAGACTAATTCTAAAACAAAACTGGCAAAGGGCCCAAAACTGATGCTCTGATGTCTTTTTATTATTGATGCCTCTAATTTCTTCATTTTCCCTATATTTTCTTTCAATTTCCTCCTCACATGCAACCTGTGAGCTTTCACCTTCCTTTTCTCCTAATTTCCTTTATTTTCATAAATAAAATACCAATAATGCCTTTTTGCCTTTTCAAAGCCTTTGCCATTGCCATTGCCATTGCCATTGCCTTTGCCATAATAAATAACAAGTGATGCCCACTAGAATATTTTGCCCAACGGTCAACTTGGAATACTTGTCCCATGAGCTTGTTCTTATTTTGCCTTTATTAACAATATTACATGAACTTTTAACCTGGGGCTGTTACAACAAAACTCCTTCCTCACTTGGCCTGGACATCATATAGATTAACAATCTAATCCTTACTAGAGCTAGTAAATGCGACACATTAGTTAAGGGATGTTGCAAAAGATACATCTGATTTCACCTAATGTGAACCTTGAGCTGAGAGCAAGGAATTAAATTAACATGCTTACATGCACATTTACTGGACGAGATGCCACGTTGAGCCTGTGGTTTACACTCAATTCCATCATAAGGAGAGAAGCCATCATTGAGTCATGATTAACTATGTAACGAGGCTTGTTTTGTGAGAGGGAGAAATATAGATTAGAGGTGGGGCGAGCGCATTAACAAGAGGAAGGAGGGATTATTCTTGCGTTCTAATTTAGGATATCACAATAATAAAGAGGAGGGGAATTGGTGCTATTCATGATTAATCTCAAGGTATAGTGACATATCCTATGGCCTCATTTATGTTGGTTTTTCCTTCATCCAACAGGAAAGCCTTATTGGCCATTAGATCAACATCAACGTTAAGATTCTTAAGGATATGGAAAGAATGGGAAATGGAGAAGGAATGGAGAATACCTTTGACGCGTTGAAGCATCAAACTTAACACATTGTCCTTTAGAGAAGTGTTAGTTCTTAAGTGTCAGATAACAAGGAAGGAGTCTCCCATGATGAAGATGTTTTTTGCTCCTCTCTACTGGTCTAATAAAAGACCCAAGTAGAGTCCATAAACCTCAACTTGATTATTGGACTTCCGGCCTAGTCCCCAAGCATACTTTCCACAATTATTTCGTCGACATTACAAACAATCCCTCCCCCTCCTGCCACCCCTAAATTCTTAATAAATATTAATAAATAATTATGATATATTTTTTTAGAGTTATTTAACATTATATTTAATAACTGAACCTCCCTTTATCTCTCATTGAAATAATAATATTTAATAACCCAAGGCTTCCCTCTAAATAATAATATTATTAAATAATGTAGATTTAATGACTTAGTCTACTCTTCAATAATAATATTATTAATTATTTTCCTTTGCTTTAATTAATCTTAATTTTAAAGATTTAATTTTTTAAAATATTTAAATAGTATCTATCTTTTAAGCATTTTGACTTTCTACTCTTCTATTTACATGCACAAAATATTATAAAGTAATGAATAAATAGGTATTGTTGGAGAGAAAATAGTTTTCATCATATTTTTTTTGGTCTTTCCTATTTAAATTTCCATAGGCTCTTACAAAAAGCTTCACACTAAATAAAGCTTAATAAAAAATGGAAAGGTTCCTTCTTTAATAATAATAATATTAATTATATATGTGTATGTGTGTGATTTTAAAAAATTATAATGAATAATTAAAAATATATTATTTAAAAAATACACACTCAAATGCAAAAAAAATAAAAATATGTATATCTTTTTTATTTTTTAAATCATTTTTTTTCTAAGAATAAAGATTCCAAGTACTTTATCCTTGATCCCTTAAAATTAGATTACCTTTTTTAGCATGTTCTAGCTCACCCTTTTATTTGGGGTGTTGACTACTTGTTAGACTTTTTGGAGTTTTTAGCCATAATCTAGTGAAAAATTTGTGGTCAAATTTTGATTTGTGTTGACTAAATTGGTTTTTTGATTGCATATATAGATTTAGCACCCTGAAAAACCCCTGAGGCACTTGTATTGTGAAGAGTTCACCCCTTAAACTTGTTGTTCCAATGAATCTCTACCATATTTTGGGCAAATTACATTGGAAATTATACCGGAAAACCTTCAAAAAAGTCTAACAAATAGCCTACACATTTATTTGGTTTTACAAAAACTTTAATTGATTTCTTTAATAATGAATACAATTTCCATCAATTGTTCTTAGCTCAAGTGGTTGAGATGGTGATTTGTCATCCCATCCACCGGGGTTCAAGTCTCTAGCAACACCTATGGCTCATCATAGTAAGGCTGGAAGGAAAAGCGTCTCTTTTGAATTTGGCATCCCGACTCCAGTTTTCAGTGGTCCCTGGACGTCTCAATCCTAGGTTGAACTATGAGTTATTGGTATATGTGACTTGCAGGTTGTTGCATATGTCTGCGGATGTTGCTAGTTCCCCATCAAAATTTGACCGTTTGAAAAAATAATGAACACAACTTCCATTTTAAAATTTTGAAACTTCAAATAGAGGAGGTTGGAGCGGGAGGAGTGATTTCTTTCCCCGAAGAACATGAAGAGATTAGGTATGCTTGGGGATTAGGCAAAACGACAAACAATAAAGTTGAATTCTTAACTTTCTAGAAAGGCATAGATCTTGCCAAGAACCAAAGCCTCTGAAAGCTCAATATTTTGGGATATTCTCTGATAATAATTAGAATGATGTATAAGTCTCTTACAGGGGATGATCCTTCTCTTCCTCTTGTAGCGAGAAGAATAAGTCTCATATTGAATTTTTTTTAATCTCGTTTTTCCACACCCTTAGGCAACTAAATGGGGCGATCGATGGTCTCGCCAATCGATGAGAGGAATTAATGACTGGTAATGAAACTAAATGAATCATGCATAGGTTATATACATATTCCATAAGTCTGGACAATGCATCAACGATTCCTTATGGTTGGCGATATGCATGAGCAAAATCAATGGGATTTCAATTCCTACATGCATAGTTGTTATGAAACCAGCTCAAGAAAAGATAGAAAAGATAGATCAACGCCTTAGAATTTAGCCTCTTCGAGGGGGAAACCTCCTTTACATTACATAAATGAACAATTCTTGGATGATACAAATGAAAAGACCTCCTTTCTATATATAGGAGTCTAAGGGGTCATAACATAATCAGAGCCGACATAACAATGATAATGTAAGGGCACAATAATAATAATAGTGGGCTTCTATGGGGCACAATAGTAACAATATGGGCACTACATGGATACATCAATATAATAAGTTGGTTGTAATAATAACAATAAGGCGTTACACTAGTAGTATAGGGGCCTAACATGCCCCTCTCCTTCAAGAAGCGTTGTCCTCAACGCTTGAGTAGTTCTTGATTCTTCTGTATAAAATTCTTGTCCTCCCATGTGGAATCTTCAGCGGGTAAGTTCTTCCACTTGATGAGATACTCTGAAATTGATCGATTTCGTAGCTGTCGGTTCTTGTTTCTGTGACTCCTCTAGGTTCCAATATGATTTTTCCTTCCTCTTCAATTTCTGGCAATATTTTTTGAATTGGGATCTTTTGCAACTTTTGAATAAGTGGCCATACTTCTTCGTCCTTCTTCCATTCATCCCTTGCTTCGTTTATCCAATCTGGTAGGATAATAGAAGTAGCACAAAACAATGCTTCCAAATCCCCATCCTTGAAGATTCTTCCCATTCGGTAAGGTCGCCATTTTTTAAGTGCATGTAGTATTGCCAAAATTTCCTTCCAACAGATAGCTTGCTTGAGATGTAGCAGAAAAAATACCCAATCACCTACATCAAAACATTTTTCACTACAATGTTGATCTACCTGTTGTTTCATTTGATTTTTCACTGAAGTGGCATTATCCTTTAAAAGTTGGAGAACTTGTTGTTGATGATCGATGTGATCTTTCACTGCTTGAACCTTTTTCTTCTTGATATGTCCTTCTATCTCTAGAGTTTGAGGAGTGGTAATTTCTTCCAATCCTTTACAAGATATGGTCGGATTCATTTCTTTATGCTCAATGTGATCTTTCACTTCTTGAACATTTTTCTTCTTGATATGTCCTTCTATCTTGATAGTTTGAGGAGTGGTAATTTTGACCAATGAATTACAAGATATGGTTGGATTCATTTATTCTTTCTCGATGTGATCTTTCACTTCTTGCACCTTTTTCTTCTCGATATGTCCTTCTATCTTGAGAGTTTGAGGAGTGGTAATTCTTGCCAATGCTTTACAAGATATCATCTGATTCATTTCTTCTTTCTCTGGGGTGGGGTCCTGGCGTATATCTTCTTCTTTTGATGTTTCTTGATCCTTTTCTTCCTCCTCTTCATATTCAATGTAAAATAATTTCTTCTTAGCACACTTATGACCTTTAGTGTATTTTCTATCACAATTGTAACAAAGTCCTTTTTCTCTTTTTTCTTCCAATTTTTGTGGTGTAACCCTTGTAGGTTGTGGAAGGCTAGGAGAAACAACACTTCCATCTTTATAGTTGTGAGGAGTATGCTTCCTGGTTTCCATAATTTTGCTTTCCAATATGTCACAAAGCCCTTTTACTCTTTCCAATTGTTGTGGTGTTGCTCTAAAGAAGGTGTTGCTCTTTGTATCGTCATAATGTGCTATCATTTCCTCCATGAAAATTGACCACGTAACAAGTTGTTTACGAGAACAAAGCCCTTCATACCATAAAAATTGATCTGGTTCTAAATGTGAAGATGCAATACATACCTTTTGTAATAGTGGTACACCATATAGATCAAAATATTGCTCCATTTGAAGTATCCAATTTACTGGATCCTTGCCATCAAACTTCCTCATCTTGCTTTTTATTGATTTTAGGAGCTCGATCTTGAAACGACTGTAACTCTGTACTTTCGGATCTTTAAGTTTTGAAATTGCGACCTGTAGTAGCCCTCTGTGTCCTCTTTCCAATGCGACCAGTTTGATCCAAATTGGATTCTCCAAGAAAGAGTTATGCACAATCTCCCAATATGACCTAATTATAGACCTTTCTAGAAGAGCGAACTTGTATGAAGTGCCACGTGTCATTGTTTCAACCTTTGGCTCTTAAAAATATCTACAAGAAGCTACAGTCTGTCCTATTTCTGTACCTTCTTACGAAATTTCAATCTGATGCTCAGAGAGAAAGTTATGACGATTTTCCCAGGTCACCTGTTTGGAATGTAATTCAGGAGTCTACAAAAAGACCAAGTTCCTCAAATCATATCTCCGCAAATATAGCGCAAAAAGCTCCGAAATTTGGACCCAAGATTCAACACGAATTCTTCTCAAATGGATTTTTTTTTTAGCTTCTGAAACGTCACAGAAGAAAAGTTATAGTGAAAATGCCACGATGACCTGTTTGGAGCAGCGAAACCCTAGAATCCAAAGCTCTGATACCAAATGTTATGAAACCAGCTCAAGAAAATATAGAAAAGATAGATCAACGCCTTAGAATTTAGCCTCTTAGAGGGGGAAACCTCCTTTACATTACATAAATGAACAATTCTTGGATGATACAAATGAAAAGACCTCGTTTCTATATATAGGAGTCTAAGGGGTCAGAACATAATCAGAGCCGACATAACAATAATAATGTAAGGGCACAATAATAATAATAGTGGGCTTCTATGGGGCACAATAGTAACAATATGGGCACTACATGGATACATCAATATAATAAGTTGGTTGTAATAATAACAATAAGGCGTTACACTAGTAGTATAGGGGCCTAACAATAGTCGAGTGGCACCAAGAGTTAATGCGATCACCCATGGAGTCTACTTGCATATGTGTGGAAGGTTGAGAATCTTTTCTCTAATCCCTAGATGCGTCACAGTTAGATCGTTTCACAGTTGGCTAGATTTGAGTCATGGTGGCGCGAGTCCTCATAAGTTGAGGTTAATATCGATGGAAATACAATTATTCTCTCACATGATCTGCACTAACTCATTACATAGAATGTTAGTCTAGTTTCTTGGGGAGGAATGTTTGAGGTTGTCATGGAGATTATGATCCAGACTTATGCATGAACGAAACAAAACACAGATATAAACATAAACACAAAGATGCAATATAATAAATCTTCATTTCATTAATATCAAAGAACTGAAATATGCTTACATAAAGAATGGAAATAGACTAGCTTGGGCAATGGCAACTTATCTTTGAGAAGATATGTGGTGGCTACATGCCTCTAAATTGTGTTACAATGAGGCCGAAGGCCTATTTATTATTGAGAAACAATGGAAAACCCTAAACATCCAAAAACCTAACCTTAGGAGATAAAGTGCCAAAACTATGGGCCCCATTGGGTAAATTGGTACAACAAATTCCCGGGGTTGTAATTTTGGCATATGATCTCATTTTGATGCTCACGATACCAAATTTTTCTACACAAATACATCTTGGACAATATGGATTTCCTACATCTCCTCGCATAGTGTCGCCTATCGATACATTATCAAGATTGAGCTGAAGTATAAATAGAAGAAGTGAGACTTTGGATCTGTGAATCCGAAGCAAGGGAAAGGTACCCCCAAACAACAAAACAAAGGAAAAAGCCAAGGCGGGGTGACCCAGACAACCCGTCGAATCTGCATTCAAAGAACTAACCACAAAGGCAAATAAGGATACATGAAAGTGGTGTAAGTTCCATAAGATCCCCACTCACAACACAAGTGAGTGTTGAATCAAGCAGTCACTGATGGCCAAGTTGAAGGCTTCAGAGTCAGATGCAGGTTCTGACTCTAAGTTAGAACCCGAAGAGGGGAATGACAAAGGGAAGAAGATTATTGATGTGGAGCCTAGTGCCATTGTTTCCACGATGAATATCCATAATATTAAGCCCAAAGATCTAGAGGAGGGTGAGTGTCCCTTCCACTCATAGATGTGGGTGAAGGGTTCATCGCTGCAATTCATTGTTGACAACGAGAGCCAAAAGAACCCCATTTCAGTAGAGATAGTGCAGCAGTTGGGCTTACCAACACACCACCCACAGTTGTACACCATCGGGTGGCTTCATTAAGGACGAGATCTTCGTGTCAGCGAGCAGTGTCGCCTTCCCTACAACATCAAGCCCTTCATTGTGCGATGTCTCTCCTCTTGAATTTTGTGATGTATTATTAGGCTAATCATACTTGTGGAAGCTTCATGTTGTGTATGAGTCGAGACCTCATACTATAACTATTTATTTGGGCGATAAGTTATACATGATACTAGAGGTAGCCTCACCTACCGTAATCTCTTTGATATTTGTTAAGTAATGCAATGAGATCAACTCCTAGACTGGAAATTTTTTTCTTTCTGATTCGCTCTCAAAGTAATGGGAATATCGTGTCCACATCCATGGCCCCCGAGAAAGGTTCCTCCATGCAATAGTAGCAGGTGGATAAGGTCGTGGAAGAATACAAGGACATCTTCTCCTCACCCTTAGGGGTACCCTTACACTATTAGGTCAATCATTCTATCTATTTGACTCCTGCAACACCTCTACCCAACGAGCCGATATATCATTGCTCCATTTTGGAAAATGAAGAGATCAAGTGACAAATCCAGGAGTTGTGTTATATACCTAGGGGGGATAATATGGAGTACCAAGGGAGGTACCCAAGGTAATAATATAATAATGGGATGGGCCATAGTAATAAATAAGATGGTTAACCCATATCATGTAAGGGACCACAAGTAGTTAGGGCCCATGGTATTAGTTTGATGGTATGAGGGAACCATGGGTCATTTAGTTTGATGGTATGAGGGAACCATGGTAATGACCCATGGTATTGTATGTATGAGGCCTATATAGAGGCTAGAGACTCCAAATGGAGAGATGCGAAGGAATTGTGTCAAGGAATATTGTATGAACAAGCATATGGCTTGTGGAGTGTTCTCCTTCCTTAAGGAGTGAATGTGTGGTGTTGCCCTACTTTAAGGGTTTGATCAATAAAGAATCATTTAATATTATTTCTAGGTCTACTTGAATTGTCTTATTTTTATATCAGATCTATAATATTTCTAGGTTAGATCTATAACAAGTGGTATCAGAGCACTTTCTTGGGCAAAAGTGGAGAAATTTTTTATTTTTTTGCAGGATTTCGGGGGTGACGAGTTTGCAGATCAGATTTATATGTTTTGGTGCAAGATCTGCAAAATATAATTGAAGATCTGGATTCTTTGTGAAAAAATAGCCGATTTCAAAAAAAAATCGGTTGAATCGGAGTCCGGATGAAGGAGATATCGCTGATCTAAAAATCAATGGGGTTGCAGACAATTTTTCAGGGCAGCAAGTTTGCGACGCAGATTTGGACGTCCTGGTGCAATATCTACAAAATATAATTGTAGATCTGGATTCTATGTGAAAAAATAGCCGATTTAAAAAAAAAAAATCGGTCAAATTGGAGTCCGGATGAGGGAGATATAGCTGATTTAAAATCAGCTCTTTTTGCAGAAATTTTGGTGACGGTGGGAGAGTTGCAGCACAGATCTGAAATTCCAGTGCCTGGATCAAGATTTCTATCACATGGGTAGATGCAGAATGATTGTTCCATTTCTGAAAACAGGTCATAATAGGGATTCTGAGCAATATTGACTAAACTGTGACAATTTCAAATTTTCGCCAAGTTTTTTCAAAACCCTCTTCATGGCGGGTCTAGGTTTTACAGGAAAAGATAATGGTCCTACTATTGAAGAATACATAAAAAAACAGAAATCATTATGGAAAAACAATTGGAAATGGTGGGTAGTGGAGCTATTTAGAGAGGAGGTATCCACATGGTGGGGATTACTTAACAAAACGAAGTGTTACAACCTGCCCGATGAAGAATTTGAAAAATTACTTTTAGACAGATGGTCTCATGCCAGAAAACAAGATAAGGAGAAACATGTGGGGCTATTTCATACTGGTATATCCTTATTGCATGTTCATGGATTGATTCAGAAGGAGAAGATCATTGTTTCTATAAATCCTAGTTGCAAGCATAATTTCATCAATGTTAATTTGGCAAAAAAATTGCAAATTCCAGCAAAACACATTGAAAACACACAAGTAGATAATGAGGATGTTCTAGTGTATAAGGATTTGAAGATTTCTATGGATAAGTATGTGTTGCATGGTGATTTTTATACTTCAGAGATGGATAATATGGATGTTGTTTTGGGATATCCTCGGATGGAATTTGCGGGTACTATCAATATTAATGTGCAGAAGAAATTCCTGAAGCTCTGGTATAAAAAGAAGAAAATTACATTACAGGATATTTCTATCAATAAACAGGTAGAGTACATGGAGGCTGAAGCAGTAGATGTTCCAGGGACTGACATATCAGATGATGAGCCTTTGATGATCGACAATTAAACACAAACAGAGGCTGAAGCAGAAAAGGTTACATGTACATCAGATGAGGGCTCAGTGGTTGAAGTCATATTGGAAAAGAAGACACCACAACAGGCACCACAACAGGGTGAATTAAAGAAAAATACACCGTGGGTTAAAACTTCAACATATCATCACCCACATCACCCCGCAAGAAAACAACCAACAAGATGGCAACCAATTAGCCACAAGGACAACAACCCCCGTATGATGGATAGCGAGGAGCGAAGATCCACCTACTACACATCAACACAGAAGAGCTGCCATGGTCAACTTCCATCTCAAGCGAGTGAGGCACCAATGAGATCGAGGGTTCACGTTTCTCTTGGGTGGCTAGATGCACGTGCATGGTACCAATGGACTACTCTTTTGAGTAGATCTTATTATTTGTGTTCTTCCCATGTTTCGAGGACGAAACATGCTAAGGGGGGTAGAATGTTATATACCTAGGAGGGATAATATGGGGTACCAAGGGAGGTACCCAAGGTAATAATGTAATAATGGGATGGGCCATAGTAATAAATAAGGTGGTTAACCCATATCATGTAAGGGACCACAAGTAGTTAGGGCCCATGGTATTAGTTTGATGGTATGAGGGAACCATGGTAATGACCCATGGTATTGTATGTATGAGGCCTATATAGAGGCTAGAGATTCCACATGGAGAGATGTGAAGGAATTGTGTCAAGGAATATTGTATGAACAAGCATATGGCTTGTGGAGTGTTCTCCTTCCTTAAGGAGTGAATGTGTGGTGTTTCCCTACCTTAAGGGTTTGATCAATGAAGAATCATTTCATATTATTTCTAGGTCTACTTGAATTGTCTTATATTTTTATATCAGATCTATAATATTTCTGGGTTAGATCTATAACAAGGTGGAATGTTATATACCTAGGGGGGATAATATGGGGTACCAAGGTAGGTACCCAAGGTAATAATGTAATAATGGGATGGGCCATAGTAATAAATAAGGTGGTTAACCCATATCATGTAAGGGACCACAAGTAGTTAGGGCCCATGGTATTAGTTTGATGGTATGAGGGAACCATGGGTAATGACCCATGGTTCCCTCATACCATCAAACTAATACCATGGGCCCTAACTACTTGTGGTCCCTTACATGATATGGGTTAACCACCTTATTTATTACTATGGCCCATCCCATTATTACATTATTACCTTGGGTACCTCCCTTGGTACCCCATATTATCCCCCCTAGGTATATAACAAGTTGCTGCAAAAAGAGCACATCCGACCAACTTCCTCGCCTTGTGGGAGCCCGATTATACTTTTACAAAAGAAGGATGGGACCTGGAAACTCTGCATTGATTATTAGGTACTAAACAAAATCACTATCAGGAACAGGTATCTAATCCCATGGATTGATGACCTATGGACGAACTTAAGGGGGCCAAGTATTTCAACAAGATCAATTTGAAATTTGGTTATCAACAGGTTCTGATAGAGCCCACAGATGTATGGAAGATTGCCTTCAAAACCAAGGAAGGTCTTTTTGAATAGTTGGTTATGCCCTTCGAGTTGACAAATGCCTCTGCTCCTTTTATGAGGCTAATAGGTGCATCTTGCATCCTCCCACCAACTCATTCGTGGTTGTTTATCTGGATGACATCCTCATCTTCAACAAGAGTTGGGAAGAGCACTTGCAACACATTCGGTAGGTCCTTCAAACCCTGTGGCAGCACAAAATGTATGCCAACTTGGAAAAATACACCTTTGGCATGAGCCAGGTCCAATATCTAGGTTACATCATAGATCAGCGCAGCGTGCATGTGGATCTGGCTAAGATCCAAGTTGTTCGAGATTGGCCAACCCCAACCACTCTAAACAAATCTTCGCATCTTTTTGGGCCTTACAATTTTTTATCGGAGGTTCATGTTGGGATTCTCCCATATCACTTGGCCTTTGAGTCAGATTACCAAGGGCGGAGTGAAAAAAAAAAGTTTTTCCTGGTTCGAGTCCCAACAAAAGGCATTCTTTGAGCTGAAGTGCCGCCTCTACTTTGCACCGATACTCACATTGCTAGATAGACACCTCCGACTATGCTATTGGTGTAGCCCTCACCCAACACATGCATCCAATGGCCTGTCATAGTGAGACACTTTCTGATACAATTCAGAAGTACCCAATTGTGCAAGCTTGCCGGAAATGGAAGCATTACATTCTAGGGAAGGAGGTGGTCATCCACACTGATCACCAACCTCTTCAATTTATACAGACACAAGGGAAGTTGCAAAATGATTGTCATCAGAAGTGGTCTACATGTTTGCAACAATTCCACTTGAAAATTAAATACAAAAAGAGTAGCACCAATCATGTTGCAGAATGCCTTAGCTGACCCCCAGTTGCAGCATTAACTACTATTTTCAACTCTTGTGGCCATGAGACCTCTGGATGGCCAAAATTGTACCAAAACAATCTAGAGTTTACCTCCACATATCATATTTATCCAAGATCTTTTACTTACATATGCATTAGAATTACATATAACATAGTTAATTAACCATGGAACTTAAAAGCACGTAAACAGTGCAAAAATAATCAGAAAAACACAAAAAACCATGACACAATGATTTGATTACGGAGTTTGTCCAATTATGGACTACGTCTCCAGGCCTTGCTCAATAGTGGGGAGGTCTTCATTCAATTAGTGGCATAAAAGAGATAAAAGTACAAGCAACAAGCAATTACCACCCTTATACCTCCATGCTGAAAGATGGGCAGAGAATGGAGAGCCCAACTCGAGAAACAGATAGTACCACTGAACTCCTAGCGAAAAATCGTGCAAAACACCTATCCAAACACCCAATTTGGATAATTGGGCCTTCTGCAACTTCTCGGAACTTCCCTGCTGCTCAAGGCGAGGTCCCAACTTGCTGCCAGGGTCAAGGTCTGTTGTACAATACTTCTGAACTATTTTGTTGATCCTCTCTCTCCCTTTTCCGACACAAAAACCATATATATATATATATATATAAGCATGGCGACATCCCTCAGAACCTGGGCAGTTTTAACATAATAACCAAGTTAGATCGGTGGGATCAGGCCGAAGGATATATGGCAACAACGTTATAATAATGGTGAAATCCCATTCAAACATAGCAAAACCCATTTAACTACGCATGAGGTTAGGCGACATGTTTATCGGCAGACAGTCCAAAGCCATTACAACAGGCTCTTATGCGATACATGGACCTGCTGGTTTATAGAACACAATATATAATATATCGTGTCCGGATCCTCCTTGCAAATTGCAAATGGTGCTAGAACCATCGGTGCATTGACCCATTACACTACGGTAACAACAGACCCGATGGGGATATAAAATGAAGCATATAAAAATATCGCATCCGGATCCTCCCCGAAAATCGCAATCAACACTTTGAACCATTAGCGCATCGACCAATTACATTGTGGTAACAGCGAACCCGACGGGGATATAAAATGCAGCATGTAAAAATATCACGTCTGGCGCCCGATCACAAATTGCAATTGGCGATTACATCCAGAACCGTATCACAAACACCTTCCTGTTTCTGTGCGCCGGGTCGATTCTTCAACACTTGTCCACTCCCGATTTGCGATATGCGATATCACAAATCGACATTGCTGGGGGCCGATTCTTGACCTGCGACCTTTGTTTTTCCTGATATGTGATATGCGGGACCCAATGGAAGCCTGCCACTTGGCGCCTCCCCATTCGCTGGAACTTTTTCCATGTCATCTTCTCCTGCCACCTGGACAAGTCAAACTCAAAATTTGACTTGCTCTAACTTCTTCATCTGGACTCGGATTTGAGTGTCGTTCACACCGTTGGAATTAGGATAACAAGCACTTCATTTCGATTCTAAGTTTATCCAGATTCTGCAACTTTGAGTTTTGAGCCTCTTATCATGCCACTGGAACTTTTCTGAAGATCCACCTAGATCAATACTCCCCACTAAGAGCGTTTGGACCACCAAAATATTTTTTATCAATTGGCAAGTGAGGAAATTGCTCCCTCACTTTTTCCTTCTCCATCCATCGAGATTTGCTTGGATGCATTCATTTGAACCCAACACGGATATACTCCACATCTCCCTGTTGTGAAGTTTTGGTTTTCCGGTCAAGTATGATATCTGTGGGCAACTTATCTAGATACTCTGGTGCAAAATCATCCACTATAGGAATTTGTGCAACCTCCTTGGTATCCATTATCAATGGAGGTTCATAAAGATTCAGGTTTTCTATATTTACCACTGAGTACATCTACATATAAGCAAGAAAGTCAAGAAAAAAAGAATTCTCTCCAATATTTGCCAATATGGTGAAGGGACCATATCGGATGGGTCTCAACTTCTTCCCTTCTCCCTTCATTCTCTCCTTGATGATAAGGAGTCATACCTTGTCCCCAACTTGAAACTGATGGCCAACTCGATGCTTATCATGTCGAGATTTATACCAAGCTTGACTCTTCTCCAACTACTCGTGCACTTCCTGATGAATCACCTGTATCCGCTGAATGAACTTCTGTACTTTGTCCCTATCATCTCGTCCATTTCTATCCTCCTCTTTCCCAAAGACCATGTCCAAGGGATCTCTAGGTAGATAGCCAAAACATGTCTCAAAAGGTGAGCTTTTTGTAGATGAATGTGTTGCTCAATTGAATTCATGCTACACATAAGGAAGTTGTTCATTCCACAACTTGGGATGTTTCCCACAATAGCCTCGCAACAAGTATACCACGGTGTAGTTGACAACCTCTGTCTATAGATGAAATTTCGTGCTTCTTTTCAACTTAGTGTCCATCATTCTCCACAAGTTGGTCAAAAATTCCCTAGGAAAGCAAGAGTCTTGATCTAACACAATAGATGTGGGCAACCCAAAATGGACCCAAACATGGTGAAAGAAAAGAAAAGCAGTCTGCTCAGCATTGACCTACTTTTTACATAGCATTAAAATACACATTTTACTAAACCGATCCACAACGACGTACAAATAGTCTTGACCTTTCCTAGACATAGGGAAACCTCTTACAAAGTCCATGGACACACTTTCCCATGGTCGACTCAAAATAGGGAGTGGTGTGTAGAGCCCAAGTTTTCTATTAGAGGGATTTGAAACAAAACACAACACATAACCCTTTACAAAGAGAGTCACAATGTTTTTCATATGAGGCCAAAACCAAAACCTTTGCAAATGACATAAAGTTTTCTCAATTCCAAAATGACCATACACCAGAGAGGTATGAGCCTCTCTGATTACATGAACCCTTTCATCACTAGGTATGCACAGTTTTCCAAGGTGGTACAATAGATTTCTCTGCAAGTAATAATTGTCCACCTGCGATCCACGAGTTAGTTTTGCATATATTTCTTTAAAATCGCTATCATTAGCATATTGTTCAGCATAAATTTCTAACGATCAATAAACATTTTGCAAAATTACAGATGCAGAAATAGGAGGGCAAGAAATCAGGTCTGTTACTTTGTTGTTGGCACCCTTCTTGTATCTTATCACCAAATGAAATTGTTGGAGGAATCCCATCCATCTGAAGTGACGGGCTTGCTGAAGCTTGGTTTGTGACTGAAGAAACTACAAGGGTTGATGATTTGTATGGATGATGGTCTCCTTGCGAATCATAGTGTTTCCACTTCTTCACACTCTGGACCAAGGTGTACAACTCCCTATCATACATGGGATAATTCACAATAGCCTGGGAGAAAGTCTCTGAATGGTAACATAAAAGCTTTCTTTGCTACATCAATACAATGCCCATGGCATATCCACTAGCATCTATTTCAATTTCAAAAGGTTCCTGAAGGTTTGGTAAGGCTAGCACTGGTGCTATGCTGATTTTCTCTTTCAGTGTGTCGAAGGATTTCTGTTGTTTTCCTCTCCATTGAAAGGCCTGCTTCACACTAGTCAAGGCATGCAAGGGGGCTGTGATAACGAAGATGTTCGGAATGAACCTTCTCCAATATTGTACTACGCCCAAAAAACTTTGAACCTCTGTAACATTTGTGGGCTTAGGCCAATTCATAATTGCCTCCACTTTAGAGGGATCTATCTTCAATTGTCCATTGCCGTCAATGTGGCCTAAATAAATCATAGAAGTCTTCCCAAACTCACACTTTGACAATTTCAAATACAACTTTTTAATTTTTAGAACATCAAGCACTTTATTTAGATGACACACATGTTCATCCCATGTCCTACTGTACACAAGAATATCGTCCAGATATACAAGAACAAAATGATCTAGAAAAGGCCAAAATAAATCATTCACTACCCTCATAAACATGGCTGGAGTGTTGCACAGTCCGAATGGCATCACCATCCATTCGAACAACCCATGTTTGGTTTTGAATGCAGTCTTCCAAACGTCCTGCTCTGCAATTCTAACTTGGTGATAACCACTACACAAATCAAGTTTTGTAAAATAAACAACATTTTTCAACTGATCTAACTATTCATCAATGCAAGAGAGGGGGTATTGATTCTTCACCGTGATTTTTTTCAGCGCCATGTAATCTACGCACGTTCTCCATGTGTCATCTTTCTTGGGCACCAACACGATCAGTGAGGCACAAGGAGAAGAACTTGGTCTAATGACACCCTGATTTAACAGTTCCTACAACTATTTCTCGATCTCCTCCATCTCAATAGAAGCTATCCTGTACATGCTAACATTTGGTAAAGGAGCATCCTGTTGTAAATGGATCTCATGTTGGATTTCCTATTTAGGGGGAAATACTCTCAGTTCCTGAAACAATCCATCATAATCAGAAACAATTTCAAATAATTCATTCTTATGATTAGGATTACAGCCTTGGAACGCATCAGCCATCTCGACCTCTTTCGCTCTCACTATCATGAGCATGCACCTTTTGTTGGAATTAACTAGTCGTTTAATCTATCCTGTGCTTACAAGGCTAGCATTAAATTTTGTATGATGAGCTCTGACTATATACTCTACCCCATCCTTTGTGAGGTCGTATTTGCTTTCATGCCGAAACAAAACGGCCTTTTTGTCATATATATATGGGCTTCCCAAGCTGATTCCACAATGTCCAAAGGCACTACATCTAACTCTACCTCATCAACTAATTTAGAAGCAATGTCAAATCTGGCCCTACACTGCTTGGTGACCTTCAATTTGGTTTTATCGCTTACCAAACCAAGCGGGTATGGACTCAAATGAGGCTTAGTTTGAAGGCCTAACTTTTTAACTAAAGACTTTGAGATTAATTTTTCTTGGGAACCTGAATCAAACATAGTTTCCACCTTTGTATGTTTTATGACAACTCTAATGTGGAATAACTCAATTCTCTTCTCGCTCATTACTTACAGGATCATTCAACTAACTAGTACTTGCAACTAAATCAAAACTATCATTAATAGAAAGATTACCTCTTGCACCCACGGCTGTGATCAATGTATCATCGCCGGAATATGATCCAAGGTCTTGTGTTGTTGCCACTGTCTTCTGCTTCCCCTTTCCATCGAATCTCTTCGGTCTTAACTCTGAATGCAACTTCTAGTAGTGGTCCTCGTCATGACCATCTTTCTTGCAATGAGTGTAAGACGGTGTTTCTTCATCCCCTTTCTTGGCTGCAACAGTTTTCTTATCCTTCCCTTTTCCTTTCTTCTGGAATTTGCCATGCTGAGGTTTGAATGGTGCCTTTTTGGCTTGATCATCTCGATCATTCTTGCCTCGACTTTCAAGATGAATAGCCTTTACGCTGGCCACATCAATTGTAGTAGGCTCGAACAATAATAATGAGTGTCTGATGTAACTATGTAGCGCACCTATATACTTAGTTATAGTCTTAGGCACATCTAATGAGATGCCCAGATTCAGTGCTTGTTTCCGAAATTCTTCAGTGAAGCTTTGCACATTCTAGCCCTTACCTTGCCTTAGATATTTCCAGTCCATAAGTGCCCTTTTCTTATAACCCAGAGGGTAGAATTAGTCTTTCAATGCATAAATAAAACTAGACCAAGAGGACAAAAGGTTACTTGACTTTGTGCTGCCTTTCTACAAATTTCTCTCCCACCAAACTAGAGCAGTGTCGCTTAGCTGAAGAGATGCTAACTGGACTTTCGCCTCATCTTCTTCGATTTTCTTGATCTGGCAATAAACCTCTATCTACCTTATCTAGTTATTAAGTTTTTCTACACTACACTCTCCATTGTACATGGGTAGGTCAAACTTTACGTCTAACTTGAAAAATGGTTTCTTACATGTCTACTTGGAATTTTGATGAGAGTGATGAGAACCATCACTTGAAGCAGGAGAGGGAGGAAGCTCTTCTCCACCATGTTCATGATTTGCTGACCCTCATACTCTGCGAACAACTTGTCTACTTTCCCTGCCATATTGTAGAATACCTTGTGGAAATTTTGTTCCTCTTCCCAACGAGCTTCTTCATTGGCCATGTTTCTTCTTCGTTGTGCATGTCCTGCTTCAGGATCAAAGGAATTAAGCGTTCCTTCTCCTTTTCGCAGCTTGTTCCAGGTTAGCATAAACTCATGCAATTCGCATCTACAAATACCTGCTCTGATACCAAACTTGATCCAAGATCTTTTACTTACAAATGCATTGAAATTACATATAATAGAGTTAATTAACCATGGAACTTAAAAGCATGTAAACAATGCAGAAATAATCATAAGAACACAAAAAACCATGACATAATGATTTGATTATGGAGTTCATCCAATTATAGACTACGTCTCCAGGCCTTGCTCAATAGTGGGGAGGCCTTCATTCAATTATTGGCACAAAAGAGATAAAAGTACAAGCAACAAGCAATTACAACCCTTATACCTCCAAGCTGAAAGATGGGAAGAGAACGGAGATCCCAACTTTAGAAACAAACAATACCATTGAACTCCTAGCGAAAAATCATACAAAAACGCCTATCCAAACACCCAATTTGGATAATCGGGCCTTCTGCAACTTCTCGGAACCTCCCTGTTGCTCAAGGCGAGGTCCCGGCCTGTTGCCAGGGTCAGGGTCTAATATACAATACTTCTAAACTATTCTTCTGATCCTCTCTCTTCCTTTTACAACACAACATCCATATATATATAAGCATGGCGGAATCCCTCAAAACCCGGGCAGTTTTAACATAATAACCAAGTTAGGCAGGCAGGATCGGGCCGAAAGGATATATGGCAACAACCTTATAATAATGGTGAAATCCTGTTCAAACATAGAAAAACCCATTTAACCATGCATGAGGTTAGGCAACATGTTTATCGGTGCTTTTAACTATCAGCGGATAGTCCAAAGCCATTACAATAGGCTCTTCTGCGATACACGGACCCGCCGGTTTATAGAACACAATATATAATATATGACATCTGGATCCTCCCCGCAAATCGCAATCGGCGTTGGAACCATCAACGCATCGACCCATTACATTGTGGTAACAGTGGACCCGACGGGGATATAAAATGAAGCATATGAAATTATTGCGTCTGGATCCTCCCCCCAAATCGCAATCGGCGCTTTGAACCATTGACGCATCGACCCATTACACTGCAATAACAACAGACCCAACGGGGATATGCAGCATATAAAAAGATCACGTCCGACCCTCGAACGCAAATAGCAATGGGCACTTATAGTTGGAACCGTATCGCAAACACCTTCCTGTTTTTGCGATCGCATCGCAATTCATTTGCGTCGGGGCCGATTCTTCAACACTCATCCACCCCCGATTTACGATATTGGAATCACAAATCATAAATCGACATTGCTGCGGGCCGATTCTTGACCTCTGACCTTTATTTTTCTTGATATGCAATATGCGGGACCCAATGGAAGCCTGCCACTTGGCACCTCCCTATTCGCTGGAACTCTTGCCATGTCATCTTCTCCTACCACTTGGACAAGTCAAACTTGAACTTTGACTTGCTCTAACTTCTTCATTTGGACTTGGATTTGAGTGTCATTCACACCGTTGGAATCAGAATGACGAGCACTTCGATCCAATGCTAAGTTTATCCATATTCTGCCACTTTGAGTTTTGAGCCTCTTACCATGCCACTGGTACTTTTTTGAAGATCCATTTGGATCAATCCTCTAGGATAATCCTAGATCACATATGCTAGTGGATGGAAAGAAAGTTCCTGAATTCCACCTTTAGGACACATTATTATGCTACATGGGCCATCTTTGTGTTCCTTCAAGTGAGCGTGGCAAGTTGATTTGGGAGGCGCACTACAGTTGGGTCGCAGGACACTTTGGTGTGGAGAAAACTGTGGTCGTACTACAAAAGTACTTTTATTGGCCAAAACTCCGACAAGATGTTGGGAAATATAACATATCCTACACTGCTTGCACCATCGCCAAGCCAACACTTAAGAAGCAAGGCCTGTACACTCCTCTGCCTACTCCTAGCTAGCCTTGGGAATCCATCTCCATGGATTATCTGTCTAGCCTCCCTTTACCATGCATGGTAATGAATGTGTATTTGTGATTGTGGACATATTTTCTAAGATGGCTATATTGGTGGTCTACAAGAAGAGTATCACAACAAAGGACATTGCCAAAATCTTCTTTGAATGAGTATGGGTACATTTTGGGATCCCATAGATCATTATATCAGATCAGGATAATAGGTTCCTGAGCACATTCTGGTCAAGCTTCTGGACACTATTTTACACTAAGCTCACAAAGTCGACTGCATTCCATCACCATACTGATGGCTAGATAGAGGTCATCAATAGGATGATAGTGCACATACTCTGCATGTACAACTCCAAGCATCCATGAACCTAGGATGAGAGCCTTCCATATGTGCAACACAAATATAACACAACTCTCCATAACTCGATTGGTTACAATCCCTTTCAAGTGAGTCTAGGATTTCAACCATTGTGTCATATTGATGTTGTCATGCCTCATGCGACTACACAGACATAATCCACACATGTATAGTTTGAGGCTGATAAAGAAACTATATTTATTGCACGCATCCAGCACATCCTCCAATAGGTTCATGACATCTTGGATAAGTCCAATGCCAAGAACAAGTAGCGACATGATCAACATCGGGTGCCACACAAGGTTCAAGTGGGCAACAAAGTCTGGTTGCATTTGTAGAAAGAAAGCCTTACGGAGCCCATCGGAAGCTCAAACCACTTTGTTATGGGCCTTACACCGTTACCAAGTCTATGGGATACAATGCTTTTGAGCTCAAAATTACCCCATTCTTTGGCCTTCACCCTGTGTTTAATGTGGACTGCCTTCAGCGATGCTTTCACCATTACTGGTCACATCAGACATTGCAAAACAACTCACATCAACATATCTAAACCTAGACTACATGGAACATGCCACAACTGATTGGATCATGGATACGGAGATTAAGAACACTCATCAACAAAAGATCCAACTATATCGAGTTACCTTCATATTCTCTTGGTGCTCTTTGAAGTCTGGTTTGTCGGCAAGCCATGAAGCGATGGTGTCGAAAGGTCCTCAACCTTTGGAGGAGGAAGATACAAGATGGAAGAGGGTGGTAGAGTTTCTATTCGAGTTATTGTGGGGCATATAAACCTCCTATCTCGCTGGCTAGATGTAATGGAGAGTGTAAGTGTAGTTGTAATAGCCCTGGTGAAAATTCCATGTAATAAAAGTTAAAATTAATAACCATGGTTGATGGAATACTTATTCCAAGATGAATGTTGGGCAAGACATCCTAGGGGATGTTCATCTGGCTGTTTATGGCTAGGAAAATTGGCAAAGGCAATGACTAAGGCTTTGGAAAGTCAAAATGACATTTTTGGCACATTTATTTATGAAAATAATGGAAATTAGGAGAAAAGGGAGGTGAAAGCTCACAGGTTGCATGTGAGGAGGAAATTAAGTAAAATAATGGAAAATGAAGAAAAGAGAGTCTTCATTCATAAAAAGGTTTGTGAGGATCAATTGGTAACCTTTTGTCAGTTGATTTTTGGAGCTCTCTCATTATTCTTTCTCTCTCTCTCACTCTTGGACACTTAGAGTTTTCTTGGAGCACTTTGGCATTGGAGCAAGAAAGGAAAAGAAGGAAGAGGAAGCAAAGATCAAGTAGGGAAAGGAAGGATCAAGCAGCTATAACATGATTCATTGCAGGTATCAACTTTCATGTGTATCCTTTTTTCTAGATTTGGCATGCATGGATTCGAAGTTGAGTGGGATGGATCGCCAAAATGACAAACACATGGCCTAGTGGTCCCTGAACTGGACTGTGGATCATGGTAAAGCCACCGGCCTAGCAACCCTTGAACCAGACTATGGGTTGTGGTAAAGCTAGGATTGTGTGCCTTGGTGGGCCTAGGAATCCTTGGCTGTGAATGGCAGGATATAGGGTAAATCCAAGAGGTGTATCTCTCTCTGTTGGGCCTAGAAGTCTCAGGATGGGATGTACAGTAAATCCTGGAGAGTGTCTCTCGGTGTAGGGCCTAGTGATCGATGGAGCAGACTGTGGATTACGGTAAAGCCTGAGAGACAAGGAGGCACTCAAATTCCTCATGCTGTAGGTGGAGAACTTTGGTGGCATCCATGCTTATTTGGTATTCTTGGTGTCTTCTATGAGTCCCACATTCATGCTTGGAATATGGCACAGGGGTGATTGGCTGAAGAGAGACTTGGCTTAGCCAATCTATGGTTGGGTGGAATGTGGTATTCCCATATCTGGTTGGTTTATTGCATTCATTAATGAGAAATTCATTCCATTGATGTTCATGTATAAATGTACTAATGTATATGTGGATTTTATGGCTAACATGCTTATGATATTTATGTACCTATTATGCTAGTTATATGTATGTTTTATGACAACAACTATGTATTGCTCTCAACATGTTTTTACTTGTAAATGAATGGATAATGTATCTATGGCCTAATAGATGATAATGCAGCAAATGACATGAGGGAACAATGGTTCATAGCGATTCTCATATACATATCAGATCCCTACTCTTACTTTTGTTTTTTACACTTATAGGTTACATGTCGATTATTATGCTCTTGACCTGCGAGAAGATACTAGAATACCAAATATGCGCAGAAATATACCCAGAACACAAAACAATAAGAAATAATAGCATGTATTTTATTATTTAGAAAGGAAAGCAATGTTCACTTGCCTCTTCAAGGGGGCAACCTCCAATAGAGCCGGGTTCAATTACAAAATAAGACACGACGCTCCTCAAGGGGAGTTTCTATCCTTTATATAGGATTCATACATGCAATACCATGGGTCAGTACCATGGTTCTTATTAATACCATCTATCTAATACCATGGCCCATTTGCAACTAACTGTGGTCCCTTCTTTAAATGCGGGTCAACCACTTACAATTATTAATATGGGCTTTATTGACTCTTTAACTAACTATAACTATGACTCGACCCTATTACATAAATAAGGGGGTTAGGGTTGGACCCTAACATGCCCTCCCCCATAAAAATAGCCTTGTCCTCAAGGCTGAAGCTGCGGAAACTGCTGAAGAACAGTGGCTGGTTCCCAGGTCGCATCTTCTGGAGAGGTGTCTTTCCACTTGACGAGGACTTCCTTGATCATGCGGCCACGCAGGTGCCATTCTCACGTGTCAAGAACCTGTTTAGGTTGGAGCCAGATCGAACCTTCCTCATCTAATTCTGCTAGACTGGTTTGAATTTTGTAATGGTTCCCAACCACTTTCTTGAGGCATGAGACATGGAAGACTGGATGGATTTTTGCAGTAGGTGGCAAGGCTAGCTTGTAGGCTACTTCTCCGATGCGCTGAAGTATTTGATACGGTCCGTAGAATTTTGGAGATAATTTCTGACGACCCTTATCTTTGAGTGATGTTTGCTTATATGGTTGCAGCCTCAAGAATACCTGATCCCCTTCTTGAATTGGCGCTCTGAATGATGTTGGTTTGCTTGTTGCTTCATGCAATTTTGAGCTTGATGGAGATTCTCTTTGAGGTGGGCAAGCATTGTTGCACGGTTCTATAGGAGTTGATCCACTGCTTGTACCTTCGAGCATCCCTGGATATAAGAAGTAGGTGAAGGAGGGAGTTTATCATAAACTGCTTCATATGGAGTCATCTTGGTGGTGGCATGATAGTTAGTATTATACCACCATTCAATTAGAGGTAACCACTGTACCCATAGATGTTGCTTTTCTGAAGTGAAACACCTGAGGTAGGTCTCCAGACATTTGTTGATTGCTTCAGTTTGACCATCAGTTTGGGGATGAGAGGAAGTACTGAGTTGTAGTTGGGTACCTTGTAGCTTGAAGAATTCCTGCCAAAGGTTACTGGTGAAGATTGGGTCACGATCAGACATAATGGAAGTGGGCATGCCATGCAGTTTGAAGATCTGGTCCATGAAAGATTGAGCCACCAAAGCGGGTGTAAAAGGGTGGGGTAGGGCACAAAAATGAGCATACTTAGAAAGTCTGTCCACAACCACCATGATGACTGACTTGTTGCCTGACTTCGGAAGACCAGTAATGAAATCCATAGAAACCTCCGTCCATATTGAGGCAGGGATGGGCAATGGCTATAAGGTGCCTGGGGATTTGACTGTTTCTCCTTTATGGTGCTGACACACATCACACTCAGCTACAAAAGTAAGAATGTCCTTTTTCATGCTTGTCCAAAAGAATGAACGTCGAGTGCGAGCATAAGTCTTCTGAAAGCCTGAATGGCCTGCAGTGGGAGATGAGTGCAACTCTGCAAAAATGTGACTTTTGAGGGTGGATGTTGCTGATATCACTACTTTTTCCTTATAGCAAAGAATCTTATCCTGCCAAGAGTAGCCCGTTGTGGAATTTGGATCTGCCTGCAATTTTATAATGAGTTGGGAGAGCGAATAATGTGAAAACCATTCCTGGCGAGCCTCTTCAATCCACTCTGGAATGGGAAGAGAGATTGCTAGCAGGGTGCTTTCCTCCTAAAATTGGTGTGATAAAGCATCCACTACGACATTTTCGTGCCCTTTCTTGTAAATTATCTCATAATCATATCCCAACATTTTGGCTAGCCATTTATTTTGTTGTGGCGAGGATAGGCCTTGCTCCAAAAAATATTTAAGGCTTTGATGGTCTGTGCAGATTTGGAAACGCCGCCCAAATAAGTATGGTCGCTAGGTATCCACTGCATGTAACATTTCCATCATCTCCTTCTCATAGGTAGATTGTCCCAGATTTGTCCCACTTAGTTGTTGGCTAGTGAAGGCCAAGGATCGACCTTCCTGCATTAAGACAACCCCAATACCCGTACTTGAAGCATCACATTCAATCACAAAGGATTTGGTGAATTTGGGTAGCGCCAATATGAGAGTGGAACACATGGCAAGTTTGAGAGCTATAAATGCCTATTGCGCTTCATCATTCCAGAGGAATGAATTTTTCTTGAGAAGGTGAGTGAGGGGTCTAGCAATGCGACCATAATTGCAGACAAATTTGCATTAGTAGCTGGTGAGACCCAAAAATCCTCTCAAAATCTTCAAGGTCTTTGGTTAAGGCCAATCCTGCATTGCCTGGATCTTTTTGGGATCCACCCTGACACCTTCACACCCAACAATGTGACCCAAATACTCAAATTCTTCCATGCCAAAAGAGCACTTGGCCAATTTGACAAATAATTTATGCTTCCGGAGCAGTTGCAAGAGCAGATCTACATGCTAAAGATGTTTTTCCCAGGTGAGGCTGTAGATGAGGATGTCATTAAAGAAAACAAGGACAAATTTTCTGAGATATGGTTTGAACAGGTGATTCATGAGGCTCCGAAAAGTGGATGGCGCATTACAAAGACCAAATGGCATGACCAGGAATTCATAATGGCCTTCATGAGTTTGGAAGGCAATCTTTGGAATGTCTACTTCTTTCATGCGAATTTGGTGATAGCCCGAGCGAAGGTCGAGCTTAGTAAAGAATTGAGCCCCATTTAGTTCATCCAGAAAATCATCAACAACCGGGATGGGAAATTTATCTTTGATCATCAGCTTGTTGAGGGCCCTGAAGTCTGGACACCTATGCCATTCACCTCTTTCTTGAGCACCATGAACATTGACGATGAATAAGGACTAATGTTAGGACGAATGACACCGGCTTCCAGGAGCTCCTTGAAGATTTTTTCAATTTCATTCTTTTGGGTGAAAGGATATCTATATGTGCACACATTTGGTGGTTGTGCCCCTAGGACCAAAGTAATGCTATGATCATGTTTCCCTCTCGAGGGTGGAAGCTCATGAGGTCTGTCAAAGACCTGCAGATGGTTGTTTAAGACCTATTGCATCTCAGGATGAATATGAAGAGAAGTGGGTTTGAAGGCCTGGATGGCATTAAATTGGGCTATAACTCCATGGTGGCCCTTTTTTAACAATTTTTCCATCCTATGCAAGCTAATGATATAAGGAGCACCTGCTTGGAGTCCGCAGAGGGTATGCGTGTGGTCATTCTGCTTAAAGCTCATATATAACTCTTGGAAATCCATTGTGATTGGGCCGAGTGTGTGGAGCCATTCAACACCCAAGACAATGTCACACCCACCCATGTTGATGGCAAACATGTGGGTCCTTAGGTGATAAGCCCACATTTGAAGTTTGACATTTTCACAGCGGCCTTCACATTTCATTGTCCCCCCATCAACAATCTAGACCTGGAAATTAGAGACTGCTCTGACAAAACAATGCACTGCTTCGACGACTCTTTGATGGATAAAGTTATACGTACTGCCACTATCAATCAAGACTACTACAAGGTGATGCTTAATAAAACCTCTGATTTTGAGAGTTTGGGGAGAAGAAATTCCTACCAAAGCATGAAGTGAGATAATTGGTTCTTTAGGTGTAGCTGGGAGCTCATTGTCTGGTTGGTTGTCCTCATCTTCCTCCTCTGGTCCCTCAAATGGTGGGGCCTCCTCAGATGAACTGTGATCAGTAGCATCAATTTGAAAGAATTTGGGTTACTTGCATTTATGTCCCGGGGAGAATTTCTCATCACAGTAGTAACACAGTCCTTGCTTTCTTCTTTCCGCCATTTCTGTTGGTGGCAAATTTTGAACTTTAAGTGTTTGGGTAGTGCTCAGAGCCTAGGTGGGGCATCCCTTGGCTATGAAATTTGGATGAGTCGACTAGGCCGCTAACATGTGTTCTACTTCTCGAGCTATCTTGCAAGCTGCCAGCCATGAGACTAGGTAGTGCATTTAGACGTGGGCTTGTATGGCATCTTTGAGATCACTGGTAAAACATTCCAAGTAGAATTCATCTGCTAGACCTCCTGTGCGAAAGGCTAATGCTTCAAAGGATTTAATATATTCTTGCACTGTGCCTGTCTGTTGAAGCTTAGTAAGATGACCCAAAAAGTTAGATTCATGGTCAAAGCTATCAGAAAGGGATTTTAATAATATCTGCCAAGTCATTGGCCTTGCATAGTAGCGTTGATGTGATTGCCACCATTGCCATCTTTCTTGGTCCAAGTACAGGCTTCCCACACTTAGCTTAGTCGCATCATCTTTGATGTGATTCAATGTGAAATATTGCTCCATTTGTGCTAGCCATATGGCCGGATGAGAGCCATCAAATTTATACACGTCCAACTTGGGTGGCCGAGGCTGGGACTGTTGGTGGTTTCCATAGAAGTGAAGAGAATGGCTAGACTCGCCCTCAAGGTTTTCATTAAAATCATATGCCTCCAATTGTTCCCTCGACTTGCCCTTGGTGATTGTGTCATATAAGGACTGGATTTGCTTTGTTAATGCCTCCAACTTTTGTTCAAGGGTGTATATCTTCTCATTGGCCATAGCTTGAGCTCCGGTTTGTACCATGCACAGATCCGGTACACTTGTCATTACTGTGAATTTTTTTTTTGGGACCACCCGAAATTTTGACGCTGAAAAGTGAATGGTACCACCTTGCTCAGCCCGTCACCCTGATTCTTATGGGCTAAGTCTCCTATAAGCGTCCTGGGAGCATCTCCGAAAGGAGTTTTACTCCTTGCTTAGGAGTACTGCAGTAGCCGATTCCCAAAAAAGTTAATTCTACCCAATGTCCTGTGAGAATCACGCCTAGGTACAGGAGCCACACAAAGAGCTAGATCTGTCAGCGAAACTCTCAACTGCAGAGTATGAGTAGGAATGTGGCAGTGATCGAACCCCTGCTGCTAGATCTGAATGGCAGATTTGATTGTTGCGACTGCTACAGAACCCAACCTGCTAGATTTGAATGGCGGATCTGATAGATCTGAATGGCAGATTTGATAGATCTGAATGGTAGATCTGATAGATCTGAATGGCGGATCTGATTGTTGCGGCTGCGACAAAACTCAACCTGCTAGATCTGATCTGGCAACGATGATGCATGATCTAGAGAGAGACAAGGGAACTATGGTCTCAAGGAGTGTTAGGTGTTACGGATCGCAATATACATAAGGGTCCAACAGTAGTACTCGAACCAATCTTTCAGGGCACTAACCAAGGAGGATCAACCGTACCCTAAGTCGTACAACCCGACTACCCTATCGTACGCGCGAGTAATCTCCCCGAGTGCTATTCTCAGTGTACTGTAGCAGCAAGATGGCTGATGGTTTATCTATGGCGAGGTTTCAAGAGAACCTGGGGGCTTCTGATATACCCAGAGGGTACTTGGAAGACAGTCTATGCGTGGTTCTGTCTAATGTGCTACTACTCGAAGGGGTACCCACTGTAGAAACTTTGAATAATTTAACACATATTCAATGGAGATTATCCTGATCATGTACTAATGCGGAAAACATACACAATACATAAGCTCCTCTACGTTGATCAAGAATATAGCAGCATCAATAACAATAAAACATCAAGAGCATTCACACATTAACACAGTATGTATCACGGGGAAAGCATCTCGCTAAAAACCCCACACTATCTGTATATTAATGATTGAGTCATGTAACATTACACAGCATAATACTTCTCACAAGTATCTCCACCTCTGTTACACACAATACAGCTAAGATCTGATCTCCAAATCTCTTCCACTGCTTGCCTGCCTCCACTGCTTAATACCTGCTCAAGAACTGATGAGAATTGCTTCCCAAACTCGATTTTCACCTGCAAAATAGTCACTCACTCTTTGTGGACGTGAGCAAAGGCTAAAAATGCGAGCCAAATACGTGAGCAAACTCATTGGCATACTCAATCCTTTGATTGTGCAAGATTTGGTGCACAACTATAGTCACAACTGATAGCAATCTGATTCTCTACCACCTGTCCCTGTTGAACTGAACATGCACTGACATGCAACTGAGTTAACTGATGTATTCTTTAGTTGTATTATGAGTTAATAATTAGTTTAACAACTCATCATTAGTCTATCTGCAGTTAGACTAACTACAACCAGTTTAACTAAGTTAAACTGAACACAACTCCATCAACTGTACCTCCAGTCCACTAAACTCAACTCACTTGAGTTCTAACTGAAGTCATGCATGCAACAACTCAACTGACTCATAAGAAAAACGAATTTCCTTCTGACAGCTGCATGTGCCACTTCCGTAGCTCAAACTGAAGTGCTCCAAGAGAATAAGATTAAGTTTATAGTCCAAATATTATTGTGAGATAATAATATTTGACTTTTCTATTTTTGACAGCCAGTCTAAAAATAGACTTGATCACTCACACTGTGATCACTCACACTTTCATCAAAAATAGAAGTCCATCTATTTTCCCAACTTGATCAATCATCCATAAACATAGACATGATCCATATGTCTAAAAATAGACATAGTCTAAAAATAGACTTGCGCCAAAAATAGCCTGCGGGCCCACTTAGTGAAGGCGACTCTTTTCACTAAGCTCCATCATCTTGTTGCAATCTCAACACCCACAAGGGTTACAAGGGAGTCCAACAAGCGTGACCACCTCTTGTATTTCCTACGTGCATGCCTCCCCAAATCCGCAGGTTTATGCGCTCAATGACAGATCCTATGGTTTAAAGATGCTGGAACATGTCTCTAGCCAAAAAAAAATTCTGCTAAAAATGGATATCCCACTGGCCCTGGAAAGTGCTCTGATACCACTTGTTATGCTCTTGACCTATGAAAAGATACCAGAATACCAAATCTGCGAAGACCTATACCCAAAACACAAAACAATAAGAAATAACAACATGTATTTTATTATTCAGAAAGGAAAGCAATGTTCACTTGCCTCTTCGAGGGGGCAACCTCCAATAGAGCTGGGCTCAACTACAAAATAAGACACGACGCTCCTCAAGGGGAGTCTTTATCCTTTATATAGGATTCATACATGCAATACCATGGGTCAGTACCATGGTTCTAATACCATCTATTTAATACCATGGCCCATTTGCAACTAACTGTGGTCCCTTCTTTAAATGCGGGTCAACCACTTATAGTTATTAATATGGGTTTTATTGACTCTTTAACTAACTATAGCTATGACTCGACCCTATTACATAAATAAGGGGGTTAGGGTTGGACCCTAACATCGATGATATGTTTGACGAAATGCCTGACATGGATATTAGGGGTCTGATTAAGGTCTTGTTCAACTTATTACTTTTGCATCATTATTTCCTTGTTATTTTACTTTTTTAGAGTTATCATTCCATTCTGGGAAGTGACCTAGGCTTTGGGCCTGAAAAAGGTGGCTCAAATCCTAGGGTCGCTGGCATAGCACTGAAAAATTTAGTCTGTGGTCGCTAGCAGGCAAGTCTGTGAGAGCAACTTTGGGTTTATGGATACTCTCTTGCTTATATCATGGGAGTGACTAAGGACTAAGATGTCTAGAACATCAATGGGACCCAGGGACATGATGTATGACTGTTTGACATGTCTCCTAAGGGTTCCGTTTTTGATGTTGATAGGTTGGTTGATGTGTTTCGCCGATTCCACTTCCTTAAGGTCACATAGGAGGTCGAATCCAATCATAGTAGCCTCTCATCGCATGTTTACCCGGTTGGCTGGTTGCTTGGGTAGATATGTGAGGAGGGTGTTACAATGGTGAATGTCGTGTTGATGGCAACAAAATTTGAGTGCCTAGAGGTGAGCGTGGAGACGAAGTTCATACAATTAGAGGTAGAATTGATTTATCACAATTTTGAGTTGGTCAGCAACACTCTCTCTATAGAGGTCATTGAGCTCTTGGTAGGAAAGACATGCCTTGACACCATGGAGATGCATGTCCCAATTAGAGTGGCTGAAACGATTGGAGGAATGAGTAAAGAAAAGGCAATATTCTGGATAGATGAGGATGAAGTTGGACCTTCCAACCGAGCATAAGTTTTAGTTTTTATGTACTATAAGGTTTTTTTTGATATTGGGTCAATTTTGCAGAGTATATGGATGATAACAGTGTAGAATTTTAGTATATAGAGTTCGCAGAGGCAACAAGACCCTCCTATTGATCTATTGGAACATTGAAGTTGCTAAAATCTGAAAATTATGATTTGTTTTTCTCCTGATGTAAATGGTTATGGCCATACAATCTAGGTTTTAAGAAATATAAATAATCGTTTCGTTAAAAGATAAATTGAAAATTCAAATATAATTTAAATTAAAAAAAACTAACTATAATTATATAATATTTTTTCAACTTTATAAAATATAATTAATAAATGATGAACTTTGATTGAATGGTTTTGTTTCTATGGTAGACTTTTTATTTCGACTCCTATGGTAACCTAGATTTTCTGAAACCCAGATGTGGGCCTATGCATGTGGGCTCTGCAACCCTCCCCTACATGCCCTCTTGTTTATAGTCTATTCATCCTGTGCATGGACTTGGACTTAGTGGAATTCTCTGTGAACCCCATGCATGAGGTGGAAATCTAGATTCGCGAGGAGGTGAAGTGCCTCCTCTCTCCTAATCAATTATTGTTAGAACAAACTTCGTTACAGTCTCCCTTACGACCTGGGCTACGTACATTTCCTATATCCTTCTCCTAGGTGACATGCCCATTCTCTCCTTCCTCAGCTGTCACATCAAAACATCCTTTCTCTTCTACATCTATTCCCCCACCCTCCCCTTTGGTTGCTTCATCAATTATTTCTCCTGTGGACAAACCCTCCCCTACTTTCTCGACTGAGGTTTTTTCGATCCTTGTTCACACCCCTCCAGATCCTATCTCTCTCTCTCTCTCATTTTTTCACGTCAATCACTTTCCCTTGTCCCCCTTCTTCTCACACCAACTTCTTTGTAACCAGTCGAAGTGGGAGAAGCTTAGTGGTGGAAGATTTGTTTCAAGCTCGGGACCAACTATCCAACTGACAGGTATTGAGACTGTTAATATCAATAGAAAATGTATCAATCACAAGGATGAAGAACAAAATTTGGTTCTGAGTGTTAGGGTTAAGCTAAACGACATTTCCAGGATGGAGGACATAATAATATTTGGTCATTTTGCCAGTAAAAAAATGGTGATGGATATCCTGCGAAAGTAGAACTCCGACTAGTTTGGGCTAATTGTGGGTTATCTATCGTGTTGTTTGATCCTAACAAAAGGATGGTTAGGTTGGATTTGGAAATGAAGGAGGATGGGGAAAAGATCCTCCATAAACATTAGCATTGGGGCTCTGAAGCTTTATTCCTACAAAGGTAGTTTGTGGATTTCGACGCTCGCTCTAAAAATCTTTCGTTTATAGTAATCTTGGTTCACCTTCTAGCCCTCACTCTGCATTTTTGGCTAGATGAAGTGTTCCAAGAGATAGGGAACATCCCAAGGTTTTACTATGAAGTAAACACCTATTTTAGAAAAATCAACTACATGGCTATGCAAAGGATTTTAGTTAGCGTCAACTTGCTTGCAGGGCTTCCAGACTCCATTTCCATCCAAGTTGGTTCAAAAATTCACAAGAAGTTGCTTAATTATGAAAGGATCCCCTTTCACTGCATTAGGTGCCAGTGTGCCACTCTTACGACCATCTGGGGAGGGATTGTCCCTTGGGAAGGGTTAAGAAAGTATGGGTTCAAAAGGCTCCATCAAGCTCAAATTATTGAAGTGTTCTTATCAAAATCTCTAAGGAAGTAGGGTTTGGAGCTGAAAGCAAGGATCTGATTCTTTATCCTAATTTTGTTGACAAAGAAATTTCCTCTCAGCGAGAATAGCTATTGGACAAAGGAATTCCTCAAGACCAAGCTCAAATGGAGGTTGTCATGGTTTCTCCAAACAAGGTGGCATCCAATACCGGTATGTCATTATCATTACCCTCTCTTTCATTACCTTTCTCTTCTTACATTTTGGCACCTCCATCTTATTATCCCCTGAATGTTTTTCCTTCTATTTCATGTTCCCTCTTAGGGCTTCCTAAATTTAATTCCCCCCTCCTCCCCATTTATTTTCTCCTCAATCCATCCCTCTCCTCTGGGCCCACTTTCTCTCCTTGACCCTTGACCCTCCCCTATCCCTACTCAAGATATCTCACACCCCTATGGACTTTGATCCCTCTCATCGAGGCCTATTGACTTAGATTTGATTGTTGGGATTTTTTTCCCTAAACTGGGTAAGGTTTGGGTATGTTAGATGATCAGGATTTTCCATGCTTGAGAAGGGGGTGCAAATCGAACGTCTCATTAGCCATGAGGCAGGCTTACAATGAAATCAAATTATGGAAAACAATGTCAATTTTGGGGGCGCTTAGAGATTCAGGCCCCTCGAAGGGTTTTGAATGAGGATCCTCTCCTACAACATCAGGGGTTTGTCTAATCTCTCTGTTGAGTCCCAATTTTGCTCATTTCTGATGTTGTTTCTGAGGTCTTAACCCCTTTATTTTGAACCTTTCTTAATCCTTGAACTCCCGCTTTTACCATATATTATGTATTTTGACCAAGAAGGTGCTGTGAACTTGAAGGTATGTAAATTATTTTTAAAATGTATCATTTTACTTTAATTCCTAAGTATTTTTGAAGTTAAAACGTTATCTAATCGAATCACCCACAATGTCAAAGAAGTTGACCACATCTTGTGCAGATCAACCATTTTATGAAGTGGCTCCAAGACTCCTGCAACTACTCCATAATTTCCTGTAACTGCCCTGATTTCCTACAGATGCAGAGATTTCCTGTAATCGCCCTGATTTCCTGCAGCGATATCCATGGTTGAGCATGTTTCGGTCAACCTCGAAGTGAACGAAGACATGAGTTTTGTTGACAAAGTCACCAATATGGATGTTGTCCTATTGGTCGCCTCAAAACTGCCATTGAAACTGCCCAGATCTTCATTCCTTTCTCTAATGGTCATATTTAAAGACAATTCCTGCAGCTTCACGAAGTCTGTTTGATCCATGCTTTTATTGATGGATCGAACTCATCATACTTATTCTTGTTCAACTATCATTAGCCAACAGTTGTAGGGTGTTAGGTTTTCTAATTTGAGGTAGTTATGCCCATGCGTTTGTATGAAAGGCCTTTATGTTTATTGTAATGGGGATAGGTAGATAGATAACAAGGGATATAAAGAATGATAGATTGAACATATCAACTGGGGGTATTATTGAATATAATCTAGATTAATACAATACTTTATGTTCTACTAAATCTCATTGAGTAACTCCTTTCTTAGTTGAAGGGGTTGTCAGTAAGGTAGGGCCCCCTTTACTCACAACTTATGTAGCTGCAGATTTGTCTTATTGCAATTTATTTTTGTTATGAATTGATAGAATTAGCACATAGTCTACATTTCTCTTTTCTAATTTGTAACAACTTGTGAATGATGGTTAAATGTGAGATTATTTGATGAATGATTTGGAATTGTTGAATAAGATTTCATTTATGTTATGCAAAGTGTGAATTGAGTTAATTGTTGTTGTTTGGGTTTGTATATTTTCTTGATCTACATCAACAATTCTAGGTGTTGTAGAGAGATGAATTACCTACTCCATAGCCTTTGTTGCTAAGTGTTGATGAAAAAAAGAGTTCTTGAAGTTGTGTGTGTGTGTGATTTTATCTAAACGAACACTTACAGTATTAACATGCATATATTTTGCACAACATCTCACAAGCTTACCTACCCCTGGTCGATAATTTATGTCTGTCAAATTATAAGTCTATAATTTGCCCAACATTTTGTCGTCGTTTTCAGGGAGGTGCTAAGGGATGATACTGAAATTGTTTTAGTATGATTTCTTTTTGTTTAAGTTTTTCAGGACAGGGGGAGTCAAAGTGGTAAGACGTGGGGTAAGGCCTACGCACTTGCAGAGACTAGAATTCGGCAAAGCCACATCCTGATTGTTTGGTAAGTATAAGTTTTTAAATTTTCTATATGAATAGGGTCCAATATTTTCAAATATTTTTAATGGTGGTGTGAGAACCACTTCGTTCACTATTAAACTGGTAAGGGAGAGGAAGTTCATAAAAGAAAAAGGCAAAAGAGACAAAGGAATCCAACAAGGGGTTACAACTCTGAGCAAGGTTTGATAGTTGATCCTAAGCGGACTAATACTCCCACAACAACTTCTTCTGCCATAAAATCCTCTATTGCTGCTCATTCAGAATTTGTAATGGCACCTCAAAGGCCATGGAAAACACGTCTTGTAGGTATGTTACAACAACATTTTCAATTTCCTTATGCCTAGAATCAGATGTGGAACATTCCAATGCCTTGGCAACCCTTGCCTCGGTAGGGGAATTTCCCTTACCCTGCTGCACCAAATTATTCCCCTCAAAACTTTCATTTACAACAAATGGTACAACAACAACTTCTTGCCCAGCCAGTATTCAATCTCAACAATAAAGCCATCCAATCTACTCACAATATTGGAATGGCCATTTATCCCACTTATCCTACCTATTGCATTGCACCTCAGCCTCTGCAGGAAATTTATGTACTTTTAGTTTCCCACGTCTCTGCAGGAAATTGAACTAAGGTTAGGAAAAGTGGTGACCCAACTAGAAAAGATTGAAGAGATTATAGAGGAAGAAACCCCTAATACACCTGAATTAGAAAATGTACAAGAAACAATAGAAAAAAACATTCTAAGATCACAAGAACCCTCTATAATTCAAGTACGTGAGAAAATTGCAAGCCTTGTGTCTACTGGATTTGCCATTGAAAAATATGAAGACCCTAGAATTCTTGTGGTTATCACCTTCAACGATGGATATCCAATAATAAATACTTTAATTGATTTAGGTGCAGCCATTAATATAATGACAATGGAAACACTGTCCCATATAGGATCCTTTGATTTGCCTCCTACCCCTACTATGTTAGAATTAGCAGATAGATCTAAGGTCAAGCCAGAGGGTGTTTTGGAAGACATTGTCATTTCATTAGATTCCTGGGAATATCCTATAGATTTTTATGTTCTTCAGCCTAGGACTAATTTAGGGAGGCACCCTTTAATCTTGAGGAGACCTTGGTTGGCCACAACAGATGCCTTCATTAGGTGTAGGTCGGGGAACATGACCATCACTCATGAGGCTGAAATTAAGCACATCAATCTATATCCCCCTGCTAAACCCCTCTTGAAATCAGAAAAGATTCATTGGGTTGAGGAAGAACTTAATTTAGAAATTATTCAACCAGTTTTGACAATAGCCCAAGCTATGGGCCTTAAAGAAAACACTGGGGATAATTTAATTAATTGCTCTATTTCAAACCCTGATTTTTCCCAGCACTTAGAGGGGCAGTCAAGTCATGAGATAGATGTCATTGTTGAGCATAACTTCCAAGACCATAGTACAACAGTTGAATTAGATTCATCCCTCCTATCTGTATTTCCTGCAGAATCAATGACTAAAGGTGGAAGCAAGGTAATTGAGATCTTTCTCGGAAAAACTTTAATTATCAATTCTGCCCTAACTTATGAACAGGAAAATTGATTAACTCAGATATTGAAAGATTTTTCAGACACATTTGCTTGGGAATATGCAGATATGGATATGATACTTGGTATCTTCTCTGATCTTTTATATGATTGCATAGAGGTTTATATGGATGATTTTACAGTGGTGGGTGATACTTTTGAAGAGGCTTTACTTAAACTTAAGAAGGTTTTGCAAATATGTAGAGAGATTAATATTTCATTAAGTAGTGAAACATGTTTTATAATCATGACTGGAGGCATTGTCTTGGATCATCATGTTTCTGCTGCAGGAATTAAAGTTGACTTGACAAAAGTCGAAGTGATTTTGAAGAAGAAAGAGTAGGAAATGGTGGGAAAGAGGGCCATTCCTTTCACTACCTCTTCTTGATCTTATGCTGCAATAAACTGAGCTTACTTTGTTCCTTCTTGTTCTCATTAAACCATGAGAGGAATGTCTATTGGGTACAGGTTTATTCCTTTTTCCGGGCCCAATGGACTAATTACAAAAAAGGAGCCCCCTTGGAGTCTTCTTTTTCAGTATTTCAGACTCTCTAAAATTGAAATTTGGTGAGCATAGACTGTCTTGGGCTCATTAAAATAATAAGTTAGTGGATCCTTCTAGATCCTTAGAATAAATTTCGTTTTTCAAGACAATTTTTGGTTTCTCGTGTTGGATTGATGTGGGATTTCTTAAGGCCCTCCTTTCAATGATCTTGGCCCATTGACATGAACAAATTATCTGGGTTTCAAGATTAGAGACTAGTGATGCCTTGAAGCTTGTATACCTTAACGACATGCTATCTCGTCAGCAACAATGGGGATTCATTATGGCTCCTTGACTGTTGGATCCTACAGGGGGTTCGACAATAGTGCATGCATTGACACCTGAAAGGATGCATAATATGTACCTTGGTCCTCGCTCTCATCATCGGTGATGGGCCTCGCGTTGGTTAACCACTGACTTTAATGGCCGATAATCCATCAAGTCCACTATACATTCGACCTCAACACATTTATTCGTGTGTAGTGAACTGTAAAAGAAGGAGAGAATATGGTATCCCATAGATGGATTTCCTGCAGAAAATTTCAGCAACTGCATTTCCTGTAGCAAAAACAATTATTTCTTGAAGAACGAGTTCAAGCAAAGCATATTCTATAGAATCTGGAAAGTACGATCATCATTATTTGAGGCCACATAGCTACATAATATTTCCTCTGACATGATTTCGAAGTGTTTTACAATTTTAAGGAAGGAACATGCTTCATCAGAAGTACTGACTATTGTAAGGTAAAATTGAAGGTGCGTTTTGACATCATAATAATTAAGGTAAGAAAAGGTAATGATACGAAAATTTTGAATTTGCATAAGCACGATTCATGGCCACCCTCGTGGAATAAGGCGGCTACGAGTTGTTTGTGTCATAACGCGAGTTCCCATTCATGATTATTATCTTGATGTGTATGATGGTTATCTTCTCGATATTTATTCCAAAGGACGGATCATGATGGTAATCATGACCATGTTCCACATCTCTTGAAGTTGCCGTTGCTCCCGACTCTTTCCTAATTAAGCCTTTTTGTCTTCATCTTGTTTGAATTGTTTCTGCCCGGTCTTAGAAACCTATCAGTAAACGAAATTAAGCTCTTCTCCCTCTTTCGCTCGAAGCTATGGTTAAAATGAGGTCTATTGTGAGATATGAGCTGTACGGTCCCACACTACTTGACACTTACCCACAGAGTAAGGTGAGGTTGGAGAAGGCAAGTTGGCTGCCTTTGTTCATGAAATATAGTGTCCACAATTCAGAGGTTACAAAGTCCTTCGTCATAAACTTAAAGGGCGACAAGGCGCATGTGGGGAATGTGAAACTTAAGTCGACAGAGGAACTAGTAGCACGAGCATGTGGGATTTCACAGGATGGAGAGTGTTCGTTCAAGAACCAATGATTTAAAAAGGAAATGTGTGCGCCCTTTCTCAGGAAAGAACATGTAAACCCAGATTGGAGTAAGGGAATTTCCCAGGAATTCCTCAGAAGTAAGTACCATTGACTTTTGCTTTTGCTGCAGAAATATATCACTTGTGAGGGTTGCTATGGTTTAGCGTTTCTGTTTCATATTCGTCTTTTAGGCCATTTTAGAGACAAGCCCCTAAATTTACCCTACTATCTTAGAATGTCTCTCATGAAAATGGATACCTTTGCTAAGGAGAGGGCTGCCCATATAGAGGAAAACCTCTATCATCATGGACTGGTAAAAATCATTATGACAGAGGTTTTGCAGAAACAAGGAAAAACATGGGATGAGTTCTTGACTGAGAATTATTTTGTTGACGATGAGAAGGAGCCTGATGTACCTGAAACTAAAGAAGCAGAACCAGTGGAGAGGCCTAAAAAGAAACCCTGGACCCGCGGACAGTTAACTGAGGAGGTTAAGAAAGATGAAGAAGTGGTGGTAGTCAGGGAAACTGTGGGGAAAAAGCCTAAGGCATCAAAGGGGACCTCTACTCCTGCTAAGCGTTTCACGAGAAGCCAAGTAGCGAAGCTGGCGACAAAGGAAATTTCAGAGGAGAAGGAACAACAAATTAAGATTGAAAAGAAGGATAAGAAGCCCCAAGATTTGTCTAAGGGGAAACAAGAGAAGATTGAATCAGTTGAGTTTATCGACAGAGAAGAATGGGAAATTACGTCTTTCCAAGAACCACTGCTGCAGGAAAGCAGGGAGAAAATAGATGAAGATGGCTGAGAACGGGAGGAATCAAGTTCGCTTGAGTCCTCTCAAGGACAAAATGGGGATGAAGGAACACATAAGAAAAAGAAATCTCGAAAGGAGATGAAGGAGACCATTAATGAGCTCACCGTGTCTGAACGGGTGCTCCGGACAGAAAATAAGACCTTGAAGGAGAATAGTCTGCGATTGTAGAAAGAGGTGGAAGAATGGAAAGAAAAACATCAGAAGACCTATTGTATTATGAAGAAACATCAAGTTCAGATTGATCATTTACAGAAGAAGAATGAAGAGTATCAGAGTAGGGTACAGAAAGCAGAATCTAGTAGGGCACACCTAGACCACCTGGCTACAGTAGCTGCGGCCTAGAGCAAGGACTAAATTTTCTTCCTGGAGGAACGTTTTTGCTTGCATAAGGGACATGCAAGAAGCTAGGTGTGGGGGAGATGTTGAGTCCCAATTTTTCTCATTTCTGATGGTGTTTCTGAGGTATTAACCCCTTTATTATGAACCTTTCTTAATCCTTGAACACCCCCTTTTACCATTTTTTTGTGTATTTTGACCAAGAAGGTGCTGTGAACTTGAAGGTATGCAAATTATTTTAAAAATGTATCATTTTACTTTAATTCCTAAGTATTTTTGAAGTTAAAACGTTATCTAATCGAATCACCTACAATATCAAAGAAGTTGACCACATCTTGTGCAGATCAACCATTTTTTGAAGCAGTTTCAAGACTCCTAGAACTACTCCACAATTTCCTGTAACTGCCCTGATTTCCTGCAAATGTGGAGATTTCCTGTAACCGCCCTGATTTCTTGCAGCGATATACATGGTTGAGCATGTTCCGGTCAGCCTCGAAGAGAACAAAGACATGGGTTTTGTTGAGAAAGTCACCAATATGGATGTTGTCCTATTGGTGGCCTCAAAACTACCATTGAAACTGCCCAGATCTTCATTCCTTTCTCAGATGTCCGTATTTAAAGACAGTTCCAGCAGCTTCACGAAGTCTGTTCGATCCATGCTTTCAATCATGGGTAGAACTCATCATGCTTATTTTTGTTCAACTATTATTAGCCAACAGTTGTAGGGTGTTAGGTTTTCTAATTTGAGGCAGTTGTGCCCATGCGTCTGTATAAAAGGCCTTTATGTTTATTGTAATGGGAATAGGTAGATAGATAACAAGGGATATAAAGAAGGATAGATTGAACATATCAGCAGGGGGTATTATTGAATATTTTCTAGATTAATACAATACTTTATGTTCTGCTAAATCTCATTGAGTAACTCCTTTCTTAGTTGAAGGGGTTGTCAGTAAGGGAGGCCCCCCTTTACTCACAACTCTTGTAGTTGCAGATTTTTCTTATTGCTGTTTATTTTTGTTATGCATTAATAGAATTAGCACAAAGTCTACATTTATCTTTTCTCATTTGTAACAACTTGTGAATGATGGTTAAATATGAGCTTATTTGATGAATGATTTGGAATTGTTGAATAGGCTTTCATTTTTGTTATGCAAAGTGTGAATTGAGTTAATTGTTGTTGTTTGGGTTTGTATATTTTCTTGATCTGCATCAACAATTCTAGGTTCTGTAGAGAGATGAATTACCTACTCCATAGCCTTTGCTGCTAAGTGTTGATGAGGAAAAGTGTTCTTGAAGCTGTGTGTGTGTGTGATTTTATCTAAACAAACACTTACATTATTACCTTGCATATATTTTGCGCAACATCTCACAAGCTTACCTACCCTTGGTTGATAATTCATGTCTGTCAAATTATAAGTCTATAATTTTCCCAAACACCCTCTAGAACTCTTATCCCTCAAAGGTTGATTCTCTCTCTCTTCCCCAAGTTATTATTACGGAGGAAATGATGAAAAATGGCCCCAAGGTCGTAATTGCACTTTCTTCCCTTCTCTCGTCGTGGTCCTTCCACTACACAGATGTTTGTGGGAAATCGAGGGGCCTAGTTATTGGTTGGTTGAACACAAATTTTCTCTACTCGCTGGCGTGGACATCCCACTCCTGCCTTGCAACTTCCTTCTCCCACAAGGACTCTGATCTCTTTTTTGTCTCTACAAATCTTTATAGGCCTTATGCAAATCAAAAACCTTAATGCAAAACTTATTTAAGCTACCTAGTTTGATGTAGACCAAGTGGTTGTTAGTGGTGATTTAAACTTCACAATATATCATTCTAAAATTTGGGGGCCTTTAGCTTGGTTGGACCCCTTGGAAGATTTATTTATGGAGTGTAATGGTTTAGCTAGATTGGTTGACTAACTCCCTATTAAATTCCTCCCTACTTGGTCAAATAAGAGGATAGGAGATGACTATGTTGCAAAATGATTGGATAAATTTATGATTTCAAAAAATAAAAATAAAAAAAAATCTAGATACACCTCTACATATTAGAAAATGGACCGATTCAGGGGGGATATTTAGATCGTAGGCCCATCATACTAGATTTGGAAGTCGACCCCTTAAAGCCTATGGGCCCTTTCAAGTTGAATCCCACCTGGATGGAATACCCCTCCCTCTTGGAAAGAATGAAAAGGGTTTGGGTCCCCTCAAACCCTGATCTGGAATTTCTCCCCCTTTACAATTCCATGAGAACCTTGAAAAAGTAAAACAAGTAATTTCTTAATGGGAAATATAAAAAGGAAATGGATGAAAAACAATTGCAAGAGGTTGAAATCTAATTACACATTTTGTTGTTAAACTCAGACCACTCCTCCTTCTCCGAAGACAAAAATGAAATATTAACATCTTTGGAGCAAAAACGAAGGAGCATCCTACTTGAGAAAAAGAATGGAGACTAAAAAGCAAAGCGGTATGGATACACGCAGGAGATGAGAACTCAAAATACGTCCATAGGATAGCAAATCATAGAAAAGCAATAAACACCATTTGGGAAATCAAAAGGGAGGATGGGTCTAAGGCAATTTTTTTTAAGGATGTTGCAATGGAAGGTTGCACATACTTCCAATATATATTTAAAAAGGAGAACAAAGCAAATATAGACAAAATCCTACAGATAACCAGTTTCTTCCCTCATTGTATCAATGAGGAAGAAAATGAGGACCTAATGAGAGAAGTATCCAAGGCTGAACTTGAAATGATCTCGAAAGCTTCCAAATGGACAAAAATCCTGGGCCAAATCCCCCCATATTGATTTTTTTCAGGCTTGTTATGATTTCATAGGGGATGGCTTATTGGCTATAACTGAATATTGCATAATCCATGGGAGAATTTTAGCCCCTTTCAAAGCTACTTTTCTATCTCTTATCCCAAATATGATAATTCCTTCACTTTTGATCAATTCTAGACCGTCTCACTTTGCAACAATATCTATAAGATAATTTCAAAGATTATTTCTCTCATATCAAAACCAATCCTCTTATAAATATCTCAGTTGAGGAATTTGGGCTCCTAAGAGATAGGAAGATCCATGAGTCCATTGGGCTTCCTCAAGAAAGTCTTCATTCTCTCAAAAGAAGAAGGCAGTCATCTATAAAGTGGATTTCTCCAGAGTATTTGATAGAGTGGATCAAATTTATATTAGACTTCTCCTTTTTCATTTGGGTTTCAACCCTTTTTTGTGGATTGGGTATATGGTTGTATCTGTTCTTCTTCCATTGCTCTCCTAATAAAGGGTACAACCTCTTCCTTCTTCAACCCTCAATGAAATTTGAGGCAGGTCTATCCATTGTCCCCCCTACTCTTCCTTTTGTTTTTTGAGGCTTTAAGTAGAGCTTTGCTAGATGTTAGAAGGAGATTCTCTTTGAAAGGAATTGAAATCTCCAAGACATGCTCTCTCTCCCATATTTTATTTGTGGATGATATCATTCTTTTTCTCGCCCTGGGCTATGGAAGTATACAGGTATTGAAGTAAATTATGGACGCCTCAGATGCCATGGTCATGATTATAAACTTGGAGAAGTCTAACCTGTATGGGAATGCTTTGGACTTTCAGGATTTAGAGTTGGTGCAAGGAATTCTCCAAAAGATCCCCCCTAGTTGGTAAATTCTATGAAATATCTCAGGTTTTTTCTAGAACCCAATAATTACAAAAAGGAAGATTGGCCCTGGATTATAGTAAAAGTTGAGACTAGAATAAAGATTTGGTGCAACATATGGTTGTCAATGGAAAGTAGGCTTGTTTTGTGTAAGGTTGTTCTGGAGGCCATTCTAGTCTACTGAGCCTCGCTAGCCTAGATCCCCAAGGGTAAAATCAATAGACTAAAACAAATCTCAGTGAGATTCCTTTGGCAGGAAAAATAGAGAGGACATCCTTTTATTGAACTACATGGACATCCATTACTAGCTCAAAGGGCCTGGAAGGTTGGGGCTTGAAAGAGTTTTCTTTTTTTCAAAATCCCTCACAACTAGCAGAGCATGGAAAATCATTCAAGAGCATAACATATGGGCACAAGTAAATATAAACAAATACATATCCCCAACATCTATAACAGATTGGCTCAGTAAACCAAATAAAGCATCCAATAATGGCTCTATTGTCTAGAAAGCAATTTTAATTCTGTGGAAATCATCATGAGAGGCCATAGATGGAGAATTGAAGATGGCTTAAGAGTTCTTATAGGAAGGGACCCTTGGATAGGCAATAGGAATCAACACATTTTATTAGGCAAGCTTATCTAATTCCTTAATAAAAGAGGATATTTACATGTTCAATAAATTTCCATGAGAAGGGAACTCCTTAGTCCTCAAACTTCGTTAAGGGCTCAAGATTTGCATTTACAGGGTGTAGAGGTCGAGGAATGTGTTGTATATGTTTCTTGAAGGAAGTTTATTGGCTGGAAACTACACCAAGAAACCAATTTAGCCACTTTAGGTCCAAGATGGCCCTTGAACTAGAGGGGTCTCCCTCAAGTGTTACGAGGCTGTTTACTGTTCACTATCACTGAATCAACAACCTATGCAACAAAATAGCCAAATCTAAGGTTTTTTTGGATGGGTGATTTCTAATGAGTCACAAATCCCTACTTAAATGACTAAAAACCTTATCTACAAAGACCTAATCAAAGTGTTGACATTCAACTATGACATAGTACAACTCTTTAAAGTTTTTGATAGAAGAATGAAGGAGAAATTAGAGAATCAAATATCCTCCCTGAATATCCAATTATTTATTAGGATCACAAGCATATAGAAGAATCTCTATAGCGAAACATTAATACATATAAGAATTGATATAGAAGCAACAATCTAATGATTTAGAGGGATCAATAATGACACATTGTCACCTTGATCTACTCAGTAAAGAACATAACTTTGCAATGGGATGTCAAGGAGGTTAACACTAAACCTAGCCTTTCCTGGATATATATACAACCTCAGATGTATGCTGAAGTAAGATAATGAATACTAGAATCACTCACATGTAAACAATGTCTGCCGTTAACTAAAGCCAAAAGCCTTTTATTAAACTCTGAAGTTATAGGATTTACAAAAAGTATAAGTGTTTCTAGGTCTAAAAGCGAGCCCTTTTACAATCAAAATGAAAACAGATATAGGAAAATATAATCCTGAAGTAGTTACGAGCTCTCAGGACTAAAATCCTAAACAATAAACTAAAAATAAATAAAATATCTAATTTGCCACGTGAAATTAGAAATTGTTGGAAAATCCTCTGCCTTCAATTCTGGAAAATGATTCACTAATTGCCAATCTTCTACCCATAAATATGGATCATATTTGTTTGTTGATATTCTTCCTTGAAATCTAAATATGTTCCATTGATGCTAATCCTCTGCCTTGAAATATGAAGTTGTTGAATATTCTGCCCTGTAAATCTGAAGTTGACCTTAAATCATTGGAACCCTGTAGTTGTGGGATACTCTGCCACAATCAACACAAACTTTGTATTGTGGAAGCATTATTTGTACCATTTAACCGTAAACAACCTTTTGCGACACCTAAGGAAATGTAAAACGCAATGTTTTGACATTAAGTAGAATATATGATAAAAGCCTTGTATGGAGTATTATCATAAGTCGACAATTTGAAGTAACAGGAACAAATAGGTTTCAAATGCTTATCCCTACTAAGTTTATTTTGAAGAGGAACTTTAGATTTTAATTTTGACCACCCTCCTTAATTTCATGTTGATGTACTTCTTCAACATAACTACTTTAATTCCACTCCATATTACTAATGTCATTGGAAATTTAACAATCTTTTCAGCAATAGACATATCTTCTGGAATAACTAAAGCAAAAATCTATATATACTTTGTCCCATTCACTATGATTTGCAAAATTGATGAAGAAATCAGTGCCACCATGAATCCAGGCTACTATACCTTTCCCAACCTCATGGTCTCTACTGCTTCCATATTTAGATTGCAACTCCTACCATTGTTGTTGTTGTAGTATTTTCTTCAAAATACCCTTGCCTCTTTATTGCTTAGATTACAAAATGGTGAAGGTTGTCACAAAGGTCACGAAGGAAAAATCATGTTGAAAGTGCTGAATTTTTATTGCGAATGCACTCCTCCTTTATTCTTTGAAACCAAGGTTTGAGTGGATCTTTTGGCTGTTGTATATAGGTAAGATAACTCGCTCCTTTTTCTCCCTCCCACATATTAGTCTCTTGTACCAAAAAGTTATTTTTTGTGTTAAATTGTCCATTTCAAAGGTCTTTGATTTGTGAAATATCTTGGACATGGTGTAAGTATTACTTGTGTAATATTTGATAACAAAACTAATAACAAGGCCAACCCATCAACCAAATAGCAACACAAAAGAAAAGTTTCCAGCTCTTCACAACCTTATGGGTGCTAAAATTAAAGATAGTGAAAGATGAAACATAAATAAAACTTGCATTCATGTAAAAAATCCGTCTTCCTCATCTCGATGACTATTGACTCCTTTAATCTGAGGATGCAAGGCCACATAGCAGGGGGTTGATGCACCCTATGGAACATTCTTTAGCGCAAACTTTACAATTTGATTTAAAAATCCAAGAGTAGTTTTTCTATAATGCGGAATATTAGTGGGAATAGCTCTAGGATGAATTGGATTTGCAGTCACATTAACACCACTTTCCTGAAGCCTCCTTGCAAGCTCATTAGCATGCAAAATATTAGCAAGTTTTGAATGCCCATATGCCAGGAACACATAGTACCTTGTATTTTCATTTATTTGATCAAACCAGATACCACTTGAATAAGTAATCCTTTGTCCTTCTGATGAAACATTAATAATTTTCCCTTCAATACTCGTTTTCTGAGTTGTACTCTGTAGCGTGTTCAAATCCAAGGAGTCATAGCATTATGATTGAGATCCTTCTGCAAACTGGCAGCCATCTTCACAGAGGGATCAAGTCTGATTCTCATATTTGCAATATCATGATCCATGCCTGTTGTAAACAACGTGCTCTCAAGAATGTTTATTGAACTGCTTTTGTAAGTCTGTTTTTGACAAAGTAATTCCCGCATGTGGTATAGTGGTTTTGGTAATGTGGAGGGGTTCATCATGGTTTTGGGTTATCCACAAGGGGGTGTGATTTTAACTTGAGCACGCCACATAATGAAAGATGGTTTGGAGAAAAAAGTTAATTGAGCACCCTCCCCTCCACCTTGCATTAAACATCGAATAGGCTAGGGGTGCACAATTAAATTTGAGCCATCGATTGTCACGAGCAAACACTTGCCTTTGTAAATTACAGGCATTTTAAACCAAAATTATGAACTTGTCTAACTGAAAGTGGTGGTTAAGGAACAAAACGATCCCCTACAATTGGTTGACCGTTACTAATACCCTACTTCACAAATATATTGATGAAACAAACGATGTTATTTTGTGGGTTCCATTCACAGATATATTGATGAAAAGAACGATGTTATTTTGTGGGTGCCATTGCCTAAAAATGCTTTGACATAACATATAATAAACAAAAAAACCATATTCGAAGAATGGCAATAGTAGTCATTGTTGTTGGCACACCAGGAGGTGTTGTCATCATCCTTGTCTTCATTTCTGTGCCCACTTGAGCTATTCTCACTAATTCTTTGTCTATCATTAGTGTTGTAATATTATTTTTAAGCGAAGATAAACGATATATATCAAATTTCAAATTATTGTCCATACTTTACACAGTGGTGACACCGACAAGATCAATAAGCTTATTCTTGTTCTTTAAAAATCTTTGTAACAGCCCCGAGTTAAGTTTCCATGTAAATAAAATAAAACTAAGGTCATGGGACATGTATTCCAAGTTGAATGGAGGGGAAAATATTACATTGGGAATCACTTATGGTTTATTATTAGATATGAAAATTGGCATTGGCATTAGAAAAGGCAAAAGGAAATAAATGGCAATTAATACAAGAAATAAAGGAAAATAAGAGAAAAGGAATATGAAGAGACATGAATATGCATGCAAGGAAAAATGAAGGAAAAGTAAAGGAAAAAGGAAAAGAAAAAGGGAGAGAACATTCATTCATTATAACATTCACTTAGAGAATAAAAGAGCAAGAGAGAGACAACAAGCACTTGAACACAAGGAGGAATCAAACAAGCAGGCAAGGAACAATCAAGGGATCACAAGAGAAAGTTTGGATAGTAGCAAGCAAGGGCAGAAAATAGTTGTGGATTTGCAGGTAACAATGTGCATGCGTGATGTAGCATGTTGGGATTTGATACATGATCTATGCATTAGTTTATTGGTCATGTTTGATGTCATTGGCATGGGATTTTGTTGGATTGGAAATGATGGACAACCTAGCCTTTGCCATTTCCTAGATATCCATGATGTAGTGGGTTCCTTGTTTTGGTTAAGCTTTGTATTATCGATAGATTTCAGATCCTGGTTGAGGTGATCTCAGGAAAATTCCCAAGGGTTGAGGGTGGAGACTGATTTCTCCTAGAACTCTTGATAGGTGGATGGAGACATGAAAATTCCTCTGGGTATGGTGAAGAAATTCTAAGGCATCCAAGCTTGTTGGTTTGGTGATTTTTGGACCGGTTTAGGTGAAATCATTGTGGTTGAGGGTTGAGGTGGTTTAGCCTCTGGATTCCCTAGTTGGTTTTGTTTTGGTTTATCCCATGTGATCCAACATTCATGCTTGGAATATGGCACCAGGGTGATTCATTGAAAGAAATACTTGGTTCAACCCAATCGATGGTCGGGGGGTACGTGGAAGTACCTAACTTTGTTGGTTTTATGCATATGTTATTATGTGTTATTTCTTATTGAGATCAATGAGCATAAGTATTGGTTATCGTATTAGTTTTATGACTCGTTTGTCATGGTTTCGTTCTGCTTAAATGCTAGTTATAGGCATGGTTAGATGATGTGCCCTTATTATGGATCTTGTTCATGATTCAATAAGTTATTGAATGATTATTTGAATGCATAAGCTATCTAGTGTTGTTGCAACTAGATTGAGAGGGTAGTGAGCCTTCTTGATGATTCTATGATGAAATTAATGAAACGATGAACAAATATGCATTCATGACCTGTAGTTTCTATGTTTACCATATTCTTTTTTTAATTTATCTCATGCGTTTGGAAAGTTTGGGCAAGATTTGATCCTAAGTGTAGGTTTTTCATACTTGTGATTATCTTAAACTTGTTTATGGAAAGTTATGGGAAGTTCTAAGCAGTGGCTTGTAGGCTAACCCTAAAATTATGGCATTGAATTCACAACTGCAATCACAGAACTGGGAATTTTTTGTTGTAGGTGCACAAAGGATGGCTTGTGTGTGTGGTTGGAAGCCTCTGGGCACATGGAACAGACTGCATGGGTGTGGCTAGGCTATAAAGTTTGGTAAAAAGATAGTTCCAGCTCATGAAAGATCATCAATGGACGTTATCTGACATCTGGGTGATCAAGTGTCCCTAGGAGGTTGCAGTAAGTTTTAGGATGGTATACCCCACTTACATAACTGGAACTTGGATGTTGGGTCATGTGTAGTAACTCTCATCTCATGTTTACCTTGGTGAGATTGTAAAAGTGGGTAAATGTGGGGTGGGGCCTTACAGTTTCAAAGCGAGGTTGCAGCACTTGACCTCAAGGTAAATGCAAATTGTTATGCTTGCATGTAAATTGTCTATATGTTTTCCATGCATTCATGTTAGTTACTAATTGATATTATTATTATATCCATGTGCATGGTATGCTTATGATATGTTTTGTCATTGTAATCTGGATTGGCCTGTGCAGATGCAATAACCTACCAATAATAATTTGAGGTATGATTTTGATTATGCTTTTAGTTAACAATGGCGTATTGTAAGAAATAGAAAGCTAGTTGAGTATATAGTTCATATGACTCCCCGTACAGGCCAAAAGAGACATTGGTGGGATGGGATAGATCAATGAGCAACAGGAAGAGGGAGACTCTCCTAATCTAGCAAATACACTGAGAATTTTGAGGGCAGAGATCGTAAGTTTCAAGGAAGATAATGAGAGGTTGATTGAAGCACAGGAAAGGGTTGCAAAAGCTCAAGAAAATCTAGCTTAAGTCATTGCATTCATCCTCCAGAGCCTTTCAAATTTGCAAAAGCATGGACAACTAGGAATCAATCATGGAAATAGACAAGAACAAAAGATTAATGGTGCAGATGAAAGCAGGTCTCAGAGAAGATACAGGTTATATAGAGAGGATATAGTGAAGAGTCGAAGATTCTTGGATGTAATTGAGAGGAGGGTTAGTACTCATGGATTTTATTCTAGCTCTACTTCCGAGAGTCATCATCGCCATCACTTCCAATATCCTTATAGGAGGAGTGAGAAGGGGCTAAGCCCTCTACCTTTGATGGTGAGTTGACTAAGTCAGAAGATGCAGAAGAATGACTGCTTGGCATGAGGAAATTATTCAGACTTCATGATTACTCTAAGAATATGAAATCCAAGATAACTACCTTCAGTCTTAAAGGAAAAGCAGATATCTAGTGGGAATATGTTAAGCATGTCAGAGATATCAGAGAAGAGGAGTTGACTTGGGAAGAATTTGAAGGAATATTTGGGGAGAAGTACCTGTTTGAAAGATATTATGATGGAAAGGCAAAGGAATTCTATGAGCTCAATATGTGTTCCGTGATAGATGAAGAATATACAACCAAATTTCTAGAGCTATTGAGATATGTGCCCTATATCAAGGATGAGAAATAAAAGATTCAAAGGTTCCTAAGTGAACTTCCATTTTCATTCAAATACTAGATTGAGTTTGATGAGCCTCAGTCAATGCAATAAGCCATCAGGAAGTTGAAGCATTGTTATGAGCAGTTAAAGCGCAAGCCTGAGTTCAAGCGTGATTGGAAGGGAAACAAGAAGACTAAATGAAAATGGCCTAATAAGTGAGGAATATCTCAGGATGTAAGTGATGAGGAAAATGTGGCTCTGCATAAGAAGTTAAATGCAGTTGAGAGAGGTTAGGGGTCTCAGCCCGAGGAGCATCAAAATAAAGGCAATGGAAGAAAACCATTGAAGTATTGGACCTATGTTGGAGACCATCGCAGGAGGGATTGTCCATTGTATCAGGGTGGCAGGCCTCATATTTATAGTGTTTAGGATGTGTATACAGTTGGGGATGTAGGTCAAAGCATTCCTCAAATCTGGGTTGTAGTGTATAACAGGCAGGAAAACCATCAAGCATCCATTATCAAGATGGAAGGTAAGCTTTGTGATCAAGTTGTTTCTATTTTGACTGACCCTGGATCGAATTATAGCTATATTAGTCCAAACTTGGTGGATCAATGTCGGTTGAATAAGGAAGTGCATGCATAATCTTGGTTGGTGTAGTAGGCTACAAGGACCAAAAGAAGAGTTCATCATTATGTGAAGTCTTGTGCATTTGAGCTTAATGGCATGCCTAAGGCTACAACAAAAAATCTAAGTTTGCTTCCTTTGGGTTCATATAGCATGCTTTTGGGCATGGATTCTTTGTTTATTCACATGACTAAGGTAGATTGCTATGACAAGGCCATTGAGTGTTTGGATGAGGATGGAGAAAAGAGAGTCTTGTAGGGAAAGAAGAAGCCTACATCAGTGAGGATGGTTGCAACTATGCAAGTTAAGTGCAACCGCAAGAAATGATGTGTATTGTTGGCAATACATGTTTCCAACAACAAAGGGAAGGAGGATGAGGATTATGAAGTCCCAAGGAGGTACCTTGTCTTACAACAATTTTAAGATGTGTTTCTTGTAGAGACTCCAAATTTGCCTCCTCATATAGAGGTGGATTTCTCTATTGAGTTGATGTCAGGAGCAACACCATCATTTAAGGCACCTTACAAGATGAGCACTCGCCGAGTTGGTAGGATTGAAGTTGTAGCTTAAAGAGATGTTTAATAAGGGATACACAAGTCCAAGTGTATCTCTTTGGGGAGCACCAATGTTGTTTGTAAGAAAGAATTATGGTAGTCGCAGGTTGTGCATTGATTATAGGCAGGCGAACAATGTGACTATCAAGAACAAGTACCCATTACCTCAGATTGATGATTTTTTTGATCAATTGAAGGGAGATGCAATATTTTTGAAGATTGATATGAGATCGGGATATCATTAGGTTTGCCTACAAGAAGAAGACATCTACAATATTGCATTTCGTATAAGGTATGGGCACTATGATTTTGTGGTGGTTCCTTTTGGTATTACCAATGCTCCAACCACCTTCATATGTTTGATGAATAGAGTGTATCACCCTTACCTGGATAAGTTTGTGATAATATTTGTCAATGATATATTGATATATCCAAAGAATGAGTAGGAGCATACAGAGCACCTGGCAACAATATTGAGATTGTTGAGAGAGCATAAGTTGTACGCCAAACTCCATAAGTGTAGTTTCTTTCAGACTTAGATTCCTTACTTGGGACATGTTGCTTCCAAGGAGGGGATAACAGTGGATTCGAAAAAGATTAAGGCTATCATGGAGTGGCCAAATCCAAAGAATGTGGATGAGGCCAGATCATTCATGGGAATAGTAGGATATTACAGGAGGTTCATAAGGAACTTCTCTAAGATTGGCTATCCTATCACATCCTTGCAGAGGAAAGGGAAGAAGTTTGAATGGATTGCTAATTGTTAAACTAGTTTTGATCAGTTGAAGAATTTGCTTACCAATGCTCTAGTTTTGAAGATTGTAGATCCTGATAAGGAGTTTGTGGTTTGTATAAATGTTTGTAAGGAAGGACTTGGTGGAGTCCTAATGTAGGAAGGACATGCGGTTTGCTATGAATCACGAAAGTTGAATTAGCATGAGAAAAATTATGCGACTCATGATCTTGAGTTGGAAACTATCATTCATGTGTTGAACATGTGGAGACATTATCTCCTTCGCAGGAGGTTCGTTTTGATGAGTGATCATAGTGGATTGAGGTACGTGTTTGACCAACCCAATCTAAATGCAAGGCAAGCAAGATGGTTGGACACTCTCAGTGAGTTTGATTTTGATATCAGGTACATCAAAGGCAAAGAGAACTGGGTTACAAATGCTCTCAGTAGGAGAGTGTAGGTGAATCATATTTCAACTCTGAGCTCTTATGCGACAGATTTATAGGAACAAATATTACATGCAAGACAACATGATGAGAGGTACTAACAACTGAAGCAGATATTGCAGCAACAAGGTGAAGGTGATAGGGATGAGGAGTATCACCTCATAGCAGATGGCTTAGTTAAATTAAGGAACATAATGTGTATGTCGAACAATGGTGAATTGAAGAAGCTTATTTTGATAGAGTTTCATGTTGAGCCATATTCAGGCCACCCAGGATACCAGAAGTCTTTGACATCTATCAAGAAGTTCTACTATTGACCAAATTTGAAGAAAGAGGTGGTTGAGTTTGTTGCAAGGTGCTTGGACTGTCAACAGGTAAAAGTTGAATGCAAGCATCCAACTGGGTTGTTGCAGCCTATTCCGATTTCAAAATGGACATGGGAGGTTATTTCCATGGATTTCATTACAGGATCGCAAAGGACATCAACGTAGAATGACTCCATCATGGTTGTGCTTGATAGGTTGAGCAAGGTGGCTCACTTCATTATAGTGAAGTCTACAAATTTAGCTAGTGAAGTGGCTCAAATATTCATTAAGGAGATAATGAGGTTGCATGGAGTTCCTAAGAGGATTATGTCAGATAGAGATGCCAAGTTCACTTCTAGGTTTTGGAAGGAGTTGTTTGTATGCTTGGGGACATATTTAGCCTTCAGTACAACTTATCATCTGCAGAAATATGGACATATATAGAGGGTTAACATGATTCTTGAGGATATGTTGAGGATGTATGTCATGCATCAACAGAGGAAGTGCGAGGAGTATCTTCCAATGCTAGAGTTTGCTTATGATAATGGGTATCAAGAATCCTTAAAGATGAGTCCATTTGAGGTTCTCTCTGGGAGTAGTTGCAATACTCCTATCAGCTGGAATGATCCAGTGAGTAGGGTGTTGATTGGACCAGATATGTTGAGGGAAATGGATAAGGAGATGTAGGTTATTAGAAAGAATTTGAAAGCAACACATGATAGGCAGAAGAGCTATGTGGATCAACATAGGGTGTTCAAGGAGTTTCAAGTTGGGGAGCATGTGTACTTGTGTATCAAGCCCAAGAAGAGCTCCTTGAAGATTGGATCATGTGCCAAGTTGGCACCTCAGTATTGCAGGCCTTTTGAGATCCTTGAGAGGATTGGACCAGTGGCCTACAAACTTGCTTTTCCGCCATCAATGAAAGTCCATGATGTTTTCCATGTTTCATTACTTAAAATATATATACGGGATGTTGATTGTGTGATTGATTGGTCTGTATTGCAAGTCAAACCAGACGAGAGGTTCCATGCAGAGCCTCAATGCATATTACAACGGAAGAAGCTCATTCTCAAGAACTGAGAAATAGAGCAAGTTAAAGTGCAGTGCAAGCACTTTGGGTTTGATGAAGCCACATAGGAGATGGATGATTAAATGCGGGCATTGTATCCTTCTTTATTTATTGGTTGAAGCAAATGAGTTTTTGGTGTGTGTATATATATATATATATATATATATATATATTTTGTCATTGTAAATACTGAAATGAGTTGTGTTATAAAGCTCCAATAAGCAAGTATGTTTTGTTTTCAACAATTTTGGCTGGCCATAAGTGTCATAGAATACTAAGGACGGCGTTCCCCCAAGCGGAAGGGGTTTGTAACAACCCCGAGTTAAGTTTCCACATAAATAAAATAAAAGCAAGGTCATGGGACATGTATTCCAAGCTTAATGGAGGGGGAAATATTACATTAGGAATCACTTATGGTTTATTATTGGCTATGGAAATTGGCATTGGCAATGGAAAAGGAAAAATGAAATAAATGAAAATTAATACAAGAAATAAAGGAAAATAAGAGAAAAGGAAGATGAAGAGACATGAATATGTATGCAAGGGAAAATGAAGGAAAAGTAAATGAAAAAGGAAAAGAAAAAGGGAGATAACATTCATTCATTCTAGCATTCACTTAAAGAAGAGAAGAGCAAGAGAGAGACAACAAGCACTTGGACACAAGGAGGACTCAAGCAAGCAAGCAAGGAACAAGCAAGGGAGTGCAAGAGGAAGTTTGGACAACAACAAGCAAGGGAAGAAAATAGTTGTGGATTTGCAGGTAACAATGTGCATGTGTGATTTAGCATGTTGGGATTTGATGCATGGTCTATGCATTAGTTTATTGGTCATGTTTGTTATCATTGGCATGGAATTTTCTTAGATTGACAGTGATGTAAAACCTAGCCTTTTCCCTTTCCTAAATGGCCATGATGTAGTGGGTTCCCTGTTTTGGTTAAGATTTGGATTGCTGGTAGATTTTGGATCCTAGTTGAGGTGGTCTTAGGAAAATTCCCAAGGGTTGAGGGTGGAGTTGATTTTCTCTTGGAACTCTTGACAGGTGGGTGGAGACATAAAAATTCCTCTCGGTATGGTGAAGAAATTATGAGGCATCGAAGCTTGTTGGTTTGGCAATTCATGGACCAATTTAAGTGAAATCACTATGGTTGAGGGTTAAGGTGGCTTAGTCTCTAGATTCCCTGGTTGGTTTTGTTTTGGTTTATCCCATGTGATCCCACATTCATGCTTGGCATATGGCACGGGGTTGATTGGCTGAAAGAAAGACTTGGTTCATCCCAATTTGTGGTCGGGTGGTATGTGGAAGTCCCTAATTTGGTTGGTTTTATGCATATGTTATTATGGGATATTTCTTATTGAGATCAATGAGCATAAGTATGGGTTATCGTATTGGTTTTATGATTGGTTTGTCATGGTTTCATTATGATTAAATGCTAGTTATATGCATGGTTAAATGACGTGCTCTTGTTATGGATCTTGTTCATGATTCGATAATTTATTGAATGGTTATATGAATGCATAAACTAACTAGTGTTGTTGTAGCTAGCTTGAGAGGGCAGTGAGCCTTCTTGATGATTCTCTAATTAAATTAAGGAAACAATGAACATATACGTATTCATGACCTGTAGTTACTATGTTTACCATATATTTGTTTAAATGTTGATCATGTGTTTGGAAAGTTTCGACAAGATCTAAACCTAAGTGTAGGTTATGCAGACTTGTGATTATCTTAGACTTGATTTTGGAAAGTTCTAGGCAGTGGCCTATAGGATAGCCCTGAAATTATGGCACTGAATCCGCGGTTATAGGTACAAATTGGGGATTTTCAGCTATAGCTACACGAAGTATGGATTGTGCGTGCGGCTAGAGGCCTCTGGTAGCATGGAATATATTGCATGAGTGCAAATGGGCTATATAGCTTGGTAAAAAGATAGTTCCAACTCAGGGAAAGATCATCAATGGATGTTGTCTAACACCTGGGTGATCAGGTGTACCTGGGAGGTTGCAGTAAGTTTTAGGATGGTAGACCCCACTTCTATAATTGGAACTTGGATGTTGGGCCATGTATAGTAACTTTTGTCTCATGTTTACCCTGGTGAGCTTGTAAAAGTAGGTAAATGTGGGGTGGGGCGTTACAATCTCATCCTGAACTATAAAACTGGATGTTGGGAGAAAACAATCCTTGAAACCTTATACCCTACATTTTGAGGTAAATATTTGTAAAAATACAAAGTCATTCAATCAAAAACAAGGCAAATACAATGATGTCTCTGCAAAATCTACAATCGAGATGGAAAAAGATGCAACACTTGTTAATACAAAGATTCAAGTAACTTTGAAACCCTAATTTATGTGCGTACTATCCCTTGATGACTGTCTCATAACTTTTGCAATGCCAATAGATTTCAAAAAGATCGATCTCTTTGTCTTTTTCAATATCGAGCCTTGGCACTTTGGGTGTACATTTGTTTGCTATCAACATTGGCATGAGGAATTTGCTTGGCACCTGCGATCCCCATTTGGCATTGGTTCCTCATTTGATAATTGGTATTTGGATGTTAGTTGGAGGACATTTGCAGGCACTTCCATACACTACGCAAATCAAATCAAGAATTATCCACCTTGCTACTAAAATTCCCAGGTTAATGTCATTATCATCAATCTGCTCTTTCTGTCAGATGTATGACATGTGTCTATGCCTTCTTTGCATTTGATTACTGGTGTTATTGACTTATCGATACCTATAGGAAACCAATCACCTTTCCTTATTTTTTCATTTCCTACTAATCTATGAAAAATATATTGAAATTATCTTTCCCAATCTCTATCACTTGGATCACAAGTTCTCTTGCTTAGGAATGGAATGTACAACTAGTGTTGACTTGGATCATTTGAGTGATTTGTTGGCACTTCTTGGTACCCTCCTTAACATATTAGCTCCTCCACTTTGGTGTCTAGTTGGCTATCTTCTCATGTTTTTTTTGTTTTCCATATATGGTATATATCCCACATTAGTTCAGAGAGTTTATATATGGCAATATCAACGCATTGTGCACTCTTTATGCCCCTCCATACTCCTGGTGTTTTATAGGCACTGCCTTAATTCCTTTGGTGTTTGATGTTTATGAGTGTTGGTGAATAATGGAATTTCAATAACACATATGTGGTATGGAACATGGACTTGGATATTTGGTTTCGATCCTAATATTTTTTACAAAACATAATTTTAGCCCTGGTAATAAGCTTGGGAGCATGAAAAACCCTTAAGACCAACATTTTTAACAAAATTTATAAAAAATTGCATATGCATGAGAGTTCAGTTAGGAAACAAACTGGCAAATTACGAAAACTCTTTGTATTATTTCCATTGACAAGATTATGTTACAACATAATGGACAAGATAGGCTACAATTCAAATTCAAACTTTAGTCTCTATATCCTGTATAGAGGACCATTGATATGGTCTTTGGATTCCTCTAGCATATATGGTCCAAAATATGGATACCTCCCCATGAAAATGTCTCCAAATGGTATTCATCCTCCATGGTGGGCAATGAAATTATGGAAACTCAAATGCCCACTAAAATCAAAACTTTTCACGTGGCTATTTCTAAGGAATAAGTCCCCCACCTGGGATGCCCTCCAAAAGTGCTCCTTCTCTAGTCCTAGTAGATTTTCACTCTATTTTTTCGATAGTGAATTAATCTCACACTTTTTATTCACTTCCCTTTCTCTAGATGTGTATGGAAAGAAATTCAAAAAAGTATCAGAGACAACTACCAATGGGATGGTCCCTCAGTGGAGGACTATCTAAAGGCCTGGATTGATAAAAAAACACAAGGATATATTAAAAGCTCCCCCCGAAGTCATTTGTTGGGGGATATGGATGGAAATAAATGGATTCATATTCGAGGACCAAGGAAAATCATCTATTTGTGTGGTAGGCAACAATATAGCCTTGCAAGACTCCATGCCTAGGAAGCCTGCTTGTCAAAATAGCCATTCCCATGTAGCACTTTCAATCTCCAAGGAAAAACCTTAGGCATTCTTTGAAGGTGATGCTCAGCACACCCCCTCCATAGGGGGAGCAAGGGGCATACTTTATCTGTTTGATTCAAACTTCTACTCATTTTCCTACAATATTAGGGCAGTAACAAATAATTATGTTGAGCTATTCGCCCTCAAAATTCTTCTGCAACTAGTTGAATACCTTGATATCACAAGTATGAATATATATGGAGATTCTATGAATGTGGTGAAATGGATAAATGGGAAATCAAAGCTAAAAAATCACACATTTATTCCTCTCTAACTAGACATTGTCCACATATGAAGAAAAATTACTTACATATCTTTTTCTCATGTCTATAGGGAAGATAACCAAGATGGTAATGTGCTTTCAAAAAGAAAATTGGCACTGGTTCAAAGCCAGTGGGAAGTCCAAGAAACCAAAGAGGGTGTGCTCAACTTTCTCCATTTATGCCCCTAAGCATAACTAGACACAACTATAGGACCCATATATCAAGATCAAATCATATTTTTCAATTTTTTGGACAACAACTATGTGATATTTATTTTCCTATGAGAGGAAAATTTTAAAGGACAAATATATTTAGTGGACTATACAGGGCCATTTTCGATCTACCCTCTGCTATAGTAACAGGTCTCCTTGAATGATATACATGTGCTCCACATTATACATATGTGGATATGAAGCACACATTTAACATCAGAGAACTCTCAACAATTTTTTAAAATATGGTTTTGTGATATGAACTTAGGCAAGGAATATTCACAGAGGTTTTGTAAACTTTTTTGTAGATCAAAATCTGATTGGGGATAGTTTGATGTTAGATAATGATGAAGAAATTTTGTATGTGAACCAGTGTAAATTTTTTGAACCTAAATGAGCTATAATCAATTAGAATACACATGCATCTGCAAAATGTGTCTTATTTACTCTATAAATGAAATACAAATGTTTTTTTCCTTGGAAAAATATAATTAATAAATAATAATTAAAAAAAAAAATTTTAATTCATACAATTTAAATACAATAGTAACCATCATCATCAACATATTCAATTAACTTCCACATTTTTTTATTCAATTATAAAAACATTTTCTATTAAAAGAAAAAACACAAAACAATTTATATTAATGTAAAGTCAAACTACACGAATTGGTAACAAAAACCTAACGTCATATGCATGTATTAATATATGTTTTAACATGTTAGTTTGTTTCTTTTAAATGAAATGGGTAGATATTTGTATTATTAAAAAAGTCTGGATTACAAGGCTAGAACCCGTACATATTCCAATCTTCCTTGCAGGTTTGAGATTAAGCACGGATGCTCAATCCAAACCCTCAAGAGAGTTCCCCATGACACAAAAAATTCAATCCCTTTCCAGCTAAAAAATGTCCAAAAAACCCCAAAACACCAACACTCCTAGCTCAGTGGTTTGATAAGAACTTGGGAGATCAGGCTAAGTATCCTATGACCAGGGCTAAGTATCTCATTGGCATACTTTCCCTTAGATACAAACAATTCCCCATCACCTTGCCATACTTCCAATCTGAGGAAGTAGTGCATGAGACTGATGTCCTTCATTTCAAACTCTCATGCAAGGTCCTCCTTACATGATTTGATCAGCTGCTCATCATCAGTTAAAATAAAGTCATCAACATATAATACAATAATCAACAATTTAACTTCTACCAATATATGATATATGTTTGCGTCCCCTTCACTTTTGGTGAAGCCCAAACCGGTGATATAGCTATCGATCCTGGTGTACCAAGCACTGGGTGCTTGCTTGAGACCATACAACGCTCACTTGAGTTTGCACACATGAGATTCCTGATCAAAACTATCGAAGCCTTATGGTTGCTCAATATACACCTCCTCGTCAATAACTCCATTGAAGAATGTTGGTTTCACATCCATCTGGTGGATCTTCCACCCCATCTATGCAGGCATAGCAAGAATTGATCTGATGGATGAGTACCTTGTTACAAAATCAAAGGTCTCCTCATAGTCAATCCCCTCAACTTGAGAGTACCACTTGGCCACATATCTAGCCTTGTACTCTTATATGCTTTCGTCTCCTGCATGATTTACCTTGAAGATCCATCTCAAACCCACAACTGATTTATTTTCTAGTCTTGGGACCACTTCCCAAACATTGTTCTTTACAATGGATTCGTATTCTTCCACCATTACATCAACCCATACAGGTTTCTCTACTGCTTCCTCAAAAGCTGATGGATTATTCTCTACAAGAAAGTTCCCATCCATGGAGTCTATCAACCGTGGGACTACGACATCGCCAATACCTCCAGACCTTCATAGCACTGTTGGCATTATGATTTCTGGTATGGCTATATGTTACAGATGTTGTACTTGATGGCAACTCCCATGATAGGGCTCTCAATTTATGAAAAATTAAGAAAGACGCAGGATATCAGTTCAGAAGGTGCGTACCCGCAGGTACACCTTGCAGGGACCGCGTCCACAGTCGCAGGCCAGCCATTCAGGAGGTGTGTCCACCCAGTGCACACATTTCTAGGCAGAGAAAAGCCCACGTGGGGGTTTCTTGTGTTTTACTCTTGGTATCCGCCGACGGTATTGTGTTATTATGGTGTCGGCTCGTGGTATTGTTCCATGATTTGAGGAGGAGCTTGCCTATATAAAGCAAAGGAGATCATTTGGCTTATGTATGTCTTTGGTTGAATATCTTATTGGGTGAGATCTGGTCTAGATCTAAAAGGCGAATCTACTGAAGGACTGAGATCTCTTTGGCGCAAGATCAGATCTGTAGATCTGACTGTTTGGGTTACACTTAAAGTCTTGAAATCATTCATACCCGAAGGGACGCAGGTACAGTGAAAGGAAAGCACGCCGGGATGCAGTGCAGAATCTGGAGATCTGCGTGGGGACGCAGGGCAGACGAAGTTCAGGTGCGTCTGGGACGCCGCTGAGTGACTAGAGATCTGCGTGGGGACGCAGAGCGATCAAGGTTCAGGTGCGTCTCTGAAGCAAAAGGACGCGGCGCGATAGTGTTTTTGGGTGCGTCCCTGTAGCAAAAAGACGCGGCACGATAGTGTTTCTGGATGCGTCCCTGAAGCAACAGAACGCTGAGCAGTTAAAGGAACAGTGCGTGGGCACGCAGCACAGCAGAAGGATATCTGCGTGTGGACGCAGGGTAGCAGAAGGTTAACTGCGTCTGGTCGCAGGCCACAGAAGGAAAAACTGCGTTTCTGTCTTAAGATGTTCTGTTGATTGAATTTCTCTGTTGATAAAGTATTCTGGGTTAGTTCTGTTATTGCTGATCTGATATCTGTAGTGGACTGTAACTGTTATGTACTTGTTGATCATCTGATGCTTTATGAAAAGAAGTAGGGGGTTGTAGCTCCCTTCCAGGAGTAGACTGGAAAACGAGAGAGAGAGAGAGTTGTAGCTCTCTGCAGGTTGCAGCCTGCGTACTGGTAAAGGACTGCACCAGTACAAAATCATTGTAAAAGAAGTTTCTAATTTGAAAGAAGATAGAGACATATTGCAGCAGGTGGTTTTCACCCACATTGGGTTTCCACCTTACATCTTGTGTTCTTTGGTGTGACTATCTGTTTTCTTTGTTCATGCTCATTATTTTATGGTACTGACATGCAAAAATAATTCAAAGATCAAATAAGGAAGATTTATTAAATTGCTAGATAATACTGATTCACCCCCACTCTCAGTATTATTTCCAACAATTGGTATCAGAGCAGGTCCTTCAGAGAAGCTTGATCGCTTGAAGGTAGATCATTCATCATGAGCAACTACGAGAGAGAAGCATCAATCAGGCCACCGGTTTTTTATGGGACAAACTTCAATTATTGGAAGGTAAGAGTTACTGCATATCTTCAATCTCTTGGTACAGAAGTTTGGGACATTGTAGAAACAGGCTATGCTTTTCCTTCAGCTACTCCTACAGATCCAGCTGAGAAAAAGAAGTATGAAACAAATGCAAAAGCAGTCAGTACTCTATTAGGAAGTATATCCCAAACGGAATTCATGAAGGTAATGCACTTCAAATCAGCAAAAGAGATATGGGACAAAATGGTCACGAGCTATGAAGGAGATGAACAGGTAAAGCGAGCTAAACTTCAAACTCTCAGGATTCAGTATGAGACTCTCAAGATGTATAATGATGAAAGTGTGGCTAATTATTTTCTTCGGGTAGATGAGATTGTTAATTGTATGAAAAATTTGGGTGAAGAAATAAAAGAGGCTATAGTAGTTGAAAAGATTCTAAGATCATTATCCCCCAAGTTTGAATCTAAAGTATCTGCAATAGAAGAAAAGGAAAATCTCCGAATTCTCACTATGTCTCAGTTACATGGAATTCTAACTGCTTATGAAATGAGAAAGGGAGGTCCATCAGACAAAAGGGAAGCTGCTTTCAAGGCATCAGGCAAAGAAGATTACTATGAAGCAAGCCATGTTCCAGAAGAAGAGGAAGAAGAATCAAATTTTGTCAGAAATCTTCAAAGGGGTTCTGGAAGGTTCAGAGGTAAGCTACCTTTCAAATGCTTTGCTTGTGGAAGAGTAGGTCATTATGCTGCAAAATGTCCTTATAAGGATAAAGGAAAGGAACCTGCTAGATGGAACAAGAAACAAAGTGCAAATAAGAAAAGCTACTACACCCATGAAGATAGTGATGGTCTATCAAACAGTGATGAAGATGAACGAGGTAATGAATATAAGTTATTAATGGCATTGGAAGATGATGATTATATGGATGCTATAGATGTGGATAACCTTTATGATGAAATCACTAGACTCAAGAGATGTATAGAAGAAAAGAATGTGATCATTGATACTCTACAATTTCAAATTGATGAAAAGGAAAAACATCTTGAAAAACTAGAAGGAGAAATTGTTGGTCTTAGAAAAGAGATTGAGAAAACAAAAGCTATTAATCTTAAGTTTGTCAAAGGATCTGAAACTTTGGATAAGATTATCAATGTGCAGCGGTCTCCTCTAAACAAGACAGGTCTGGGCTACAATGGAGAAACCTCTCAAGCATCCACCTCAAAGAGTTATCTTGATGCAGCAAGAAGAAATGAGCAAAAGAACAATGAAGATCATCAGGTAAAGCAGGGACGAATTACAAACAGAAACTATCAAGGGCAATCCATCTTAAGGGTGAACCAGCCACAGGTAAAATCTCCTCAATTTGGTCCAAGAATAGATGAAAATAGAAATTACAATCAGTTGGCTGGTAGATTCGATAACCGCATAAGTTTCTTCAATGGACAATGCTTTTCTTGTCATAACTTTGGTCACAAAGCAGCTCAATGTGTTGCATATAAAACAATCATGACTAGGGAAGCTCAAAAACAAAGAAGTATGACAGGGATTACAAAAAGGACCTATAACAACTTTTCGGTTCTTGAAAATGAAGTCGAATGTTCTATTTGCAATAACTTTGGTCATGAAGAATCTGAATGCAGGAGCAGGTTTCAGCAGAAAAAGGAGCAAGCCTCAAGCACCAAAACATGGAGAATAAAGGAACCTCAAACAGAAAGATGTGGAATAGCATTTTATGCAGAGGGACAGGAAAATCTATGGTACATTGACAGTGGATGTTCGAAGCATATGACAGGTGATAAAGAAAAACTTGAATCTTATTCTGCTCTAGAAAAGGGAAAGAAAGTCTCTTTTGGAAATGATACTCCTGCAACTATAAAAGGAAAAGGCATTGCTCAGTTAAAAGAAAAGGTCAAAGCTGGAAATGTTTTGTATGTTGATGGATTGAAGCATAATCTTCTAAGTGTCAGCCAGATGTGTGATCAAAGAACCGAGGTTATTTTCAGATCGAATGGATGTCTTGTTCGTGATCTTGATACAGGTAAAACAGTACTCAAAGGCAAAAGAACTCCAAATAATTTATACATATTTGAAGAAGGACAACAACAATGCTATCTGAGCAAGGATGAAGAGCACTGGTTATGGCATCGAAGGTTGGGACATCTAAGCTTCTCACAAATAAGGAAAGCATGCAAATATCAGGCAGTTCGCGATCTTCCAGATATCAAAATTCCTGACAACACCATATGCAGATCATGTCAGTTTGGAAAACAAACCAGAACTAACTTTCCAGAGAAAGAAGGATCAGCTAGCATGCCTCTTGAGCTAGTACATACAGATACATGTGGTCCATTCAGGAAAAGAACACCTAGAGGAGAGGAATACTTGATATTATTTATTGACGATTTCTCCAGGTTTGTCTGGTTAGGACTTATGAAGCACAAAGATGAAGCATTCGAAAAATTCAAATCCTTCAAAGCCTTGGTTGAAAATGAATCAGGTCACAAAATTAAGTGCCTTAGATCCGACAGAGGTGGGGAATTTACTTCAAATGAATTTTTCGATTTCTGTGATGAACATGGGATAAGGAGAGAATTCTCTACAGCTAGAACTCCTCAGCAAAATGGAGTTGTTGAAAGAATGAACAGAACAATCCAACAAATGGCTCGTGCTATGCTTGATGAATCAGGAACTCCCACAACTTTCTAGGGTGAAGCTGCACATGTTGCGGTTGTTATTCTCGACAAAACAAATGTCCGGGTGAACAACACTCAAACTCCTCATGAGCTTTGGAGTGGCAGGACTCCTTCGGTAAAGCACTTCAAAATCTTTGGGAGCAAATGCTATATCAAGAATACTGATGAGCAGCTTGGCAAACTTGAACCTAGAGCAGATGAAGGCATTCTTCTTGGTTACTCTCCATATAGCAAAGCATACAAGTGCTACAATAAAAGACTTGGAAGAATTGTTGACAGCATTGATGTAGTGGTTGATGAGAAGGGATACATGCAGAAAGAATTTGAAATGTCCTTGCTAGGAGAACTGACATATTTCCTTGGTTTGCAAATCCAAAAAAAAGGAGGAATCTTTTTATCTCAAACCAAGTATCTCAAACAGATTTTGAAGAAATATGGCATGGAAGATGCAAAACCAGTATGTACACCCATGGTCACAGGATGTAGTCTCAGTGCAAATGATGAATCTGCAGCAGTACATCAACCAACCTACAGATCTATGATTGGAAGTTTACTATATTTGACAGGTACCCGACCGGACATCATGCATGAAGTTGGAATAGTTGGAAGATTTCAGGCAAATCCGAAGGAGACTCATCTTCAGGCAGTGAAGAGAATTTTCAAATATCTTCAAGGGACTCAAAATTATGGCTTATGGTATCCTAGAGATACAGATCTTACTCTTCATGCTTATACAGATGCAGATTGGGCCGGAAGCGTGGATGACAGGAAAAGCACAAGTGGTGGTGCGTTCTTTATGGGTTCCAGACTGGTATCTTGGTTCAGCAAGAAACAGAGTTCGATTGCCTTGTCTACAGCTGAAGCGGAATATGTTGCTGCTGCATCTTGTTGCACCCAACTTCTTTGGATGATGCAGACTTTGCAGGATTTTCAAATCACTTGTACACCACCTATCCCCATCTTATGTGATAACACAAGTGCAATCAGCATCTCAAAGAATTCGGTTATGCATTCAAAAACCAAGCACATACCAATCAAGTATCATTTTCTCCGGGAACAAGTGCTTGAACAGAAGGTCAAGTTGGAGTATGTTCCTTCTAAGGAACAAGTTGCTGATATTCTCACCAAACCATTGCCCAGGGACACTTTTGAGTACCTCAGGCAAAAGCTGGGGGTTGTTGATGCATCATCTTATTGTTGAACCTTTTCTGATTAATGGTACAGGTTCAGGGGGAGCATATAATGCATTGTTGGCATTATGGAGGATGGTCAGAAGGAGATCTTGGAAATAGCTGCAATATGTCTCTATCTCTTTCATGGAGGATTATGGTTCTTTGTTACAGATCTGGTTCAGGGGGAGCATGATCTTAGGGGGAGCATAACCCTTTGCCCTTGATGTCAAAGGGGGAGAATGAAGCTGAAGTTTGTAAGGTTGCCATCAAGTCCAAAGGGGGAGATTGTTGGCATTATGATTTCTGGTATGGCTATATGTTACAGATGTTGTACTTGATGGCAACTCCCATGACAGGGCTCTCAATTTATGAAAAATTAAGAAAGACGCAGGATATCAGTTCAGAAGGTGCGTACCCGCAGGTACACCTTGCAGGGACCGTGTCCAGAGTCGCAGGCCAGCCATTCAGGAGGTGCGTCCACCCAGTGCACACATTTCTAGGCAGAGAAAAGCCCACGTGGGGGTTTCTTGTGTTTTACTCATGGTATCCGCCGACGGTATCGTGTTATTATGGTGTCGGCTCGTGGTATTGTTCCATGATTTGAGGAGGAGCTTGCCTATATAAAGCAAAGGAGATCATTTGGCTTATGTATGTCTTTGGTTGAATATCTTATTGGGTGAGATCTGGTCTAGATCTAAAAGGCGAATCTATTGAAGGACTGAGATCTCTTTGGCGCAAGATCAGATCTGTAGATCTAACTGTTTGGGTTACACTTAAAGTCTTGAAATCATTCATACCCGAAGGGACGCAGGTACAATGAAAGGAAAGCGCGCCGGGACGCAGTGCAGAATCTGGAGATCTGCGTGGGGACGCAGGGCAGATGAAGTTCAGGTGCGTCTGGGACGCCGCTGAGTGACTAGAGATCTGCGTGGGGACGCAGAGCGATCAAGGTTCAGGTGCGTCTCTGAAGCAAAAGGACGCAGCGCGATAGTGTTTTTGGGTGCGTCCCTGTAGCAAAAAGACGCGGCGCGATAGTGTTTCTGGATGCGTCCCTGAAGCAACAGAACGCTGAGCAGTTAAAGGAACAGTGCGTGGGCACGCAGCACAGCAGAAGGATATCTGCGTGTGGACGCAGGGTAGCAGAAGGTTAACTGCGTTTGGTCGCAGGCCACAGAAGGAAAAACTGTGTCTCTGTCTTAAGATGTTCTGTTGATAAAGTATTCTGGGTTAGTTCTGTTATTGCTGATCTGATATCTGTAGTGGACTGTAACTGTTATGTACTTGTTGATCATCTGATGCTTTATGAAAAGAAGTAGGGGGTTGTAGCTCCCTTCTAGGAGTAGACTGGAAAACGAGAGAGAGAGAGAGTTGTAGCTCTCTGCAGGTTGCAGCCTGCGTACTGGTAAAGGAATGCACCAGTACAAAATCATTGTAAAATAAGTTTCTAATTTGAAAGAAGATAGAGACATATTGCAGCAGGTGGTTTTCACCCACATTGGGTTTCCACCTTACATCTTGTGTTCTTTGGTGTGACTATCTGTTTTCTTTGTTCATGCTCATTATTTTATGGTACTGACATGCAAAAATAATTCAAAGATCAAATAAGGAAGATTTATTAAATTGCTAGATAATACTGATTCACCCCCCCTCTCAGTATTATTTCCAACAAGCACACCATTAAATTTCAGGTTAGACAATGGGAAAAATCCTTTATGTGCCTCTTGTTAGCATGTGTGGAACCATGTTCCCATGGAACCCTATTAAAATTCGAACTATCATAACTTATGATTCCTTAGTTTTTTTTTAGAGTGTCATATGCCATTGGAAAGGTCTCTCAAAGGGCTATCCAACTGACCACTTTGCATTTGAGTTTGAAAAATTTACCTGTAGTAAAAATTCCTTTAATGATAGGGTATAACCACCAACAATATCTCAAAAGACTCCCCTTGAAATTGTATACTTGTTCTCTTGACATTAATGAGTAGACTTTGACATCAATGACAACACTTTGCTCAATAATCTACCCCTTTGGCATTGATGGAAATAGCACTGCTACAAATCATTGGAGGTCATTGATTAGAACACTGCCACTTGGTTGTAAACACCACCTATGTTGCTCATTTTCCCTATTTACTATTGTGTTGATTGTCCCCCTTTACTTTTGAGAAACAGATTGCATCCTCTCCCCTTGTAAAGGACCACAAAGCATCTCATTATTCCAATGTTTTCTTATGAAATGTTTTCTCATTCTCCCCCTTTGACATCAAAAGTAAGATATTAGATACTCCCCTTGTAACTAATCTCCCCTTGTGATTATCTATTCCTATGGACTGATCAACTCTCCCTTAGCTATCCTTGTATTGATTTGGACAACTACCCTCTCTATGTATGGATAATATATAGTTAAGTGAGGAGAAAGGAATTACTCCCAACCTCTGCCTTAAATACTCAAATGGTTATCATTTTAGGGGTTTGGTGAAGATATTAACAACTTGTTCTTTTGTGGGGATGTACTCTAGCCTCATAACCTAATTGCCAACCTATTCTATGAGGAAGTGGAACTTTGTGGGAAAACGTTTGGTCCTTGAAAGCAAAACAAGATTCTTAGATATGTTGATAGCACTTGTGTTATCATAGATAATGGGAATAGGATCTATATAAGTTACCTTCATATCCTCTAAGGTGTTCATCTTCTAGGCAGGTCTATGGTTCAGTGATCCAAACTATGGAAGATAGTGGCCCAACCGACACACAATTTAACAATGTTAAATTTTGAGCATGTTTGCTCACATCAAACTAATCCAACTGTGAGATAATAAATTAAATGATAGATGACAGATCAACCTACACAAAGTTTAACTAGGGTTATTGGCTTGTCCTGTAGTGACATGGAAGCCAACTATAATTTTATATATATGATGTTATCAAGTGACATGGTTCCTCCACCATTTTCCATGTGGAAGGTACAAATGGTAGTGCTAAGTTGGAAAAACCATAAAAAAATGGGTGACAGATGGTACCCCTTATATGTTGCCACGTGGCATGATGACATCATGTTGACATCATCATGTGGTCGACCATGGACCCCTAAGGACTTGGTCACATGGCATGGTTTATTTTCACATAAGGGCAATGCCAAAGGAGGGATGGATGTGCAGGTCTTAAAGTAAAATGGGAAGTCCTTATTTCTTGGGAGAATATCGGCTTCCTTCCAAGTTCACTTATGGAGAATGGTTTAGTTTAGAGGATTTTGAAGCGAAATTGCTACCCAATGCAGTGAACAGATCGAAGTGAAATATTAAACAAAATAATACAATCCCAAAGTGCGCAATTGATTCGCCCAACTATTCTTCTTTTGTACATGTAATACTTGCTTGCCCGGTTTAGATATAATTTTCCAAGAAAATTACATGAAATAGTTCGAGTTAGGGACAATTTTCTCTAATGCTAAAGCTACTTTGATTACCCATGTTTCCTTTCTGATGCTAGGATACTTTGAGTCAAATATGAATTATATTACCTCCACATCAAGACGGCTTTAAGATGATCAAGTCAGCCTCAAGGAAGGCTATTCGACCTCACCCAAAGGCTATATATGAAGCAATTCGAATTCATTTGAAGCACGTTCAAAACAAGCAAGTTCAATATCTCCTTGAAGTTGGAAAAAGCACGAAATAGAGGAAGGAGTAAAACTAAGTGTGAGTTTGGTCTAGGAGAAGGACGAAAGGAAAACTGAAGTCTTGTAAGGCTATACTGTGGCACACCACACAAATAGATGATTGTCCTTGGTCCTAGAATATGACTCCATTTCTTTCCATCCATATCCCAGAACAAATGACTTTGGGGTGATCAGTTTTTGTATGATTAGTTTTTCTGTGATAATAACAATTACAGATTTAAAAACATGTGTTTGCTTCTTTCTTTTTGTGCTGAGGTTTCCTTATTTGTTGGTGCTCACAAATAGGTAAATTTCCTTAAGTTAAACAAGACATTCATGAGCAAAATAGCTTCAAAAATGAATAATGAATAACAAACATGTACAGTACAACAAACCATCAAAGAGACACATTAACACAATGTTTTGATGAAGGAGTTCACCCCTCCTGGGTTACATCTCCTTGGTCCAAATTCCATGGCTTGGGCCTCTGTATTAGCTCAATGTGGAAAAAATGATATTTACAAAGCTGTATGGCTTTTGATACCTGCACCAATGTGTTCAAAATGTCAAAATTAGCCAAGAACACCTCTTTCTGAGCTCAATTTGATTGAAAATTTCTCAAGATATTCTGCATTCAATGTTTCCCTAGGAAACCCTGCTAAATCTGGAGGAGACTCTAGTTAGCATCGCCAAAACTGGCAGTTCCGCCGAACTTGGTGCTCCCTCCAAACTCTCCACCAAATTAGTCCATCATTAAAAAGGGTTAGTTAGCCGTTAAGCGTGATTATGGGTGCGCTTAGCGCTGGCCCTAACCCTTGGTTTCGACGCTTGGTTGCATGGGGAGGGGGCTAGCCCGTAGGGCTGGCTCACTCCACTCGGTCGTCAACAATTTCACAAAGGATAAATATCATGCTGCTGCCTCTTGTTTCAAGTCTGGCGTGTGGCCCAATGGTGGGCAGTGGTAATTGGGTGGGGGAAGTCAAGGGTTCAACCCTGCCTCCACCTGTCCCATACACATGTTTTTTTTCCACCCTTTAAACTTGACTTTACCATCGGATTTTGACTATAACAAATGACATTGAAATGCGCCATTTCAATTTCAGACTTTGGATTTGTATTATTCTTTGATATTTAATAGTTATTATTTAATATATATATAAAACAAACTATATAATATAAATAATAATTATATATAATATATAATAATATTTACATAAAAACAAATTCAAATTCTAACTTAGGATAATTAGGCAATTTTCCCTTCACAGAACCAAACTGGCGAATCTGGAAGTGACACTTGTCATAGCCCCATTGGGAGAAAACTGAAGAAAATTCCCCTTGCTGACTGGACTTCCATGTCATCATTCTGTCCCATTTTGCAATTTTTTTAGATATTTAGGAAAACGAACAGCAGGCCTTTTCTCCTTCACCCAAACTCCGTTTTTTGTGAAAAAAATTGCGTTGCGATTGTCTTAACGAGATAGACGTAGTTGTATAGTTTTCGAGCCAATCTGAGAAATTTGATTTCTGAGCTAAATACTAGGCACCTGATCATTCCTCCCCACTAGAAGCCTTTTGGACCCCAAAAGATACTATCAACTATTCAGCAGGTGAGGGTACAACTCCCTCACCTTCTTGGTTTGCAACCATTTGGCTTGAGAAGGCTTTTGTCCCTTGAGTCCCACTCTAAGGTATTTGACATCCCCTCTCTTTGAAGTTTTGGTTCTTTTGTCAAGTATGAGATCTTGCTGAAGCTCATCTAGATATTCTGGCGAGAAATCATCTATTGATGGCAGCTGAACATGCTCTCCTTGATCATCAATCAAAGGAGGCTCAAACAATCTCAAATTTTCAACATTAACAACATAATAGATTTGCATATAAGGAGGCAAATAAAACTTGAATGCATTATTACCAATCTTTTCCAGAATTTTAAAAGGACCATAACAGATTGATTTCATCTTTTTACCTTCCCCTTGAAGTCCCACTTTGCTAATATATAACCCAAATTCATCGCCAACTTGAAATTTGTGATCAACCCAATGTTTTTCATGCCTTGCCCTGTAGCTACTTTGACTTTTCTCAAGCTGTTCTTGCGTTGTATGATGTATCAATTGAATTTTCTCTATGAAATTTCTTGCCTTATCGATGTCATTGTGACCTTCAACGGCAACATCTTTCTCAAAGATGAAATCCAATGGCGAGCTTGGCAAGTATCCATAACATGCCTCAAATGGTGATGTGTTTGTGGAAGAATGCTTTGCCCTGTTGTATGTATGATGTATGTAATGCAACTATTCATCCCACATCTTGGGATGTTTGCTACAATATCCTCTAAGAAGATGAATAAATATTCTATTGACCACCTTGGTTTATCCATCTATTTGTGGATGAAAGGTTGTACTCTTCTTCAACTTTGTGTCCATCATGTCCCACAAATTTGACAAAAAATTCCCAACAAATCGAGAATCTCGATCACTTACAATAGAAGTAGGAAGACCAAAATGAACCCATATGTTTTGAAAGAAAAGATGAGTTGTTTGTTTAGCTGTAATTTTCTTTTTACATGGTGTTAGTATGCACATCTTGCTGAACCTGTCTACAACTACATACAAGTAATCATGACCTTTCCTTAACAATGGAAGACCTCCTATAAAATCCATTGAGATACTCTCCCATGGGCGTGAAGGTACTGGAAGTGGAGTACATAAACCAAGTTTCCCATTACTAGCCTTACTTGTAGCACATAAAGAACATCCTCTTATGAAACGAGAAACATTATCCAACATGCATGGCCAATAACAATACCTTTGCAAATTCGCTACTGTCTTGCCTACACCAAAGTGTCCAACAATCAATGAAGTGTGAACCTCTCTTATGATACTGTTTCTTTCTCCCTGTGGAATACAAAACTTTCCCAAGTGATACAACAAACTATTATGTACATGATAATTCAACTCTTCAATTTGATTTCCTTGACTCAAGCTTGCATATAATTCCTGAAAGTCACTATCATTTGCATATTGTTCTATGTAACTTTCATGCAAAATATAATTATGCTTAAGTATAATAGATGAATTTACAATAGGCCTTGAAAGCATATAAACTACCTTATTGTAGATTCCATTTTTATACCTGATAACCAAATGAAATTGTTGTAGAAAACCCATCCATCTGAAATGTCGTGACTGCTACAACTTTGACTATGATTGTAAATACTGCAATGGTTGATGGTTGGTATGGATGATGGTATCCTTCCCCATCAAATAGTGCTTCCATTTCTTAACACTTTGTACCAATGCATAAAGTTCTTTGTCATATGTGGGATAGTTAGTTACAACTCCATTAAAAATTTCAGAATGAAATGAAATGGGCTTACCATGTTGCAATAGAACTGCTCCCATGGCATAATCGCTTGCATTTGTTTGGATCTCGAATGGTTGTCTAAGATTCAGAAGTACTAATACCGGTGTTGAACTTATCTTTTGCTTCAAAGCATCAAATTCTTTCTATTGTACATATTCCCAATGGAAGATTTTCTTGACACTTGTCAATGCATGTAATGGCGCTGTAATGGAAGAAAAATTAGCAATAAACTTTCTCCAATATTGTGCTACCCCTAAAAAGCTTCTTACCTATGTAACTATATTGGGTTTGGGCCAATTCAGAATGACCTCAACCTTAGAGGGGTCTATCTTCAGTTCACCTCCACCAATAATGTGTCCCAAATACACCAAAGAAGCCTTAACAAATTCACACTTTGACATCTTTGAAAACAACTCTTCTTTTCTTAAGACATCAAGTACTTTGTTTACATGCATGACATGTTCATCTCTTGACTTGCTGAATATGAGGATATCATCTAAGTAGACAATGAAAAAATCATCTAGAAATGGTCTCAATACATCATTCATTACCCTCATGAAAGTACCTGGAGAATTTGTAAGACGAAAAGGCATAACAAGACACTCAAACATTCCTTGTATAGTTTTAAATGCAGTTTTCCAAATGTCTTCTTCAGCTATCCAAACTTGATGATAACCAATTCGTAAATCTAACTTAGTGAAATACTTTGCATACCTCAACTGATCAAGCAAATCATCAATTATTTGGAGTGGATAACGATTCTTTATTGTGATTTTATTCAGTGCAGGAAAATTCACACACATGCACCAATTGCCATCCTTCTTTGGCACCAAGACAATGGGCGAACCACATGGCGAAGTAGATGGGTGTATGATACCTTTGCTCAACAATTCTTGGATTTTCTTTTTTATTTCCAAACTCTCCATAATAGACATGTGATACATGCCAATGTTCGGAAGTGGAACATCCTGTTGCAACTGAATCTCATGCTGAATTCCCCTCTTGTGAGGTAACCCCTTTGGTTCCTAAAACATCTCACCATGCTTGATTACCACATCAAACAAATCAGATTTCAATTTATCATCACAACCTTCAAAAGATTCATAATCAATATCATTATTTTTCTTGATCATGAGAAGCACAAAATTTTTACTTGCATTTACTAGTCTCTTCATCTGCCCTGCATTAGCCATAGAAATGTTTAGCTTTTTGCGATGGGCTCTCACTATGTACTCCACCCCATTCTTGAGAAATATGTATTTGTTGTCATGGCGATAAAATATTGTTTTTCTATCATACAAATAAGGACTTCCCAAAATGATTCCTGGGATTTCAAGTAGAACTACATCTAACTCAACTTCATCAATGAACTTTTCAGTAATGACGAACTTGAATAAACACTTTCTTTATACTGTAAGTTTTCATTGTTTACTATCCAACCCAATGGATATGGATTATGATGAGGTACAATTTCAAGGTTTATTTTTTTAACCAAGTCTTCTAAAATCAAGTTTGATTGTGACCCACTATCAAATAATGCATCAATATTTGTATGATTTGAAATCACTCTAACATGAAACAACTCTATTCTTGACTCTTCATTTGGAGTGTTGTTTTGACTATGTGATGAACTAGTACTTGCAACAATTTCTTTTCCTTTGTTAACCATGGCTGAAATCTTGGTCTCATCACCAGAATTTGAACCAAGGTCATGTTGTGTGGTAGTTGTCATCTTTTGTTTTCCCTTATTGTTTTGTTTCTTAGGCCTTAATTTGGGATGCAATTTCCAACAGTGGGCTTCATCATGCCCCTCTTTGGAATAGTGTTTGCATGTGATTTTCTCCCCTTCTTTCTTCACACTTGCATTCTTCTTTCTCTTACATTTCCACCCTTTTCTTTCTCCTTACCCTTGAATGGCTTTCTCTTACTACCCTCTTCCTGAATGTTCTTTCCTCTAGATTCAAGGTACGTGGCTTGCACACATACCTCATCTAAATTGTTTGGATTAAACATAAGGATAGTATGTTTCAAATAGGAATGTAAACCGCCAATATATTTCAGCAGTGTATCTTGATAATTCAAATTCACTCCTAATAAAAAAGCCCTTTTCTTAAACTCCTGTGTATAATCTTGGAATGTATGGCCTTTAAGCTGCCTAAAATTCTACCAACTCATAATGGCTTTTTGCATATAGGCTAAAGGATAAAATTGTCTTTTAATTGTAGAAAAAAATTCAACCCAAGTGATGGATATCTTACCATGGATTCTCATTTCCTCTTGAGTCTTTGCTTCCCACCAAACTAGTGCAGCTCCTTCTAGCCTCAATGAAGCCAGCTAGATCTTTATGTCATCTTCTTGAAGGTTCTGAATTCTGCAGTATACCTCCAACTTTCGAATCCAATTGTCCAACTTTTCTGCATTCACCTCTCCATTTTACATGGGAAGTTCGAATTTTATGTCCAATTTCAGTAATGGAGTTTTTCCTTTTGGGGTTTTGGAATGAGTATGGGCAGTTTCAGTGGTGGTAGTGGAAGATGATGTTGTGTGAGATGATGGAGATGATGAGGAACATGATTAGGGTGGTGGAGATGGAGGTGGCTTTCCACCATTTCCTTTGGAATCCTTCTTCTCATATTTTTTGTCCTCTGAGCTTCCTTCTCCATGTGGAGGTTTAGAACTCTCTCTAACCATTATGGTGTTCCTCTCTTCATAGAGGACTTTAACCATATCAGTCAAAGTATAAAAATCTTTCTTGAATTCTTCATCTTTTGAAGAGGGACCTTCAAGCTCTCTTTCTCCAGACATAATGGCTATGGATTCAGGCTCAGAAATTGATATTGCTTATACCTCTTCCATTTTTTTTAAGGAAAAACTTGAGGAGTTTCAAGTGCAGTTGGAATTGGAACTTTGGGTGGTGGAGATTATGGCCTTCTGGCTCTCCTTCTTCTGGGAATTACCTCAGGAGTTGCAACCAACAGCTTCCCTTCTCCTTTATGCAACTTTAACCTTGAAAGCATCACAATTTTGCAACCATTAAAACCCTAATTGCACAAACTCAATCAATCAAGCAATTCAACCTTTTGCTCCGATATCAAATTGATCTGTTTTTGTATGATTAGTTTTGTTGTGCTAACAACAATTACAAATTTCAAAACATGTGCTTGCTTCTTGATTTTTGTGTTGAGGTTTCCTTAATAAATTTCCTTAAGTTAAACAAGCCATTCATGAGAAAAATAGCTTCAAAAATGAATAATGAACAACAAACATGTACAATAAGCAAACCATCAAAGAGACACATTAACATAATGTTTTGATGAAGCATTTCACCCCTCCTGGGCTACATCTCCTTGGTCCAACTTCCATGGCTTGGTCCTCTGTATTAGCTCAATGTGGTAAGAATGTAGTTTACAAAGCTCTATGGCTCCTGATACCTACACCAATGTGTTCAGAATGTCCAAATTAGCAAATAAAACCTCTTTCTAAGCTCAATTTGGTCGAAAATTGCTCAAGATAAGCTGCATTCAATGTTTCCATAGGGAACCCTGCTAAATCTGGAGGAGACTCCAGTTAGCACCGCCAAAACTGGCAGTTCCATCGAACTTGGCACTCCCTCCAAAATCTCTGCCAACTTAATCTGGCATTAACGAAGGGTTAATTAGCTGTTAAGCGTGATGATGGGCGTGCTTAGCGCTAGCCCTAGCCCTTGGTTTCGGCGTTTGGTCGCATGGGGAGGGGACTGGCTCACTCCGCCCCCACCGTCGACAATTTCGCAAAGGATAAATATCACGCTGGGTTCAACCCCGCCTTCACCCGTCCCATACACATGTTTTTTGCTGCCCTTTAAACTTGACTTTACCGCCAGATTTTGATTATAATAAATGACATTGAAATGCGCCATTCCAATTTTGGACTTTGGATTTGTATTAAGCTTTGATATTTAATAGTTATTATTTAATATATGATATATATATATATATATATATATATAGTTAAAAAAAACTATATAATATAAACAATAATTATATATAATATATAATAATATTTAAATAAAAACAAATTCAAATTCCAACTTAGGATAATTAGGCAATTTCCTCTTCACATAACCAAACTGGCGAATCCGGAAGTGACACTTGTCACAACCCCATTGGGCGAAAACTAAAGAAGATTCCCCTTGTTGACTGGATTGCCATGTCATCATTCTATCCCATTCTGCAATTTTTTTAGTTGTTTAGGAAAATGAACAGCAGGCCTTTTCTCCTTCATCCGGACTTCGTTTTCAGTGAACAAATTGCCTTGCAATCGTCTTGATGAGATGGACATAGTTGTACAGTTTTCGAGCCAATATGAGAACTTTGATTTTTGAGCTGAATATTGAGCACCTGATTAGGGGGGATTTTAATGTATCCTTGGGGCTTTTATCAAGCCAAGCCTTTAGACAATCATCCACTTAAGGACCGTCCCATTGGTAGTTGTCTCTGATACTTTTTTGAAATTCTTTCCATACACATCTAGAGAAAGGGAAGTGAATAAAAAGTGTGAGATTGATTCACTATCGAAAAATAGAGTGAAAATCTACTAGGACCAGAGAAGGAGGGCATTTGGAGGGCATCCCAGGTGGGCGCCTTATTCCTTATGTAGCACTTTCAATCTCCAAGGACAAACCTTAGGCATTATTTGAAGGTGATGCTCAACACACCCCCTCCATAGGGGGAGCAAGGCGCAAACTTTATCTCTTTGATTCACACTTCTACTCATTTTCCTACAATCTTAGGGTATCAACAAATAGTTATGTTGAGCTATTCCCCCTCAAACTTCTTCTGCAACTAGTTGAATACCTTGATATCACAAGTATGAATATATATGGAGATTGAATGAATCTGGTGAAATGGATGAATGGGAAATCAAAGCTAAAAAACAACACATTTATTCCTCTCTACCTAAACATTGTCCATATATGAAGAAAAAATACTTACATATCTTTCTCTCATGTCTATAGGGAATATAACCAAGATGTTAAAGGGCTTTCAAAAATAAAACTGGCATTGGATTAAGGCCAGTGGGAAGTCCAATAAACCAAAGAGGGTATGCTCAACTTTCTCCATTTATGACCCTCGGCATAACTAGATAAAACTATAGGACCCATATATCAAGATCAAATCGTATTTTTCAATTTTTTGAACAACAACTATGTGATATTTATTTTTCTGTGACAGGAAAATTTTGAAGGACAAATATATTTAGTGGACTATACAGGGCCATTTTCAGTCTACCCTCTGTTATAGTGACAGGTCTCCTCGAATGATATACAGGTGCTCCACATTATACATTTATGGATATGAAGCACACATTTAACATCAGAGAACTCTCAACAATTTTTAAAATCTGGTTTTGTGATATGAACTTAGGCAAGGAATATTCACAGAGGTTTTGTAAACTTTTTTATAGGTCAAAATCTGATTGGGGATAGTTTGATGATAGATAATGATGAAGAAATTTTGTATATGAACCAATATAATTTTGTTGAACCTAAATGAGCTATAAGCAATCAGAATACACATGCATCTGTAAAATGTATCTTATTTACTCTATAAATGAAATACAATTGTTTTTTTCCTTGGAAAAAATATAATTAATAAATAATAATTTAAAAAAAAATTATTAATTTCATTTTTAATTTATAAAATTTAAATATAATAGTAACCATCATCATCAACATATTCAATTAACTTCCACATTTGATTTATTCAATTATATAAACATTTTCTATTAAAAGAAAAAAATACAAAACAACTTATATTAATTTAAAGTCAAACTACATGAACTGGTAACAAAAATCTAATACCATATGCATGTATTACTATATGTTTGAACATGCTAGTTTGTTTCTTTTAAATAAATGGGTAGAGATTTGTATTATTAAAAAATTCTAGATTACAAGGCTAGAACCTGTACATATTCTAATCTTCCTTGCAGGTTTGAGATTGAGCACGGATGCTCAATCCAAACCCTCAAGAGATTTCCCCATGGCACAAAAAATCTAGTCCCTTTCCAACCAAAAAATTTCCAAAAAAACCCCAAAATACAAACAAATTTATATTCCATTGTTCACTATAATATTATTTCGATCTAGTTTGACTTCTTGTTTTTCTTCCCTACTTGAATCCAACCCACATGTTCTACAAATTTCAGTGGATCTTTCTTCAGCAAGTGCCCGATAATATTCTTGAAATCTTCCTCATCCACCTGACCTTCCAAAGAAGTTTCATTTTCAACGACATTCCTTGTGGTTTCCACACGGGACCCGTTTTCCAAGAGGGATTGTTGCTTTTCCACTGACACTACAGCTAGGGAATCCTTACTGGTGATCGGAGGATCCACATTTTGCAAACGATTTTTCCTGCTTAGATTATGTTGTCGTGGATGTAGTTTCTTTGACTGTATCTGCTTCCTTCTTATCTTATGGTTCTTTCTTGTCTTGAAGTTTTTCCTCTTTGAATATCGTATAGTGATCACCTTGTGCTCTTTCCCACCATTTTGGCCTTTGGGATTTTTTCCTATCTTTGTTATTTTGAGAACATTTGGGGCAATTTTTAATTACATGCCCTATTTCATAGCATGCTCTACATCGAAATAAAATGTTCTCATAGTCGAGCTTTTGGACCCAAACATAGTTTGGAGCCATCAAATTAATCTTCATGGGAAAACCCTTGTTGAATTCCATCTCCAAACAAATGCGGGCATAAATAGCCTTATTAATTAATTATTTTTTGTTTCAGAATAATGGCGATAAAACTTTCACAACACGTTCCCAATGGAGGAAAGTGATGTATGATTCTAAAAATGCAAGGAAAGGTTTGAAGCTTTACCTAAAATGGGGTGTGGAGATTGATGTTGTTATCAGGTCAAAAGTGGGAGTCAAGGGCTACATGAAGAGGCCAACACTCCCCCAAAACCACGACCTAGCTTCACATATGGCTTTCTTGTCCTCAATTTTATAAAAAATCACAATGACGAAACCTCGAGCCATAGGGTAAATATTCATCTCGTCCGTCAAAAGTGGCTTCCATGACTTAGAGATCCATTTATGCAGATAGAATAGCCGTGACTAGTACCCACTAAACCTGCAAACCAAGGCATTCTCTGAAAAAAATCACAATAGAAAGCTTCCTCATCCACAAGAACATTGAGAGAAGAAATTTATTGAACCACCAGAAGACCAGAACCAAATTTCAACATAGAATTGTATGAAAATAAAGATGACCTAGCTTAACCAGTAATCGTACATGCAAAAGAAACAAAAGTTTTCGCCAAATCATAGGGATCCACCATTGAACGATCTGCAAAAAATCCATGCAAACAAAGAAAAGATTGAGCGGCTAGAACGAAACCCTAACGGTCACAAGGGTTTCCAAAGCTCCTTCCATCTCTCGTTTGAACATGTTAGTTTGTTGGTCACTTATAATTTATAAATTATTTGAAATTTTCAAGTTAAAAAACATTCAAACTATGTTTAATTTTTTTTTTTAGCACACAAATATATGACAATATACTTAAAAAATGAAATAATAGTAAGGTTTTAATTAACTAACCTAGATCCATCTTAACTCTAGATCTACCAAGGGCCAAGAGGGATCAAATCTCTTGAGATGAAAACATTTTTTTAGAGTAAAAAGAGATTGATCCCTCTCAACACTTGGTAGATTTGGAGTTAAGATGGATCTAGGTTGGCTAATCTCAATGTTGGATATACATCTCTAAGTTAATCTCATGTTTAAAGTAATGAGTAGTAGATTACTTGTAAATTTGTTTAAAATGATTTCGTCAATTTGAATCTTGTATTAGGAGCAATAAACATTACATTAATTATAAACTTGCTCAATAGGATATTTTAGATAATTTATCCTTAACATTTAGAAAAGTTAGGTGAAGAAATGTTATTTCAAATCAACATTTATTTTTTCAATAATTGATTTTGTTAGAGTTCATGTTAGTAACTAGTTGTAAGTAGTTCTTGTAACAACATTTTAGTGAATTCGTGTTTAGTAACGTAGGAACTTGATAATCCATTTCACCATTAATACCCACTTCACATGAAAACTATGAATGTAATTTATATTGTGGCAATTAATGATAACTAAAATAAGAAAATGACATATTTTCCACACCAAATATTCATATTTTTCCAGAATTATAAATTTTGACAAGTACCTCACCCATCTCAAAATTAGATATCAAAACCTTATTAATCTTCCATTTGATCATTAAAACTACTCCCATGTAAGGTCAAACTAAAATATCTTCAAAGCATCTTATAAAAGTACATGAATGCCTAATTGAAGTTCCAATTGTAAACTATTCTGGGATATATTTATGAAATTACATCATGGTTGGTGTTATGATGTTACAAGATGATTAGAATAAAGAGTCTTCTTAACATTATTCACATAAACCTCTTAAAGTTATAGAATTAAAATCTTTCTATAATATTCACTACTTCTTAAATAAGGTTTTCAAACATTAGGTGTTTATTTGACAGATTTAAGAAGCCTATACGCACAATTTTTTGAAGAATGTCCTCCTCTTATATGGATCCCTGCATTAGAAAAAGGATTGCCTTTGTTCACAGCACTACATATACTTTCTACTTGTTTTACAATTTATATTCCAAATTTTATAGTGTGCATGTATTTCAATATTTAATGATTAATTACATCATATAAAGTAGTTTTAATTATATGTGGCTTGACTTTTAAAAAGATATCATAATATAACATTATTTTTAATATAAAGATAACCAATAATATTAAGGTATGTATTAATTTCGTTTTGGTGAAAAAGATTTCTCTTTTTTCTTTCCAAAATAAAAATATGATTGGTTAAACCAACACTAGTGCTTCAAATTGAAATATGGCCTTACTGTTTTAACTTTCAAGAAAAGAGAGTCACGAATCCATGGAAAAGGATTTTGTATTTCTTGTGATTCTTTCCCGCGATTGTTTCTTCGTACTGAATAATTCTTTAACCTCTTAATCCAATCAACACATGTAAGGGGCACACCATCTTGAATCTACTATATCTAGAGGTGATCTAGGGAATATCTACACCCTGCCTTTTCTTAGTTTTAGTTTAGATGGAAATATGACCTTATTTTTAAAATTTGATTATCATTGGGTAATTACAATTCAAACACTTTTTATTTTAAGGGATATTTTTTTTCTTTTTCTTTTTTTTTTTTCATTTTCATTTTTGTTTAATTTTTATTTTCTTATTTTGTTTTGAAGTTAACAAGCCCAATCTTGGTGATAAGAATCCCATCCTGGCTTGATTGTTCTTCTTCCATCTAATAAGCATGTTAGCCCCAATTTATGTTCATAATAATCATTATCTTTCTCTCTCTAAAGAAGTTAACAAAATCTATAATAATTCAATTATAAATCAATCACGAGGAAAATTATTACTAGTCATTATCTGCAAATGCAAGTTGACTCATCATCATTATTCAAGAAAATCGAACCAACTGGTCCACTTTCACCCCTACTGGATACCTTTTCATCTTGTGTCATTAACCTATTTTCTTATGTATGAGGAATACAAGCTCTTAATCAATGAAAAACAATTTTATGTCTTACATTGGGACTAAAAGGCAGTTTCAACTAGATAATATTTGCAAGAAAGCCAGTATCCTTTGTGGTCATTGCTAAGACTACCTCTAATAAATCCATGTACCTCTAATTATAATCTAACCTCTTTTTTAGAAAGAACTACTTACCTTTTTTTATAGTAACTTAAAAAATTCATTAATTTACTTTATTTTATTTTATTTTAAAAGAATAAATTACAATTTTTTTATTTTTTTTTAATAATACAACAAAGCCTTAGTTATAAATATTCCATCCCCTCTTTGAACTCTCTATTAAAAAATAAAAAACTTTACATTTATTTAATTATCTTTTCCAACTCTATGACGAGGAGTGTGAGGGACCTGGAGGGAGGTAGTTAGGGAACCCTAACCATCTCTCTTCTCTTGTTTTTGGATGTCACCTTCACTACACCTATGCTTATTTTGTTGTGGCTTCCACCATCACCTCTCCTTCCTCTACCAATTTTTCCCTATTGTCGTCAGCGCTTCTCCTTCCTTTGTCGATTTCATCGTGATGCAGTCATCGTCGCCTAACTGCTGCAGGTTTCTTGTGGTTGGGGTTTGTTGTGAAACTGTTTCACTTTAGTCGTTGTGGTGTTAATGCCTTATTTGTTGTCATTGCCTTCCTTTGTTGGCTTCACCCTGTTGTAGTCATTCCAACGTTGCTTGTGGGTTGTTTGCAAGCTATCTATGGTTGGGGACTACTCGTGTGTGCCCTGAAGTTGTTCTTAGCTTCGACCACTACAAGTTTTTGTTGCCGCTTCTTTGTTTTCTGCTCTTTATTCACTCTTGGGGTTTTGGCCTTCATGCCTTTTTGTTAGTGTGCTTATGAGTTGGGCTTATGCCAACCTTCTTATCTGCTCTAGGCTTTTTGCCTTGTTTTTTATTTGCAAAAGGTTTTTTTTTTTTTTTTTTTTCAGATTATTCATGTTTTCTATACTCTTCCCTTTTTTTTGAGTGGATCCTTAGGGTTTTTTTGTAATGATGTATGTCTTCTACTAGGAGACCTGGTTATTTTTTTGGTCACTACATGAATCTAGATAGATCTTGTATGAATACACTTTTTGTATGTGTATTTACAAAATATAATTTTACTTATCCCTATAAATAAAGTTATAGTTTTTTTCGAGGAAAAAAATCCTTACTCTCTAATAAGAAATAAAATCTTTACATACATTTAATTATTTTTCATTCATCATTGTTAAAATCACTAATCCTTTAATTCAAAGAATGAAAAAAATTTACCATGGACTTGAGGATACCCTTTAAGCTTCATTATACACTTGTTGATATAGTGTCATAGAATATAAACTTTTATTTATATAATCATTTTTTAATCTAGTTGCATTGTTAACTTCATTGAACTCTTTGTTGCTATAATGTTGCATACTATAAACTTTTACTTAAATAATAATCTTTTGATCTAATTATATTTCTTCTCACCAAAAGGATATTTATGTAATTTTTTTTTTTTTAAGGAATAGGTAATAAGTTGTATTAACAAAAGGGGGGAATTACATTTTCTAAGAGCAAATAATCCAAGATCCCTTTAAGATTTGGGTTAGAGCATACAAGGATAGCCCAAAATCTTGCAAAATTTTCACAAACTATATGTTGAATGAAACTGTTCCATTTAAAGACTTTCCAAAAAACCCCTATCACACATGAATTTGCAAAACATTCCTAATTACAATTTTTCTTTGGGTGCATTTTCACCTTTCATGGAGAAGAGTCTTGATCTTTCTTTTAACTTGAGTCCAAGTCCTATTTCTTGTTGGTTCTATAGTATCACCATTTCTTATGGAAACTTGAATTTTTTATTCCACCTTGCATTCGAGAGGGGGAAGCAATGCCTCTGCTTGGTCTGCCCACGATATCCCTTTCCATTTGATGACAAAAAAAGGTGCAAGCTCTGAAGAGTCAATAATTGTTTTACCTTTGTCAAAAGAAGTGAATTCACACGCTAGAGATAGATTCCTTTTGGAAAAATTTGGAAAGGCAATAGGAGCATTTATTGACCTTGCCTTAACCAGGGCCACGTCAACAATATGAACCTTCGCAGGTGTTTCAGATGAGACAAACCCGTTGGAAATATTTGGAACCACCCATCGAGGGGGTGCTGATATGGATTGATCAAAATCCAAAATTGAGAGATCAACAGTATAAATCTTTTTTTTTGGGTTGGACCTTCGATAATCCATTTAAAATCGAGACATCAAGCTTTCCCATTTCGCTACTACAATTCACTGAGTTGTCAGACACCTGATCAATATTATTTGTCTTATCTTGGTTTGTTGTTGGAGGATTAACTTATTTTTGAAATAAATCAATTGGAGGAGCATAATATTTTGCCGAGAGTGTGCTTCAAGAGGCACTTGGAGCAATGTCCTTGGAAGAAATGACAAGATCTTCCACAAAATTCTTCTTTTCTTAGGGTTTTGCCGAAATGTTTGTCTTATTGCATCTTCACCTCACATCCGAGGGGTAGAGGAAAGACTCTCCTTGGAGATAAATAAGTGAGTAAAGGAGGCTCCCTCCCACCAATGAGGTTTTTGGTTAGATTTCTTTGAAGCACATTTTCTAGCTTTGGGACAAAATTTTATGGGAAGTCCAATTTGATAACAACTCTACATCGAAATGAAATATTTTCACAGTCTAGATTTTGTAACCAAGAGAATCTAGCACCTTTTAATTTGATTTTGGCGGGGAATCCCTTGCAGAAATCCATTTCCACACATATGCCAGTGTATGTCATATTTAAATAAAATTTTGTATCTACCCCTAGACAATAGGATTTTCCTAATGCATTACCAATTTTAGTGGAAGAGGGAAAATTCCACCAGTGGAGAGGAAGGTTGGGGAGCCTTACCCAGACTAAAACAGATGTGATTATGGTTGTGAGGGGATCAAAAGGGGGAAACCAAGGCTGCGTGGACAACCATGTGCTGTCTCAGAACCACGGACCAAAGTTCAAGATCAGAGACTTGTCTTTAGCTTTATTGAAAACCAATATGAAAAACCATCTTGCCAGAGGGTAAACGTAGACTTCTTCAAAAATATGAGACTTACACTATTCAGAGATCCAGGAGTGGAGGTCAACGAACCTTGGCCACAAATCATAGAACCTGCATATTAAACTAGATTCAGAAAAAGATTCTCCTCAGTTAAGGTCTCTTCCACACTCACAACCTTGATTACAGGAGCATAAGAAACTGGAATACCAGAGTAGAGGGGGAAATGCGGAAGAAGTTATACAATGTGAAGATAACCCTAAAGGGCAACATCGAGGAGAAGACTTAAGAACATCTCGAAAGGAAAGAGGAGATGTTGCTGGATGAGAGCCTCCTTGGTAGAGGGAGGGGACAACACCCAAAATATCAGGGGAAGAAATTAGACCCCTCAACAAAGAGGCAGATTTTGTATTGATTTCCAACAAGGGGACAAGGGGCGAAACACTTGAAGAGGTAGAACCACCAAGAGAGGCTAAAGTCAAACCCTAAGCCATGCCAGACATGAATGCGGATTTGACCCCCAAAGGAGCTTTTATATGCAGATGGGAAGTTGTAACGACCAAATCCGGAGGAAACCAAATTTTCCCTGTAGAAAAAAAGAAAGTAAGGTTCTTGCATTGGATGAATCAAAGGGAGGAGAATCCATTATAGAGGGATGGGGTGACACTCAGCTAGGGCCAAACCCTAGGTGTCACAGAGCAACAGGGAGAAGCCATCATTCCCTTCCTTACCTAATTTATGTAATTAAACTTTTAATTAGCAATGTCTAGTCCATTTTTCAATAGTATATATTGGAAGAATCCATTACATTTTTAAGGATTTTATCTCTTTAGAGATATATATGATATTTAGTGAAATTTAGGAGATTTTTAGTAAAAGGTTTTCTTATTATGATTAAATAATTTGAAGCATTTTTCTATTTATTTATTTTAGATATTTAGATTTATATTTATATTTTTGTTAATGGATATGGTTTTCTTTTAATATGTATATGTAGATTATTTTGTTTTAAATACTTTGATTTCAATAAGATTCATTGTTCAGGTATTTGTATGATGTACATTATAATTTAGTTAGCAATTTATTTTTGCATGTAGAGTGCTATTAGTCATGAAAGTTTCAATACCATCTAGAAAGGAAATTAACACAACTTTACAAATTTCACTTTTTTAGAGATTTCATGGATCTTAAACCCATGGATTTTTCATCCTTAGGGTTATTTCAAAATTTGATAAAAATAAAAATAACAATGGACAATATTTTACCACTTAACAACCCCAATCAACAGGGGAATCTAGAGAAAAGAACCAAATATGTACCAACAAGTTTCAATCAATTGAGGCAATATTATCATACATAAATCTGATCCAAAAATCACTTTATGATAACTATAATTATAAAAATAGATCTGCCTTACCTTCCTCAAGATTAATGTCACAACACTTAGCAATTTTATCCTTAACTTAATGTCAAATCAACAAGACATATCGGTTCTAGAAATTACCAAATCATAAAGAAAAAGATACTTCAAAATTGAATAAGCAAAAGACAATTATTGGACTACTGAAAACTTCATGTACGTATGTGTCTTTGTGTACATAATATAGCCTCATCCCAAGGCTAGTACAATCCTCTAGCTCTCCAAAACCTTGGCCAAGGAAAACCAAGAATACCCTAACCAACATTAAGGAAGTCTAACCAACAAGCATCACACTAACAAGTCCTTCAAGACAAAACACCTCTTATTACTCACTCCTTGACAAGTGCAACCTAGTTTTAATCACAAAACCCTACCTCCAATGTCTCCAAGGGATAAAAGCCTAATCCCGATATTTAATAAAACCACAATATTGATACTCAAGGTGATCAACAAGTTCCAAGAATCTCTAGTGCCTCCAAGACAAGACAAATAAATTAGAAATGAAGATGAACGAGAGATGGATAGACTAACATACTCCTTTATTCACACATATAACAAAAAAGTGATCAAGAATGGTCATCAAAACGAGTCTCCAAAAAGTGGATAGTAATGGCTTCTCCTCATTAACATTTCAGAGAATAGTTTACAAATGTGCACAAGCAAAAGTCCTTTTTCGATCAAGTTTATATTATTTATATTAGAGAAGAAGGAGATTCATCATTTTGGCACGTACTATTGGGTATTTGTTTCCATCTCTAAATTATTGGGTGATGAAAGGATTTTTTCCTTCCTTTATGTATAGAAGAGGTAAGTGGGGCTAACAAGAAATGTGTGGGCCTAAACCTTTGCAAGCAACCTACAAAGTTGTAAGTAAGGTCACAAATATGGAATGCTACACTCCAATAGTGCACATGTCAATCTCCATGGTGATGTCTTACACAAGAAAGCTTCCAATGCAAGGGAATTCCATGAGACGTGTCCAATTATCCTCATCCAAACCTTCAAGGAATCTAACACTCCTCCTCTAAGCCTTTGATGATTCCAACGCTCTCCCTAGACCATGTGCTCCACTAAGGCCACTTCCATTGTAAGAAAAATGTCGTAATCCAAGCATCCTAGATCCAACTCCATTCCTCCATGCAAGCATCCAAACCAACACATGTTATATAGGGTTGAACACCCTCCTTTTGAATGCCAAATGATCCTCCTTTTGTGTTCCCCAGGAAAAAAAACATCCTCCATGTCGCCAACCTATAGAATACAACCAAGTTGCCTAAAGATCTCCAACACTGTAAGGAAGAATGTAACTAAGGTCAAGAAATCATTTTGTAGCCACCTTTAATGTGAAATTCATCATAAGCCATCCAAAGGCTAATCATATACCATGTACTCCAAATCTCTTCAGCAATCCAAACATGGTGTAAACAATTTTAGAATAACTGCAAAAGCTGACATTATATGCCTAAGTCACTAATGCATCCGTGAGTGGATTAGTCTACTTTATCTATCTATGTGCAAGTAGAGAAATATAAATTATAGTGTGTTATGTTGGATTAGAGAGGGAAATAGTGTGTTGGGTGTGCCAAGTGTCCTCACAATGGAGGAGTTATTTGTGTTAGCTTTGAAAGATTTCTTGAATTGATCTTGTAGGTCAAATAGCTTCTCAACTATTTACATTCTCGGGCATATTATTCATCTTTAGATTAATCACCCATCCTTATAGTCATTCAAATATTTTACACGGTTTTCGTCATCAATAATTGAATCTTCAAACATGTCGTCACCCAAATTCACTTCAGCGCTCCATTTCTTCCCACTTCAGTGATATACAAGTATTTAGCAACTTATGGTTCTTCTCACAACTTGTTTTTGTATTTTTAATATATCATTCTTATGCTCGATAGCAATCTAATGGAAACATAAGAAAGTTATTGTTTCCCCCATAACATGATTTGATGTGATACTCTAGTTTGACTTGGGTAATTTGAATTCATATATGTTTTCTCTATGACCATGATAAGGCATATTTGGCTTGTTTTTATTTAACCCTTGTTATATGGTATTCCATATCCTTATGTCGTGCAATGTTGATATGAACCCAAGGGGGGCATATACGATATTAAATGCATGTAATATTACCACAAGGGGGCATATATGGGGTTAAATTAATAAAATATAACCCCCAAGGTGGGGCATATATAATGTTAAATGCATGTAATATGACCCCAAGTGGGCATATATGGGGTTAAATCGATAAAATATAACCCCTAAGGTGGGGCATATATGTGGTTTAATGTACATGTAATGTGATCAACCTAGTATTAAAAGGGTCACATGTATAATGTGTGAATACACACACACACACACATTCATACCTTCTTTGTGGTTGCTCATTCCTTGTCACAACTTAGCATGCGGTTGGTGTGATATGACATAGGGAATATATAAATACGTCTACATCTCATTGCTCACTAAAGGAAAGATGATCTAGCACAATAAAATCCCTTTGTGCAATGAGCCCCTTGTTGGTACAATATCTTGATGAATACCTTGTTAACACAATGTCTCACAACTAATTAAGTTATTGAAATGGATGTCCTCAATTATACAAGTTATCCTTCAAAATATATGAATTTTTATCATGACAAAGACAATTTTGATTTTCACACTAATTTGGTTCTTTCCCCCTTCCTCTTTTTGTCATTTAAAAATTGGAGTAGTGATCTTCTTCTTAATATTTTGTTAAAAAGGTTGTGTACAAACCCATAAATTTTAGTTTCATTAGATAGAATAATTTGGCCACATGTTGGCGTGGATGCAACCTACTCTAATACCAAAGTGTCACATACCAAAAAACTGTTATAAGAGGTATTATAAATAAAGGGATAAAGTTTTAGTTTGAGGGGTATTTCAATCAGTTGTTATTAATGTATTTGTGAATTTAGTTAGATCCACACCCACGGGTTCTTGGTTTGAATCTCTTGGGTGAGACACACTAGGCTACACTGACGAATTTACTAGGGATCCCATCTACAAATGTGAAGAAGCATCCTTTGCATTTCCCCATAGTAAAAAGGTGCCTAGAGTGCAACGACTATGCACTATAGGAATGTACATGTTACAGTGCACCAAAAACCATCAATTTCCAATGTGAAATAGATCACAAACCATCAAAACTAGGCAATTCCACTAGACAAATTCATCGTACATTTGCATGTTCCACCAAATTGAATGCGACCATGATTTTGGAATCCAATGCTACTATCACCACCAAACAGGTGGATGTCGCAATATTTTCATTCATTTTGTAATATTTAAATTTTAAATGTGATGAAGGCAATATACTTCATATCCAATGTCGATGAAATATCATTTCATTTAGGATTTCTATTCATTGACCTTGACCTATTAAAAATATAAGTAGTCACACCTACCGAAAATATTGTTCTCGCTCACAAAATTACATGTAATAGAAGAGTGAAGCCTTGTTGATATAATAGAAGAATGAATCTTCATAGGTAATATTTTTATGAAGCTTAAAAAGCAAGAGATATGGTTATGTTAAATAATCATGACTCTTAGATAGTTATGATACTTAGTAAAATAGGTTAATTCTATCCATTACAAATTAACAATTCAATAAGGGCTAGAGTCTTTTTATTAATTTTTAAAGCTTACATATATTTAAATTGGGTTCTCCTTAGTGTCTCAATTTTAAGTGTTGAGTCCCAAAGATTCCCAACTCTTTGGAGATGATATATATTTCCAATTTTCCACTTTTATGGGCTGCGAGGATTTTAAAATGGTTGTTTAGTGTGGGTAAATGCTTCAGGAAAATTTGATGCATATGTTACCTATGGGATTATTGCCTCAAAATCCGACAGGCCATGTGAGAGGTCTCACAAGGAAAAAGAAAAACAAATATACAACAATGAGGTGGTCGCCACTATCACCATAACACTCCACCTCCTGCGCTTTAGTGGAATTTCACCACATGGGAGGCTTCATAGTTTCTCACCTAAAAGATGTTTTGAGTCAATTGGTTCAAGGTGATGTATGTATATGACTAAGAAAGGTACTTCTTAGTTGGATTAGGGCTTAATTATTTAAGTCAAGGAAAAATTTAACTTACACTAAGAATTGAAATAGTACTTGATACTTAGTGTTTCAAGATATAGTTCAGCAAGAGTGAATCTAGGCATGCAAGCACAAGGAAAATTTTCTTAGAGATATTTTCAACAATAGGAGATGGTAAACCTTCAACAAGCCCTATGTTGAAGCCTCATATAGAATTAGGGTTTTAGTAGGGCACTAAAATGGCTAGGGTTAAGTTGTGGCCACCAACAACCCCCCTCCTTATTTAATATTAGCAATAACACTAGGTAAGTGGGGACCCTTAGGAAAATTTTGAAAAATCAATTAAGGCTCATGTATTTCACTCCTTAAGAAAACATCGCATCACGCAAAGAATGATAGGACATTTCCTTATGAGTAAAAATGATAAACCGCAAGATTGCGACGTGAACTCCATCGCATCGCATGCATTAAGAAAACATTCACATTGAAAAACCTTAAAAAATCACCGATATGCGATATCGCCATATCGCATATCGCAAAGTTGCATGAAAAGCACATAACGATTTAACGATTACAGCGATCTGCGATTTCACGATACTACGATCCGCGATTTTGCGATAACGCGATCAAACGACCTTGCGATAACACAACACAATGAAATTGCGATAATTCGATATGCTGCGATGTTGCGAATCGCAGGAACAGTCCATCGCAAATTTTCCCTGGCTCAATATTCAAGAGAAGTTTTCCATGAACCAAGAACTGGACACGCGTTTTAATGATAATTAATGAATTATACGGTAGTTGTTAATGAATGATGGTTTTGTGTTGTTCGAAGAGTCAGGTTACATCAGATGGCATGTTTTTGTACATCCGTAGAATTTAAAAGCTTTCCTGTCAATTTTTATTGTCATTACTCTCTCCTCATTTGTGTACTGCAGGAACGAAAAACGGAAGTTATGCAAAGCAATGTGCAGGAAGCTATGAGGGAAAAAGAGTAACGCTCCAATGTTCAAAGACAGAAAAAAGATGCCCTCATAAACGGATGCCGCGTGCAATAGAGCCGCAGATTCACAGAACGCTGCGGAGCCATCCATTACAGATCTTTCATTCACAGCCATAGTTGAATAAGTAATTGAACAATGCTGATATCAACAGGCGGTTTAACGCTTAAGGTCAGAAGCTCACGAAAGCAGTATTTTTACAAATTTTGAAGCTTATACCCGGTGAAGGAAAAGGCGCTAAAGGCGAAAAACGCATCAGAGAGGCCCGGATCAAAGAACGGAGGCAGTTTCTGATGTGCGATTAGCGCTAATCGCGCATCGCTGAGAAAATTGCTCAAAAAGCAAAGCCTCTAACTGCTCAGTCACTTGTAAGCCCGGAAAACGCAAGAAAGCAATGGTAAAGAACAAACTGGAAACATAAAGCTAAAAGAAAAGGCAGAAGCAATTTGAGGGTTAACCAAGTTGAACTTGGATTATTACTGGGCATAGACAGTAAATCCACATAGCCAGAGGATGACTCTCAAGTATATCATCGATTTTGCTGAAAAGATGGTGCCAACTCTTACCATTTCTGTTTGCTTAGCTCAACCAAAAGCAGAAGACAGTCAACCGACTCTACCCAGGCAAATACTAAATGCTTGCAACATTAAGGAGCAAATGCAGAAATAGTTAGAATTTAGATTTAATTTTTAAAAATAGTTTTGCTTAGAAAAAGGGCGGTCATTTAAACCGTATCCTGAATATGTGTAATTAAGTTATTTAGTTAGTAGTATTTAAACCCTTCTCATGCATTTAGAGAAGGGTCCATAAATTGATCAAAAACTTGTCCTCAGAACATGCACTTTTGCACCCTCAGAGGAGGTTTTGGTGAATGAATGGATTAAGATTTGTTGATGTTTGCATTTGATATCTGCTACTGATGTTGCACTTCTGTACTCTTAGTGGATGTTAGAGCAAGGAGAGATAAATCATTGTCGCTTGAAGCTTATGAGTAGGACTAGTCATAAATGGTACTTTTATCTCTTGACCATTTCTGCTTATATGTTAAAGTGATATACAGTTTTTAGTTGTTTATGTATTATTGCATGAATGCTTGAGTTATCATTTGGCACTTTTGTACGGTGATAGCTCTTTATTTATGCCTAATGCATGAATAGCTCATTATGCGATATGTTTTTCACAACTATTTCCTCTAACTTTTTATGCGAAGTGGTTCATCTCTATTGATTTTCTTTCTTATAATCGTTGAATGATCTTTATTACCAGTTGTTATTTGAAATCTCTTTAGATCGCATAATAGAAGAATTACATCCCGGGTTAGTATAGATTTAGATGTGTTGTTTATTAGATTACAATAGCATAGAATTAGATTAAAGTTTGAATTAGAATATCTTAAATAGGAACTGTTAGATCAGCAACATCAAATTCTACACACACACACACTCATAGATTGGGAAACTGGTCCCATTATCCCCAGTCGGACCCGCTATACCAAACGGATAAGGAGCTGCCAACCAAGGTCCGGACCGGGCGGGTATCCCCCTTGTTGTCAACCCGATTTTCGGGGCTTCAACATATTTGGCGCTATAAGGAGGGTTTGAACTATGAATGGCAAGTAAATCTAAATCTGAATACCATTCTAAGAGTAAATCGCCCTCATCATCTCCCCCGACTTCTCCATTACACTTAAATCCAGAGTTAGAAGTCGCTCGAGTATCAACCACTGCTACACACCCTGATATTTCATAGCAATCTACCATTGAACTTCCTGAAGTCGAATCTCTGATTCACAAACTTCAGCAATTTTCCATTTCTCCTCAAAGGTCTGATAAATCTCAAGGCAGCGTGACTTCGCAGTACAATCCTGCTCATCCCCTGACCAGGCTAAAGAGTGAAAATTTTGGCGTTCAGCCAACTGAATTACCTCTTCCCACCAGGAAAAGAGCGAGGAAATCACCTAAAGAGTCCGACAGCGAGACTCTTTCATCAACATCGTCCATCTCAACTTCTTCACCGCAAAGTCAACCATCCACTCCACCACTCCAAATCATCGTCCATCCGTCCACGAGAACCCCCACAACCCCTCTTCAATCATTTACAATCGTAGTATCCTCATCCTCCCAGCCGCAAGGGTCATCTTCTGCACTTTCCTCTGTTAGCAGTTCAACAATGGCCCAGTCTCCATGGAATAACCCTGGGGCAGTCTTAATGCTTGCACCCTTGAGTCAAATACTGGCCCATCCTGAGAAATGGCTGCCTAAATTTAATTCCGAGGCAGGCATGCTAGTAGAAGAGCACATAAACAACTTCATGCTATCCATTAATCTCAATGGGGTTACTAATGAAGATGTTGTTGTTCGGCTTTTTCCTTATACACTGCAGGGAACAGCCGGGTCATGGTATTTTTCATTACCCTCCAGATCCATCACAAGTTGGGACATCTTCCAGGAGCAATTCCTGACCAAGTTTGGTGATGACAGGTCTACGGCAACGTTAATCAATGACCTATCTAATCTTAAAGCCGAAACTAGAGAGCCTATTAAGGATTTCAATTTACGTTTCAACAAAATTCCTACGGCTTCCCAGCCCAGCGAAGAAGTACGATGTGAATGGTATATCACCGCTCTACCATCGAACATAGCAATCTTTGTGGACAGGGCCAATAAAACAACCTTAGCCGAGAACATGAAAGAAGCAATAGCAATAGAGAAATGAATAATAGCCTTGGAAAAGAAATTTGCGATAGAGGAGCGTAAATCCAAAAAAGTCACCTTCAAGGAAGACTCCAAGAAGAAACAAGCAAAAGATCCATTTGATTTGGAAGGATTGCAGAAAGTTCTAAAGACCATGTCCAATGAGATGGTCGACATAAAAAAGCAAGTAGCAGAAAATTCTTCAAAAAAGCCCTACAGAGCTTTTAAAATAGGTCCTTCAATGGATTCAAAGCCACCTAATGCCATTTCAAATGTTGAATCTGAAGAAGAGGAAGAGGAAATTGCCACTGAAGGGCAGACTAATGACGAAGAAGTTGTGGAATTACAAGGAATGTGGGATTTCATCCTCCCACAAGAAGAAGATCAAGAAGTATTTCCGGTTAGCACACGAAGCAAAAATCAGCTTGATCCTCCCCAAACTACCCCTAAGCAGAAGAGCGCAAGCTCTGCAATAAAGGATAAAGTTGCAACAAAGAAAATGACGTCTAAAGCAACTCAAACCAGCCCAGTCCAAACAGATGAAACAACTCCATCTAAAACACTGATAGTGTCGGATGAAATGGAGTACAATATTATTGAAGACATGAAAAAGACTAGGGCCAACATCACCATTTACGAACTGAGCAAGTTGAAGCATCAACAGAAGATAATGATGAAATAATTACATGCCGTGCCAGTTGCACCTTCGCTTGCCGCTGTACTTTCTCAAGCTTCCCATAACATGGGAAGACCTCCAACTAACGCAATCAATAAGATTGATCCAAATGACATCGCTCTAATTGGAGGAAGATCAAGATCTCACACTCCCCCGTTTCTCCTTACTTATGAAATCTTTAATAAAAATGTGCACAATTGTTTGGTAGATTCTGGTGCTTCATCGAATATTTTACCCAAATCCATATGTGCCAAGTTAAATGTTCAACCACAGAAATCCGCAGTGCGCATAGTTCAGCTAGATCGATCTCAAGTCGAAGTGATTGGCGAACTAAATCAAGTAACCATAAGGTTGTCATCCAACCCGAAGGTATGTCAGGTTATTGACATTCTAGTTGCTGATATCCCAGAATTCTATGGCTTAATTCTTAGCAGGGATTGGTCAGAAAAACTTCATGGATACTTCGCAACCGACTGGTCGCACATGTGGCTGCCCTACAACGGTAAACCCAATCAAATAAAAGTTGAACGAGAGTTACATCAGAAGTACATAGTAACGGAGTTAGAGGGAGAAAATGAACCAGTAGCGTATAACAACAGCATTATTGGCAATTACTCGGTAGATTCTTTCCTCAACAATTTCAATGCTCATGCGTCACCCTATTTAGAACACTCTGTTTTGTCCCAAGTCGAAATTTTTTCTCGAACTGATAGTTCGAAATGTATCAATTTTTTAGATAAACCTGTAAATAAATCTTTGTTTTGGAAATTATTTTTTGATGGTTCTAGATCTAACGAAGGAGAAGGAGCAGGATGCGTTCTGATTAGTCCAGAAGGAGATAAAATCATGCTCACATGTAGACTCGAATTCGATTGCACAAACAATACAGCGGAATATGAGGCTTTGGTCCAAGGCATGTACAAAGAAATCGGGTTAAATGTAAAGTATCTTCAAGTGTTTGGAGACTCTGAGATTGTGGTTAAACAGGTACGTAACACTATACATTGCTTATCAGGTCATTTAAAACATTATCAATCCTTAGTACAAGATCTGACTGAGCATTTCATAGCGTTTAATATTTCTTCAATCCCCAGACTCCAAAACGCAAGTGCAGACCTTTTGGCTAACGTAGCTTCTAAGCTTATTCCTTCCGAAGATTTTAGTCCAGATAGATTCTCAATAGAATTAATCTTTAGACCATCCATTCCTGACAACATCACAAATTGGAGAGTATTCAATGACGATCCTGATATTGTAAATTTCCTCACATCTGAAGGATCCTACTCCAATCAAATAATTGACGAAGACCAGCACGATCGACAATTGCAACAAAATAGCACTAACAATGTTATACCTAAGTTGGTGGTCAAGTTAGAAGACTTGTACGATTTGAAAGATCGGTTTAAGAGGTCTACCAATTCAAAACTCCAAAGTTCAACCTTGAACTACGAATTAGTAAACCTAGGAACCGATGCTAAACCACAAAACATTAATCTAGGCCTCGGCCTAGCCCCTGAAGAGAAACTTGCGTATATTCGTCTTTTGAGACAATATAAAAATGTTTTTGCCTGGAATTATGATGAGATGAAAACATACGACACTTCTATCAGCCAACATACTATTCCCATGATCGATAATGAAAAACCTATCCAACGAAAGCTGAGAAAGATCCACCCCAATTTAGAAAATCAGATAAAAACTGAGCTCAATAAGTTATTGAAAGCCAGAATAATCTTTCCCGTCAGACATTCCAAATGGGTCTCCAATATGGTACCTGTTAGAAAGAAAAACGAAGATATTAGAATTTTCATTGACTTTCGAAACCTTAACAAAGCCTGTCAAAAAGATAATTTTCCTCTACCACCTAGGGAACAGATACTGCAGGTAGTGGCGGGCTCAGAATTAATGTCTTTCTTGGATGGATTTTCAGGATACAATCAAGTGTTGGTACATCCTGATGATCAATTGAAAACCCCATTCAGAACTAAATGGGGCACATACGCATATCGAAAGATGCCATTTGGTTTGATTAATGCTGGTGCCACATTTCAGAAAGCCATGGACATCGCATTCAAAGGTTTAGTCAATAAATCTGTAGTAATTTATTTTGATGATATAACAGTGTACTCGAAGAAACGAAGCGACCATCTCAAAGACCTCAAACAAATCTTTCAACGGTGTTTAAGGTATGGAATTTCACTTAATCCAAAGAAATCTTTTTTCGCGCTAAGTGAAAGGAAACTTCTAGGATTCATAGTGTCAAAATCTGGTATTCACATTGATCCTGACAGAATCAAAGAAATTTCTGAAATATCCCTACCTCATAACAAAAAAGCCATGCAATCTTTCCTTGGTCAAATCAAGTTTGTAAAGAGATTCGTTCCAGATTTTTCACGAATCGTGTCTCCTTTGCAAACCATGATTAAAAAGAATTCAAATTTTAAATGGGGCCAAGATGAACATAAAGCATTCAACCTGATCAAACAAGCTATTATTAATGCTCCATCTTTAGCAACTCCGAATTTTTCAGAGCCTTTTATTTTATACACTTTTGCCTCAGATAAGTCATATGCTGCGATATTAACCCAAGCAAATCAAGAAAAAGCGGAAGCTCTAATTGCATTTTTTAGTTCAAATTTACAAGGTGCTAAACTAAATTATTCAGACGTGCAGAAACAGGCTTATGCTGTTTTCAAAGCAGTCAAATACTTCAGACCTTTCTTACTTAAAACCCATACTAAGATTATAGTACCCTTTCCAACGGTAAGGAATCTTCTAGTGCAGAACGATGTGGGTGAGAAAAGGGCCAATTGGGTTACTGCCTTACAGGAATATGACATTAAGATTAAACCAACAAACATTGTAAGAGGTCAAGGCTTCTGCAAAATGTTGGCTGGAGCAGCGCAAATTTCTGAAAATCCATCTGAAGAGGTACAAATGTGCGAGGTAAGCCTAAACGATGCAGAATCATTATACGCTGATATCATTTATTATCTTAAGAATGGGTATGCTCCTTCACACCTCGATCATACTAAGAAAAGAGCTCTAAGGTTGAAAGCCAAACAATATCAGCTCATGAATGATATTCTTTTTAGAAAAAATTATGATTCTGTTCTTCTTAGGTGTCTTGAGAAAGCTGAAGCTGAAAAAGTTTTGCAGGAACTCCATGACGGGCCGGCAGGCGGACACTATGCTGGAGATGCTACTGCACATAAAATCTTACGCGCAGGATATTACTAGCCCACGCTGTTTAAAGACTCGCACAGTTACGTGAGGAGATGTCAAGTCTGCCAAACTACTGCTGGAAGACAAAAGAAGCCGTCCTTGCCACTACAGTCGGTAAACATCGAGCAACCTTTCAGTCAGTGGGGCTTGGACATAATAGGTGAGATTGTTCCTCACTCTTCTAAGCAGCATAGATACATCCTCACGGCAACAGATTATTTTACTAAGTGGGTAGAAGCAGTTCCGCTCAAGACGGCTAATTTTGAAAATATCATTGAGTTCATAGATCAATTTATAATCACCAGGTTTGGATTGCCATCCACTTTAATGTTTGATAATGCATCATACTTTTCTGGAAATGCAATGACTGAATTCGCACTTAAAAGAGGATTCAAACTTAAATATTCGGCCAATTACTACCCACAAGGTAATGGGCTAGCTGAGTCGACAAATAAAAACCTAATCAGGATTATTAAAAGAACAGTTGACCAAAATCATAAAAATTGGCACAAGGCTTTGATATATGCTTTATGGGCAGATCGGATAATGCAAAAAGCTTCTATCGGCACTTCTCCCTTTAATTTAGTCTATGGGAAAGAAGTGGTTCTTCCGACTCACTTAGCAATTCCCTCTTTGTCTTTAGTATAATACATTGATGAAGTACCCACTTCCTCCTTACAGCTAAGACAAATGGAAATAATCAAATTAGAAGAACAACGAGAATAGGCTAGGAAAACGCATGCTCATCATCAAGCACTAGTGAAATCCTCTTTTGATTCAAACATAATGACCAGAAAAGATTTTCAGATGGGAGATTTAGTTTTAAAGTGGGACAAGGCTCATGAAGAAAAGGGAAAACATACAAAATTTCAAAGAATGTGGCTTGGTCCTTTTCAGATTGTAGAAGTCATAGGTCCATCAACGTTTGTGTTACAGGATTTAGCAGGTAAGAAGGATCCTTTGCCTGTTAATGGACAAATTCTCAAGAAATACTTTCCATAGAAGATTATTCTTCTATTTTTTGTAGAATAGTTGTTTTTTCCTTTTTCATAATAAAACCAGTTGTGAGTGGTTACATTAGGCATTTACGAAAAAGACACCAATTCTCTTTCAGATTTTGAACTTTTCGCTTGTGTAAATAGCAAATCTTTTGGAAAACTGATCTTTATTATTGATAGATACAGTTAAAAAACTTTAGCCTATATATGATACTAGTTTCAAATTCAAAAATTTTGATGAAAGCAACCTTTAGTGAAGAAATTGTTTTATCTCAGTACAATGAAAGGTATCAATAACAAAATAAAGATTCTTTGTAGAACAGATGTTTCCAAAAACTCTGTTATTGTCGTCTAGAGCTATCTTAAGGAAACAATGACTTCCTCCCTGCTAAGGAAATCACAACTTTTAGAGGAACGATCCAAGGATACACTTTACCTTGAAGAATGAGAGGTCTCATCACGAGCCGGCTTATCATTATCACAGATATTATAACTTGCTGACTTTGCCAATACTGTACACCACAACAGGGCAATGACTCAAGATTGTTGCAATCAAAAGACAAGGGGTCTCATCGCGAGCTAGCTTGTTCAGCAAAGTTATAAATCAAGTGAATGACTGTGTCATAATTTGGCTACCAAACTAAGACATTGTTTTTTAAGAGTAAAAAGAAAATCAAAGCAATAAGTGTGGATATGGATTTTTTCTTTGAAAGTTGTAGGCTGCCTTAAGTAGGATACAGGATCATTGTTGGGTAACAGGTAACCCTGTCGAGGCTATAAACACCTGCTGGCAGCAGAGGCTCTACCTACGACAAATGAGCATATTTAAAACTGGTTTACAGAGGAGACTTTGTTTTATCTTTACAGGACCAAGTAATGACTGATGTAAATACAAGGACTAGCCTGAGGAAGCAAATAATTAAAATGGAAAATGGTTGAAACAAAATATCATTGATAGTTTAGAGCATAATGTACTTTATCTTTCCATAATAAAGTTTAATTTTCTAAAAAAAATTCTGTTTTGGAAGTTTAGAAAATTCAATAGAAAAGCAGAGATAACTGGTTCTTCCAAGTGAATCGCCAATTGTTGTGGCCACCAACAACCCCCCTCCTTATTTAGTATTAGCAATAACACTAGGTAAGTGGGGACCCTTAGGAAAAATTTGAAAAATCAATTAAGGCTCATGTATTTCACTCCTTAAGAAAACATCGCATCGCGCAAGGAATGATAGGACATTTCCTTATGAGTAAAAATGATAAACCGCGAGATTGCAACGCGAACTCCATCGCATTGCATGCATTAAGAAAACGCTCACATTGAAAAACCTTTAAAAATCGCCGATATGCGATATCGCCATATCGCATATCGCAAAGTTGCATGAAAAGCACATAACGATTTAACGATTACAGCGATCTGCGATTTTGCGATACTGCGATCCACGATTTTGCGATAACGCGATCAAACGACCTTGCGATAACACAGCACAATGAAATTGCGATAATTCGATGCTACGATGTTGCGAATCGCAGGAACAGTCCATCGCAAATTTTCCCTCGCTCAATATTCAAGAGAAGTTTTCCATGAACCAAGAACTGGACACACGTTTTAATGATAATTAATGAATTATACGCCAGTTGTTAATGAATGATGGTTTTGTGTTGTTCGAAGAGCCAGGTTACGTCAGATGACATGTTTTTGTACATTCGTAGAATTTAAAAGCTTTCCTGTCAATTTTTATTGTCATTACTCTATCCTCATTTGTGTACTGTAGGAATGAAAAACGGAAGTTATGCAAAGCAATGTGCAGGAAGCTATGAGGGAAAAAGAGTAATGCTCCAATGTTCAAAGACAGAAAAAAGATGCCCTCATAAACGGATGCCGCGTGCAACAGAGCCGCAGATTCACAGAACGCTGCGGAGCCATCCATTACAGATCTTTCATTCACAGCCATAGTTGAATAAGTAATTGAACAATGCTGATATCAACAGGCGGTTTAATGCTCAAGGTCAGAAGCTCACGAAAGCAATATTTTTACAAATTTTGAAGCTTATACCCGGTGAAGGAAAAGGCGCTAAAGGCGAAAAACGCATCAGAGAGGCCCGGATCAAAGAACGGAGGCAGTTTCCGAGGCGCTTAGCGCTAATCGCGCATCGCTGAGAAAATTGCTCAAAAAGCAAAGCCTCTAACTGCTCAGTCACTTGTAAGCCCGGAAAACGCAAGAAAGCAATGGTAAAGAACAAACTGGAAACATAAAGCTGAAAGAAAAGGCAGAAGCAATTCGAGGGTTAACCAAGTTGAACTTGGATTATTACTGGGCATACACAGTAAATCCACATAGCCAGAGGATGACTCTCGAGTATATCATCGATTTTGCTGAAAAGATGGTGCCAGCTCTTACCATTTCTGTTTGCTTAGCTCAACCAAAAGCGGAAGACAGTCAGCCGACTCTACCCAGGAAAATACTGAATGCTTGCATCATTAAGGAGCAAACACAGAAATAGTTAGAATTTAGATTTAATTTTTAAAAATAGTTTTGCTTAGAAAAAGGGCGGTCATTTAAACCGTATCCTGAATCTGTGTAATTAAGTTATTTAGTTAGTAGTATTTAAACCCTTCTCATGCATTTAGAGAAGGGTCCAGAAATTTATCAAAAACTTGTCCTCAGAACATGCACTTTTGCACCCTCAGAGGAGGTTTTGGTGAATGAATGGATCAAGATTTGTTGATGTTTGCATTTGATATCTTCTACTGATGTTGCACTTTTGTACTCTTAGTGGATGTTAGAGCAAGGAGATATAAATCATTGTCGCTTGAAGCTTATGAGTAGGACTAGTCATAAATGGTACTTTTATCTCTTGACCATTTCTGCTTATATGTTAAAGTGATATACAATTTTTAGTTGTTTATGTATTATTGCATGAATGCTTGAGTTATCATTTGGCACTTTTGTACGGTGATAGCTATTTATTTATGCCTAATGCATGAATAGCTCATTATGCGATATGTTTTTCACAACTATTTCGTCTAACTTTTTATGCGAAGAAGTTCATCTCTATTGATTTCCTTTCTTATAATCGCTGAATGATCTTTATTACCAGTTGTTATTTGAAATCTCTTTAGATCGCATAATAGAAGAATTACATCCCGGGTTAGTATAGATTTAGATGTGTTGTTTATTAGATTACAATAGCATAGAATTAGATTAAAGTTTGAATTAGAATATCTTAAATAGGAACTGTTAGATCAGCAACATCAAATTCTACACACACACACTCATAGATTGGGAAACTGGTCCCATTATCCCCAGTCGGACCCGCTATACCAAACGGATAAGGAGCTACCAACCAAGGTCCGGACCGGGAGGGTATCCCCCTTGTTGTCGACCCGATTTTCGGGGCTTCAACAGGTTCATGGCATTAGTCCTAATAAGGCACTTTTCACCATGAGACGAGCTAGATTTTGAATGTGTGAGATCAATCAAGGTGAAACCAACCAAATTAGCTCTAAGCTCTAGTTGAATTCGAGCCTCTTCCTAGCCCTGGCAACTTTCCTTAAAGGGCAAAAAAAGATAGACAAGGAGAAAAAAAGGTATTTTTTTTAATGAGAATTAATCATCACTAGGAGCCAATGCCTTGCCCTCCTTGGGTGATGGAAGCTTATGGGCTAAACCTTAGAGATATCAAATTCATGGATGGAGTAAGGGATAAAACCCTAGTTTTCACTTCCAAACGCTAGCTATATTTTTATTAGGGGAGAAATTAACTAGAAGAAAAATTCTTTATGAGATCTTTTACAGATTTCAAGGAAAATATATTAAACATGCAATGATTCACCAAGAGTTTCAAATAAAAAAATGGATTTAGACAAGCAGAAAATCCCAACAATATTTCATTACATGTAAAACCATAAAAGATATGCAATAAATACTCATAAATTCTCCAAGAAAATGCCTTCTTTCAATCCCAAAAAGATGTCTCCAATGTAAAAACTAGTCTTCAATTGCAATAAGGCTAAGTCAAGGTCTTCTAAAGCGGCTAAAATCCAAAAGAATGATGGTGAAAAAGTGAATGGAGTGATCCCCTTTTTACAAGAAGTCTACCACTTCCAATAATTCAACTAAAAGCCCCTAAACAATTTTAATTTTGAGTAGACACAACGTAAATGGGTTACAATCCAACCTAATAGGTCAATGATATAAAATATTCCAATATTTTCCCACATGTCTGAGCCATAAGGCTTCTCTAACCATTATGTCATGCCCTTTTAGGGCTCAAAATGCTCCAAAAGTGCAATGAAAAGGATGGATGTGTCTCTAAGCATCATGATCAACTTCAACTTGATGAAGCGTCCCCAAATCAAGCCTTTAAGCATCTCCATGTGTCCAAAAGCTAGCTTTCAGCGCCCTACGTCATCTCCATGGGTGCCATCTAGACAATGTGGTGCACTCTCTATCTATAGTGTTGGGGCTCCATTATCAACTACAAGCCATTTCTAATCATTTCGAAGATGATCATCATTATCTGAGCTTCCAATCAAGTCATTCCCATCAACAAGTGTCAAGGGGGTATGATGGGTATGATGGGTCCATTGGGTACATCATCAAGAATCCTCAATACTAAGAAAGATTAGTTTAGTGTTTTGGCATCTAAGGGTGTTATGGGGTGTCCATCAATTTCCAAGATCGTCAAAGTGCCCAATGTTATGTCATAGAAGGGAAAAACTGCATATGCAATGTCATCACTCTCTCTAGAAGTGTAGTGTGGCATGGGCATCAAGTGGAGTAGAAGTGGAATAGTGTGCCCTCAAGGCCTCAGTTACTTTATACATAACCACTTAGGAAAACCATCTTAAAATCAAGTGAAAACAACTCTTCATTAGAGACAATAACCATAGATGCACCAAAGCAGACCATACTTAATTGTTAAGGGCATAATAATACTGCAAAGTAGGATCACCTTCAAATATCTAACAAGTCTCATAAAAGTGTTCCCTACCTTTGTACACATGGTTAGGAAATCGACCCTATTAGGTGCTTCTAACCCTTAAGTGGAGGTCGAATTTCCAAGGCAACCCTTCAATCCATAGGTGTTAGTGAGAATAGGTGGCAACGAAGGGGAATGACTTCAACTTTAAGTGCCATGGTTAGGGGATTGTTGGTGCTCAAATTGTCCTAGTAACTGAGGACAGCCTGAGACCACATCATTGAGGATCCTAGATCCTCCCACTCTAGGTTACAAGGGCTATTGACCTGAAATGGAGCAGATTAGTAATGCTGTGCTAATTCCCCATTCAGAATAAAACCTAAGATGCATATCATTTTCTTATCAAGTGCTTAAGGATTCAATATTTTTTCTTAATTAACCGATTCCCATGAGAGTTTCTTATGTAAATGTTAGAAACAATTTAACATAAAACATATGTTGAACAACAGAAAAATAACAACAAAGAACATCAAAATACAACACACATCAAGTACATGATTACGTCTGCTTGGTCCAGCTTCCAATGGCTTGGGCCTCTCTATTATGCTCAAATTACAACAAAAGTGTGTTTACAATGCTCAGATGCCTCTAAAACCTGTCTCCATGAGTTCAGAATACTCAAAAATCCCTATCTAGCTTATTTTTACATCAAATTGGGATAAGAACAGAAGAATTTATGACTTCTCCTAGTTCTCCCACTATTTGTTCCAAAAAATGCTCCAAAACCGACATAATCCCACAAATTTGCTCCAAAATATGCTAAATGATCGAGAATTTGGCAACACCGCGGGCCATAACATGTCGGCCATGTCACAAATCACAATCGGTGGAGTTTCGTGGTCTTATGGACTGTGAACTAGGCGGGCGATATGCGATTGCGATACGAGAGACCCGCTGGGAGTATTAAACTTAACATATAAATTATCGCATCGAGAACCCAATCGCAAATCGCAATCAGCGCTTTCCATCGGTGGATACTAAAACCCATACCACTACAGAACCACCAGGATTATCAAACCTAGTCCATAAAATATCTGGTCTAGAGCCCCATCGCAAATCGCAATCAACGTTTTCCCTCGATGGATATCAAAGTCCATAAAATTGTGATATCAACGGACCCGCCGGGCTATGAAATATAGTGTATAACATATCGCGTCCGAGGACCTTTCGCAATCGGTGGAGTACCGGGGGTAACATAAATATTAGCAGGGTTTTGGTGCGATATGTGATTTTGATTATCGCAAATCGCAACCCAACCTACCAGGGGCCGATTTCCATAATATCTTCCACCTGCGATATGCCATTACGATTAGATCGCATCGCAACTTATCTGCGTTGGGGATGATTCTTAACCCGTGTCCTATGTTTTTCCTCGATATGTGACATGCGTGACCCAATGGAAACTTGCCACTTGGCACTTCCCCATTCGCTGGGACCTTTGCCATGTCATCCAATCCTGCCATGTGTCCAAGTCAAACCTGAAATTTGACTTGCTCTAACTTCTGCATATGAGCTCGTATTTGAGTGTCGTTAACATTGTTAGATTCAGAATGACGAGCTCTTCGATCTAAGGCGAAGTTTGAAAAAATTCTGACACTTTGATTTTTGAGCATAAACTCGAGCACCTGATTACTCCTCCCCACTAGAAGCCTTTTAGACCCCAAAAGGTTATATTCAGTTGTTGAACAAATGAGGGTACTATTCCCTCACCTTCCCCTCTTCAATCCATTTTGATTTTGATGGATTTTTACCTTTGAGACCCACTCAAAGATAATCAAAATTTCCCCTCTTTGATGACCTCATTCTTTTGTCAAGTATGGTGTCTTGCTGAAGCTCATCAAAAAATTCTGGAGAAAAATCTTCAATTGATGGAATTTGTACACTTTCTCCTTGATCTTCAATCAAAGGAGGCTCATAGAATCTCAAATTTCAACATTAATAATGGAATACATTTGCATATATGAAGGCAAATCTAGCTCAAAAGCATTATTACCAATCTTTTTCGGAATTTTAAATGGACCATAACGGATTGGTTTCATCTTTTTACCTTCACCTTGAAGCCTTTCCTTGCTAATTTAAAGCCAAACTTCATCACTTACTTGAAACTGATGGTCCACACTATGCTTATCATGTCTTGCCTTATACTTGCCTTGACTCTTTTCTAGTTGTTCTTGAACTGTTTGGTGAATCAACTGAATTTGCTCAATGCATTTCTTTGCTTTGTCTATGTCGTTGTGTCCATCTACAACTACATCTTTCTCAAAGATGAAATCCAAAGGTGATTTAGGCAAATAACTAAAACATGCCTCAAAGGGCGAAGTTAGAGTAGAAGAGTTTTTTTCTCGGTTGTAAGCATGTTGAATATAATGCAATTGTTCATCCCTCAACTTAGGATGTTTGCTACAATATCCTCTTAGAAAATGAATAACTGTCATGTTAACCACTTTAGTTTGACCATCTATTTGCAGATGGAAGTCTGTACTTTTCTTCAACTGGGTGTCCATTAAGTTCCATAAACTTGACCAAAAATTTCCAACAAATTGGGAATCACGATCACTTACAATAGAAGTAGGTAATTCAAAATGAACCCATACATTTTGAAAGAAAAGTTGAGTTGTTTGTTAAGCTGTAATTATTTTTTTACAAGGCATTAATATGCACATCTTGTTGAACCTATCCACAACTACATACAAATAATCATGACCTTTTCTTGATAAAGGAAGACCTCCTACAAAATCCATAGAAACACTTTCCCATGGACGTGAAGGTACTGGAAGTGGTGTGTACAATCCTTGTTTCCAATTACTAGGCTTACTGACTGCACACAATGAACAACCTTTTGATAAAATGTGATACACTTTCAAGCATACAAGGCCAGTAAAAATACCTCTGAAGATTTACCACTGTTTTACTTACACTGAAATGTCCAGCAATAAGAGAAGTGTACGCTTCCCTTGTGACATTTACTCTCTCTCCCTATGGAACACAAAGTTTTCCTAAATGATACAACAAATTATTATGTACATGGTAGTCTAATTCCTCAACTTGGTGGCCTTGACTCAAGTTTGAAGATACCTCTTGAAAGTCAGCATCATTTGCATATTGTTCAACATAAGTTTCAGGAAAAACAGAATCATTCTTGAGTAAAATGGCTACATTAACAACCGGTCTAGAAAGCATATAAGGAAATTTGTTATAAATACCTTTCTTGTACCTGATTACCAAGTGGAATTGCTGTAAAAATCCCACCCATCGAAAGTGCCTTGATTGACGTAATTTTGTTTGAGATTGTAGATATCACAAAGGTTGATGATCAGTGCGAATAATGGTTTCTTTACCCATCAAGTAATGCTTCCATTTCTTTAGACTTTGCACCAATGGATAAAGCTCTTTATCATATGTAGGATACTTAATAACAACACCATTAAAAATTTCAGAATGAAATGAAATGGGCTTACCATGTTGTAAAAGAACTGCACCCATGGCATAATCACTTGTCTCTGTTTGTATTTCAAATGGTTGTTTCAAATCCGACAATGCTAAAACTGGGGCTGAAATGATCTATTGTTTTAAAACATCAAATGCTTTTTTTTGTTTTCCTCCCCACTAGAAGACAACCTTCATGCTGGTCAAAGCATGCAGTGGAGTTTCTATGGAAGAGAAATTGGAAATAAACTTCCTTCAGTACTGCACTGCTCCCAGAAAACTCCTTACTTCTGAGATTGATTTGGGTATTGGCCACTTCACAATGACCGAAAGTTTAGAGGGGTCAATCTTAAGCTCACCTCCTCCAATTATATGACCCAAATACACTAAGGAAGTATTCCCAAATTCACATTTAGACATCTTCATAAATAACTGTTATTTTCTCAAGACATTCAACACTTTCCTCACATGCTTGACATGCTCTTCTCATGATTTGTTGAATATCAAATATCATCTAAATAGATAATTACAAACTCATCAAGAAAGGATCTTAAAACATCAGTCATAACTCTCATGAATGTAGTTGGAGCATTGCAAAGATCGAAAGGCATAACTAGCCACTCAAACAATCCCTGTTTGGTTTTTAAAGCAATCTTCCAAATATCCTCCTCAGCTATTCTAACTTGATGATATCCACTTCTCAAGTCTAATTTAGTGAAATATTTTACATTCTTCAATTGATCTAGCAAATCATTTATTCTGGGTAGTGTGTATCAATTCTTTATGGTAATTTTATTCAAAGCTTGATAATCTACACACATGCGCCAAGTTCCATCTTCCTCGGGTACCAAAACAATTGGTGAACCACATGGCGAAGTAGAGGGATGAATTACACTTTTATCTAACAATTCCTGGACTTGTTTCTTAATTTTAAACTTTCCAGAATTGACATTCGATATATAACAATGTTTGGGAGTGAATAGTCTTGTTGTAGCTGAATTTCATGTTGAATTCCCCTTTTTGGTGGCATTCCCTTTGGTTCTTGAAACATGTCTCCATATTGATTGACCACATCAACCAATTCAGCTTTCAGATTCATGTCACAACCTGCAAAGGAATCATGCTCTGTGTCATTCTTCTACTTAAGCATAAGGAGCACGAGACTCTTGCTGGAATTGACCAGTCATTTCATTTGCCTTGTGCTTGCCAAAGACATATTAAGCTTCCTACGATGGGATCTCACAATATACTCCACTCCGTATTTGAACAAATGATATTTGTTCTCAAATATATGGAAAACGACTTTCCTGTCATACAGATACAGGCTTCGCAACACAATTACAGAAATATCCAGCAGCACTACATCTAATTCAACTTCATCAACGAAATTAGCAGTAATTGCAAACCTGAAAACACATTTCCTTGTGACCTGAAGATTTGCATCCTTGGTTATCCAACCAAAAAAATACGGTTTATGATGAAGCATTGTTTTCAGATTCAATTTCTTGACCAAGTCTGTAGAAATTAAATTTGCCTGAGATCCACTGTCAAACAACGTATCAATCTTGGTGTGTTTGAAAATAACTCGGATATGGAACAACTCAATTTTGTTTTCCTCATTTGAAGCGTTATTGTAGTTATTTGCTACGCTGGTACTTGCCACAACTTCCTCTTTGCTTTCTTTTCCTTTAGTGATTGTGGCTGCAATCTTTGCTTCATCACATGAGTCAGAACTCAAGTCTCTTTGTACAACAAAGTTTGTCTTCAGTTTCCCTTTATTGTTAGATTTCTTTAGTTGTAATTCTGGATGAAGCTTCCAGCAATGCACTTCATCATGGCCCTCTTTGGAATAATTCTTGCACACAGGTTTCTCCCCTTCTTTCTTAACATAAGCATTTTTCTTCTGCTTTCCTTTAAATTTCTTCCATTTTCCACCATTCTGGAATTGGTTCTTCTCACCTTCTTCTTGCACATTTTTCCCTCTTGCTTCGAGGTGTGTAGCTTGAACACGGACCTCATCATGATTCGTGGGGTTAAACATAAGAATGGTATGTTGAAGATAGCTATGCAAACCTCCTATATATTTCAGCAAAGTATCTTGTGACTGTAAGTTTACTCCTAGCATAAGAGCTCTTCTCCTAAACTCTTGAGTATACTTTTGCACATTTTGACCTTTTAACTGTATGAAATTTTGCCAATTCATGATAGCTTTTTGCAAGAGCTAAAGGGTAGAATTGTCTTTTTGTAGCAGTAATGAAATCAGACTAAATAATAGAGATCTTACCATGTTTTTTGATCTTGTCTTGAGTTCTTGTTTCCCACCAAACAAGTGTTGTACCCTCCATTCTCAAGGACGCCAACTGAATCTTGATATCATCCCCATGAAGGTTTTGAATTCTACAATACACCTCCAACTAACGATTCCAATTATCTAGCTTCTCTGCATTCACTTCACCATTGTACATAGGCAACTCAAATTTAACATCAAGCTTTAGAAAAGGTGATTTACCAATTCCTTTTAAAGAATGATGATGAGTATGAGTAAGGGTTTTATTAGTGGAAGAGTGTGAAGATGCTTGTGAAGTAGAAGATGAAGAAGATGATGGAGATGGTAGAGGATTGTCTCCATTCCCATTACCTCCATTTCCATCACCTCCTCTTGAAGAGCCTTCTCCTTTGGGAGGTTTGGAACTTTCTCCTTGAATTTGCTATTCTTCTCTTCATAGAGGACCTTCACCATCTCTGTCATATCAAAGAAATCATTTCTGAAGGTATTCTCATCTTTTGTCATGGTAGGTTCTCCTTAATGAGACATGATCTCTGAAGACTCAACTGCAACTTGAGGATGTACTGCTGTAGAAGACTTTCACAACCTTTCTCTTCTTCCACTTGACCCAACTTCAAGGCTTCCAACTAGCTTTCCTTCACCTCTTTTGAGCTTTAACCTTGTAAGCATGACATAAACTTGCAAACAATTAAATCCTTCTTTCACAAAGAAAATCTAGTAAGAAAAAACTAGAGCTCTGGTACCAACTTGATCTGAAATTGAGCAGATTAGTAATGTTGTGCTAATTCCCCATTCAGAATGAAACCCAAGATGTTTATCATTTGCTTATCAAGCGCTTAAGGATTCAATATTTTTGCTTAATTAACTGATTCCCATGAGAGTTTCTTATGTAAATGTTAGAAATAATTTAACATAAAACATATGTTGAACAACAACAAAATAACAACAAAGAACATCAAAATACAATACACAACAAGCACATGATAAAGGATTTCACCCCTCCTAGATTACGTCTCCTTGGTCCATCTTCCAATGGCTTGGGCCTCTCTATTATGCTCAAATTACAAGAAACATGTATTTACAATGCTCATATGTCTCTAAAACCTGTCTCCATGAGTTCAAAATATTAAAAAATGGCTATCTAGCCTCTTCTTTGCATCCAATTTGGATAAGAACTGAAGAAGTTATGGCTTCTCCTAGTTCTCCCACTCTTTGTTCCACAAAATGCTCCAAAACCGACATAATCCCACAAATTCATTCCAAAATCCACTAAATGAGAGAGAAGTTGGTCGCGTCGCAGGCCATAACCTATCGGCCATATCCCAAATCGCAATCGGTGGAGTCATGCGGTCTTATGGACTGTGAACTAGGCAGGCGATATGTGATTGCGATATGGCGGACCTGCCGAGAGTATTAAACTTAACATATAAATTATCGCATCTGGGAACTCAATCGCAAATCGCAATCAGTGCTTTCCATCAGCGGATACCAAAACCCATACCACTACAGACCGAGTGGGATTATCAAACCTAGTCCATAAAATATCGGGTCTGGAGTCTAATCGCAAATCGCAATTGACGTTTTCCCTCGGTGGATATCAAAGTCCATACAACTGCGATATCAACAGAGTACTGAGGGTAACATAAATATCAGCGCGGTTTTGGTGCGATATGCGATTGCGATTATCGCAAATCGCAACCCAACTTGCCAAGGGCTGATTTTCATAATACCTTCCACCTGCGATATGCGATTGAGATTAGATCGCATCGCAACCTCTCTGCGTTGGGGTCGATTCTTAACCTGCATCCTCTGTTTTTCCCCGATATGCGACATGCGGGACCCAGTGGCAATCTGCCACTTGGCGCTTCCCCATTCATTGGGACCTTTGCAATGCCATCCAATCCTGCCACATGTCCAAGTTAAACCTGAACTTTGACTTGCTCTAATTTCTACATATGAGCTCGGATTTGAGTGTTGTTCACACCGTTGGATTCAGAATGATAATATCTTCGATCTAAAACTGAGTTTGACAAAATTTTGACACTTTGATTTTTGAGCATAAACTTGAGCACCTAATTAGCTGGCCTCCCTTTCACCATAGGGGGTATTCCATGGTGATAATCAAAATTGAATAGTCGTCATAAATAGTGTGAATTAGATAGATTTTTCAATTAAACAAATAAATAGATGAGATTATTGAATAAAGAGTGTTTTAAATAAAATAATGTTTTTTGGGAAAAAGAGACGGTAGGTACATAACTCCTGAAAACTTATTAAATTAAAATTTCATTAATGACAAATGAGGTAAACTAATATATATCATAATTTACAAAGATTAGTGAGAAATAAAACTAAAATTAAAGAAAAGAGAGAAATTAAAGCACACTAGTGTTAAATACATCTAATTGAACTATGTGGTTTAAATAATATAATATCAAGTATTATCATTATTTAACTTGCATAACAATTAGAATATTTTACTTTAATAATTTCAAATAAAAAATATCAAAGAAATATTAAATTAAATGTAATGTGTGAAACATCACACAATCTGAGCAAGTCAAATAATGGTTAATAATTTCACGTTTTTTAGTGATGAAAAATAATGAAAACAAGAATATATATATATATATATATATATATATATATATATAACTTGTTTTTATGGCTTTTGAATTTACAGTGCACTTAACCCTAAATATCATGGATTCATGGGATTAAACCTACAAACAATAAATTCAAAATATAATTTAAAGACCCCATATATCAAGTATTTCAAAGTATTTAAAATCATTTATTGTGTTCGATAATAATGCATAATCAAGTTAAGCCACCATTTTGGAACAATGAACCAGTGCATAAAATTGAAATTAAATAAAGCATAATGGAAGAAAATAAAAGAAAAGAATTATAATATCATTAATAAAACTTCCATGTAACAATGAAGGAGACTATTTACATCATGTACAAGATGGTTGTAATAGTTAAAGTCTTCTTCCTCAAAGCTACCATCCTCCAACCTGCCAAAAATCTCTTTGCCCAAAAAGCTCTCTAAAAGAAACCCTTACATTTTCTTTTATATTTTTGAGAATCATTTCCCATTTAGTGCTCGTAACTACCCACATGAAATTACATTAATAATAATTATTTTGACTACATATTTCATCATTTAAATGAATTTTCACTCAAATTCTCCATGTTAAAAATCCTATAAATAATATCTCCTGCATTAAAAGAAAATATATAAATTAATTCTCGAATATAAAACATTTTAATAAATGAAATTAAAATATGACTCACCCTTTCATAATGTTCTCCTCATAATATTATCTCCCATACATTATTAATGAAATGCAGTTTTTATCTTAGGTGAAACCCAGTAAAATTTTCCCACTATATAAAACATTAAGTCATAAATTATGTATTTAATGTGAACTTATTTTCGAGAAACACGAGATATAATCTAAAACATTAAATTTAATATGATTTTCCTTTTTAAACGTTGAACACTTGCATTTCTTAAAAAACCTGCCATGAAATCTCAATGCTCCTCCCTTGCTAAATTGATGCCTACACAATTTCTTCATCTAGACACTAAAAAACAAGTTTAAATAAAAAACAATTTGATTCAAATTTAAAATAAATTTTTAATTATAAATTTCATATTTGTATATTAATATAAATTCTATATAATTTTTTAAATATCCTAACCAATATAATTTTAAATAAAATTTTAATAATATAATATATATATATTAAATTTAAGATTCCAAATATATATAACATTGTAGTTTGAAATGAATATATATTATAGTTCAAAGTTTAGAAATATTATATAGCGGATAAAGTTAATATACATATATAAATAAATAAAACAAATGAACTTAGTGAAATTTCATGTGGAGAGAAGCAGAGGAAAAAAGAAAATGGGCACTAGTCGCTTGGAACACGATTTGTAAATCCAAGCAAGCAGGAGGCCTGGGGCTTCAGGACCCTAAGATAATCAACAAAGCAAATGGAGCAAAGTTGTGGTGGAAATGGTTAACGAGAGGGGAGACACCTTGGGAAAAATTATGGAAAGTGAAATATGCCCCAAATTGTCAAATAAAAAACTTGATCAGGCTCATGGGTTCAATCCCGAGGTCAGCCATTTGGTCCCTAGCACAGTCCAACAGGGATATTATACAAAAGCACAACTTCTAGGAAGTAAGAGATGGAAAGAACACCCTATTCTGGGATGATGCCTAGTAACAACTACCAAAATTAAATAAACTAGAATGGAGAAGACTACAGGAAGATACAAAGAGACTGAGACTCAGAAAGGTCCACCATTTTTGGTCTCTGAAGCTTCTAAATAACAAATCAAGAGCATGGAAATTAAACATCCTTTGTCAAACTAATCTAAGCAACTCAGAAATGCAGGATATCACAGAAGAGCTAAGCAAAAGACAAATCATAACAAATGGAGACAAAGACCAGCTTAGATGGGGATAATGAGAGGGAAGGCAATCTCAAGGAAGCCAAGTTTTATCTCTCGGCCGAAAATCTCGAGATCCATGACCCAACCTAGAACAAACTTTGGGAGGCTCCTCACTAGCCGAAAATCAAAACTTTCCTATGGGTAATTTTGCACAGAAAGGTGCTAACTTGGGAGAATCTCACAAAGAGAGGAATGATAGGTCCATCATGGTGTTACCTGTGTGAGCAGGAAGAAGAAAATCTTAACCACTTATTGAACACTTGTAGATATTTGGAAGCCCTATGGGACTCGTTGGCTATTATATATAGACAAACTGATAAAAACAAAGAAAATATTCAAGACAATTAAAAAATGGCGTGTGCAATATACCAAGAATGAAGTGGTTAACTCAACCTGGAACTTGTCCCGGGGTTCATCCTTTGGTCACTCTGGAAGGAGTGTAACCGCAGAATCTTCAAAGATAAAAAGCTCCCTGTAACAAAATTGATGGAAGAAATTCAACCGTAGATGAAGGAAACCATTAGTAGAAAACTAGTTCAAATGACAGAAGAACAACCATTCCTTCAAGAAGATATAATTTTAAAGTTTTTGACCTGAATTACCTGGGTGACAAGATCCTCAGACCAAAATAAAACTGTGTCAGGACAGGCACTACACTGTGGCAAGCGCCTTCAGAAGGTTTCTGGAAATTGAACTTCGATGGTGCGACCAAAGGCAACCCAGGAAGGGTTGGTGGGGGAGGAATCATCAAAGACTGGATGGGTAAAATTAAAAGGTTATACTTCATTAACATGGGACAAGCCACAAACAATGGAATGAAGTTCTAGGCTCTACAACAAGCATTGGAAACGTTGTGACAAGAAAGGAAGATAAATGTAATAGTAGAAGGTGACTCAACTCTAGCCACTCAGGCAGCACAAAGACTTCAATGTGGTACCCCGATGAACAAAGTCACGAGGAACTAGTGGCTTAGCCAAATTATTCATAGGATTAAGGATCACCTAGAAGAGCTAAACACGGTAGAATTCACTCTAGTCATATGCTCGGCAAATGTGTTGGAAAACAAAGTGGCCAACAAAGGGGTCAAGAGCACCAGAGTTCTAACTGAAACAACCTGGGAAGAAATGGTGGAAGGATAGCTCAAGGTGGATTGTCGGAAGCTGGCGGTAAGAGATCTAACCATGTCAGAGGAGCAACATGAAGGACACGGGGTGGGCTAGGAGGCCGAAAACAACCCACCTGGTGAAGGGAATGTTTTATGATAAAAATGAGTGGACAAGTAGCGGGAAGTGGGGAAGATCGAGGAGGTACATGTCAACAAGGGTTGAAGCACATGACGACAACTTATGGGAATAAGTGGAAGCTAGGATCGCATAATCGTCTGCCGGGAGGTGGCATTTATGAGAACGGATGGTCGCAGAAGTGGGGAAGGACAAAACTTAGTGTGAAGTAGTACTACTACAATACCATGGCAATAATGGGCCCAGGGAAAATTTTAAGAACCCCCCCTAAATTTATAAATATAATAAATGGGCGAATCTCCGTGGTATATAGGAAAAATGGAAGGCGATTTTATCAATAATATAATATGTATATATAATTTTTTGACTAATCTCTCACCAGGCATGGCGAATATTTTACTCAATTATAAAATCTTGTAAGATCTTGGCGAGTCTTTCACTAAATAATAAAACTTTGTAAAGCCCTAGTGAATCTTAGCATAGGCTACATGCTGGTTTAATTCCCCCATTTAAATAGGCTACATTCCAGGTGAATACCATGGGTCAATACCATGTGCCATTTTGGTGAATACCATGGGTCAATACCATGTGCCATTTTTATTTTTATTAATTCTAATATTAGGGTTAATAATGGTTTTTTGCATGGTATTAATAACAATCTAGTCCATGGTATTTGTCCCATAGTATTTTGGCCATAGGTTTCACCTAAATATAATCCATTTTTTGAGTGTTCGTAAATATAAGGTGACTTATGGAGTAAATATAAAAAAATGTTTTATTTGTTTACCATACCTCTCGTTTATTTATATTTTTATTAATTTACCATGCCTCTTTTACAAATATGGTATTTGGCCCATAGGATTCACTTAAATAAAACCTCTTTCTTGAGCCTTTATAAATAGAACGAGGGTTATGGACTAAATATAAAAAGAGGTTTTATTTATTTACGATACGTCTAGTTTATTTGTATTTTTATTTATTTACCATACCTTTTGAGTAAGTATAAAAAGAAGTTTTATTTATTTACCATACCTCCACTTTACTTATATTTTTATTTTTTTACACCCTTGCATGTATATAAGGTGACTTATGGAGCAAATATAAAAAAATGTTTTATTTATTTACCATACCTCTCATTTATTTATATTTTTATTCATTTACCATACCTCTTTTATAAATATGGTATTTGGCCCATAGGATTCACTTAAATAAAACCTATTCTTGAAAATGGCGAATGGATTCACTTAAATAAAACCTATTCTTGAGAATGGGCGAATGGAAGGTTGTAAGTCCTAATTTCAAGGGCTAAATTTACCTTTTTTACCCTCTCCCTTAAAATAAGGTGGGCTATTTGAGGTGATTTGTAAAAATGAACTATGATACAAAATATTCCCCACTAAAAATTTAAAACCCCTTAATTTCGCCAAAGGGCGAACATTCGCCCCTAAAATTATCCTTGAATGGGCCTGTACATACCATTTTCAGAGGAAAATGAGAAGGATGATCATCCCATCCTCGCACGATTGCACTACAATGACATTGGTAAACATAAATTGTCGAAAATGATCAACGAAGTTGCCTAAAGTACGAGAAGGATTGCAGTACTATGGATTTTGCCTTTATATGAGGGGAGGGGCGCTGGAGGCATAATGATGAGTTTGGAAGAAACAAAGGGGAGCAATAAGAAAAGAAGGTTTGAATATCAAAGAGACTCAGTACCCAGAAGAGCTATGGCGAGAAATGGGAGTGGAAGGCCAAGGGGAAGGTTGAGAGCGGAAGCTCAAGGATCTCCCACTGATAAGAGAACAAGATTAGAAGAGGCGACAAAGGAAGCAACCCTCAAATACCATGAGACTGTCCCTCACCAAGGCAAGGAAATTATCGAGGTCTGGGAAAATGAAGTAAGGTGACTGAGGAGGAACACCCCATATTACAGGATTGAAGAAGAGGTTGACTAGATAATCCATACGAGGAAGTCTCGCATGAGACAAATGGTGTACCAAAGGACACTGGAAACAATTTGGGATGTCAAAACATTAGTAGGAAAGTTGCAGGCAGAGGCAACAGAGGAAAGAATTAAGTGGCATATGGAAAACAATTTGTGAATGAAAGAAATTGAACAGAGGTTGAAGGGAGTCAAGGAAGTACTCGAGAGGGTGGTCAACATCAAACACCTGCAGGATGATCACATTGGTGACATGAACAAGATTTTTTCAATTTACTTGAAGTATATTCACAACTTGGATATTACACTGGGGCAGGGCCTTGGGGATCCGACCAAGTTAACGAAATATAAGGTCTAAGAGGTAGCGGGAGCCAGCGGCAAGCCTTTAGCAATAGTGAGAGCGGGAGCAGCAGCGGCTGCGACAGAGCCAACAACCCCAACCGAGAAAGCTACACCTGCATATGGTTCAGGTGTGGAGGAGACTCCACCAATGTCCCTGGGTAAATGATTTTATCTCTTTTTCTCATTTTGTTGTATTTGGTCGATAGGTTAGCGAGGCCAAAGCATAGGTATAAAATAATTAGAAAGTTTGTAGATTTGGATCTGAAAGATAAATTTACACTCAGACCTCCAGCATGGTGTAAATGTTTAAGTGTCAGTGAACAAGTTAATTTTGTTAATGTGATCAAAAGATATTATAGACAAAAGATTGTTTGGACTAGCTTATTTAAATTCTAAAATAATACTGTATTCTATTGTAGTTGGTCTGTAGTTGGTCTGGTTTCCAATCCAGTAGACCAACAAATTTCAAAATTCGCAACATGATTGAACTGATTGAACGAGAGAGAAAATTGACTCAAAACAAAACGCGATGAAATCTTAATAGTTGAGGTTAACATGATCGAATGGTTATCGAGTGTGAAGTGACTCAATGGTTAGTCTTTTCGAGACGCCTAATGGGTCGTTGGACATGTTATGTTTCATATTCGATGATGTTTAAGACTTACATGGAGGGCAAAGTTTGTGATTTATTTAATGCACATGGGCTTGGTTTTCGAGCTGGTGACTTCATTTTAGTGAGGACAAAACTTTTTTAATACTTGTGTTTAAACAGAGTGACGTTCATTTAAAAAAGTGTGAAGTGGAAGTCATGAGGTAGAGTAAGTTTAGTTTATATATACATATATCTATCTATTTATTTATTTATGGTGTGAAGTGGAAGTCATGAGGTAGAGTAAGTTTAGTTTATATATACATATATCTATTTATTTATTTATGGTATTTTATAATGTTCGTTAGTTTAGTTATGTGAAGTGGAAGTCATGAGGTAGAGTAAGTTTAGTTTATATATACATATATCTATCTATTTATTTATGGTGTGAAGTGGAAGTCATGAGGTAGAGTAAGTTTAGTTTATATATACATATATCTATTTATTTATTTATGGTATTTTATAATGTTCGTTAGTTTAGTTATGTTTTGTTTTATGTTGTGTATTTTAATTAATTATTATTTGTTTAATATATCTATATACATATTATTTAAATTTTTATTAATAATTAAAATTTGTGTTTAATTTGTATTTATTTAATCTACTATTTATGTTTTATAAGTTTAATTTTTATTTTTTTAATTTTAACTTATAATAATATTAATTGTAATTATTAATTTAAAATTAAGATGTTAATTTTTTGTTTTATATAATATGGATTTTCTTACAAGTCATAATGATTATTACAATAATATATTTGATGATGGGCAAACATGAAAATTTAAAGAAGTGATTTTTGATCTTGAGAATATGGGAGGAAGCACAAGGTGAAACTGACAGGAGGACCCAAGAATTAATTGGAGTCAAATTGGTGACAACAGGGATCAACTAATGGAGATCCACATCCTAAGTGTATAGATGTAGTAGAGGGAGCAATTTTCCTTGCCCCGCTTTTCTACCCCTCTCATGCGCCTTTTACTTGTTTTTTATAATGCTTTTATACGATGCATAGCTCAAGGATCAAAGCTTACTCTTGTGATATAGCATTTATTTTACCCCTTAAGATGAGTTAGTTTCTCGCTCATCATGGTTGGGAGATGAAATGGTTCCTTATGATGGGATGGAGCATTAAGTGCCTAGGAACTGGGTGATGGCTAATGAGGAGGTAGAACTCATGCCAGGATTTTTCCAATGTACTAATTATGTTTCAACCATCTTTTTCATTTTAACTTTTTTTTTTCTTTTGTTGTGGCTATCTTACGCTTTTTCATTCTTTTAGTTGCATCAACCTCAAAGGAAAAAATTCCTGGCCCTACTCAAGGATGTGGATGTGTGAGTACCAAAACCTAATGAGCCTATGACATTTGACCCGAAGGATGGACGTGGTATTAAAGGAATGTTAAAGATGTTAATTCTAAAATGGTAATGGACACACGACTTCAATCCAAGTTTCCCAAGTAGTGCCCATCCTATAACCCTATGGCCTTGGAGGAGGTCCTATTGATCTAGGGTTGAAGCCTTGTAACTTTGCATGTGTTTTGATATAACTCTTGCATGCATTGAAATTGCAGCTTTTGAATAACGTTATTTCATGCCTTTGGTATATAATTTACATGTAGCATTTAAACACCTTGTCGCATGCCTTATAATAAAGTCTCCATGCTAGGCTATTGTCACCATGTCCTCATGAAATTAGGGTTTGCAAAAATTCCCATACTTATTTGGGTTTTATGCCACCATGAAACCTTAAATTGCTTATCTCTTAAATTCACATGAATAGGTGCCTCTTTGGACATTGGAGGGATGCCATCATCCAGATCAAACCATTCAAAATTCATAAAGCGAAATACAAAAATGGAAAAATGTCAAGCACTGAAATACAAAGTTTCTTGTGAAGCAATCTTATGGTCTCCCAAACCATGTTTAAGGGAACCGAACAGACGATATGCATTTATAAACCTATTTCAAATGGATAAGGCTTTTGTGATAATCCCATAGCCTTTACATGACATCAATATCTCCTTAAATGAGGAAGCTGATTGCTTATAAAGAACCTTAATAGGCCACCCTGCATGCCCAAAACATAATATGAATTAGAAATATTATGCGACATATGATAAACTTTTATAATTTTGAAAGATAAAGCTTTGGATGTCTAATAAATGAATGAGATTGTAAGCATAAGATGGTTGTGATGTCTCTCATGTCTTTGCTTGAACACAAATTCACTGAATAATGTGAAAATTGAAGGTTTATTCCTGAATATGGCAATACATACACACAAACCTTATTCTCTATTCATAATAAAGTATAATTATGAGAATTATATCTTGTGCCATCATTAAATTCTTTAAAATAAGATATCCAATAGACAAGAACAAGGTGTTGGAAGTTACGCCATTTTGGAAAAAGAAGCTCAAGTTTGAGAACCAATTCCATGTATAAGCTAACTTAATGAGATTGGTGTGAAATTCAACTTCCAATATGATGATGTAATCAATATGACTTAATATGCCATGAAATTCTCTTTAAGATTGAGGCTTGAAGATGCAAATCAAAGAGTGAAAACTGAAGTGAAGTATAGGCAGTAACACAAGATGCATGCCTATAATGTGTAGCATACTATGGAGCATATGAAGCTTGAGAAAGCATCATGAAAGCAACAAATTCACAAACCCTAATGCATTCAATAAAATGAGGACCAAGATAAAACAAGGACATCGTATTCACTCATGCAATATAAATTCATGATTTGTTAATTGTAATGCATGTCATGTTAGTAAGTAGCTTAACAACATGTGAATGCAACAGCACCTTGACAAAGCATAATGCATTGAAAAGAGCACAAACCAAGATAACGCAGTGATGGGCATCAACAACCATAAATTTCCAAGATAACAAGATCATCTAAGGGTTTGGCCAATTCAGGAAATAAGCACACTTGCTAAAGCTTGAAAAGTAGGGGGGTCAAAAAATTTAGGCATTCAGGCTAAAAAGTTTGGGTGTTGTTGTAGCAACTACAATAGTTTGGTAGACCTTATAGAGGTAATCTCCACAAAAAATATTTTAAGGGAGTCCCCATAGGGGAAATCTTCATAGAAACAATCTTTCTACAAGCAAACACTACTAATGTAAAACTTGAAGAGCAATTCCTGGTAATTTTTTTAGTCCCTAGGTGATAGATGACCTATGCTTCTTTACTAAACAAATCTGATTTAAAATTTCTTCAATAACATTAATATAAAATTGAATATGCATTAATCACACAAATGGTTGGAAAAATACAACGAAAATTATAAATTATTTTCCAATTACACAAAAAAAATTGTTCTTCAAATCAAGTTTTCATTGATCATAAGAAATTACGAGGACTCTTCAAGTTGAGGATTTTCTGCCTACCGGAAGAGAAAACTGCAAAAAAGGTCTACAAGATTGTTGTACTATTTCCCTCATATGATTTATATGGATGATCTATATGATTTTACGGATGTGTATGGATATGTTTGTATGGCCTTTTGAACCCTAGATCTGTAACTTGCAAGTCTACTAGGCTACTCTTCTTTCTACTGCCCTGCTTTTCCCTTCTCTATGATTGCTTTCTCCACCTTCAAATAAAGCTATCTTTGAATCAAATTGCCTTTGTGAAGAATCCACTATGTTACTTGTCCTTCTATCTTGCCTTTCCTTTGTAGTTTTGAGTTGATGGATAAGTCTCCACAACTCTAATCTTTCACTAAGATCAACGGTGGAGATTAAATCCCAATCTCGCTAGAGATTTTAATGGTGGAGATTTATCTAAATCACTAATGGACTTAAATTATCTAAATCACTAATGGAGTTAAATTACACTTTATTACTCTTTTCATAATTTAAAACTAAAATTCTCCACTTTAATAAAATTAAAGACTCTAGTATCATATTAAAAGTTTCTTTTCCAACCTAGGTAGATTAATTGCTTATAATTTTAAAGCAAAAATACTTATTGAAATTTAAAACTGGAATTTTAGATCATATAATAATTATATTGGATGGAAATTTAAGTAAAGAATAAACAATGGAAGTAATAAAATAATTTTCCAAATAGAGAGCAAATTTTCTACCCTTCAAATTATTTTGTCATTGACAATATTCCAAACTTATGAGAACTTCCCACACTAGGAAAATTCACCCATTGAGAAAGATTAACCCACAACAATACGTAGTTGTTATAATGCCCTATCTATATAGCCTCCACCAAAAATTTGCATGATTGATTTGTTGGGAAAATTGTTGCTTGAATCAACCCCCTACCACTATTGTGCCCATTCGCATGACCTACTGATAGTGCATACAACCTCCACTAATTGGCTGAGGTCAATTTTCTTGCCACTACTTTGCTTCTCTCCTTGCTTTGCACACTGAGCAAACTCATTGTCTTTTTATGCAACTAGGAAACCGTCACAATGACTTTTCTTTGTCTCTTACTTCTACCTTTCCCGTCCTTTATAATTTTTAGTTGATGACTAAGTCTCCACAAATCTAATCTCTCATTGAGATGAATAATTGAGATTAAATCCCAATCAATGATGGAGATTACATCCAAATCACTAATATAAATACTTTACATTTTATTAGACATTAATAAAATCATTAATAAATACTCTTCACTTTAGTTATTAACTTTCATAAAGTGAATTACAAAGATAACAATAATTTGGACAATTTCACACACCGTAAGGTGCTCTTCCTATTTGTTGCACTACATGGACAATATGAGACCATATACCCCAACAACTTTATTTCACGATCTCCAAGATACCTTAGACCATATTCTATTGTGCCCCTCACATATACGGGCACATGTTTGCAACTACCCAATTCTCCTGCCTTGTCTCCATTGTAAATTGGCTAAAGGTGATCACTGCAAAATATATATTTGGCCTGGTGTTGACCAAATTCATCAAAGAAACAATTAGTTTCTTATACAAAGTGGGATCCACCAAATATGAATATGTGTTAGGATATTCCGACACATAGGAAATAGTTAAGTATAACTTGGTCTAGTGTAGAGTTAGGTAAAGTGTGTTTCTTTACTATGTACTTTTGTAACTTACAATCTGATGGTTCATTCTCTCCTTGGTATTACCGACACTTGATCCATGGCTTAACACCCGATTGGTCCATGATCTCTATTTAAAGAGCATGGAGGGTCATTTGTAGGGTAACCGTTCATGAGATAATCTTATGTAAATTTTCATTCTTTTATTAATAAATTGCCTGAAGTGGTCGTGTTGGCTCAGGTCGTGGATTGTTTCCCTCTTTGAGGGTTTTAACCACGTCAACAATACTGGTGTGTTGATCTGTGATCTGTTTGTGAGCGGTGTCCATTGGTGTTCTATCTGAGGAACTTACCCTGTAAATTCCTACATGGTACCAGAGCAATTTGAGGGTCGCATCCATTGGTGATCCAAATTTGAAGCTGGTAGAACTGCATCCGACTATCGTTTCCTAGATCTACTGTTACTGACTGCTTTCGGGCTGAGAGGACTGCTCTATTGTGTTAAGAGCATCTGTTCCAGTGAGGAACCCCTTTCGTTTGACGCGAAAAGGTTTCTGGTAGCACTAGCTTTGTCATTTTTAAGATCTGGAGGTATAAAGTGTTTATTTGCAGTTTTTAGTTATTTTCTCTTTGTTTATTTCGATTTATTTAGCTCTTTGTTTTTTTATTAACGGATCTATACCTTTCATCTCTGCGTATGCCCTTTGCCCCGCGACTTTGTGCGACTTGGGCAAAACAGAAATAGAAAGTAAGGATTTTTCTCATGCGTATGCTCTTTTCCACCGCGCCTTAGTGTGATCTCGGAAAATTAGAAACATTGAAGAAAATATTTAGTTTCCGGCTAAAGCTAACTTCAAGCTGTAAGGTTTGTTTCTTTTTGTATGTGCGTGCTTGTTTTTTTTGTATGTCCATGTTGGGTTTTGTGTTTTTTGTTTTGCAGGAAAAAAAGAGTTTTCTCAAGTAAGCACGCACCCCAAAGCTTCAGTGACTAAAAAAGAAAAAAAAGAAGAAAAAACCCCTTCCTCTTTTCCAAAAATGACTAACCTTTTAATCTAGCTAACTTGGTCCAAAGCTACTTTATGAGAATAGAGGTCTTGAGTTCAAGTCTTTCTTTTTGTTGAGCTAATTAGATTAAGTTTGGAAAGGGGGCAGATTTTTTTTTAAATATAACATTATCATTCATTTCCGCACATTCCCACACTTCGTCGGCATCTTCAACAACTTTTTTTCAAAAAGCCATAACTTCTTCATCCGGAAGCCATTTTCAGAGCCGTATTTTTTGAATCAGCCTAATTTTTCAAGATCTTTCCATTAGAACACTTAGTTTCATAATCTATAGCTTCAGTTTCTATTAAAATGGAAAGTCCATGCCAAGTTATTCTTGACAGCACCAACTACTTCCAATGGTGGTCCTACATTGTGGATTTACTTAGAAGTAAAGGTCTTTATAGAATAGCCTCAGGCCAAGAAACCAAATCGAAGGACGAAGATAAGGCAACCAAATGGGAAAATAGGCAAGATCAAGCATGTGGATTGATAGGGATGTCTATTTCTCCAGACCTTAGATTTCATATCACAGAACTTGATACTCCTTGTAACAGTCCAATAAATAAATATCTAACTTAACATTAATTTAAATGAGAGTGGCACTTACCTAGCCCAATAAACATGTATTTAATTAACTAAATTCAAATTGAATGAATAGTGCTTACCTGTTTACCTGTGGTCGAAGTAGGCTTACCGCAGCAAGGTTTAGGGGATGACTCTCCACCCAACCGTAGGCTCAATTGTGCAACGTCTTGCTACAACTGGCCACCCCCGAGCCCTCAATCAACGTACTATTGCCAGTGACTCCTAGGTCTTAGTATACCATTCTCCCAAGAGAATGAAAGACAGAATCTCGGAAAGATGGAATGCCGGAATCCCTCTCATCTTCCTCACCATCTATTAAATAGAACAAAACATTGGAAGGGGAACCACATGCACACACTCCATGTGTCTGCATGCAACTTTTTTCTTGTTTTATTTCTTTACTTTTCTTTTGATTTTTAGCTTTCTTGTTTTATTTCCTTCTTTTTTATAGTTTTCTTGTTTTATTTCTATTTATTCTTATTTAGAGCTTTAATATGGTTATTACTATTTTTATTTTTATTATTTTTATTATTTATTTCTTTTTATATAATTTTTAATATCATTTATTATTTAACACTTATGATTTATTATTTTTATTATTTATTATTAAGTGATTTATTTATTATTATTCATTATTTTTATTGTTAATTATTATTTTTGTATTATTTTTATTATTTATTAACTTCATGTTGCCAACACCCTCTGCTGAACTAGTATAACCAGCAGGGATCGAAAGTCCCCAACACCCCGGGAAATCTCAAGGAATCTCTGTCCTTTTTTCCACTTTCGGCACCAAGCTAAGCCTGACCCGGTCTGTATCCTAGTCCAAGGCTGGCCCCAAGGCTCGCGCCTGACTCAGACCTCATCTGCCCCAAGGCAGGCATCCGGTCCGGTACTCAATGACCCCGGGCATCTGGCAAGTCTGGCCCACTCCCTCCACAACTACTAAGGCGCACAGCCCCAGGCATCGAAGTCCTTTACATCCCTTCTAGACTTCGACATCGCAATCCAATAATAGGCACCAAGCCTAGAACATCAGGCACTTGGCCTCCTCAAGATGGTCCCATAGCTCTTCTACAGCTATCCATCAAAAGCTATACACAAGACAAAGGAACCAGTGGCATATGTAGTGTTGATTGAGTTTGTCCCCATCCCATATGTTGTTACTTATTCTCCCTCGTGCGTATGGGCTCGCACGAGATAATCAGTTAAACTGGCCCTCTCGGCCCATTTGTGGAGTCCTATCAATCATCACACCTCAACATGCAACCAATGCATTAGCTATAACATCATAGTATCATAGAAAATAATCCACATGCCAAGTCTTGCATGTCATCATGAGAACATTCATCATTATGAATAATAACGAACTGCATGCTTATGCATGTCATAAATTTGTATGAAACTATCACATGCTTCACCTCATGAAATACCATCATAAGTTATGACATCAACATATTTACATCAAAGACATATCATGACTTCACATAATAAATGAACCACATGTCACTAAACCTCATATTATAGCATCATAATTCCTATGCCACGTTATGCATATCATATCCATCATGAGTATTCAACATTAAATACCTATCATCACGTAGTAAATGAATATGTCAATATACCTAGACATAACATCATAATGCCTATGCATATCATCATCATCATAAGTATACATCATCACTATTGTAACAACTATATAAATATGAACCACATGAGGATGATCACCCTCATACCATCATATCATGAAACATCGTTAATCTGAGGTACATTCCAATACAAATATAGAATAATATTCTATAAGTATTCTTATCATGATTCATCAATTTCATTTACTTGTACAAACATTCAACATCCATCTAGGATTTATGTTATCTCGTTAGTGTTATTAGTGTCATGTTTTCATCAAGATACCAATTACTTTTAGATAATATTTTCATGTTATTATATTAGGTATACTCATCTAAGTACATCGTTAAATTTCAAATTAGCCTCACCATCTTCAGTCTTAATCTCGCGTCATATAAACTATTATTTTTCCTAGTTTATCATTGGTCATTCCTCAATTACGAGCATTCTCAACTTCCTATCTTGGCACTTTTAAACTAGATAGATCATCACTATGTCCTTTACTAATCATGTTGCTCAGTTCAATCATCAATATCATTAAGAGAATTTTCTTCTTGACATAAACATCCTTTACTTCCTCCTACCCTATATTCATAGATACAATTTATTTTTCCCTTAGTCTCAATTTAAAACATGTTACACTTGAAATGTTGCTACTATTCTTCCAATATAATAACTTATCTTCCTTGAATTGCTCATTTTTATTATGGATTCTCTTCTTTAATCTAATGTTATCATACCCTTTAGGGCCATTGAAATGATCTTCTTTATTATTCAAATTTATTAGTTGTTATACAAAGCAGTTGTATAGCAGTGTAGAGAGGTCATATCCTCCTACGATTATATCACGAAACCTCATGTAACATTATACTCAACATCATAACAATTAACTAAACTAAAATCATAGTGTACGATTTAGATGTATCATAAAGTTTAAACAATAAAACATGATTTAGATGCTCCATAAAAGTAACTGTCTTAGCTAAGTAAGCACTCCTAATTAGTTCATCACACAATTTGTATGCTACAATTCTGATGTAGTCTATTTATTTGCAAGTTTCAACATCTAGAGCCTTAACCTTTAATTAAGCTATTACTAGCCTTACCAACGTTCTATAAAACATTGTTTCACTCCCAATACTTTGACATATCCAATTACATAACTCATCAATGATACATCTACTAAGGAAATTTCAATATTTTCCTACGTTATTTATGAAAATTGACTTTTTATAGAGAGCTTAACAAAAGTTGATCGATTATTTCATACTTTTAATTGCATCTCATGATTTTTCCTTATCATTGTTAATAATGTGGAGCATAAAATAAAACAATGCAGTAGCACAATATTTACATTATTTAGTGCATTAATTATCCATATAAACACAACTTTCTTATGCTAGTTACCAGTGAGCAGATGTAGAAACTAAACATCAATGGATATAGAGTAATCAAAGATCAAGGAAATCATTTGCTTCAAGTCAACCAATATATTATTTTACCTTTTTCTCTTCTTGAGAATTTTGTATAGTCGACAAAGAAAAGCAGTGACTCCTAAATAAAGCGCCAGTCATTTGAATTCTTCAGTAGTTACCCATAAATCACTAAACCACCCACTAGAATATATTTTAGACTATGAAAATATTAGCATAAAATAAATCAATTCAGGCAACCATCCGAAGAAGAACATCTCCTTCAAATTTTAAAACCAAATGTCACATATGTATGGTTGTAATTTCCGACGCAAAACAATAGTATTAAGAGAATTATGCCCTAAATCAAATTTGAGACGATCTTCTAAACGAAGAAAGGAAAAAGAAAATTCCCAAGAAGACCGAAAAATGTATGACCCTTTGTGATCATGATCCTGAAGTCTTAATAAGGTTCCAGATCTGAAGATTACTCAATGAGACCAATTCCTTCAAATTTTTGAGAAGACAAAGACATTGGTCAGGCATGTGGCGCGGCAAGATACGAAAATCTTGATTGACTGGGAATATGTAATTTACAAACTCTGTTCATTGCTCACCCTCACTTTTAGGAAAATGTTTCTAACATATAAACAACCAAGCACACACAGCAATAATACTAGCAAAGGTGAACGAGCTAGGTCTCAAATCTGATCCTCTTAACTCCCTATAAGTCCCTGGATCAAATCCAATGAACAACTTTTGAAGATTTTTGTTAGAAAATCGATTAGTGATGTAAGAAGAAAGGACAAGTCGGCCCAAAATCTGACGTAGTATCGTTGCAATCCGACTCGCGGATCTGAGACCATAAAAGTCAGGGGAAAGCGATCTCTGCCATTGGTCATTATGTCCTAACCAATATTTGCATCCAATCGCAAATGAAACTGTAAATTAAAAGGATCTTTACGCAGACAATGCGTATTGTATTATCAATAATAAATAAAAATAAGAAAAACTATAAATAATAATAAATAAATCACTTAATAATAATAATAAATAAGATTAAAAATTTATACAAAGAAAATAAATAAAATAGTAATAACCATACTAAAGCTCTGATACCATATGTAATAGTCCAATAAATAAATATCTAACTTAACATTAATTTAAATGAGAGTGGCACTTACCTAGCCCAATAAACATGTATTTAATTAACTAAATTCAAATTGAATGAATAGTGCTTACCTGTTTACTTGTGGTCGAAGTAGGCTTACCGCAGCAAGGTTTAGGGGACGACTCTCCACCCAACCGTAGGCTCAATTGTGCAACGTCTTGCTACAACTGGCCACCCCCGAGCCCTCAATCAACGTACTACTGCCAGTGACTCCTAGGTCTTAGTATACCATTCTCCCAAGAGAATGAAAGACATAATCTCGGAAAGATGGAATGCCGAAATCCCTCTCATCTTCCTCACCATCTATTAAATAGAACAAAACATTGGAAGGGGAACCACATGCACACACTCCATGTGTCTGCATGCAACTTTTTTCTTGTTTTATTTCTTTACTTTTCTTTTGATTTTTAGCTTTCTTGTTTTATTTCCTTCTTTTTTATAGTTTTCTTGTTTTATTTCTATTTATTCTTATTTAGAGCTTTAATATGGTTATTACTATTTTTATTTTTTTATTTTTATTATTTATTTCTTTTTATATAATTTTTAATATCATTTATTATTTAACACTTATGATTTATTATTTTTATTATTTATTATTAAGTGATTTATTTATTATTATTCATTATTTTTATTGTTAATTATTATTTTTGTATTATTTTTATTATTTATTATTTTTATTATTTATTATTTATTATTAAGGGGAGGGATATTACACTCCTAATGAGGCAATGAAACAGATCACTAAAGTTTTTGGAATTAAGAATGAACTTAGAGCCCATCAACTTGAAAATGAGTTGCTTACATTGGACCCCAATAATTTTTCTTCCATTGAAGATTTTTTGTCCAATTTCAAGATCCTTATACTTCTCTTGGAAGGTGTTAAGGTTAAGAAAGAAGATGGTAACCTTATCTATTCCATTCTTACTAAGTTGGTACTAGCCTACTCTGTGTTTGTTTCCACCTTCCATTCTACAAGAGAAGCCTTCATTTCTCAAGGACAAGACTACAAGTCCCCTTCCTTTGATGCCTTTTATGATTCTTTAATAAGAGAACAAGAAAAACTCTTACATCTTGGTCTTCTTAATCTTGGAAACTCTTCTAAGAAAACCTTAGCCGCCCAGCAGCAACCAAATTCAAAGAATCCTAAGAAGTCGTATCCTAAAAAGAATGGTCCTAAACCAAACAAGGGTCCTAAGCCATTTCAGTCTCAAAATGAAAAATCATTTCAACAAAATGATAAGGCAAATAAAAACAAAGGGAAGAAGACTGATAGACATTGCCACTTTTGTAATCGAGATGGCCACTTAGAATCCAAATGCTTTAAGAAGATGGAAGCCTTGGAAGTAACAATGAAGAAACATAACATCCATTTGGAGCACTCAACAACTTCAACTTCATCTTCAGGAGTAGCACTTTCTGCATGTAGTTGTCAAGCATCTCGGTTTGGATATGCACTAAATGTATCTTCTTCTTCTCATTCTCATGAGTGGCTCATTGATTCTGGAGCTTCTTATCACATGGCCAAAAACAAAGCCATGTTTTCTTCTTTAAATGATTGTAACACAAAAGATATATATGTTGGTGATGATAGATCTCTTAGTGTTGTAGGGACTGGAACTATTCATATAGACAATGGTCAATTCAATGATGTATTATGTGTTCCAACATTATCTTGCAACCTTCTATCTGTATATCAGATAACTCATTCAGGTGAAGGTAAAATCGTTGAATCTTCACCTCACGATGTTGTAATTAAGGACCTAAAAGATCCTAGACAGATTTTAGCTACTGGCATTGCTGATGATTCTACAAGGTTGTATAAGTTTAACAACTTTGGGTCATCAAATCTTCCCTCAGTATTTGTTGCTCATAATGATGAAGTGAGCAAACTTTGGCATGAGCAATTTGGTCAATTAAACTGTCGCTCCCTTCAGAATCTATGTAAAGAAAATATGGTGACGGTTCTTCCAATGGTATCTTGCAGAGATGGTGTTTGTTCCAGATGTGTACTCGGAAAACATCATCGGGATAGTTTTGAAAAACGTGCCTCTTGGCACACCTCAACCCCTTTACAGCTTGTGCGTAGTGATTTATGTGGTCCACTTCTAGTTGTTTCATTCTATGGCTACAAGTGTTTCTTAACTTTCATTGATGATTTCTCCAGACGCACTTGGGTATACTTCTTAAAACTCAAGAGTGAAGTATTTAACATGTTCTTGGCCTTTAAGGCCTTTGTGAAAAACAATTTGGACATCAAATTCTTAAGCTAAGATCTGATAATGGTGGAGAATATGTTAAACAACAAATTCATCAACTTTTGCACTGAGAATGGAATTCAAATGCAACATTATGTTCCATATACTCCACAACAAAATGGTATAGCTAAAAGGAAGAATAACACCTTAAAGGAAATGGCTAATTGTATGATTCAATCTAAAGGACTTAGTCTTAATTTTTGGGCAGAAGCAATTAACTGTGAAAATTACATAATAAATCGCACTCCTACTAAGGTTTTAAAGAATATCACTCCAGAAGAAGCATGGAGCTCAACTAAACTAGGTGTAAATCACTTTCGTGTTTTTGGAAGTGAAGCATGGGCCCATATTCCTGATGAGAAACATAAAGCTTTAGAACCTAAGAGTGAAAAATGTATTTTTGTTGGATATTCTGAAGATGTCAAAGGATACAGACTTATTCCACTTAAGTCCAAAAATGTTATCATTAGAAGAGATGTAAAGTTTGCTAAAAATATATCGGCCTACGATCCTAGTTCGGTGGATTTGCCACCTCTCTCTATCCCTTCTACTTTTGAAAATATTTCTTCTTCAGATGATGACAGTGAGGATGACAATCCTCCCCCACCTTCTCAGGATCCTCCTTCGGCTCCTAAGCTTCCAAAATGGGTCCGTGCTACTCGGGATGCAGCAGGTGCTCTTGCCGATGATCTTACAAATCAGCGATGTACACGTTCTCAGTTCGATAGAGCCTCTTCTTTACTAGCTCAAGCTTCAGCTAATTATGATCCTGACACCTTTTCAAAAGCTTCAGGCCATCCAGATTGGGATGCAGATATGAATGAAGAATATCGTTCATTATTGGCAAATGATACATGGGATCTTGTTCCCCTTCCAAAGGGACGAAAACTTGTTAGATGCAAATGGGTATGGGCCAGATGGAAAAGTTGATAAACATAAAGATCGTCTTGTTGCTAAGGGTTTTTCACAAGTTGAAGGCATTGACTATACTGAAACCTTCTCCCCTGTTGCCAAAATGAACTCTATCCACCTTCTTCTTTCCCTTTCTGCCTCTTTCAAATGGGAAGTCCACCAGATGGATGTTAAATATTCCTTCTTGCATGGGGACTTGCATGAAGAAATCTATATGGAACAACCTACTGGCTTTATACAAACAGACTGCAGGTTTGTATGTCGGCTTAAGAAATCCCTTTATGGTCTCAAGAAAGCCCCTCGGGCTTGGTATGCCAAAATGGATAGATTTCTTTTAGAAACTAGATTTTCTAGGTGTCATTCTGACAATATTGTCTACACCAAGAAAGTGGGCAAGTCACTTATCATTCTTGTTCTTTATGTTGATGATCTTATCCTTACTGGTAGTGATCCCAACCTTATAAACCATGTGAAGTCCAGCCTTAAAAAGAAGTTTGAAATGACAGACTTAGGACACTTGCATTATTTTCTTGGTCTTCAAGTCTTGCAATCTAAGGAAGTATTTGCCTTTCCCAGTCCAAGTATGCATGTGATCTTCTACGCCATTTTGACATGGAAGACTGTAAGCCAGCCCCTTCTCCCTTTCAGTCTGGAGCCAAAACTTCAGTCACTTGTACTTCCCCTGAAGTTGATGCTACCTTATACCGTCAACTTGTAGGAAAACTTTTGTATTTGACCCATACTTGTCTTGATCTTTCCTTTGTTGTTGACCTTATTGCTCAGTTTATGCAAAACCAACATGAAAGTCATTGGAAAGAAGCTAAAAGAATACTTTGTTATGTTCGAGGTACAGTTCAGTTTGGGATTCATTACAGTGTAGAAGCATCTCCTCTATTGGTTGGTTACACTAATTCTGATTGGGCTAGTGACCCTGATGATCGAAAGTCTACTCCAGGTTATGTGTTCACTCTTGGTTCAGGACCTATTACATGGGCTTGCAAGAAACAAAGTTCCATTTCTCTTTCTTCAGTAGAAGCAGAGTATCGTGGTGCCATAGAAGCCAGTAAGGAAGCCCTGTGGCTTTGTCAGATCCTTTCAGAGTTTGGCTTTCAACAGTAGCATCCGACTACACTTTGGTGTGATAATCAAAGTGCCATTCAACTATGCAAAGATCCAGTCCAACATCAACACAACAAACACATTGAACTGCAGATGCACTTCATCAGAAAGCTCATTCACGACCATGTTCTTGAAGTGCAATATTGTTCAACAGATGATCAAGTTACAGACATCTTTACAAAGGCTCTCACAGAGGCGAAGTTTACTAAACTTCGATTTGTGGTTGGAGTTCAGGAAGTTGTCACTAAGAGGGGATAGGCTCTAATGTCTCCTTCCTTCTCCTATTGTGTCATATTTGTACATCCTTCAATTCTATCCCAAGTTGTTCTTAAGGGGGGATGTTAGGATATTCCGACACATAGGAAATAGTTAAGTATAACTTGGTCTAGTGTCGAGTTAGGTAAAGTGTGTTTCTTTACTATGTACTTTTGTAACTTACAATCCGACGGTCACGATATATAGTGATCTGACAGTTCATTCTCTCCTTGATATTACCGACACTTAATCCATGGCTTAACACCCGATTGGTCCATGATCTCTATTTAAAGAGAATGGAGGGTCATTTGTAGGGTAACCGTTCATGATAGTAGCTTATGTAAATTTTCATTATTTTATTAATAAATTGCCTGAAGTGGCCGCGTTGACTCAGGCCATGGACTGTCTCCCTCTTTGTGGGTTTTAACCACGTCAACAATACTGGTGTATTGATCTGTGATCTGTTTGTGAGAGGTGTCCTTTAGTGTTCTGTCTGAGGAACTTACCCTGTAAATTCCTATAATATGAAGGCATCACCTTTTTTACATTGGTGTGTCCATAGACTTAGAGTCCTCCATTCAAAATCGATTTAGGATCTCAACTTCATACTTCCCCTGTCTAAGAAAAATATCCCCTTGTCTCTACCAAACCTACATCCCCAAAAACTAATGCATCAAGTTAATGCCCTTCATATCGAACTTAACTTCCAAATATGTTTTGCAACCTGCACTGAGATTTTATACACTTGTGAGAAAAACAATTGACATATAACACCAAAATATGTAGATCAAGCCTAATAAATATGTAGTCCAAGTTAGGATCTGCTTCAATTTAGGTGAAGCCATGCGTAGATACATATTAATAATAAAATACCATGCTCTTGGTGCTTTCTTGAGTCTCTACAAGGCTTTCTTAATCTTTCACACATGAGACTCCTTCCCAGATACCTAAAATCCCAAAGGTTTTTCTATGTGCACCTCTTCCGCAATGACCCCAATAAGGAATGTTTTGTTCACATCCATATGATCCTTCCCAGATACCTAAAATCCCTAAGGTTTTTCTACGTACACCTCTTCCTCGATGACCCCAATAAGGAATGTTTTATTCACATCCATATGATCCTCCATCCCATGACCGAGACAATAAATGTCACAACCATAATAGAACTATACCGAGTGACTGGAAAAAAACTCTCCTCGTAGTTCAATCCCTATTTCTAGGAGAACTCTCTCACCACAAACCTTGCCTTGAATTTCTCAATGATGTCATCTGCAACATGATCAATCTTGAAGAGCCACTTAGAAATTACAATTGATTTCCATTCCATTCTCGACATTATATCCTACACATCATTCTTCATGATGGAGTTGTATTCCTCCACCATAGCGTCTCACCACACTTGTTGGTATACTACCTCCTAATTAAAAATTTGAAGGGCTCGAAATCAATGATGTGCTCATTTGTGCCATATAATTTAGAAACTTCATTGGAAGCCTGCTTTCCTTGAATGTACTCCCAAGAGCCTCAACGTACTACTAAGAATTCCTTAATGTTTGTGTAAACCATCGATGTATCCTTATGTAATTGTAAGGGGCTAATGTATCCTCCTTCTCACTTGAAAGTTGACTTCCTGAATTAGAAATTTTTGGTGTAGTGGATTATCTCGGCTCAACCTTTGGAGCTTCATGTTCCTTGTCCTCTATCATTGGAATGGGCTCATGTGACTTCTTAGATGTAAAGTCCTCCTCAAAATTCACATCCTTACTTACCATTGTTTTCCTCTATGTTCAAGTCTAAATCCTATAAGCCTTTGAAAGCACATCGTATCCCACAAATAAATCCTTCATAACAAAGGGCTCGAACTTGGTCCTCTTCTCTACAAGTACATGTATGTATACTAAACAACCAAATGTATGAAAATGAATCACCTTTGGCTTCAAACCATTGAATACATCCTCTAGTGTATTGTTTCCCAAGATCATGTGAGGACACCTATTCTAAATATAGATTGTTGTGTCACGTGCCTCTACCCAAAGAAACATTGGTAAATCCATATCATGGATCATGGCCTTGGGAACCCCTATAATGGATCAATTTTTCCTCTCTACAATCCCATTCTACTGTGGGTTGTATGATACTATCAAATCCTTCTTAATTCCCCTCGTTAAGATCCTTAAAGTCATTAGAGGTATACTTACCCCCATTTTCTAACCTTAGTACCTTGATATTCTTCCTTGTCTAATTATCCACAAGAGCTGTAAAATCTTGAAACATGCTTAAGACTTCATCCTTTGTCTTAGGGAAATAGGTCCATGTCATACAAGAGTAATTATTAATAACTGAAAACATAATACATGCATCCCTACATTGATGCCAGTGACATTAATCAACACACATACAAATGAATCAAGTCCAAAATATCCTTAGACCTATGTTTTCTGCTTGGGAAAAAAAACCTTGACATACTTGTCAAACATGCACCCTTTGCATACACCATGTTTCTCAATGTTGAAACCTACAAGACCTATGACCATCTCCCTTGAAATGGGAAATTTTTATAATGTAGGTGCCACAACTTGCACAAGTTATCACTCATGTGAACCAAGTCTCAAACAAGTTCATCTTGTAACCTATAAAAAATTACCTTCTTTAACCCCCATCACCTAAGTTGTTTTTTGGCTAGATCCTTTTGTCCTAATGGATACTTTCCCTATCTTGAACTCCATTGCAAAGCCCTTATCCTCCATGATCAAAACTAAATGAAAATTCTTCTTGAGCCATGGAACAAACAGCATGACCTTCAAGTCCAAGGAGCTCCCTCTCTAGAGTTGGAATGAAATCAAACCAACTCTAGCTATTGAATACTTAACATCATCACTAAGCTCCATCTGTACTATTTATTCTTGCTTTTTTAGACTCGTAAACAACTATCAAGTTGGTGCCATATGACGAGATGCCCCACTAACTGCTTACCAAGCGTTCTTTGGAATTATGCTCATAGAAATGCAAGAAACAAATTAGAAATTATTCTCCAACTTTACAAGCAAACTCACGCATATGAGTTTCTACTAAGGTTTCCACCTACGTCTATTGTTGCTTCCCTTTTCCCTTCTTCTTATTTAGACACTATGATGCACAATGTAAAAAAGTGACGATAGGTGATGTTGAAATTCCATTACAAGTAAAGTAGAATACATTTTTTTGCCAAATAATTACTTCTTAAAGATTTTCAAATAGTATTTTATGCCACTGCTATCATTGAATAATTATACTTAGAAAATATCAACAATAAATATAATGGAAACAATAAATATGATGGAAAGACAACTATGCATAATAGAGACAATAATTTTACCCTGGGAAACCCAACCTTGGGAGAAATCCCAACAACTTTTCTTAGGAGAAATTACTCTTTAGTGAGGTTTACAAATGAACAATTTGTCTAGAAATATATGCCAATAATCCAAGTCAAATACTAGTCAAACATGGTAAAAAAATAGCAAGTCAATGTTGTTAAAACTAGTCAAAATGCTCATAAGCCAATGATGGTCAAACAATCAACTTGCAGCCAAAAACACTGGCACTTGTAGCCTTTGTTGCAGTCAAATCTCGACTGGTCAATTATCAAACTGCATTCATACTTTACATGTGTGGCCTATCACAACTGGTGAAGAATTGAGTCAACTTGGTTGGTCAACCCATCCTTCTTCTTTACATGTGTTGCCCCCAAAAAGAATAGTAGAATGATGAAGAGAGAGAAAGATTTGCTCTCACTTGGTGTTCAAATGAGACGTCACATCATCTTATTTATACATGTTAAAGGGGAGTGACAACCCAAGGGACACATCCCTTCATTGGCTAGCCAACTTGACTTCTTTCTAGGCTAACTTGATTTAATAATATAAAAATTTACATAATACATCTAGGGTCGACTTGAATATCCTTTAGTCATGCAAGAATACCTCTTAATGCTACAGAATAAATCAATACCCCCTCTTAGTAAGGGAGGTATTCTCCTTAGCTAAAAACAAATTTCTCCTTAGTTGGAATTTCTCCTCCATTAGGAAATTTCATGAAGTTGCTATGTTTATGTAGTGTCTCCTCACATGCATGTCTATTTATATAGATCATTGCATATCAAAGCAGGCCATGTCAGTATTGTGGGCCATTCACCCCTAGCCAAATTAGCATGGCCCCAATGGGTGAATGTAGCATCCTTCCCTAGTCAAATAATCATGACCCTATGGATGCCAAATCAACATGGCCCCAATGAAAGAACGTATGCCCTAGGCCATTCACCCCTGGCCAAATCAGCATGGCCCAACTAAATCAGCATGGCTTCTCTGTGTGAATGTATCATTCCCCCGCTAGTGAAATTAGCATGACCCTATGGGATAATGTCTACCTGATTCTGTAGGTGCCCTAGGCCATCCACCTATAGCCATATCAACATGGCTCCATGAGTAAATGTATCATTCTCCCCTAGTCAAATGACCCTATGGGAGAATGTTTGCTCTACTCTGTAAGCTACCGAAACATCAACACTCCCTCTTAATGAGGGAGACAATTTGCATCACACCAAGCTTGTCTCTAAACTAGAAAAAATTCACTCTAAACAGAAGCTTGGCGAGAATGTCCACAATCTGCTCATCTTGGCATATGTACTAGAGCTTCATTTATCTCCTGCACCATGTTTTAGATGAAGTGATATTTGATCTCAATGTGGTTCGACATGTCATGAAATATTAAATTCTCTGAAATATTAACACAAATTTGATTATCACAATGTATCAAGGAAGTACCTAGCACCTGACCAAATATCCCTGCAAGCAACTTTCAAAGACACACTACTTCATGACTTGCGACACTAGCTACAATATACTCAACCTCTACTATACTGAGTGCAACAAAAGTTTTCTTCCTACTAAACTAAGATATCATAGTTGTTCCTGAGGTGAAGCAACACCACAAGGTGCTCTTTCTATCCTTGGCACTCCTAACCCAATCTAAATTAGTATATCCTTGTAGCCTCACTTCATCACCTAAGACATATCTCAAACCATATCCAACTATACCATGCAGGTACCCCAACACATGCTTTGCTACAACCTAACGTACTTGCTTTCACTAGATTAGGGTGTTCATTGCAAAGAAAATATCTCGTCTGGTATTAACCATGTACACCAAGGATCTAATCAACTGTTTGTACATCATGGTATCCAAAAAATATGAATCTAAAGTGGAATCACTCAACTTCTTCATATTTGTTGTAATATGTATAAACATGAAATTGCACTCCATCATGTCAAATCTCCTAAAAAATGGAATAGTGTACTTCCCCTGTCCGAGGAAGATCTCTTTAGGCCTTTTCCACAACTACAATCCTAAATAATGCATTAATCTAATATCCTTCATCTTGAACTCTAAGGATAGCTCCCTCTTGCACCCAAAAATGAGCCTCACTGCCCCAGCAAGGAACAAATCATCAACATACAATACGAAAGATCAAAGGATCGCCATAAAAAAACCATGAAATAAATATCATGATCCACATGACTCTTGGGGAAGCCCAAAATCATCAAGTATCCATTAATCATGCCCTAGATGCCTGCTTGAGTCCATACAAACCCTTCTTCAATCTATAGACATGGGACTCCTTACCATGTATTTCAAAGCCCTGAGGTTTCTCTATGTACGCTTCCTCCTCAATCACACCATTTAGGAATGTGGTCTATACATCCATATGATGTAACTTCCAACCCATAACTAAAGCAATAGAAACAATAGTCTTGATAGAAGTATATCTGGTGACTAGTGCAAATGTCTCATCATAGTCCACTCCCTCTTTCATGGAGAACCCTCTTGCCACGTACCTCACTTTGTACTTCTTGATGCTGCCATTTGTTGCATTCTTAATCTTACTAATCCACTTGGAAGTCACTGACATCCCCTTAGGTTTTGACACTATCCACCACACATCTTTCTTCATTATGGACAGATACTCCTCCATCACGGCACCCTTCAAAACTTATTTATGTGTTTCCTCCTCATAAATGGAAGGCTCAAAATGAATGATGTGGCTCATCAATGCCATATAACTTGAGTACCCTGATAGTCATTTTCTCTCCCTGAAAGTACCACAGGGAGCTACATGCCCTTCAGCATCCTGTAAAGTGTCGCGAAGCCATGCTGACCTCTTCCTGGTCACTGCAAAATTTCTAGGCAGGTCCATTGGCTCTGTTGGGTCTACCATGATACTATCATGTATCAATGCATGGGTTGGTCATCCTATTAGTTTGTATAGTCCTCCCTCTCGAACACCAATCACTTATGTTGTGTCTATGCTCGAGCCCTTAGGCCATAGAAGAACCTGACCATCTACAAATGCAACTTTGTAACATCTATCCTCCAACATTGAGATGGAAAAGTGGGTTCTTCTTCAATCCTAGTACAAACAAACCATATCTCATGTATATAGAATGTTGAGACTCCAATTCAAATGATGTTGTCCTAACTCCTTTCATTGCGTACTTGGTTTTATCCCCAAGTTCCACATGCAATGTTGAATCCCTCTCTACCAAATCTATGAGAGAACCTTGAAAACTATTCATGTGCCTAGAAGCATCAATGTATACCAACCAAACATCATCACCATCTGTAATAGTGTCTATAAGAGTGGATACAAAGAAATATTCCTTCAACTTCCTCTATGGTGGTTGTTCGTCATCATCATCAACATCAGTTTCTGATGTATGTTGCTTTCCATTCGTTTTTTTCTCAGGACACTAGGAGGCATAGTGACCTAGTTTATGACAATTGAAGCACCTGATATTTGACATGTTCTACTTATTTTTATCTTGAGTGGAGTAGGTTTTATACCTGTATATTTCTTTTCAAACTTTCCAAATTATCTTCTTCCTTTTCCTTTCCTTGCATGAGTTATAAGGGCTTGAGTTTCTTCATCCCGAGGTCTCTGGAAGTTGTTCTTGGACTCAATCTAGCCTCCCCTTTGACACAATCATTCTATAGTTTATCAAACTTAGGCAACTTATCTCGTGCACAAATTCCCTGAACAAATGGATCCCATGAGGAAGGAAATCCATTGAGAGTCACTATAACAATCCCTACATCATCAATGGTATCTCCAATGGCTCTAACTTCATCTCTTAATTGAGAGACTCTTATAAGATAAGAGAAAAAATATTTTGTCCAGAAATATATGCCAATAATCCAAGTCAAATAATATTCAAAGTTGGTAAAAACACAAGTCAACACTAGTAAAACGAGTCAAAATTCTTTGCGATCAAATTCGGACTTGTAGTCAACCCTAGGACTTGTGGTAAAAAAGGCCCTCACGTGCAACCTTTTTTGTTGTCATATCTTGGATGGTCAATGGTCAAACTGCAATCATACTTCACATGTGTGGTTGGTCATAATTGGTCAAGAATTCGGTCAACTTGGTTAGTCAACTCGACCTTCTTCTTTACATGTGTAGCCTCCACAAACAATAGTAGAATGATGAATACCGAGAAATACTTGCTCTTGCTTATTGCTAAAATGAGATGTCACGTCATCTTATTTATACATGTCAAAGTGGTGTGACAACCAAGGGACATATCCCTTCACTAGCTGGCCAAAATGACTTCTTACTGTGCTGACTTGATTTAATAATATAAAAATTTATATAATACATCTAGGGATGACTTGAAGACCCTTTAGCCATGCAGAAATAGCTCCCGATGCTACAAAAAAACTCAACAAATGAAACACTTGATTTTACTCAAGCCCTTCTTCTTTGGGTGTGTGGTTGACTCCTCACTCTTTCCCTTACTCTTATTTGGTCCCTTTCCTTTTTTCTTATTTGTTTGACCAATTAGGTCTTGGTTCTTATCACCTCCCTTCTTGTTGTTGTTTAACTCTAGCCAAGTCTCCTCTTTGATACAATCATCCCATAGTCTCTCGAAGTTTTGGATCTCCTCACGAGCACAAAATCCTTGGACGAATGGTTCACATGAAATTGTGAAACCATTCAATGCCATGTTCACTAGCTCAACATCCTCCACCTTCTCCCCAACTACTAAATGCTAATTAAAAATATGAGTGATCTTCATGAGGTAATTGGTAATTATATTAGATATGGACTTCATTATGGATCTAAGCTTATTTCTTAGGATCATCTTCCTATTAATTTTCTTACTTTAGGAGAGGCTTACTAATGCATCAAACATTTTCCTTGTCATATTGTTCTTAGAAATGTGAGGAACCAAGTGATCCTTCACAACATCCAAGGTCACCTACTTCTATTTAACCTCCTTCTTTCTTGTTGACAGTTTTTGCATATCCATTAGCAATGGAATTTCATGTTCAATAATATCCCAAAGATAATTTTCCTCCAATAGAAATGTAACCCTAGCTTTCCAAGACAAGAAATTTGGAGCACCATCTAATCTATCCATAAATTTGAGGCTTAATGTTGCCACCTTCCCATATCTGGAAAATGATTTTTCCTTGAAAAAGTGTTTAGTCCTTCAAGCACTCATAAAATGAGATTCTCTGACTCTTAGCCCTCATATATGCTAGATCTCCTTGTTGTATACGCATATTTGAAATGGTTATGTCTATAGGTCACTCATATCTACAGAGATCCACTTGATGTATACCAAAATCTACACTAGATATGTTTGTTGATACTAGGAAATCTCAATAAGAAGCCTTTCTTTTATACGATGTTAATTTTTCTAGACCCTAGGTGATAGATGGTGTATCGTTCTTTACCAAGTAAATCTAATTTAGAATTTACTTAATAAAATAAATAAATAAAACTAAGCATGTGTCAATCACATAGATGGTTGAAAAAATACAACAAAAACTAAAAGTTATTTTCCAATTACATAAAAACATTGTGTTCTTAAAATTGGTTTTTCATAGATCATAAAAATTTACAAGGACTCCTCAAATTAAGGATTTCTTGCCTGTTGGAAGAAAAAATTGCAGAAATAAGGCTGCAAGATTGTTGTACAATCACGTCCATGTGATTTTCATGGTTTATACATCCCTTCCATAATGTTTTATGAAGATATGCAAATATGTTTGTATATCCAGTTGATTCCTATACCTAGTATTTACAAATCTTTTGGGTTGCTTTTCTTCCTACTACTCTCCTTTTCCATTCACTGTGGTTGATTTCTTCACCTTCGAACAAAGTTGTCTTTATATGAAACAATCTTTGTCAAAAATCCACTCTATGTCATTTTTCATTCTATCTTACCCTACCTTTATAATTTTTAGTTGATGACTAAGTATCCACAATCCTAATCTCTCATAGACATCAACGGTTGAGATTAAATCCCAATTTCACTAGAGATCGGCAATGGATATTTATCTAAATCACTAGTGTAATTAAATTACACTTCATCATATTTTTCTTGACTTTAAATTGAAAGGCTCTTCAGTTTAATAAAATTAACTTCAATAAAGTTGACTACAAAGATAAAAGGGTTTCGAACAACTTCATGGACATTTGACACAAAACCTATTTGGAAGTTCTTATCCGAGCTACAAACATCAACGAATCCAACATCCATAGTTCAAGGAAACTGAAGGTCACCAAATCATCTAGCATACCATGTATGTTGGCGATCCAATGTATTACGATGAGCCAATGCAAATTAGTAAGTTAACATTGGGACCAAGGATGAGATGAAATTGTTTGTTATTAGGGAATATTGGGATGTACAATTGATTACATAGGTTTTAGTTCTACTCTAAGAGTATCCTAACTTATTTTCTTGTAGTTTTCATAGCAATGAAGGGCATGGTTGGAGATCTCAACAAACTAAAACTTGAATTGAAACCAAATGCTCAATCAATCAAGAAAATGATATATAAAGTGAACACACACTACAAGGAGCATGTGAAGCAAAAAATAAAATAATAGTAGACATTAGGTTGATCTTTTGATCCATAAACTATTTTGAATATTCCACTAGACAATTTGTCACATAAAATCTAATTAAATGTATTTGAGAACCGAAATCTACACTATGAGGGTTAATTTTTCCATTTCTAGATTTGTTAATTATTGTGTTATGATTATACATGAGATATATAGAATATGGAAAACATATAACAATGAAATAAAACTCACAAACCACAATGAACACAAGATATGAATTGGGAAACCCTTACGAGAGAAAACCAAGTTGGAAGGTGAGGTTGATATGCTCTCTCTTTCTATAAATGGAAATGGATGGAAGTACAAAGGAGTGAGACATGTGGCCTTTGGGATGCTACAATACACAAAAAATCTTTGTTTTCTCTCTCTCTCTCTATATATATATCCACTCTTAGCTACTTTTCTCATCTATGAAATAAAATGCATTCAAATAGAATGGAACCCCTTTTACTCCTAGTGGTCTGATTATAACATAAGCTGATAGTATGCTAGTGGTTAAGCTTTACTCCTTCAACTCTTAAATAGGGTTAAAATATTTACTCTTCTAGAGTTTTATTCATAATGATTGCATTGCTAGTACCTTTTCCAGGAATCATGGGGCTTGACATGGTATGCTCTCGAAACCATTGTGGTCCAAATAGGAAGGTCGAATTTCAAGTGGCATAACTTTTGCATATGAACTACAATTGAGGTATTTCTTGCATCATTGGAAATATATATGAGTGTATAATAATGCTATGGGGTGTTTTACTTCAGTGTAAAAGTTTTATTCACCAAAAATTCCATTTAATGTCTCAAACTATTTCAAGAAGGTTGCAGACCCCAATTCACCAAATTGGGACTTGCCAATAAAAATGGTCATGTGAGTTGATTCCTCCAATTTTTCCACACTGAAAGCATCAAGATGGATTGAAAAACAACATAATGATCCAATCCAAATCATATTTCGTCTAGAGGAATAATATTATATCATTTTGATCATGATACATGGAAAGAAAATTGGTGGAACTCATGTCTATGTATATTTCCATTGACTCAATGTAGCATGTGTTCATAACTTTTTATTGACTTCCTTTAGCCATGAGATTTTGGAAAAATTTATAGGGAATCAAACATATATTTTCATATATCAATTCTTTGATATCACTAATTTAGATCACAGAGAAGGATAAGGAAAGAAACCATGTTTACTATAGCATGGGGTTTGTATGCCCAAATAATCATGCCGTCGGATCAAAGAATACGTCAATAGTATTTTATAGAGTGGTATTTGTTGCATTTCAAGAATAAGTTCGTTAGCCTCTTGAGGTATACTTCATGATTTGATGATATATATTTCTCTTAAGGATCTTACTATGAAATTTAGCTTAATGTTAGATAGTTGTAGATAGAGTGCAATTGCCACTAAATATCAAGGAGTACATCCTCTATAGTGAATTCAACATTATGTTGGGTCATATCATTTGCAAGGAAAGATTATGGGTTGACCCAACTAAGATATTAAACATTATGAATTTTCCTATTCTTGGGAATGTATCTATACTTTGGTCCACATTGGTAACATAGATTTATTAGGAGGTATGCTAAGTTGATGGCACAAATGGAAGAGTTATTGTGAAAAAAGATACTTTTATGGATGGAGAATGTAAGGAAGTTTTCAAAGATAAAACAAAGGATGGTTACAGCTCCAATTATAGCCTTTTTAGATTTGAGGAATATTTTCCTACACATTTGATGCATCTAGCATCACACTAGGAAATGTTCAAGCCTAACCAAGGACACATTTGATCACCTAGTCTTCTTTTCCAACAAGAAAATGTCACATGTTAAGCATAATTACAACACTATGGCATACGCATATATAAAGGTTTAGCACTATCTTCTTGGTTGGCCCTTTAAATTTATGTAAATAACTCTACATTTAAATATATAGCTAAAAAGTTGGTGCTAGAAGGTAGTATCTACTAATGGTTGTTGTTGCTCCAAGAGTTTGATTTTGGGGTGGTGGATAAGCCAATGAAGAAAAACATGGGGCTTGATTACCTCCCTTGGATCTATTATTGGGATGTTATTATTATAGATGAGGAATTATTTGATGTCGATATCATTTGCACAGAAGTCATGCTTGACTTATTCATTGAGAACACTAAATTCCTTAGCCCTAGGTTGGCACTAAAAGACTATGAGCAATGACATCATAATCAGATAGTTATATGTGTGGCAAACTATCCATTGATTTATAAACAATTATACAAGCTAATCACTGATGGTATTATACACAAGTTCATGTTGAATCATGAATGACAGGTAATTCTATGGAAGGCCCATGATGGGTAAAATGTTGGAGACTACAATAGGAAGGCCACTATATGAAAGGAAATATGCACATGGTTCTATTGGCTAACTTCGTTTATGGATGTTGTTGAATATACAAAATAGTGTAATGAGAGACACCCATATAATTGAGATGAAATTCTATTACAACCCATTGTGGTGACATAATCATTCTAACATTGGATAATTGATTTCATTGGTCATTCTAACATTGGATAATTGATTTCATTGGTCATTCTAACATTGTATAATTGATTTCATTGACCCTATTAGTCTATAAGTACATTATTCAAGGGCTTGGTATATCATCAATAAGGGATTTGATTATTTAACAAGATGGGTCGACAACACTTTGACTAAGGATTTCTCAATGGAAATTGTTACATGGTTCATTTTTTAAAATATTGTCACAAGGTTTGGGTGCATACTTAATTTCATTGATGACGAAGGTACACCTTTTATTGGCAATGCAATGGTTGCTCTATAAAGGAATTCATTATTCACCACCATAAGACTACACTATATCATGTGCAGCCTAATGCCATGACAAAAGCATTTAATTATATTTTGGGGCATGAATTAATGATGATATGCTTGATGAATAGGGATAAGTGGGATGAGATAATCCTCGTCATTCTATAGGCCTACAAGATTATGTGCAAACCTTTGACTAAGCATATGATGTTCAAATTTGTATATCGTAAAGAGTTTTTGATGTTGCTCAAATATTTAACTTGTGAGTAGCCATTTCTATGTAGATGTTAGACATAAAAAATCACAGGATAAGATGGATATTTTGGTATAACTGGAAGAACACAAGTTTTTAGTTGGCACCATCAAATGATAAAAAATAGGTGCGAAAAATCATGGAAATATAGTCATATCCAAAATAAGTGGATTAAACAGGAGGACCTCGTGTTAATGTATGATAGTAAATTTTGGAGACATCTAGGAAAATTTGAGATGCATTACCAAATATGCTATAGGATTACACAAATAACTAGCAAGACCACAATCAAACTCATGCAGTTAGATGGCTATATTAGACATTGGTGTGTGAATGGTGCATGTTTGAAGCCTTATCTGGCACTACACCAAAGGGAACCACCCTAATTTCTTGGTGGGGTTGGGGAGAGGAATTAGTTTATCATTAGAACTCTCAACATTTTTCTTTCTGCATTTCAATTTTAGCTAGTCAAATGATTTCAATTCTACTTCATTTTTTTTATTGTTTACTACTTTGTAGGTATAGGAATAAGAAGTATAATAGATTTGTTTTTACACATGCTTAAATTACTCTAATAGAGAAAATTAACTCTAAGTTCAAGGTGTCAATGTAAACTTGATATCTATGGATGGATCAAATGTGTGTTATTATAACCAAGGAAACAATGGATTAACAAATTGTTGAGTAAGGGGTATGTAAGTGTAGTGTAAGATGTGTATGGAAGGGATGCATTTATGTGTAAAATCTATACTTGGGGAATTTTTGATGGGTTATGTAATGAGTTAAACCATGTCACTATCAATGTTACTATGGTAGGTAATATTAGATATAGTATTTAATATTACATAGGTATTTAATATTTAATATTATTGTTCATGTTACATATATTATCTAGAAAGCCACTATAAAAGGATGTCTTATACTTCATTTATGATTAAATTTGGGTTGGATTTGTTGGGTATTTAGGTTGGATAGGCAAGAGAGGTAGAGATTGATGGTTAGGATAGTGCATTCTTTAAGTGGCATTGATCCTGTAAAAGCATTGAAAGTATGAATTTTTAGGATAAGTTTTTGAAAGATTGTGTTTCACTTGAATGTACAAAATTGAGAGTTGCAAGAGTTTCAAAGGTGACCTTACACCAATGAGAGCTGAAAAATTCTCAAAGGATAAAACTATTATGAAAAATAGGATTTAAAGGTTGTATTTTTTTAGGATGTGAAGATTGTAAAATCATTTATTGGTTGACTAGGTTTTAGTTAGCAAGAGCTTAATAAAGGTGGTATCTTATATTTACCAATGTTGGAGTGTGAAGATAATTCCACCTCAAATAGGACCAGTTGCAAGCAATGTCACAATTGGTTGAAGGGAAAAGAAAAGCAAGCCAAAGGGGGATAAGGACACAATCTTGGAGGGGAGGAACTTGCTCTACCTAGTAGAAATACTTAACCTATGGGTGCAAGTGGTCAACTTGGATAAGCATTGGAAGGGCGATGTGGAGCAAGTTTAGTTAGCCGATTACAATGTCCACTCCCCAACTTTATTCATTGAGTTTTCCCTAGAAAGGTACCCTTAGATAAGGGGGAACAAGCCAAAGATTTTCCAACCATTCAAGTTATTATTCAAACTGAGAATCACTAGTATTATACATGTTCCATGCTTTTAGATGTCATCAATGGTAAGGAAATGTGTGGATTGCTATTGTTAAGGGATCACAGTAGCAATATATGGCTATACTATAGAATTGCATATAGAAAGATGACATCTAATGGAGAGGATTCTAATTATGCCTATTAGAAATTGATAAAGATTAATAATATAATATAGATAAAAAAACAAATCAAGCACACAAGTCACCATAATTTATCCCAAAAACCCTGAATTGGGAAAACCAACACCTAATAGATTTATAAGTCTCGACCAAACAGACCAATCCAGGCCAAAAATGACCAATCAAAGCATATTATAAAGGAGTTCTCAAGCCATTTAATAATATATATTATGTGATATACCATGGGAAAAACCATAGGTTACAAAAACCATGAGCTCATAAACCACCTTCAATAAACCCATTAATCATTATTATCTTCTACTCCATGATCGAATCAAGATTAACCCAACATTCCCCTTTTTAAACTTGACTTGGCATATTCACTTACCCTGAGAATCCAACATGCACCCATAATCATCTAGGTCTACATCTTGACTTTACTAGTGAACCATACCTACCCCCAGAATACAACATGTCCCCCCATCACCTAGTTCTATGTCTATATTTTACTAATGAACCATAAACTAAGGGCATCCATTCATAAATAGGTTTTATATCCATATGCCCATTTACACATGAAAAATAAAATCGAACTCGATAAAAATTATCATAGCGCACCCAAGAAAATAATACTTGAAGCAACTACTTACTATTTTCCTATGTTTCTCTATGCTCAAGATACAATTGTAGTACTTCTTTGCTAAACATTATTTCTTCCTCTCTATAATTTATTGTGACATTAGACACAACTTATAAAGCCATGAACCATTACATGTTTTCCCTTCGATGCTCAAACATGACATATATATTACATGTCCTTAAAACCTTTTAGTAAAACACACAAAGGCAAATATTCCATGACCCTATCTTCATGTTGCTACACCCATTCTAAAACTCATTCTCCTAAACCCAAAATAACACCATCCATCGCACTTCTACTGACACATTACTCTTGTTCTACTTGACCTCCTCATTCAAACCTTTAACCTCACCACTACTTTGTTGTTCATTGAAGGATTAACTAGTCATGACCTCCTAGCCTTCTCACACTCACATAGATTTGGGTTCACTTGGATTGATTTCATCTAGCTTATCAAACAAATATAAGGTGCACTTCAATACTCATTAACACAAATTCACATTATCAAAACCATTTGAATCATGTTCATCTAATAGCTCCATGGACTTTAGATTAACCAATCTCCATAGATTGATCTTGCCACCACATTTATCTAGACTCAAATCACTATTAATAATTTGTCACCACTGCTTTGTTGTTCCTTGAATGATTAACTGGCCATGACCTCCTAACCTTCTCACACTTGCATAGAATTGGGTTCACCTGGATTACTTTCATCTAGCTTATCAAATAAATATAAGGTTTGCTTAAAGGCTTGTCAACACAAATTCACACTATCAAAACCATTTGACTCATGTTCATATAATAGATCCATGGACTTTAGATTAACTAATCTCCATGGATCAATCTTGCCACCACATTTATCTAGACTAAAACCACTATCAATAATTTGTCACCTTATAAGCAGAAATGAATCTCTTCATCCATGTGAATGCACTCCTAAATAAGGCTCTTGGGCTTGTCTGTGGTTAGCTTATTTGTGTATGTATACTTTCTACTCTCATGGATTCATTGCATGTCAAGATAAGTTTCACATTGATCAATGTCTAGGGGCTAGTACAATTCCCTTAAATCTATAAGATTCTTCAAAGAAATGTATTTTCCAAAATTGCAACCTATAAGCCTTGTTAGATTCATTTACATGGATTTCAATTCTCCACAAAACAATGGACTAATGTACAACCATGAATCTCAATGCTTTGAACACATCTGCGTCTATCCACAATTTTGCAAGTGCGCATTTTATAAGGCATGGTTGGCATACCATAACAATATCATATCCATCCGGGGAATTATAATTATACCCCTTGTCACCATAGGGGTATAACATCGCAAGGTCCATTTTCATAATCGGGGTGTTCCACTAGGAACATGCCACTTGTAATTGTTCTTGTTCTCACTCAGTTTTGAGATCAATCAACACAAAAACCCCTTTTAAGTAGCTTCTTATAAACCTCCAATCTTCCACCAAGCCCTCACACTCCATGATCAGCTATTAAATGTGAATCCTCCCAAGGAACAACACTCTGACCTCCTCTCCCAAGAACACATTAGCATATAGCTTGTAACTAGATTTAGAAGCAAATCAACTTCTACCACTTCACCATCAATCTAGGGTCTTTCTTGTGGAAGAGAATTTCAAAACTATATATGGTTGTAGGCATTAAACCACTCTCCTTGGAGAGTCTAGGTCTAACCCATACTTCACTTTGGTCTTGTACCGTCTTATATATTATACCACCCTTGTTGGGGGGTCCAATTCTATTCGGCTTTTACCCACCAAGCCTATGGGGCTTTGATACCATATGTGTTATAGACATTTTTGTGCCTTACAGCTATAAGCATGAAATGTCCATAATCCAAGGGATCCAAAGTCCCTAAAAGTTTTGTTCCTGCCCCTAAAGGAACAAGGTCAACCAATGACAGCTTCTCCTAGAAGTTCTCCACCAGAAACTGCTCAAAACTAGTCAAATCAGGATCAATTCAGAAGCTCCACTAGCTGCCTGCGTTGCAAAGCACCCAAATGCACTGGTTAGGTGCATTGCAACGCACTTGAATGCACTACCCAGGTGCGTTGAGTGGGAAATGACAAGTGGCAGAGTCATTCAACGAGGTGGAGAGACAATGGAAGCTTCCAGAATCTTCTCCAATGACACTTGCCTCACTGAATTCGACCAGTGATGAGTAAGAGGCTCTCAGTCTCCAAGTGGAAGCAAGAACTGACAGAGAGAGGCCACAAGTCAAAACATAACCTGACTCATCCTCTCTGCTTACATCTATATATGGATCCCTCATCCCAGAGATCCAGAGGCTGGAATTTTGTACTTTGCAGAGAATTGTTGTTGGTTTGAGATTGAGATTAGTACATTGGGTGATTTATGCTTTGTTGGAGGTGAGGAAGGGATTCCTTTGCTGGGAGGTAGATGCTGGATCGGGACTCACTTGGTTGTATCTCCTCTTGGACTTTCTTATCATATCAATAAAATTATTTGAGTTTCTCCTACATGCTGTGTATCAATGATGTTTTGTTATATTTGCATGTTTAGCTTAATCTGATCCTAAGCTTTTTATGAATGTAAATCTATATCTTCGTGTAGTTTCTCTCTTCTGTGATCTTGCAGGAATTTGGTGAAGCTGGGCCGGTAAGGGAGCAGGGAGCTGGGAGCTATCGAAGAGAGGAGCGATTGGATCAACAAACTAGCGCAAGACACAGGTTAGTTTATCCTTCCTCTTCGTTTACATTTCATAAAGAAGAATACTCAAGTAGTTTTCCTTGTTTGTTGCTAAGGCATTGTCACACCTTAGAGTGGGATAGGGGCATTCTGAATAGACACTTTTCCCAACAACAAATTGGCGACTCCGCTGGGGATCGTATCTAGTTAGTTTATTTGTGTTTCTATTGTTGTTCTTCTCATAAACTTAGGAGTGGCAAATCGAACTGCATTTGCCATTTACAAATGCAAAGTAGAGATCTGCTACTCTAGTCCATTCACTGGGCCTGTTTATGATCTGAACAGCTGATCCACAAATTCTCTAATTGCCCTTTGTGATAGCTCTTAGTCCTCCTTTAAATCATCCCTCTAATTGTACCTTACTGATAGCTTTTATCCGGCCAAAAACCATAGATTAAACTGCAAACCGTGACCCAGAACCCAGAGAAAATTCTCGTTTCTGCTTCAGTGCGGGCTCTGTGAAGAGGTTCTGCATTTCAACGCAGGTCTCGAGAGCGCTACCTGCGCTGCAATTCAGTTTCTCTGTGCAACAGGTGCGCTGATCAGCCCTTGCCCTGTGCAGCTGAGGTTCTTTGCTTCTTTTTGTTCAGTTTTATCTCTGATTTTTGCAGCCTGTTATCAGTGTGTGTACCTATTTGAAAACCCCTTTTCTTTGCCTTAATTCCGCCTCAGTTGTATAAAAGAAACTGTATTTGTTTTTGTGTATTTGTTACATCATTTGCAGTTTCCCATCACAAAAGTAAACTAGTCATACTGTCGCCCTTAGATCTAGACCTGTCGTAAGTGTCATTTTGATCTTAGGAGTAAATTTGTTTGCTGTTGACAGTTGATTGCGCTTTTACTTTTGTCTTTTGGTTTGAATTTGTGAATTTCTAGTGTCGAAACAAGTGTTTACTTCAAAATCATAAAGTGTCGTAATCGTCTTTTTGATTTCAAAAAGAAACTTGTTTGTGTTTTCACTTGAAATCGAATTCAAATTTGTACAACAACTTTCTTTTTAGGCATCAATATTAAGAAAGTGAAAACAAATACATGCACAAGTGCATTTGCATTTTGACATTTTCTATGGTTTGATTTAGGAAGAGTGCATTTACAGTGTGCTCTATGCTCTTTGAGAAAAGATTGTGTCTTTCTTTTCCCCTTGTAGCTAGGATTTTCATTCTTGAAAAGAGATAAAAGCTTGCTTATCATCTTTAGACTGCATTTAGGAATTATATCTACATCTCGTGGTGATCCAAAAAGGCAAACTTCTAAGAAAGATCAACCTAAAATAAATTGAATGAACTTAACAACGCTTTGTAACTTAACGCACAACATAGAGGTCTAGGCTAGAGACATGTTCTGGCGTCGTAAAACCTGGTGACTGTCGGCCTCACTGATGGTTGGGTGATTCCTCCTGAGAGACGATAAGTGCCAGTACGGATTGTGCTCCCACGTACCGTCGAGTATATATTGGGAGACCCCTATAGGCATAAAACCTTTATCCATAGGAAGCTGTGTCGGCCGCCCTACTGATCGCAATGCACTGAACACAACATTCGGGAAGATTGACCACCCGTACCCTAAAAAGTATTCTGCGGTTTTGCGATTGGTTTGGCACACCCTCTACCTAGATCTCCAGAGCAGTCCCTTTCGTTCCTTTTCAGACTCCTTAACGGAAAAGGTCCATCTGAGCACTTGTCACTTCAGGCTCATTAAAAATCAAAGGAGACTAGAGTCATCTTTTGCTTTTTCTCGACTCTTTAAAATTGAAAAAGCAAGTTGTGTCCAAGCGTCGTTAAAATTTATTTTAAACGGAATATTCATACCCTTTTTCCTGCGTTGATCTTTAGGTTGAGAAAATGGAGCCTACCAACCAAGGAATTCCCCTTGGTGGAAATCCTAGTCCCTTCTCCTCTTGGGGAGATGTTGGTGCGCCCCATATGACCACATTGTCGCTTCCAGGACTAACAATTGGCTTGCCAGGCTGGCTCTTCTCAACCAATGTCGTTCAGAACACCACTATTCCTGAACAGTCGAATCAGCAGTTAGACGAGTCCAGAGTTTCCCGTCAACCTTCTACTTCCTCTAATTCTTCCTCTCTCCCTTCCTCTTCGCTTGACGGAACTGGTAAAACTAAAAACCAAGTTCCTAAGGAGAAGAAAGAAAAGAAGAAGAAAGAGAAAAAGAAGAAGGAGCCAAAGGCAAATAGAGGAAAACAAGTGTCGTCTAATGAAAATCCACACACAGCACTGACCAAGCCTAAATCGCCATGTGTCATTTGCAAGGGAGACCACTTTCATAGAGATTGTCCTTGCATCCCTCAGATACTAAGGGACTGGTCTCCCCGTTTGCACAATCCGGTGTCGTCAACCTCTGATAGCCATGTTGAAAGCACACCGTCAACTAGCGAAAGTGAAGTCCTAGGACAAAAAGAGAGAGCTAGATCTCCTTGTAAACTGTGCGAAGGCAATCACGCCATCCATCGTTGTCCCTTCTTAGACGAAGCTAAAAAAGTTTTGGATGATCGTCCGGTTTCACCGTTACGACTTCCTCCTGGATATAAAAAACTCTTGCCGAGTCCTTCGTTAGTTGAAAATCCAGCTGGCCCGCTCAAGTGGTCAGCTGAAGTGCCGGTCATTGAAGATGAACCAACTGAATCCATACCCGATGAAAGTCAAAAGGTCGAGGTAGCAGTTGACCCGGTCTTGCCTTCAGAGTTTCATCTTTGAATGACACAGTCACTGGAGAGAACAAGGATGACACCGTCCAAATTCTCTTCATCAACACAGACTCCGACGAACATGGGGGCAACCTACCCATTCCTTTATCGCAGGAAGGAAGTTCGTCAGAGTCGTACCCGGCCGTCTACTCGGTCCCACCTCCAAGCAACCTAGTTGTCTCCTTCGACTGGAATCAACTAGGCAGACCCCGTTTACCAGCAAGCATACCATTCAGAATTATCGTCCAAATATATAGAATGGTCATGGCTGGTACCATCATAGATGAAGGGGCTTCTGTGAGTATCCTTTCCTCTACTGCTTGGAAATCGCTTGGTTCGCCATCGCTTTTGCCTGAGATGAGAAATCTGACAGGTTTTGATAAAGGAACCAGTCGACCTTTAGGGATCCTCCCCAATGTGCCCATAACATTGAAAGGGAAGATCGTTCAAATGAACGTGATGGTCGTTCAAGGACCCTTGGATTATAACCTACTCCTTGGACGAGACTATATTTATTGCATGGGAGCCATCGTCTCCTCACTCTTTAGAGTAATGTGTTTTCCGCACGAAGGAAGAGTGGTCAAGCTCGTGGACCAGCTTTCATTTCCCGTATCACGCATCGCAAATAGTCATATACCATCCCTAAATGGTCTCTTCATGCAAGAAATGTCTCAACCCACGGTCCGTCCTCCCGATGAGCGCGAGTAATTCGGAGGGATATGACTGGAACCCAGGGGGCATGCATCCTGGTCTGCTTCAGCAGGAAAACTTCGGGTATAGGGTAGGTTTCCGCGGGAGAATATGACTAGTCTGTACCCCGTCCGTGATTGAGACAGGGGTTATTCTAGAATAAGATTCTCTTGTCAAAGTTATGTGTTTGGCGCTCATTGTCACTCACCTTTGTTTATCTCGGTAAACATCGCCGAGGAAATGTTTCATTTGTAACGCGAATGAGACAATCTTTGGTAACCTGAAAGAGGTAGGCCTTTCCTGATAGAACAAATGTTTTGTCTGCAAATTGAGGGGTAACCTTGAAATCGTATTTTATACCTGGGGGCATGCAAACCTTTTGGAGTGCAAGCAAGGGGCGGCTATTTATTTTTTAAATTTTTAGGTCCTCCCTTTAAACCTGTAGGCTAACCCTTTAAACTCGTAGGATTAGTCGTTTCCGAACTTGCATAACGAAAGGATGCGGGGCATAGCTTTGTAAGGCGCAAGCTCCATAAAAAATGGCATCTTATATGAGACATTCTTATCATATGACTGGATTATCGAGCAGTTTTAGCACATAGTTCATGCTCGTTAAAAAATAAACATAAGATCGAGCAAGTGTTTCAACCCGCGTTTAAGCTCGTTAAAAAATGAACTATCCTCCGGTAAATAACCACCGTGAATGTAACATTATTAGCCATTAAAGCCTTGGTCGTGTTTGCACCGTCACCTCCACTTTTCCATTGGCTGATCATTCACCTCCATATGATTGTTTACCCATTTTGAGGAACAGCTGCGAAGAGTGATTTCACTAGCCATCCTTGTGACACTGCCGTGATTGGAAAATTCCAACCCTTACCTGGAATCAGCTGATACCCGTTTTATCACTCGTTCCTCAAAAGACGAGTCTTCTTTAAGCTCTTTTCATCTGACTCGTAAAAAATGAAAAGATTGCCGAGTTTTGGCCTTCCAGCTCGTTAAAGCGACAGGAAGAGCTATCCCTCCTCTAGATTTTAATCTTTTTGGACCTGGGATTATTGCACAAAAAGATCGAGCGCTTGTTTTGTTCGGCTCGTTAAAACTATCGAAAATTCATCCCTTCTGTATTGTTTTATACTTTTTCGGACTTAAGGGATTAGATGACGAAAAAGGACTTCCGGAGTTACCTTTACGTTCCTTTTCAGACTCCCTAAAAAAGAAAAGGACCGAGTTATCTTTGTCGTTAAACTCGTTAAAAAACATTAATAGCGACAAACTTGTCTTTAGACGAGAACGAGTTTCACTATCGCTAGGCTCGTTAAAACATAGCGATGGGTTTGCCCGAAGGGCATATTACAGAACAAGCATATGTTATCCTCCTCAAGCTTGACAAAAATAAAGAGGTACTGGTCAGCAATGACTGGGGAAAAATTGGGAAGAAACTCAAAGAACCTTTATTGGTAGCAAGTCGCTCTTGAACATGACACTTCCACTCCGTGCCTGAGTCAGGTTGGGTTGTTTCATTCACCGGTAACATCACCATGGTCTCGCCATACCATCCACCTTTGGGGTAAATGCTACCGATCCATCACATAAGTGTCGCCGACATGTTCAAGAGAAGTCATCCAGAGAAGTCACCCGTGTCCCATCCACTACCATACATTATACTTCATTCTTTCATGACCGCCACCCTGAACCATATATCATCAGATCGTTTTCACCTCCATCAAAATCATTTGCTCCGTTCCGTGTCATTGATGTGGGATACATCAAGGCCCTCCTTTGATGGATCGCTTCTTGTCGACATCAGCTCATTATCCAAGAAGTTGATCTAAGAACACCCCCTTCAGTACTTTGAAGCTTGCATGCCTCAATGGCAAGTTTCTCACTTCTGGCGACAGGTATACATCAATGACCTTCGACCGAAAGATTTTGCGTGGTGTTCGACGCCAAGTCCTTTATTCACACCACGTGAATTGTACTGCAGTACCTTGAGGGTCATCATCCTTATCGGTGATTCCTCTCGCGCTTGTTAACAGTTTACATCATCGACTGGTAATCAAGCGATGTCTTTCCATGTTCGACTTCAAAACATTTCTCACATGGATCGACTTGTACTCAGAGTGAAGATCGGACGAGATTGAAGACCCCGGATCTAGTTTCATCCATCCGGGCTGCGATATATATTCAGGAAAAATAAAGACATTGACATGTACAGCATTGCAGAACAGATAATCATCCTACCGAAAGGATGATGATTTCATCAGAATCATCAGTCTACCATCAGACGATTGTCTGTCCTATGTACATAAAAATGAATTTATAAAGCTGAGCATGGGAATGTCCGCCTCAGCTAGATCATGAAAACAGTATGAAAATAATGTATTGTATTGTCTCTTATTACAGGTCTCCTCCCAGCATTGAAAGAACTTCGGATCCTCCTAATAAAGCATTTCAACCGATAAATGGCCTCATACTTTAGGGGGCAACTGTTATAGACATTTTTGTGCCTTACAGCTATAAGCATGAAATGTCCATAATCCAAGGGATCCAAAGTCCCTAAAAGTGTTGTTCTTGCCCCTAAAGGAACAAGGTCAACCAATGACAGCTTCTCCCAGAAGTTCTCCACCAGAAACTGCTCAAAACTAGTCAAATTAGGATCAATTCAGAAGCTCCACTAGCTGCCTGCGTTGCAAAGCACCCAAATGCATTGGCTATGTGCATTGCAACGCACTTGAATGCACTACCCAGGTGCGTTGAGCGGGAAATGACAAGTGGCAGAGTTATTCAACGAGGTGGAGAGACAATGGAAGCTTCCAGAATCTTCTCCAATGACACTTGCCTCACTGAATTCGACCAGTGATGAGTAAGAGGCTCTCAGTCTCCAAGTGGAAGCAAGAACTGACAGAGAGAGGCCACAAGTCAAAACATAAGTTGACTCATCCTCTCTGCTTACATCTATATATGGATCCCTCATCCCAGATATCCAGAGGCTGGAATTTTGTACTTTGCAGAGAATTGTTGTTGGTTTGAGATTGAGATTAGTACATTGGGTGATTTATGCTTTGTTGGAGGTGAGGAAGGGATTCCTTTGCTGGGAGGTAGATGCTGGATCGGGACTCACTTGGTTGTATCTCCTCTTGGACTTTCTTATCATATCAATAAAATTATTTGAGTTTCTCCTACATGCTGTGTATCAATGATGTTTTGTTATATTTGCATGTTTAGCTTAATCTGATCCTAAGCTTTTTATGAATGTAAATCTATATCTTCGTTTAGTTTCTCTCTTCTGTGATCTTGCAGGAATTTGGCGAAGCTGGGCCGGTAAGGGAGCAGGGAGCTGGGAGCTATCGAAGAGAGGAGCGATTGGATCAACAAACTAGCGCAAGACACAGGTTAGTTTATCCTTCCTCTTCGTTTACATTTCATAAAGAAGAACACTCAATTAGTTTTCCTTGTTTGTTGCTAAGGCATTGTCACACCTTAGAGTGGGATAGGGGCGTTCTGAATAGATACTTTTCCCAACAACAATATATTAGAAATTAAGAGACATTAATAATATAAGATATGCATAAAAGGAAATATCAAGCACATAAGACACCATGATTTGTGTTGGAAACCATAAACTAGTAAAACTAACACTTAATAGATCTATTAGCCTCGGTGAAACCAACCAATCAAGACATCTTACAATGTATTTCTCAAGCCATTAAATAAGACATATTACATAAAATACCATGGGTTACAAAAACCATGGGCTTATAAACTACCATTGGTAAACCCATTAATGACTATTATCTTCTACTCTATAACAAAGTCGAGATTAACCCAACAATGCCTTGGCATATATGGAATGGATCAACCCAAATATAGTTACTTACATGTTGAGGACACTCTAGAGTGCTCATTTTTCTAGAGGCCACATTTAGTCATTGTTTTTACCGTAAATAAAAAATTGGTGTTCCCAAAGTCATCCCCATTTTATTTAGTTTGAAATTAAAATGTTTTGCAACCGTAACCTTAAATTCTGATAATATTGCAAACAAAAATATTAAATTAAACACTCAAAATTAAAAGTAGCACTCCTAGGATCAAGTAATGCCCCTACCTGATCCTATTATCTTTCATTGTGATAATAACCCACCAGTTGAATGATTGTTCTATGTACTTAATTCTGATAAGTATTATTAGTATATATACGAGGTAAGAATATGCTAGCTACATACCTACACCTCACACAAATACACTAGTAACATGTAGCTTATTACACTAGACAATTAATTAACATTTGAGCTTGAGTAGCAAATAAGTTATGATTAATCTTAAGCATGCTTAATGTTTAAGCTTTAAGCTTGATTAATGGTTAATTGGTTGATTAACCCTTAACCATGATTAACAATTAATTAATAATTTATAAGTTATTATTATTAATTCAATATTTAATTAATGATTAACACATAAAAGTGAATATTATTATTATATTACTTTTATTATTTTATTAAATTATAATTATTAAGCTAAATATTTATATTACCCATGATCTAACAAGGCTTAATGACCTTGAGCCAATTCAAGGATGTGGGGCGTAGGGGAGTGGCTCGAGGAGTAAGCATGAGGGGGCGGAGTCAAAGGCATTGAATTCGAAGGAATAAGGGGCATTCATGACATTGATGATAGGTGGTTGAGATGGATGAGGAAGGGGGGCATAAGTCGAGAGGATGAGAATTGTTGGGGGGGGATTCTTCTTGTTGTATCTATTTCTTGAAGACAGTTTGGCTGGAAAACTGTGTCGAGAAATCAATTCAACCTATTTTAGGCTCAAGCTAGCCCTTGAACTAGAGGGGGACCCCTCAAATTTTACAAGTTTAATCGGATATTCATGGCAATGAATAGTAGCCTTTTGAGCACAATGGATAGATTTAGGGGATTTTTGAGAGGTTGTTACTTGTGAGATAGACTGATTGCTTTAGATATGAAGAACAATCCCCCCTAGAAGTCCAAAAAAAATGCCTACTCTCAACCTTGATAGATACTCATTGTTGTAAATGATGAAGGAAGATTGCAAGAATATAACAAACTAATTTCTTACCCAAACCAAGTATATTAGTTGTCTATTTTTTTTTAACACGGTCGGGTATTTTTTTTTTATATTGCAAAAAAGAAAAGGAGTGAGCTCCTTGTATATTCGGAAGAATACTGATTCAAATGTAGTGCACAAAATGGGAGCACAGTCCCCGCATCTATACTTGCACCCTTGATTCTGTAAAATTCAAAAACGAGAGTGGCATATTGCCTTACATATTGTCCTAGAAACAAACTATATTTGCACTACATTAATAGAAAAGACAAGATCACCAAAACTGATTTACTAATTCCTCCTGCTGGGGGTGGCGCTTCTTGTTGTACCTGGAGGATGTTTCCCTCTGCTGGCTTTGATTGAGGGTCTTGATGTACTCGACTATTTCTTCCAAGTGTTTGCAGTTGTCTTCTAGATCTTCTATTTCAGCTCTATGTAAATCTATGTCTCTTTGCATGTACACATTGGTTGTCTTCATCTTTGCCCTGAGGTCCTTTAAAGCTTGGTTAAACCTTCCCATCATAAATCTATTGGCCCTACAAGTTGGGCAATTGTCGTTCTTTTTTGCTCTCTCTAGTGGATTGTAGGCCATTCTATTGCTTTGATTTGTTGTAGAGGTTGTGTCTTTTTTGGTCCCAGTGATGGCCCTCTTACTTTGATATGTTCTGCTTGTTCCTCTGTTGTTGATGGCAGAGTTCTGATTATTGGCCTCTACAAGACAAATCTCCAAAGCTCTTAGAGAAACTATATAGCTCTGACCCTGCTTTGTGTTCCAAAAGCAATCCGTGGAGTGGACTCTATCTGAGGAGCTAGCCAGGAGATGATGGATTGGCAAAATGTAAAGCGTAGATGGAGAGTTTGGCTCCAGAAAATCTGATGCTTGAGGACGTTGAGGAGGAGAGACTACTTTCATTATGAGAGTACTTCTTAGACAAAGAAAATGAGGTGTGAGGATGCTAGGGATATGAGAGAGCATGTGTATTAAACAGGGGAAGGCAGCGTGATATGGGGAGAGGCTGTTACGGAATTCTGGGAGTTTGAATTATAGGCGTAAAGGGAACCAGAGGAGCAGACAGTTGAGAGAGAGCACTGTGGAGCAAATGTCAGTGAAGATTTCCCCCGCTGGTGAAGTTTGGGCCTGGATATACGACTTGATGAGTCGAGAGGGAGAATTTGGCGGACTGCTGAATGCTTCAGGCTGAAGGCTTCAAGCTGGCTGCAGGCGAGGGGATCACTTATGAGATGGCCTGAGTGTGGATAGGTTGATTTTTCTTAGTAGTGGAGATTATTAAGCTCTGCTACCTATTTATTAAACTCAGGGTGGAGGGATAACCTGTTCCTATAGGTAAAAGTCATGATGCGAATTGACCTTGTGCTTGCATAGCTTCCCGTTGTAACAAACCTTGATCTTGTGTGACCATTTCGATCCTGCTGCTTGTAATTGATATGACCATTACCGTCTTTGCTCAGTAGTAAAGGATGCCTGCGTTCTTGATCATACATGCTTTGTAGCTTTTTTGGGATTGAGTAGATTTTGTGCTCTGGGCCATGTAGATTGCATTTGAGATCAACTGTTATCAAATCTTCATTGTGTTCTGCAGACAATCTGACTCTTGGAGTGAAGTTTTGATCATCCTTTTTTTTCCTTTGGTTATGCTTCTTTCCATTTTTTCCTTTCTCAGTCCTCATCATAATTATGGAATTCATGGTATGTTTTCAACATAGACTTCATTGTTTTCTTTTACAGTCCCAACTAGTCTTTCAAGTGCTTTGTTGGCATAGTTATCTGCTTCCTTGTTTTGATTTCTCAACACATGCTTGAGTGTTATGTTTCCCAAACTTTTTATGTTTGATCTGATCCTCTAACAAATTTTATTAATGGCGATACTATTGAAATCCTTTTCATTTTCCATTGCTGCTTTGATGATTGTCGAGTCTCCTATAATTATAGGATCCTAGTTTGCATGTTTTTTTAACAGCCTTGTGCCTAATAGAAGGTTGTATGCTTCTTCCATGTTGTTTATCATTTCTCCAAGGCTCCATTCATATGTTATAATTTTTTTCCCATTTGGATCTATAATTACTCCGCCTGCCCTTGCTTTTCCTGGGTTATTTTTTGAAGCCCCATGGAAAAAAAGAGTGAATCTTTTTTATTTTTTCATCCATTCTTCAAATATTTTGTTATCCAATCTTGATTTCCAACTCTTGGTTGTGGAAGCTTTTTTCTTTTTTGTTGTAGCTTCTGTTTTTTTTCCTAATATTGCTTTGCTATACCAATCTTTTTCTTCTTGCTATAGGCTGCTCTGATCCATATTTGATATTCCATTGGTGCTTATTATCTCTAATACTAGGCTCCATGTTTTTGAAAGAATCTTGCCTATACTTGGTTTTTGTTCTTTGAATATACATTTGTTTTTGGCTAACCAAATCTGCCAACACAGAATTGAGGGGAGGAAATTCCATATCCTACTTATCGTGGCCTTGTTTCTCTTTGTATACGGGTAGCGTTTTTCCTAAATTTTATGAAGTGCTGACAGTTGATTTGAGAAATTTATATTTATTTCCAACAGACTTGTTATCTGGGTCCAACATTCTCTAGCCACCCTACAATTCATGAAAAGGTGTTGGATTGTTTCTTCCTCCATTTGGCACATAACACACTGGAAGGCCCTTGTATTCCTTTTTTTTTTTAATTTTCAGAGGTTATAATTTTACCTTTAAGTAGAGTCCAAATGAAAACTTTGATTTTGGGAAGACATTCTGTTTTCCAAGTTGCCTTCCATAGACTCCAGTCTTGTTGATTTTGTTGTTCTTGTAGGAGATTATATCATAATTTCACTGTGTATTCCCCTCCATTTGGGTCCCATACAAGTCGTCTTGATCCTCTCTATTTATGGGAGTTGCCCCTAATAGATGCGATTTTAGTTTCTCCCACTGACTTTTTAATCTTTTTGGAATTGTTGGTATTTTCCATCCAAGCCAATTATCCTGATCCCACTCAGAAATTGAGTATAAAGTATTTATCCTTTTCTCTTCCATCCAACAATGAAGTCCTCTTAGATTCCGCTGAAGTTTTAGAGGGTCTCTTCCCATTATTCGGTCCTACTAGATTGCTACTATTTTTCCATCCCTTGGATTTTTAGAAATTTGATCTCTAAGAAGCGGAATTACCTATTTTACAAGTTTCCAGACTTGTGTGCAAGGCCTGCCTGGAATAGATTCAGTTATCAATTTTGTTCTATGATGATTTAAATATTTCATTGCTAGAACTTTTTCCCACCAGTGTTCTTTTCCACTTATCATTCTCCAAATTATTTTTGTCCCTAAAGCAATGTTCATTTGGCCTGGTAAGCGAATTGCTATACCTCCTTTTTCATAGGGAAGGGTGACTTGCTCCCATCGGACTAAGTTGAATTTTTTGTTTTCTTGTTTTCCTCCTTGCCATAGGAAGCTTCTTATTATTATTTCCATTTGCTTGTGGGCACTTGCCGGGGCCAGAATAATCACATATTGATAAATGGGAAGGGTTGAAAGGAGTGCCTTAATCATGATCACTCTTCCTGCCAAATTAAGCCACATCACTCCCCAATTCTGAATTTTATCCTTCATTTTTTTCACTTGCTTGCTCCATAATTCCGCTTTTACATTTTCCTTTGCTAGGGGCAGCCCAAGATAAGTAAAGTGGGTCCATCTTATTTGTATTGGAATTTCCAGTATTTGTGATATATGTTGCATAACTCTTGGAGAAGTGTTCCGGCTATATATTCTGCATTTGGCGTTATTTAACATTCCTCCAGAGGCTTGGAGAAAATCATCCAACACTCTTTTAATTCTTCTAGCTATTATGCTTGATGCCCCTCCCATAGGAAGGGTGTCATCAGCAAAAAGTGAGTGATTTATATATTTGACCCCTCTTGCTATCTCAATGCCTGTTATTTTTTTTTTCCTTTCTTTGACTTTCCATCATTGCACTTAGTGTTTCTGCCATGATGATATAGAGGAATGGAGATAGGGGAAAACCTTGTCGTAGCCCTCTTGTGCTCTAAAAAAATTTACTGGGCCTTCCATTTATTAGAGGGGCTATCCATGGAGTTGATATGCACACCTGGATAGTCTCTATAATATCTATTGAAAAGCCAATTTTTTTGAGAACTGCTGCAAGATAATTATGATTAACTCTATCAAAAGCATTTGCCATATCTAGATTTACTATCATTCCTTTCTTTTTCCTTTGAATACCATTGTGAATAGCTTCCTGAATGATGATCACATTATCTGTGATTTGTTGCTTGGGTACAAATCCACCTTGGTTTTCAGATATGATTTCCAGAAGAAATTTCTTGATTCTATTTGCTAGAATTTTGGTGATTATCTTATAAGAAGAATTGCAAAGGGAATTGGTCTATATCTGTTGAAGGTTACTGGATTGGGCTCTTTGGGTATGAGTGCAAAATAGGAATATTTTGTGTTTCCTACAATTTTTTTTTGAAAGGAATTTTTTATCATTCTCATAAGATATTTTTTAATAATATCCCAATGATGTCTGTAAAAAGCCATTGTAAACCCATCTAGCCCCGGTGCTTTGTCAGGGTGAAGGCTCCAAACCGCTTCTCTAACTTCATCCTCAGTGATCTCTTTTTTTATTTTTGTGTTTTGCTTATCACTTTTTTTTATGTGCTGCAAAAATTCTTCATTAACTGCCTGTTGGTCGCTTGTTGTAAGTAGATCTTTGAAGTAGTTGTGAGCTGCTATTTTTATTTCTTCAGCTCCTTTTATCTCATGCCCATCTACTTGAATATGTTTGATTTGATTTCTTGCCCTCCTTATTTTCATTGAATTATGAAAAAAGGTTGTGTTTTTATCTCCCCAAAGACATCTGGATTTCATTCAGATTTCTTCTTCTTCTTTCTTATTTTGCTTATAAATTTCCAAAAAGGTTTCCTTTTCTTATAGATAATCTTGTTTGCTTTCTTCTTTGTTTTCTTTTTCCTTATAAATGTTGTCCATTTTTTTTTGTAATTCTATTTTCCTAGCTTTGTCTCGAGTATCATTTTCTCTTGCCCAAATTTTTAAATGCAGCCTTAGGTTCTTTAGCTTTGTTTCCCAAACGTATTGAGGAGACCCAATGACGGTTTTTTTCCAGCTCTCTTTGATTTGTTTTCCAAATTCTTCCTTGCTGTCCCAACTCAAATTATATCTGAAGGGGAGCGGACCTTGATTTTCCAAATTACCCATGCTTAAAACCACCGGCTTGTGATCTGAAGTTGTTGTGTGGACGATCTTTCTTTTCACAAGAGTGAATGCAGCTGCTATGTTTTCTTGTACTAGGATTCTATCCAACCTTTCCTTGATATTATTCTTGCCTATTCTCTTATTACTCCAAGTGTACTTCCCATTGCTTGGTGGAATGTCGATTAATTTATGTTGTTCCATTATTTCTTCAAGAGCTTCTCTTGACGAATCTGAATGATAATTCCTACCAAATTTTTCTTCAGTGTTCCTTATCAGATTTAAGTCTCCTCCAAGGATTAATTTCCCTTTTTGTCTTTCTGCTAGTTCTTCTTTAATCGAGTTCTAGTAGTGTTCTTTTTCTCTATAGTGATTTGCGGAATATACATTCATAATGCTATACAACTCCTTTGTGTTGAGATCTCTCAAATCTGTTCTAATCCAGTGATTGCTGATTTTTTTATTTATTAGTTCCCATTTCCTTTTGTCCCATATGGTGCATATTCCTCGTGATTCTCCTGTAACCTCTAGCACTGTTCCTTCATAATTTCTTAATTTTTGAATCAGTTTTTGATTTTCTTGCTTGCTTGTTTTGGTCTCTTGGATCATATAAATGTTCAGATTTTCATTGACTAAAATATCTCTAGCTGCATTGACTTTGAAAGTGGTGCCAAGGCCACAACAATTCCAAGAGACCATTATAATTATTTACTGTTGTGTTGATGTGATCCTCCCTTTCCTCTTTGCTAATTTTTTCATTGTTTCCTGTATTTTTCCCAAGGAAGGATTCCATTGGTTGTTGAGTTCCTAGTGCCATTTCTTTAGCGGCTACCTCATCTCTGATTTCCTTATTGGATTTTCTTCCCACTTTTTTTTGTTGATCCCAAGTTTGGGGGTTTTCTTTAGCTTGATTTTTGGTTAGTATGCGGTCCACTGAGGGAGGGGGTGGGGAGGAAATAGGGATGGAGGAGGAGGGTATGAGAGCAAGGGAGATGGGGTTCGATGTTGGGGATCTAGGAGAGGGTGGATCAATAGGGTCTTCCAAGGGCCCAAAGGGGTTCAGAGATGTGTGAATAGGGGGGATAACGTTCAATGAGGGCTGAGGAGTAGTTTCATTTGATTCTTGGAGCTGTGAGGCATTTGGTATTGTCTGCTTATTGATGGGTTTTTCCTTTTTACTTGTTCCCATGTGTTCTCTTGTTCTTATACGTTTTCATGCTCTCTTTTTTTAAGACACCTATTAGCAAAATGACCATACTCATGAAATACCTTGCATTTAAATGGTATCTACTCGTAGTCCAGTTGCTGTATATGCGTCCATTGATCGACCTTGATCTTTATTGCTTCTGGAAGACCTTTTCCAAGATCTACTTCCACACATATTCTGGCACATGCGTGCATGTTATCCTTTGGTTCACATCTGTCTATATACTTGCCCACTGCATTTCCTATAGCCTTGACCGAATCATCTCCCTAGCAATGTAGTGGAAGGTGTGGAAGTCTGACCCAAACTGGGACTGTGCTTGGGACATCCATTTCTGGATCGAAATCTGGCGTCCACCTATTTAGATATAAACCTCTGGAATCCATGAAGTATGGACCATTTCTGAATATCAGATCTTTGTCTTCCTTTGATTCGAAAAGGAAAGTGTAATACCCCCTTCCACAAAATCGTATTGCTATCTTCCCCTGGGTGGTTGCATTCCAGTCTCTCTCAACCCATTTTTATATTGATCTGGGTGACGGCCATAACCCCATGAACTGTCCAACAAGTCCGTGTTCTGTCAGAGAAATAGCTGCTCTTCAAGGGAGAGAAGGTGGGAGAGAGATCTCTAGTATATCCTTGAGCTTCTTAACAAATTTGTTGATTGATGGCCTATTCCTTGGAGCTCCATTCGCTGCAATCAGGGATGTGAATGCTTCTTCATTTTCTTCGATTCCTTGGTGGTTGGATGAGGGAGGGTCGCCCTCCTTAGAGGGGTGCATGGTCAGAGAAAACTTAGCAGTAGGAGGCTACCGAGAAAGGCCTGCGAGGTCAAGGAGGCAGCTAGGTCTGCACAGCTCAGGTTGTTGCACGCGCACAATATTAGTATATTAGTTGTTTATTATAGAAAGAAAGTGCATAGAATATCATTCAGTGGCTTAACAACAATACATATTGCAATTATACAAAAGGCAACAATATTCGGATGTAGAGGAACTAACTTGAATAGGCAGTTCATTTAGCTTGCTCAGTAAAGAATATAACACTATCGGAGAATTATGGGAGGTTAATACTTAGCCTTGCCTCTCCTTAGGATCCACACAACTTCAAAATGTATGAAAGAAAAGATTACAAAAAAACATGAAAACACTGACATATGAAAAAAATTACCAAATGTTGAGGCAAGAATCTTCTGATTACAACCACTGAAAGGGACATGCTTCCAAAATACAAATTTCCAATCTTGGCCTCAAAAGCCAACCCCTTTTACAATGAAATTATGTTGTCTTTATATTCTTCAAATTTTGTTGCAACTACTTAGAATGTTTTTTTTTGACATAAACAGTTAGTTTTTATTTAAAATTCGGCAAATCAGCTGCCGAGGGCTTTAACACTGATACTTTGTATATCCTTGTTACAGTCGGCAGGGAAAGTAGATTTGGCTTTTGAATAGTCCGCTGAATTAGTTACACTATGGTTGCAGATAGAGGCTTGAAAAAGAACTTGATTTGGTTTCAGAATAGCGCCATGGATTTCTGCTGCTTATGCTTTCCTTGATGTAGCTTTGCTTCCTAGCTTGCAGGGAGGAGACCCAACGCACCAGAGTGCCGGATTAACCCATGAGTCACTGCGTTTTCTTTTTAAAATTTCTGGCGAATTGTTATATTGTGTTCAAGAATGCCAAGAGAGGTAAACTGTCCTTGAAGAGGCCCTCGTGAACTTCCCAGCACCTTCCCAGATGCAGCAGTGAGTTCCAACGATGAACAGAGATCGAAATGCCAAGGTTGCATTCTAAGTTTTCCCTTTTGGGTGAGTCCGCGTTTCCTAACAGGAGCTAGCTCAAATTAGTTCAGTCCCGAAGCTCTGGAGAATCTGAACCAGCGAAATCCTCATAGGAACAGAGGCCTAGACATCTCCAGAGTTAAGGAATGCTGCAGTCCGATTCAACATCATTTACTAACAGCGATCTCCTGCTCCAGATAGAGCCTAGGTTGGCTGCCAGGTCCGCCTGAGAGTTTAACTTCCTCAGAACATGAAAGAAGGATATTTTGTGAAACTTGGACAACACTAGTTTGATTTTTTTGAGGATGGGGGCTAACTGCACCTGAGAAGGGATCTTTTGAGAGTTCATAGCCTATATAATTAGTCTAGGGTCTTTGAAGACTGATATGGAGAGGAGATTCCTCTTGATAGCCAGATTTAGAACCTACCACAGAGTAAGAGCCTCCGCTTTGTTGTTTGTTTCATGCCCGAGACCCCAAGCAAAGAACAGCTCAGTTGAGCCACTTGGGCTTAAGATAACTCCACCACCACCCGCCTTTCCTGGGTTACCTTTAGAGGCCCCATCGAAGAATAGGCAGTGATCATCCAAAGCAGATCTCCATTTGATGAATTCCTGTTCTTCCAGACGAATTTCCCAATGAGAAGGGGCTTTAGCAGGAGGAGTGGGTCTATTCTGATGATTTGGAACAAGCTCTTTTAACCATTGATCTTCCTTGCTCTCCAGAATCATGCCATTGCTTATGGTGGATTTGGTTTCTAAGGCCTCCCCTAACAGAGCTTTCATCTTAGTGATAATTTTGACCGGGTTACAACTCTCCTCCCTAAAAATTCTGTTGTTCCTCTCCAACCACAGTTTCCAGCATGTGAATTTGGGGATCCACATCTAGCCAGTCTTGAGCAGGCTTTTTTTGGAGAGACAGAACGGGGATAACTTGGCCCAGTTTCTTAGCAGGTCTTGAATATTTCCTGGAAGCTCGATTTTGTTAGATCCTAACATCAGGACACCCCTCCAAACTTCTTGAGCAAAGGGGAACAATAAGAACAGGTGGTCAGTCGTTTCTTCATTCGAAACACAAAGAGGGCACCTGGAGGGACCTTCCATTCCATGCTTCCTCAGGTTATCTCTAGTGAGGATACTTTTATGCGCCAGAGTCCAGCAAAAGAAGTCAATTTTGGGGAGAGCAGGAAAAGACCAAATAAATTTCCATTGAGTTGGCTCTGGGGGGATGCTAGGGACAGCCATCATACTTTTGTAACCTTCTGCTGCTGAGTAAGAGCCTGAAAGAGAACCCCACCCTCTTTTGTCCTTAGAAGAGGCCTTTAAGGGAGATTTTCCTTGGAGAAAATCCAACAATAAATTGGCTTCACCATCCAGCCAATGAGGGACCTCCCCCAAATTCCAACCATCCCATAGACTTTCTGCATCATTTGTCCAATTGGAGATGTCCCAAAGGGTTTCCAGATTGCTGGCCTGAAGCCAAACTCTGATATTTTCCAGTTCTGCCATCTAATTCAAGCGCTGATCTCCAAGAATCAAATCTTCCCAAATTTTTATTTTTTTCCCATTCCTTGGGATCCAATAAAGCTTATGACTGAAATGTTTCATAGCTGTGAGACAGAGTTTGAAAACTGGTGATCCTTTGGATATTCTAGGAGGTTGGTCCAAACACCGCAAACACTGCCCATGAAAATATTTTTTCCACAAAACTCTCTTGCTCCAACTAGGATTCCAATAAACAATGTTCCATAGGAGCTTGGAGCCCAGAGCAAGATTTTGGGCTGCCAGATCCCGCATTTGGAGACATCCTTCCAAGAATGGCTTCTTAATAGTGTCCCAATTTGCTAAATGGAGCCTTCTTTCATTATTTTTCCCTCCCTCCCACAGAAATATTCTCAGGAGACCATCCACTTTACTAATAAAGGTTTTAGGGGCTAGTAGAATGGAGTTCTGATAAACCGGGAGACTTATGAGAACGGATTTCATTAGGATTACCTTCCCAGAATTATTCAACCATGAGGCTCCCCAAGCTTGTATTCTGAGTTTCAACTTGTCTAGTAGGGGCATCCAGTGAGCTACCTTAGGATTTGATTTGAAGATTGGGATCCTTAGATACTTAAATGACTCCCAGGTCAGTGTTCTTTCCATTTCTAATAGCCTTGCTATGTCTGTCAAATCCTTGATTGAGCAATTCCAGCCATAGATCGTGCTTTTTAGATAGTTAATCTTGCTGCCTGAAACCTCCCTATAAATGTCCATCTCCTTCTTGAAGGTTCTAGCAGAATTCATGCTAGCTCCTCCAAGCAATAATGTATCATCAGCAAACTGGGCATGATTTATGTCTTTAACATTGTGAGTCATTCTCAAGCCTCGCAAAGTTTGGGTCTGTTGACAGTAGTCTAGCTGGAAGCTGAGCACCAAAGCTTGAATGGCATAAAGAAGCGGGGACAAAGGGAAACCTTGTCTTAGCCCCCTCGAGGCCTGGAAGAAATCCGTTGAATGACCGTTAACTAGAGGCACTATCCAAGGGGAGGCAATGCAGGCTTTCACCCAAGTTATGAGGACTTTTGAGAAGCCAAATTTCTCCATCACAGAAAACAGGAAATCAAGTCTCACCCTGTCAAAGGCATTTGTTAAATCTAGCTTAATCACCATGCCTTTCTCTTTTCGATGACATCTTGAATGAATTGCTTCTTGCACCAGCACAATATTGTCAAGAATATTTCTCCCTTTTATGAATCCTCCTTGGTTTTCAGGGATGATGACCGGCAGAATTTTCTTAAGATGGTTGGATATTATTTTTGTAATCAACTTATAACTTGTATTACACAATGAAATGGGCATGAATCTGCTGAAATCGGTGGCGCCTTTGTCTTTTGGAGTCAAGGCAAGGAAGGCCGAGTTGGTACTGCCTCCAATCTTGGTACAGGTTTGAGACTTACGGATCATTCTCAGAAGGTATTTTTTAATTATAGGCCAGCAAGTAAGGTAGAACCTTGCTGTGAACCCATCAGGACCCGGGGCTTTATCCGGATCCATGCAATCCAAAGATTTTTTAATCTCATTCATACTGATTGGAGCCGTCAGCATAATATTGTCAGAATCTTAACACAGTGAGGAATAAGATCAATCGGATAGGCTTGTGAATCAATAGGAGGATCTTCGGGGGCAGAGTAAAGATCTTTGAAGAAGGAGTGGGCTGCTCTCTTTATGCCTTCAGAGTCTTTAACCACAGTGTTTTGATAGTGAAGTTCATTTACTGTTTTGAAGTGCTTGTGTTCTTCAGCTTGCTTATGGAAGTAGCTTGTATTTTTGTCTTCGGCCTATAACCAAAGATTTCTGGACTTCTGTCTCCAAAACTCTTCTTCATCCCTACTTGCTCTATGGAAATATTTTTGCAACTCTACTTCTTTTTGAAGAAGGAATTGAGTTACATCAGAATTCTCCATTGTTAATTGATGGTCTGCTAAATTATCATGCATCTCCTTTCTTTTGACGGTGGGTGTTTTCAACCTTTTAGCCCACTCCTTGAGCTCCCTTTTAAGTCTCCTCATTTTTTCTTCCCACACAAAGAAAGGGGATCCTTGAACTTGCTAGTTCCAGGCCTCGGAGACCACCTCCTAGAATCCTTCTTCATGAATCCATAGAGAATTGAATCTAAAGGGAATGGGGCCAAGATTTCCATCCAAGGAGAGCTCAAGCAAAATGGGTTTATGGTCAGAGGTGTAGTTCGACAGAATTTTAGAGGTGGCCATTAGACCACAAGTCAAGAAGGAGGATTGGACTAGAAATCTCTCCAAACGAGCAGGAATGTGGTCGGGGCCTATCCTTTTTTTTGACCAGGTGACTTTCCCAGATGTGGGCTTGATATTCTCTAATTCCTAATCTAGAATGAGGTCTTCAACCCATTCTCCAGCTGGGTCCCTGACCAGCGAGTCCCCCTTTTTCTCTTCTGCAGCTAGCGTAACATTCAGATCACCTGCAATAATAATATTTTCTGGTTTCTGCAAGAAAAGATAGGACTGGAGCGAGTCCTAACAAATTTTTTCCTCAGATGGTAAGACCAGAGCATACAGATTGAACATACTTACTTGGTGGCCAGATTCTTTATGGAGGAGCTTAATGAGTAGCCAATGGGGGAAAAATTCTTCATGAATCAGATCATATTTGGAGCTGTCCCAAAAGGAGGCAATCCCTCCAGAGGCGCCTCTGGCGCTGACTGCTCTCCCTTGGCCTTTATGCCAGAATGCTTTACTTGCTTGGAGGAGTAGAAGGTCCTCCAGTTTTGTCTCCTGGATGAGAAGGATTTCAGGCGAGTACATCCTCACAATGTCTTTCAGAGCTTCTTCTTTCAACCTGCTGCCTAACCCTCTGCAGTTCCAGGAGACGTATTTCATTATTTACTGGCTTGGAAGGTTGTGGCTCCTTTTGGAGCTTGACCATGCTTGCGCCTAGATCTGTTATTCATCATTCCTTTGAGAGTTTTCTGAGAGCCTTGGAGAACATCCAGATAAGTTTTTTCCTCTCTCTGTTTCTTCTTGGACTTTTGACCCCTGGCCGACTTGATAGGAGTGACTTGTGAGCTGTCTGAATCTGAGACTCCATCTTCTGAATCTCCCTTAGAATCGGAGCCCAGACAGATGTGCTCCTTGTTTTGTTCTTTTTCCCCTTGTTCATCCTCTGATGGAGGAAGAGTTGAATTTGCCGCGGCTTCTTTCACTTTCTTCGACCGGTCTTCTGGTTCCTCTTGGATCCCAATGGCATCTGTCTTTTCCCCAGAGGAAGAACCCTCTTTTGGAACTTCTTTGGCTTTTGGTTTAGGCTGGGGCTTCACCAATGGCCCTGAATTTTTCTTCTCAATTGGTTTTGGAACTAACTTGCCCTTTTTTATTTCTTTCCATCCTTCTTCGTCTACTTTGTCCCCAGTTGGAGCTTTTGGGCAATTTCGTTGGAAGTGTCCATGTTCGTGACAGGTTCTGCATTTGAAAGGCAATTGCTCGTAATCCAATTTATGATAGTGATGCCATTCTCCGATTGTAAGTTTTACTGCTTCGGGTAGTCCAGCTTCCATATTGACTTCCACACAGATTCTTGCATAGGTATATTGGCCCTTGTTATCTTCTTTGTCAATGAAACGGCCGAGACCATTTCCAATCTTCTGCAAGGTGTGAGAGCTCCAGCAATGGATCGGAAGATTGGGAAGCCGAACCAAGACTGGGACCTCTTTAGGGGTATCGATTGAGGGATCAAAGTTAGGGGTCCACTTATTAAGATACAGACCCTGATTTCCCATAAAATACAGACCGTTTCTGAAAACCAAATCTCGATCTTCTTTGGAGGTGAACTCGAAAGTGAAATACCCTCTTCCGACAGCATAGCAGATCACATTGTTTTCTAGCTAGGGCCTCCAGTTGCGTTGGATCCAATCATCTATTATTTTTGTAGAGGGCCAGCATCCCGTAAATTGTCCTACCAACCCTCTATTGGCCAGGGCTAGGGCAATTTTTATCGGTTGGTCTTCTGGCAGGGCGATCTCAGGAATTTCTTCCAGCTTTTTGATGAATTTCGGGACTTCTGGAATCAATTGTTTCTTCCCTTTCTGCGATAGCAATCTTCTGAAGAGATTGGCGGGGTGGGAGAAGGCTCCCCACCCCCAGCGCACTCATGGCGGCAGCTACTCTCCTCTGTGATCGCAAAACCCAGGCGCGGACGTTGTGCCAGCAGCAGCACTGGCTAGAGGAGGGAGCCAGAGCCCGATTGTGGGGATGCTGGGAAGGAAGATTGAGAGCCCAGCAGCAGGGGCTGCCAGGCAGGAGGCCTGCGGAGGGCCGCAGGAGCCGAGGAAGCAGGGGCGCGGGAGCTCCAGTTTAGAACGCGCGCGCAGTATGCACATGTCCAAATAAGAGATAAGTAACTACTTAGAATGTTGGCTAAGGATATTGAATCAATATTTGAAATCTGGAATTTGATTGATTGAATGTTGACCTTCATTGTTCTTCAAATGCTAAAATCATGTCCATTCTCAAATTGCTTGAACTGTGGTTGATTTATTCTTGGAGGAACTTGTGTACCAGAAGAGATTATGTCCAACTAATGGAAAAATATCTAGATTTTATCTCGTCCATTGTTGGACTAAGAGTCAAATACATTATAAGTGGAGCCAAATTTTATTTTATAGATCTATTTATTAATTTCAATTTCTACTTTATCAATTTTATTTTCAATTTTTTCAAATTTGTGCATTGAAATTTATTTAACAATAAAACTATAGTTTTACCACTTATTGCAAATTATTAGATTTATTAAACTTAACCTTATCATAATTTATTAAAACATTAAAATATATTTTTAATTTTAACATTATTTCCAATCACCTCCCATTAATAGAAGAGCGCACCACCCCCCCGGCCCCCGCACTGCCCCCCAAAAAAAAATGTTTTCAAAGCAACTATAAGGGGGTCCGCAAATTATATTTTATTACCCCATAATTTTCGATGGGCAGGGATTTTTGTTTTTATATATTTTATTTATTTTAAAATCAATACTATTAACTTTATTTACATTTTTATTTAATCAATCTACATTAATTAATCATGTTTTATTTTTTAATAAATAACACTTAATTAATAATTTATGTTATCATTATATACATATATTCATTGGTTTATTTATCTATTTTTATTTGTTTTTATTTTTTTTTGAAATGTGGATTGAGATTTAGTCACAACAAATGACTTAAGAGACAAGGTTAATGAGCTAAGGCCACAAATTTTAACTTGGTCATTTTGCCAAGAAAATGTTATAACACTTTTGTTTTTTTTTAGCTTAAAGTGGGTAAGGAAGAAGAGGAGAGAATCAAGAGGAGGAGGAAAACCAGCTGAGGAGAGTGAGGAGTGAATACTCATATTGGCTTGTGGTTGGAAGTTGTTGGATCTATTTTTAACACACTATGACTACAATTCGGCTTGGGCTCAAAGGGCTAAGGAACCTGTGGAGGTTCCCTAGGCTAGGAAGTGAGATAGACTTTTGTAGTTGGCAGGGTGGCATATTCAGGTAGATGGTGTTAGCAAGAGCGCCGCAACTAAGCCACTAGAGCCATTTGTAATTTCTCTTGTTGTCACTCAGTTTTGAGATCAATCAACACACAACCCCCTTTTAAGTAGCTTCTTATACACCTCCAAGCTTCTGCGAAGCCCTCATACTCCATGGTCGACTATTGAATGTGACTTCTCCTAAGGCACAACACTCTAACCTCCTCTTCCAAGAACACACTTAGCTTTTAACCAGATTTAGAAGTAGATCGACCTCTACCACTTCACCATTCGATCGAGGGCAATCCTCGTGGAAAATAATTTCCAACTTGTACACCATTGTAGGCATTACACCACTCCCCTTGGAGAGTCTAGGTCCAGCCTACGCTTCACTATGGTCATGTAACATCTTACCTATTCCTCCATGGATTTCACATTAGACCGCTCTTGTTGGGGACTCCAAGCCTATTCGACTTTTATCCACCAAGCCTATGGGGCTTTGATACCACATGTTAGAAATTAAGAGACATTAATAATATAAGATATGCATAAAATGAAATATCAAGCACATAAGACACCATGATTTGTCTTGGAAACCTGATACTAGTAAAACTAACACTTAATAGATCTATTAGCCTTGGTGAAACCAACTAATCAAGACATCTTACAATGTATTTCTCAAGCCATTAAATAGGACATATTACATCAAATACCTGGGCTCATAAACTACCATTGGTAAACCCATTAATGACTATTATCTTATACTCTATAACAAAGTCAAGATTAACCCAACAATGACTTGGCTTATATGGTATGGGTCAACCCAAACATAGTTACTTACTTGTTGAGGACCCTCTAGAGTGCTCATTTTTCTAGAGGCCACATTTAGTACATGTTTTTACCATAAACAAAAAAATTGGTGATCCCAAAGTCAACCCTGTTTTATTTGGTTTGAAATTAAAATGTTTTGCAACTTTAAGCATAAATTCCAATAATATTGCAAACAAAAACCTTGAATTAAACACTCAAAATTAAAGGTAGCACTCCTAGGATTATGTAATGCCCCTCCCTAATCCTATTATCTTGCATTGTGATAATAACATACCAGTTGAACGATTGTTCTTTGTGGTTGATTATGATAAGTATTATTAGTATATATATGAGGTAATCATAAGGTAGCTACATACCTACACCTCACACAAATACTCTAGTAACCTGTAGCTTATTATACTAGACAATTAATTAATATTTAATCTTGATTAGCAAATAAGTTTTGATTAAGCTTAATCTTTATTAATGTTCAAGTTTATGGTTAGCCTTAATCTTAATTAATGGTTAACCAATTAATTAACTCTTAACCCTGATTAATAATTAATTAATAATTTATAAGTTATTATTATTAATTCAACATCTAATTAATGATTAACCCATAAAAGTGAATGTTATTATTATATTATTTTCATTATTTTATTAAATTGGAATTACTAATTTAATTATTTATATTACCGATGATCTAACAAGGCTTAATGACATTGGTTCAAGGATGGGGGGCATAGGGGAGTGCCTCAAGGAGTAAGCATGGGGGTGGGGGGGAGTCAAAGGAATTGAATTCAAATGAATGGGGGGTCATTCATGACATTGATGGCAGGTGGCTAAGATGGATGAGGAAGGGAGGCATAAGGCGAGAGGAGGAGAATGAGAGGGGTGGGGATTATTTTTGTTGGGAAACTATGCCAAGAAATCAACTCAACCTACTTTAGGCTCAATCTAGCCCTTGAACCAGAGGGGGCTCCCTCAAATGTTACGAGGCTAATTGAATATTCATGGCAATGAACAATAGCCTTTTGTGCACATGGGCTAGATTTAAGGGGGTTTTGAGAGGTGGTTGCTTGTGAGCTAGACTAGTTTCTTTAGATATGAAGAACAGTTCCCTCCAAAAGTCCAAACAAAATTCCTACTCTCAACCTTGACAAATACTCATTGTTGTAAATAATGAAGGAAGACTACAATAATATAGCAAACTAATTTCACACCTAAACAAAGTATATTAGTTGTCTGCTATAGAAAGAAAGCGAATAAAATATCATTCAATGGCTTAACAACAATACATATTGCAATTGCCCATGGGGCTTTGGATTGACGGTGAATGGGTGCATTGTTAAGGCACTCCTTGCGATAGGTCACTGGTTCAAATCCCCCGTTGGTGCTTACCTACCAAAAAAAACCAATACATATTACAATTATACAAAAGGAAACAATCTTCAGATGTAGAGTAACTAACATAAACATATAGCTTATTTAGCTTGCTCAGTAAAGAATATAACTCTGTCAGGGAATTAAGGGAGGTTGATACCCAACCTAGCTTCTCCTTAGGATCCACATAACTTCAAAATATACAAAATAAAAGATTACGAAAACACATGAAAACACTCATATATGAAAACATCTATCAAATGTCGAGGCAAGAATCTTCTTATTAAAACCAGTGAAAGGAAAATGTTTCCAAAATACAATTTGCCAATCTTGGCCTCAAAAGCCAACCCCTTTTACAATGAAATTATGTTGTCTTTATATTGATCTTCAAATGTTGTTGCAACTACGTGTAATTTTGGCTAAGGATATTAAATCAATCTTTGAAAATCTCGATTTGATTGATTGAATGTTGATCTTCATCCTTCTTCAGATGCTAAAGTCATGTCCATTCTCAAACTATTTGGACTATGGTTAATGTATTCTTGGAGGAACTTATGCACCAGAAACAATTTTGTCCAATAATGGAAAAATATCCAGATTTTATCTCATCCATTGTTGGAGAACAAGAGTCAAACACATTCTAAGGGGAGCCAAATTTTATTTAATAGATCTATTTATTAATTTCAATTTCAATTTTATCAATTTTATTTTTGTTTATTTCAAATCTGTGCATTTAATTTTATTTAATAATAAAACTATATTACGTATTACAGATTATTAGATTTATTAAACTTAACCTTATCACAACTTATTAAAATCTTTAAATATAATTTTACTTTTAACATTATTCCCAATCCCACCCCCCCATAATAAAAATAAAATTATTTTCAAAACAACTATAGGGGGTCCGCAAATTATATTTTATTACCACATAAATTTTGATGGGTAGGGATTTTTAAGTTTGACCTCTTTTTTTTGTTTCTTATATGTTTTATTTTATACGTTTTTTTTTGTTTATTTTAATATTAATACTATTAACTTTACTTACATTTGTTTATTTAATTAATCTACATTAATTAATCATGTTTTATTTTTATTTTTTTGTGGTCAAAATAGAATCATTATATTATCATTAGTGAAATATAGAGTACAAAATTAGGCTTCATGGCCCCCTTAGCTTCACTACAGACAAAGGGGAGAGCGAGGGGTGCCAGAGATAACAGAAGATGCAACCAGATAACCATTATTTCTGATAGGCTTACTAGCCTTACATTACAAAAAGATGACAAAAAATACCAAGAACCTGAGATAAACATGTCATGGAGGGTGGTGAGGCAGAAGTCTAGGAGGACCTGCATGGAATTCGACCCACTCATGCATATGGAAATCAATGTGCTCCACTTGGACCTCCAAATGACATATGTGATCATTGAGGTGTCTCTGATTGTGGCTGATGCTCTCAAGCAACTCCAAAGTCTCATTGAGGCAGAATTGGATGTCATTAAAATAGGCCACCAATTCATTCTGGTCTTCATACCGATGATCTCTCATGATGTCCAAGTTGGCCTGGATGCCTCTCAACTGATCTACAATGCTTTCCAACGAAGTTGGAGCCTCCACTGGACCTAGCGAACGCTCTCGAGCTTGAGCAACGTCATCCACTTGTTCTCTTCTGACCGCATCCTCTGAAACTGAGCTAAAACCATTGTTTTTTCATCTAGCATGGCCCTAATGGCCTCCTCCATGGCTGGGAAACCCACGCTGTCGAGGCATGACTGGCCAATCTCAAATACATTTAACTAGAATGACTAGAGAGGGTACAACCTCTCACGAGGAAACAACCACCTGCAAATGCCCTAGCCACCACGAACAATGCCACACATGCCTCGTTGTGGCCCTATAGCACTGACCAAGCCAAGCCACCAAATGAAGCAGGACAAAAATCACTCCATTGGATCCCTTGAATGATGTTAATCTGCTATCAGTCCACAAGCGAAACAAAGGAGGGTTAGCCACAATTCTCTGCCCAAAACGATACAACCACACTCCTAACGGCTCATCATGTTTTATTTTTTAATAAATAACATTTAATTAATAACTTACATTATGATTATATACATATATTCATTGATTGTTTATTTATTTTGATTTTTTTAATTTTTATTTGAAATGTGGATTGAGATTTAGTGTAGCAAATGGGTTAAGAGACAAGGTTAATGAGCTAAGAACAAAAATTTTAGCTAGGTCATTTTGCCAAGAACATGTTACAACACTCTTCTTCTTTTTTTGAGCTTGAAGTGGGTAAGGAAGAAGAGGAGAGAATCGAGAGGAGGAGGCAAACCAGGTGTGGAGACTGAGGAATGAGTACTCAAATGGGTTTGTGGTTGGAAGTTGGTGGATCTATTTCTGACACACTACCACTACAATTGGACTTGGGCAAGGGCAAGGAAACCTGTTGAGGTTCCCTAGTCTAGGAAGTTAGATCGACTTTCGTAGTTGGCAAGGTGGCATATTCAATCACATAGTCTTAGCAAGAGCACCTCAACTGAGCCACCAGAACATAACCATGTATGTATTTTCTTGTAATTTAATTCATGAAAAATATTGTAAATCAAATGGTTATTTCTTTTATATGCCATTAAAAAAATAAATAATTGTTTTGTCATGAAATCATGTGATAAAATTAGTTTTGGTTAGAGGACCCCAGATTGGGTCCCCACACAGGCATCAAAGCCCATATTCAAAATATATGGCATAAAATCCACTCAAACAACCCTTACCCATACCTGCAGAAATAAAAACCATAAATTAATCAGCTCCCACACTCTATTTGTGTGTCTGTAACCAATTATTATGAAGCTTATAACAACTTAGATCATATATCTAACAAATATGAAACAAAAACAACTAATATAAAATACAACCATGGCAACAATAATAATAAACTAATATTTGTTTTCTATTCATAGACTATTTTCTCATATATACTCATCATCTCTTGAAAAGATTTATGTGTTGTCTTTTGTTCTTGTGTTTCTCATAAGGAAGCAAAGAGATCCTATAATAGAATAATCGCTTTTAGTGTCTTTCATTATTTTTGCATTTTTTTCAGTTTTATTGCTTAGTTAGGAGCACTCTTAAAAGAAAAGGAAAGAAAATTGAGACTTACATCCCAAATATAACATAATACTTATATCTTTCCAAAGACTAATGTAAAATTTTTGCAGTCCCAAACCATCTTAGTCGCTAACACGATCTCATACCTTTCAAAAAGCCTAATAAGTAGAAGGATGGTATAGACACATATAGAAACAAATGAAGAATTATTTTCTAACACCCTTGTAGCCTCGACCTAAATAGTTCACTAGCTAATAAAATGCCACAAGTTAATGCATCAATTACTTCCTTATGGTAACTTCAACTTATTCAAAATATTTGCGAGTATGGAAGCAAGCACACTGGGTTATCAGATTGAAGCATCTGTATCAACATTTCAAAGTTTCTTCTTCTGGATTAGCATCAATTAGAAAATATTTTTGCACAAACATAACTATACAATTACTTTGTTTTGGAAAATAAGAGATTTCTTGGGAACCCACATGCTCCAAGGGGAGGATAGGAAATATAAATACTAAATATGCAACAAAAAATATACTTAAATGTGTGGAAACTTTGTAGTTTTCCTCAACTCAACCAATATCACAAGCTTGGAGCTTGTAGTGGCTCCCCACTAGTAAATATGGTTGGAATAGATGAACTCTTGGGAGGGTGGAATATTTGATAATTGCTTTAAAAATAAATAAACAAATTTACTCACTAAAAGTCTAAGTGCTAGTAAGGGTTAAGGTTTTGAACCCTAACTCTTTAAAAAAAAAATATCGTCGGCTAACGCCATATATCAATAAGAATATTGTGTGCAAACATGATGGAAAATAAGTCATTGTTGAAATTAGTAAATGGCACCAATTTCACCATGGCACATTGTAAAAAGGTGAGATTGGTATAGTGTTAAACTTACCATCAATCGTGTCATCATCATATTTTGTTTTCCACCCTTCACAACTTTGAGTTTTACCCCATTGCATCCTATAACATGTATTCTACTCTATGACATGCCTACCACTTCGTCACCTTTCATTCTAGGATTGCAGGCAACATTTTGGGGGATTCCTCACAATTAACTATCTTGGGACCATGCAGTTCAAGCATGAACTGAGACACAAATACAGAAGTCACATCATCTTTGAGCCTAGATATTTTGGGTGAGTAATCAATGTGAGCCTTGCGAGGAGTCCCTATCAACGTTAAGGAAGAATCTAATGTCATCCCACAAGGAAGATGCATCATATTCCCAAACTTCTCCATTTCTTGGAAAGTTAAGGATATTGATTGAATGCAAGGCTTCACTACTCCTCCAATATGACCCATAATGCTTTGGTTTCCTTGTAAAGTAGTTACTTCTTCCACTTCTTTTCATGCTTTCAGGCTAACAACCTAAGCATCCTTCGCCATCCTCTACAATTCAAGAAAGTACTTTGTTTCATTCATTTGATCCAAATTGGCTCTGGATATTTTCCCCTATTTATTTTTTTTAAATAGAAATGAGTACTTATATAATTAAATTTGCATTTGGTCGCGAAAAATACCAGGGAGATTTACATTACATACTGTTGAAAATGCAACAAGAAAATCCTAATTTATTTTTTTCCTTGAATTAAATTAGGAATAAAATTGTAATTCCACATCACAAGACAACTTGTAGGAGTTAACTAAGTTAATTTGACTTAGTTGGCTCAGTTAATTCAAGTTCAGAGTCTAAATTGAGTCATGTAAAGTGTCTCCTACTATAGGATCCCTGGTTGATTTGTTTTGAGTTGTAATTAATTAATTGAGTTTAACTGGGTAAAACTCAGTTAAACTAGTTCCAACTAATGGAGGAACTAGTAGCAGGTTAGACGGTGGGGTGTTGCTTCATGTGTTCTACCATTTAACTGATGATAACTTGTAGGAGTTAACTAAGTTAATTTGACTTAGTTGGCTCAGTTAATTCAAGTTGAGAGTCTAAATTGAGTCATGTAAAGTGTCTCCTACTATAGGATCCCTGGTTTATTTATTTTGAGTTGTAATTAATTAATTGAGTTTAACTGGGTAAAACTCAGTTAAACTAGTTCCAACTAATGGAGGAACTAATAGCAGGTTAGATGGTGGGGTGTTGCTTCATGTGTTCTACCATTTAACTGATGATTCACTCATAAATAACTCATGCATGTCAGATTTGAGAGTTACCCAACTGAGATTGGAGTTCAAGGGAAGTGTACTATCAATTGTATAATCATATGAATTGTATAGGTGGTGCATGCAGTAAGAGGAAGGCTTATGAGGATTACGCAATTCATAATGAGGAATTTCCCTAATTAATAGGGGGCTAATTCCCAAGGAAACAACGCAAGGAAATAGGGACTTGGGAAAGCAAGAAACTGGTTAAGTATTGGCCTAGGATTGTCTAATAAGTTGTGCGACAGATAGAGATACTGCAGAGGTTGCTCAGGCTTGAGCAAAGCATTTTAATCTTCTCATATTTTCTGACTAATGCAATATACAAATAACATGGGTTTTTAGCTATGGATTTCCATAGGAAACAATTGTCTAATGTGTTGATTGAATTCTTTCTCTTGTATGCTTCGTGATTTCGAGATCCTTTAATTGTTTCCACTGATGAGCAGGGTAGATTCAAGTCTATTGTTTTAGTAAATTACAATTAGAAATTTGAATCTTCAAGGAATTTCTACATGGTATCAGAGAAGAAAGCACTCTAGAAGAGGAGAATATGATTTTGTCTTTTGCAGGTGAAATCGAATTTGCAGTATCATTATTTAGAGCCAGCAGGATGTTGTTCTACGGATTGAGACTCGAATATGCCCTTGAGGGTAGTTCAAACTATATTTATTGGAAGGAAAGGATGGAGGTAGTGTTGGAAGACAATGGGATGAAGGAATTCATAGACAAATATATTTCCAAGCCTCCAATAATAGATGCTCAAGATCAGGTAGAGTGGAGGAAATGTGTTGCAAAGGTGAGAAGGATCATACTAGAAGGATTTCAAGATCATATTATCTCAAACCTCCATGAGAAGGATACACCATACGTAATGTGGCAAGCCTTGATCAACTTGTTTCAGAATGGCAGTGATCACAGGAAGCTAACACTGAAGGACAAGCTTCTTAAGATCAAGGTGGAGAAGGGCAACAAAATACCACAATACTTGAGCAGGTTCACCTAATGTCAGGATGAGCTTGGGTGTGTTGGTATTATAGTTGTTGAAGATGATATAGACAACCTAGAACTTCTAGGTCATCCCAAGAGTTGGCACAACTTCCAGTATTCATTAAATGGGAGGGAAAATATACCAAAGTGGGAGTGTTTGTGGTATGACTTGGTGCGAAAAAAGATCAGGCAGAGCACCAGAGATGGAAGCTCATCCAAGCATGATGATGAGGAGAACTATGCCTTAGTTGGAAAGGCAAAGAAAGGGAAAGTGATCCAAAAAAACAGGATTGACTATTTGCTCAATTTCACCAAATATTAACTAAGTTTGCTTTTATGTGAATGAATGAGAAAAAATTGAGTTTTTAAGTGCCTTAAACATAAACTTGAGAACTGAAAATAAACATGAGCAGCAACAAGAAAAGAAGCAAACACAACAAACATTGATGATGAAGTTCGTCCCTCCTGGACTACATCTCTGATTTCACTTCCAATGGGTGTCCATTATATTAGGAATGCTAAAAAAGGCTCTTTGCATAAAATTTCAGCAATCTAGACTGTGCACACAGGCATTGCTAGTTACTATCAGAATCAAGGCCTCAACGTCTTCTCTCTAATGCAATTGTCCGTTCTCAAAAAGGCCCAAGGATGGCTAATTTATGCCCAAAAAGGAATTTATAGGCACAAATATCATAAGTTTTTCAGGCTCACTATACAACTCCTTGGCTCATGGTGCATTGCCATAGTTTTTTATAGGCTTACGAGAGGTATCGGGGTCAAACTTGAGGGCCTCCGGGGCGGGCTTTGGCAACAGATTGTATTAACATAGTGTTTTGTTTCAAACCATATAGAAAAACATTTAATATATATACCATATATATGATATGGTTTTTTAACCAAACCCCTTAGCGTAATCAACCTTGGCAACATGGCACATCATATATTAATGTTTGGGCAGATACGTTTATATATTCAGTGGTCAACAGAGCCACGGACTCGTGGCATTTTCCCTGGCGGTGACATGTGATAACGTTAAGTTTGGAAATCGTTGTATCGGCTATCAACTTTGTCAGAGGGATTGGCGAACCACTGCTCCTAGCGTTCTGCCAACCCTTCCCCCCCCCATCCATAATACAATTCAAATTGAGATATAAATGTTTTCCATATCATTTCAAAGCACGACCCATGGTTCGTTGGTAAGATTTTGTGCTATGGAATGGGAGGCTGCAGGTTCGAGCTCGACTTGCCCATCTTACCTTTATTGACTTTGACCACCACATTGACTTTAACCATCTGCGTTCACTTTAACAGCCATGTGTCGCTTTGATAGGCTGCCACTTGGCCTGCAAGGCCCATTTTTTTGACATGTTTGCCATAAACTTCAGAGTGTGTTTTCCCCTTCATACGAAGGCCATTTTCGAAACAAAATATACTACCAGAATAAGCACGACGAGCTCTTCGACTTGGCACTAGTTTTGTGAGCATCTTATACTTTTGAACTTTGAGCATTTTAAGTATCCTCCTGAATCATTCCTCTCCACTAGAAGCTTTTGGACCACCAAAATTTTGGGTTTAAGCAAACACGAGGTGAGGGTATAGCTCCCTCACTCTTCCGATTTCCATCCATCTCGCTTTGCTTGGATTCATGCCTTTGAGTCCCACTCGAAGATACTCAACATCTCCATGCCTAGAAGTACAAACCTTTTTATCTAAGATGGTATCTTCTTGTAATTCATTCATACATTCAGGTGAAAAATCATCTACAATAGGAATTTGAACATTCTCCTCTAGATCCATGATGATGGGAGGTTCATACAACTTCAAATTTTCAAAATTTACAACTGACTATATGTGCATATATGGAGGCAAATTCGACTAGAATGCATTGTGCCCAATTTTTTCAACAATTTCAAAAGGACCATACCTGATAGGTTTCAACTTCTTACCTTCACATTTCATCCTTTCTTTACTGATGTGTAGCCATACTTGATCACCAACCTGGAAGTGATGATCCACCTGATGCTTGTCATGGTGCATTTTGTACTTGGCCTGGCTTTTCTCCAATTGATCTTGTACTACTTCATCAATCTTTTGTATTTTTGAATGAAGTTGATTGCTTTGTCGACATCTCCATGTCCATCCTCCTAAGCTTCTTCACCAAACATGAAGTCCATTGGTGATTTTGGCAGGTACCAAAAACATGTCTCAAAAGGAGAGCTACCATTAGAAGAATGCAAGGCCCGGTTGTAAGCATGTTGGACATAGTGTAAATATTAATCCCACAACTTAGGATGCTTGCTGCAATAGCCTCTGAGAAGGTGTACCATTGTTGTGTTCACCACCTATGTTTTCCCATCGGTTTGTGGATGAAAAGTTGTGCTATTTTTCAAGTTAGTGTCCATGAGTCCCCACAAAGTGGACCAAAACTCTCACATGAAATGAGAGTCCTGATCTGAAATGATAGAAGTAGGCAACCCAAAATGAACCCATACATTTTGAAAGAACAACTGTGTAGTATGTTCAACAGTAACTTGCTTTCTACATGGAACAAGAATACATATTTTGCTAAATTTATCAACCACAACATATAAATAATCATGCCCTTTTCTAGACATAGGAAGTCTTCCTACAAAATCCATAGATATATTGTCCCATGGTCTAGAAGGAACTGGAAGTGTACAAACCTATCTTTCTATTGCTTGGTTTGCTTGTTAAACACATGACACAGCCTTTGATGTACTTAGCAATTGTTTAATTCATTCGAGGCCAATAGCAATACCTTTGTAACTGTGCCATTGTCTTACCTACACCAAAATGTCTTGAAACACGAGAAGAATGTGCTTCCCTGATGACATGCACTCTTTCTCCCTGTGGTATGCACAACTTGCCAAGATGGTACAATAATATTTCATGAACATGATAATTCACTTCTTCCACCTCAGCACCATGACTTAGTGATTCATAAACATCTTTTAAATTAGTATCTTCAGCATATTGTTCAATGTAACTTTCGTGTGCTAAAGAACTATTTTGAAGAATTACTGAAGCATTCAAAGAAGGTCTTGATAACATATCAGCTACTTTATTGGTGGTACCTTTCTTATATTTGATTACTAAGTGGAATTTCTACAAAAACCCCATCCATCTATAATGTCAAGACTGTTGCAACTTAGTTTTAGATTGAAGGTATTGAAGTGGCTGATGAGCTGTATAAATCATTGCTTTTTTGCCCATTAAATAACGTTTCTATTTTTTAACACTTTCCACTAATGCATACAGTTCTTTATCATATGCTGGATAGTTAGCAACTCTTTTAGATTATTTTTTTGAATGAAAACAAATAGGATTCCCTTTTTGCAATAACATTGCGCCCATTGCATACCCACTAGCATCAATTTCTATTTCAAATGGTTGTTGAAGGTCTAGTAATGCTAAGATTGGAGTTGTCACAATTTTATGATTTAAATTATCAAATGCTTTTTGTTGTTTTCCTCCCCACTAGAAAGAAACTTTAGAAATTATTAAGGCATGAAGTGGTGATGCAATAAAATAGAAATGAGAAATAAATTTCCTCAAATACTGAACTGCACCCAAGAAACTTTTAACTTCCATCATTGAGGTCTTGGCCACTTAAGGATTACATCATTTTTAGTTGGATCTATTTTAATATGACCTCTTCCAACTATGTAACCAAGATAAACTAAGGAATTTTTCCCAAATTCACCCTTAGAAAGTTTGAGATACAGTTTCTCCCTTTACAACACATCAAAAGCATGTTTAACATGCTGTACAAGTTCTTCCAAACTTGAACTGAAAATAAGAATATCATCCAGATAGACTATGACAAACTTATCAAGAAAAGGATGAAACACATCATTCATCACTCTCATAAAAGTTGTTGGAGCATTGCATAAACCAAACGGCATAACCAACCATTCATAAAGCCCTTTTCTAGTCTTAAATGCAGTTTTCCATATATCATTCTCTGCAATACGAATATGATGATAACCACTTCTTAAATCCAGTTTTGTAAAGTAAACAACATTCTTTAACTGATCAAGAAAATCATCTATTCTCGGAAGAGGATACATGTTCTTAATGGTGATTTTATTTAAGGCTCTAAAATCAACACACATTCTCCAAGTTCTGTCTTTCTTAGGGACTAATATGATTGGTGATCCACATGGAGAAGAACTAGGTCGAATGAAGCCTTTATCAACCAATTCCTGAATTTGTTTCTTAATTTCTTCATTTTCTATGACCGACATACGATACATGCCAATATTCGGAAGAGGGGAATCATATTGTAATTGAATCTCATGTTGTATTTCTCATTTTGGAGGTAGACTTTTTGGTTCTTTAAACAATTCTTTATAAGAATCTACTATCTCAACCAATCTGTCCTTAAACTAAAAATCACATCCTTGAAAAGCATCATACTTATATTTAGGTTGTTCTTTAATAAACATGAGAACATACTTTTTACTTCAACTTATGAGTCTTTTCATTTGATTTAAATTGATTAAATCCAAGCTTCTCTTCATTCTGTGTGCCCTGACAATGTATTCAATTCCATTCTTAACAAGATGATATTTATTCTCCTTTCTATGAAATATGGAATCTCGATCATAAATATAAGGACTACCCAACACAACTCCACATATATCCAAAGGAATCACATCTAAATCAACTTCATCAACAAAATTCGTTGTAATTGCAAACCTTAAATGACATTGTTTTGAGTGTTTTCTTTCAACCATCCTAAAGGGTATGGTTTTGGATGATATTTAGTTTCCAATCCCAATTTCCTTACTAGTTCCTCGGATATTAGATTTTCCTGTGATCCACTATCGAATAATGTATCTATCTTAGTGTGCTTGGAGATAATCCTGATATGAAACAATTAAGCTCTCTTATCTTCTTCAATAACATCATTAGATTTTGAAGAATATGCAGAACAAGTAGAACTAGAGCTACATACAGAAGGATTACATGTCAGACCCATAGCGGTTATCTTCTTTTCATCACTGGAGTCGAATCCCAAATCTTGTTGGACTGCGCCTTTAGCTTTCATCTCACCCTTCTTCTTAAGGAACTTCTTTGGCTTAAGTTTCGGATGAAGCTTCCAACACTTGGACTCATCATGTCCAACACTCTGACAATGAGTACAAGTAGGCCTTTCTCCTTCTTTCTTAGATGTTGCCGATTTCTTCCCCTTTGATTTACTCTTCCCTTTGTTGTCTTTGGCGTCTTTGTTTTATGAATGCTTGAATGGTTTCTTTGGAAATTTCGTCTAAAAGGATTTGCCACATGATTCAATATGAATGGATTGTATACACACTTCATCAAAGTCAGTTGGATTAAACATAAGTAATATATGTCGCAAATAAGAATGCAAACTTTCAATATACTTTAACAAAGTATCTCGTGTGTTTAATGGAACATTAAGTGCTAATGCCGTTTTCCTGAATTCATGTGTAAACTCTTGCACACTATGTCCTTTACCTTGCCTTATATGCTGCCAATCTATTACAACCTATTGCATATATCCTAAAGGATACAATTACTTTCTAAGAGCTTTAACAAACTTAGACCATGAAGAGACAATTTTACCTTTATGCTTCAAATCTGATTGAGTTTTACTTTCCCACCAAATCAAAGTTGTCCCCCCATTCTACGTTTAGCTAACTGAATTTTTGCAGATTCATCAACAATATTATGAATTCTATAATACACCTCAAGTTGCTTTATCCAATTATCTAACTTTTCAGGATTCATTTCACCATCATATATTGGCAATTCAAACTTAACATCAAGCTTCAAAAAAGGAGATTTCTTTTGTTTCTTTTGTGAGACTGAATCTAAACTGGAATGATCAAAAGATGAAGAAGAAGACAAAGATGGAGGAGAAGAAGGTTCATTACATCAACTTTTTCCTTCCCCTTTTTTCACTTTCGTTACTTTAGAAGACAAAACTGCATCTCTAGTCTTCTTGTCTTAGTAAAGTTTTGCAATCATCCTTTGCATATTAAGGAACATCTGCAGAAATTTCTCCTCATTCTTTGTCTCAGGAGTTTCTCCTTCATTTGAACCTGCCATCTTTTGCGAGACTTTCCTCTTTCCAATCTTCGGATTTAACTCTTCAAGTTTCCCTTCTCCACGTTGCAACCTAGATCTACTTAACATTCACATTGGCAAATATCCTGCTTATACATGATCAACCTTGCTCTTATACCAAAATATGATCTGAAAACACAGGATTGACTATTTTCTCAATTTCACAAGATATTAACTAAGGTTTCTTTTATGTGAATGAATGAGAGAAAATTGAGTTTTAAAGTGCCTTCAACATAAACTTGAGAATTGAAAATAAACATGAGCAACATCAAGAAAAGAAGAAAACACAACAAACATTGATGATGAAGTTCGTCCCTCTTGGACTACGTCTCTGGGTCTGCTTCCAATGGGCATTCATTATATTAGGAATGCTAAAAAAGGCTCTTTACATAAAATTTCACCAATCTGGACTGTGCACGCAGGCACTACTAGTTACTATCATAATGAAGGCCTCAACCTCTGCTCTCCAACGCAACTCTCTATTCTCAAAAAGGCCCAAGGATGTCCAAGTTATGCCCAAAAAGGCATTTACAGGCACAAATATTATAAGTTTTACAGGCTCATTGTACAAATCATTGGCTAATGGCACATTGGCATAGTTTTTTATAGGCTCACAGGAGGTCCCGAGGTCAAACCTGCGGGCCTCCCGGGCGGGCTTTGGCAACGGATTGTATTAACATAGCATTTTGCTTCAAACCATATAACAAAACATTTAATATATATATGATCCAGGTGGATATTGGTGGCCACCTACCAAGTCCACTTGGACCCCCACCATTGTTTCTCTCAGCATTTTCAGTTTCCTTCATTGTAGCACAACTTACTATTTTTAGCAGTTTTCTGGGTCCTGAACTTCCGAAGCCGTTTTGAGGCCCTAAACGACATTTTTTCTGGGAAAACTGGGAGCAACATGGGTCCATGGACTGATGTTTCTCTTCCCCAAGTTGTATTTCTCGGATAGATCTTTCTAACGAGATATTGTGCACGTCAAACGAAGATCATATGCCAAAGTTACGACCCCGGGAAGTTGATGTACCAATTTACCCGAACGGGGCCCACAGTTTGGTGTTTCATCTTCTAGGGTTAGGTTTTTGGATGTTTAGGGTTTTCCATTGTTTCTCAACAATAAATAGGCCTTCAAGCCTCATTGTAAGACAGTTCAGAGGCATGTAGCTGCCACATCTCTTCTCAAAGATAAGCTACCATCACCCTAGGTGGTTTATTTCCATTACTGTTTGTAAGCATATTTCAGTATTTTACATTAATGAAATGAAGTATTATTTCCGCTGCATATCTGTGTTTATGGTTATCTCTGTAATTTGTTACGTTCCTATTTAAATCCGGATCAGTGGTATCAGAGCGGTTTGCTTTTTTCTCTGTTTTTCTTTGCATGTCCCCAATGAGGTCGGGATATAAGGAGTTAGGGCTTGAACTGTTCGAACCTTTGCAAGACCAGCTTCGCAAATCCCGACAGCCTCCCATGGCGGATGAGAAGAAAGATGAGGGGGCAGGAGATCCTATCAAAATCTTGCTCAAAGAAGCCCTCGAGCGACAAAGGAACTCGATGATGGACAGCTTTGCCCAGATCCTTCAGCGGCTACCCAGAAGCAACGCATCGGCTTCCAATAGCTACTTTGGAAACGCCGCGTCCTTTAAGGTACAAGTTAATTTTTAAATCCCCATATTCGAGGGTCAGCTAGACGCAGATGTCGTAGATAAATGGTTAAATCTGCTAAAGGGTTATTTTTTGTTCATGATTTTTCGAGTCAGGAAAAGATTGTTTTCGCTCTTCTCAAAGCAGCCCCCCACGTCAAGGATTGGTGGGAAACCTACTGCGAGCAAAAGGATGAAAATATCGGCTCACTATTTTCAGCCACACCCACCTGGAATTCATTCTGGGATGCCATCAAGGAGCAGTACTACCCTGTCGGAAGCTATGAGGATCAATACATAAAGTGGACCACGCTGCGGTATGGAAGGGACCAAGACGTGCCGGAGTTTACCAATCTTTTCCATGCCCTTCGCACAAAGTTGGGTATCAAGGATTCGGAGCAGCATTTGATACTCAAATACTGCAGCTACCTACATAAGTACATCCAGGAAGAAATAGAATTCCTGAACATCTCCTCGCTCGGCACAACATACCGATATGTTGTCAAGGTTGAGCAGAAGTTTAAACAGCAGAAGCGAGACTTTGGATTTGCGAATTCGAAGTAAGGGAAAGGTGCCCCTAAACCACAAAACAAAGGATAAATCCAAGGTGGGGCAGCCCAAGACAACCCGCCAAAGCTGCAAGCAAAAAACAACGCCGCGAAGCCGAAAAATGACACAGGAAAATGGTGTGAGTTCCATAAGAGCTCCACTCACAACACAAGTGAGTGTCAAGCCAAGCAATCACTAGTGGCTGAGCTAAAGGTTTTAGAATCAAATGCATGTTCCGACTCTGAGTTAGAACCCGACAAGGGGAATGACAAAGGGAAGCAGATTATCGATGTGGAGCCCAACGCCACCGTTGCCACCATAAAGACACAGAAGGAGGAACCCGAAGATCCATAGGAGGAGGAGCATCTCTTCCACTCCGAGATGTGGGTAAAGGGCTCCCCGCTACAGTTCATTGTCGATAGCGGGAGCCAAAAGAACCTCATTTCGGTAGAGGTCATGAAGCAATTGGGCTTACCAACCACAACACATCCACAACCGTACACCATCGGGTGGCTTCACCAAGGATGGATCTTTGCGTGTGCCAGCAGTGTCGCCTTCCATTCAACATCAACCCCTTCAAGGATGAGGTATTGTGTGACATTGCTCCCCTTGAAGTTTGTGATGTATTATTATGACAACCATACTTGTGGAAGTGACATGTTGTGTATGAATCAAGGCGCTGTGCTGTTATTGTTACATTGGGAAATAAGTTGTACAGGATACCAGAGGTAGCACCGCCTACCGCCATATCTTTGGTTACTACAAAACAATGCATTAAGCTCATTTCCAAAACCAGGAAATTTGTTTTCCTGATGATACGCCCTCAAGGAAAGAAGAAGATGGTGGCCACGACCTCCAGACAAGGCCCCTCTGCACGACAACTACAGATGGATAAGGTTGTGGAGGAGTACGAGGACATCTTCACCACCCCCGCAAGGGTTCCTCTGCACTGTCAGGTCAAGCACTCCATCGATCTGACCCCAGGTGCACCGCTACCCAATGGACCAATCTATCGGTGCTCCGTTCTGGAGAACGATGAAATCAAGAGGCAGATTCAGGAGCTGTTGCAGAAAGGTCACATCCATCTGAGTTCATCACCTTGTGGGAGCCCGATCGTGTTGGTACAGAAGAAGGATGGGACTTGGAGACTCTGTATTGACTATTGGGTGCTGAACAAGATCATTGTCTGTAATAGGTACCCGATCCCACGGATTGATGACCTCCTCGACCAACTAAAGGGGGAAAAATATTTCAGCAAGATCGATTAGAAGTCAGGATATCACCAAGTACCAATCAAACCCTCTGATGTGTGGAAGAGTGCCTTCAAAGCTAAGGAGGGCCTTTTTGAATAGTTGGTTATGCCTTTCGGATTGACGAATGCTCCTGCAACCTTCATGAGGCTAATGGATGACATCTTGCAAACATTCACCAACTCATTTGTAGTGGTATACTTGGATGACATTCTAATCTTCAGCCAGAGTTGGGAAGAGCACCTCCACCACATCCGACAGGTTCTCCAAACACTGCGACAACACAAGCTATGTGCCAATTCAGAGAAATGCACTTTTGGCATGACCCAGGTTCAGTATCTAAGATACATTATTGATGAACAGGGGGTGCATGTGGATCCAGCCAAGATCCAAGTTCGGGATTGGCCATCTCCAACCACTCTAACAGAGCTCCACAACTTTCTAGGTCTTGCAAACTTCTACCGCAGGTTCGTGTTGGGGTTTTCTCATATCAATGGCCCTTGAGTCAAGTCACCAAGGGAGGAGCGAAAGAAAAATTCTTTTGGTCTAAATCTCAACAGAAGGCATTCACAGAGTTGAAAGATCACCTCTACACGACACCAGTGCTCGCATTACCAGATTTGCAACAACCATTTGAGGTCGAGACATATGCCTCTAACTATGCTATTAGGGCAGTCCTTACTCAACACGGGTATCCAGTGGCATATCACAGTAAGACACTTTCAGACACAGTCTAGAAGTATCCCACTTATGACAAAGAGATGTATTCCATTGTGCAGGCCTGCCGACAATGGAAGCATTACATTTTGGGGAAGGAAACGGTCATCCACACAGACCACTGACCCGTGCAGTTCATACAGACCCAAGGGAAATTCCAGAATGATCGCCATCAAAAGTGCTCTACATACCTGCAACAGTTCCATTTGAATATCAAGTATAAGAAGGGTAGCACCAATAATGTTGCAGATTGCCTCAGTCGACCATCGATCATGGCGTTAACCACCGTACTCAACTCTTGTGGGCACGAGACTTCTGATTGGCCACTTCTCTACAAAAGCAACCCAGAATTCAGCCACACATACTAGACACTCTTGGAGGGTCGAAATGTTCCAGATTTTCACTTCCAGGATGCCTTGTTATGCCACCTGGGTCACCTTTGTGTTCCTTCAAGCGAGAGTGCCAAGATGATTTGGGAAGCACACTACAGTCGGGCTGATGGGCATTTCAGGGTCGAGAAAATGGTGGTAGTACTGCAAAATTATTTCTATTGGCTGAATCTTCGACAGGATGTCGGGAAGTACATCATATCATGTACTGCCTGTGCCATTGCCAAACCGACCATCAAGAAGCAAGGCCTCTATACCCCGTTGCCTACCCCTAGTCGACCTTGCGAATCCATCTCCATGGATTACATGTCAGGCTTTCCTTCCACTAAGCATGGAAATGACTGTGTTTTTGTGGTCGTCAACAGGTTCTCGAAGATGGCCATTATGGCGATCTGCAAGAAGAATATCACAGCAGAAGCCACTGCTAAACTCTTCTTTGAACGAGTGTGGGTGCACTTTGGGATCCCATAGTCTATCATCTCAGATCGGGACAGTCGGTTCCTCAGTACATTTTGGTCCAATCTCTGGTCAATGCTCGACACCAAACTCACTAAGTCCACAGCCTTCCATCCTCAAACTGATGGCCAGACAGAGGTTGTCAACATGATGATTGTACACATTCTGTGCATGTACAACTCAAAGCATCCACGCACATGGGATGAGACCCTCCCTATGTTCAGCACAGCTAAAACCAAGCTCTTCATAGCTCGACTGGCCACAACCCTTTTCAGGTGGGCTTGGGATTCCAGCCACTATGCCCCATTGATGTGGCCATGCCACTTGTAGCTACTCACACAGATTCGGCTCATGTCCAGTCTGAAACAGACAAGGCAACCAACTTCATTGAGCACATCCAACATATTCGCCAGTAGGTCCATGACATTCTGGAGAAATCAAATGCCAAGTAAAAGCAGCGACATGATCAACATCGGGTGCCACACAAGTTTCAGTTGGGCGACAAAGTCTGGTTGCATTTGAAAAAGGAACGCCTTAATGAAGCCTATCGGAAACTGAGACCACTCTGATATGGTCCTTACACCATTACTAAGGTTGTGGGAGACAATGCATTTGAGCTCAGCATTCCCCCATTCCTTGGCCTGCACCCAGTGTTCAATGTGGACCGCCTTCGGCCATACTTTCCACCATTACTAGACACATCTGACATTGCAGAACAGCTCACACCGACAGAATTAAATCCAGATTACATGGAACAAGCTACAATTGATCGGATCATGGACACAAAGATCAAGAACACTCGCCAACAAAATATCCAACTGTATTGAGTTGTCAAAGCAGGCCACCTCCTTCACCAGGGCAAGTGGCTCACCAGGGACCAAGTTGAGCAGAAGTTTCCTCATCTCATGGAGGAACTCAACGCAATGGGGACCATTGCTTCCTAAGGAGGGAGGAATGATCTAGGTGGATATTGGTGGCCACCTTCCAAGTCCACTTGGACCCCCACCATTTTTTCTCTCAGCATTTTCAGTTTCCTTAATTGTAGCACAACTTACTATTTTTAGCAATTTTTCTGGTCTTGAACTTTCGTATCCGTTTTGAGGCCCTAAACAACGTTTTTTGGGAAAACTGGGAGCAACATGGGTCCATGGACCGATGTTGCTCTTCCCAAAGTTGTAGTTCTCAGATAGATCTTTCTAACAAGATATTGTGCACGTCAAATGGAGATCATATGCCAAAGTTATGACCCAGGGAAGTTGATGTACCAATTTACCCAAACGGGGCCCACAGTTTGGCGTTTCATCTTCTAGGGTTAGGTTTTTAGATGTTTAGGGTTTTCCATTATTTCTCAACAATAAATAGGCCTTCGAGCCTCATTGTAAGATAATTCAGAGGCATGTAGCTGCCACGTCTCTTCTCAGAGATAAGCTACCATCGCCCTAGATGGTTTATTTCCATTACTGTTTGTAAGCATATTTCAATATTTTACATTAATGAAATGAAGTATTATTTCCGCTGCATATCTGTGTTTATGGTTATCTCTGTAATTTGTTGCGTTCCTATTTAAATCCGGATCAATATACCATATATATGATATGGTTCTTTAACCAAACCCCTCGGCACAATCAACATTTGCAACATGGCACATCATATATTAATTTTTGGGCAGATATGTTTATATAGCCGGTGGTCAGCAGAGCCACAGACATGTGACATTTTCCCTGGCAATGACATGTGATAACGTTAAGTTTGGAACTCATTGTATCGAATATCAACTTTTTCGGAGGGTTTGGTGGACCGCCGCTCCTGGAGGTTCCACCAACCCTTCTCCCCATCCATAATACAATTCAAATTGAAATATAAATGTTTTCCATATCATTTAAAAGCCTGACCCATGGGTTGTTGGAAGGATTTTGTGCTATGGAATGAGAGGTCGTAGGTTCGGGCCCAACCTGCCCATCCGACCTCTGTTGACTTTGACCACCACATTGATTTTAACCACCTGCATTCACTTTGACCACCATGTGTCGCTCTGAGAGACTGCCACTTGGCATGCAAGGCTCATTTTTTTACTTGTTTGCCATAAACTTCAGAGTGCATTTTCTCCTTCATACGAAGGCCATTTTTGAAACCAAATATACTGTCGGAATCAGCATGACGAGATCTTCAACTTGGTGCTAGTTTTGCGAGCATATGAGACTTTTAAACTTTGAGCATTTTGAGGATCCTCCTAGATCAGAAAGGAAATAAATTCCAATCCAAGGAGATTCCAGTCAGGGGGAAAGAAGAAGGGCTTGTCGAAGATTAAATGTTTTTACTGTCATGAGCTGGGACACTATGCCACGAAATGTCCGCACAAGAATGCCGACAAGAATCCCTCACGAGGAGAGACAGGTTAAGCTCTTGCTTCACAATTCGAGTTGGAATTCACCCTCATTTCTTGCATGGTGGCATCGGTGATGCGTAGTGTGTGGTATCTAGATAGTGGAGCGTCATTCCATATGATCGACAACAACAACAAAAATCCAGTGACTTGGAGGAGAAGGACCTCCGGATGCACATCGAAATGGGAGATGATGGAAGGTATAGCGCAACCAACAACGGTATTGTTACTTTTCAGAGGGAGACTGTTTCTCTTGTCACATTAAAATATGTCATGTATATTCTGGGTCTAAAGAAGAATTTAGTTTCAGTTGCTATGTTGGAGGACCATGGCTACGATGTGATATTTAGCAAAGGAAAGGCTTTCCTTTGTCACATAGCCATAGGATAAGTGAAGTGGGTCATGGTTCGGGTGAAGAACCTCTACAAATTGGATGTAGAAGATTGTGCAACATTGAGCACAAAAGTAAAGAAGGTGCTGATCTGAGACATCGGTGAATTATGACATAGAATATTGGGCCATCTTCACCATGGAGATTTGAAGATCATGCAACAGATTTCTACAGGACTTACCAAGGGTGCATTAGAGCAGAGAGATACATGCAAAGGGTGTACAATGGGGAAGTACACCAAAACCACCTTTAATGATAAGGACAATTGAGCACAAGCAATCCTTGAAAGAGTTCACTCAGTTGTGTGTGGACCATTCTCGACAACCTCCACAGCCAAGCATAGGTATTGTGTAATATTTGTAGATGATATCTCACATAAGTGTTAAATTTTCTACGTGCTGAATTTTCTTCATGCAGAAGAGAGATCAGATGTTCTCTAAATTTTGTGAATTAAAGCACTTTTTTAGAAAGACACTGGCATGAAAGTGAAGGCTCTCAGGAGCAATAACGGTGGAGAGTATGTGTCGAATGAGTTCAAGAACTTCTATGCATCAGAAGGCATTCAACGAGAGTTAATAACACACCATAACCTACAACAAAATGGTGTGGATGAGAGGAAGAACAAAAGTATTATGGGAGCTGCACGGGCGATGTTACATGATTAAGGCCTACCGTTGCACTTGTGGGCTGAAGCATGAAACACAATTGTATATGTGCAGAACATGAGTCCTCATTGGATTCTTCAGATGCGTACACCAGAAGAATATTTTCAGGTAAGAAACCAGATGTGGCACACTTCAGGATCTTTGGTTCATCATTTTATTGTCATGTTACTAAGGATGCAAGGAAAAATATAGAGCCAACAACTAAGCTGGGCATATTTGTGGGGTACACTGATACACCTCACAACTATCGAGTGTACCTTCCATCTCACAAGATGACAGTTGTTCATAGAGATGTGAAGTTCGATGAAGAGAAGGCCATGAGACATTCCCTTGAGAGGGAGCTTCAATTACATGTAGATGATGAGCTTTTAGCTCCAATGGAAGAACCTTAGGATGATGTGGAGAAACCACATGCATAGGAGTAGAGAGTGGAAGAACCCACTCATGCAGAGACATCCAAAGATGGAAGGAAGCGCACCAAAGAAGCTGACAGATGGATGCATGATGCTAGAGAGAATGTGGGGGCACCCACATCACAGCGCAGGTAAAGGAGGCCACCAGATTAGTACACTAGATACTTAGCTCTGATGAGAGAGAGTGTAGAGATTGAGCCATCCTCACTCGAGGAAGTAGTGCAGCAACCAATAAGGGTTGATGCCATGGTAGAGGAGTATGACTCCATTATCAGAAATAGTGTTTGGGAAGTAGTCCCAAGACCAGCAGACAAGTCAGTGTGAGTTCTAGATGGCTTTACAAGGTAAAGCAAGCAATATATGGGAGTATCGAGAAACACAAGGCCAAATTTGTGGCCAGAGGGTTCTCTCAGGTGGAGGGAATTGATTACGAGGAGACCTTTGCTCTAGTAGTAAGGTACTCTTAATAAGATCTATTCTAGCACTTTCAGCGCGGATGGGATGGAAGATACATCAGATGGATGTGAAGACAAAATTCCTCAATAGAGTGAATGAGGAAGAGATGTACATTGAGCAGTTGGAAGGATTTGAGACCTTCAATAGTGAGTCACATGTGTGCATACTCAAGCGAGCATTGTATGGATTGAAACAAGCACCCCGTGCTTAGTACACTAGGATTAACAACTATTTCACCAAGTTGGGCTTCACCAAAAGTGAAGAAGATGCAAACCTTTACCATATTATGGTTAAATGTAAGTTATTTATTATAGTATTATATGTCGATGATTGAATCCTAACAAGTGTTGAGAAGTTGGTAAAATCTTGCTAAGAGGATCTTGCAAGAGAATTCAAGATGAAGGACCTGGGGCTCATGCATTATTTCCTTGGTATGATGGCAAGGAGATGAGGAATTGTTTGTCTTTCAGGGCAAGTAAGCCAACCAGATACTGAAGAAGTTCCACATGGAGAGTAGCAAACCCATGGAGACTCCTCTAGCAAGGAATTGGAGGAAGGAAGATGCTACTTCACGTGAAATAGTGGAGGCTACTATTTATAGGCAGCTTGTGGGTTCACTTATGTATTTGGTGAACACATAACCAAACATATATTGTTATGAAACCAACTCAAGAAAAGATAGAAAATATAGATCAACACCTTAGAATTCAGCCTCTTCAAGGGGGCAACCTCCTTTACATTACATAAATGAACAATTCTTCGATGATTCAAATGACAAAACCTCCTTTCTATATATAGGAGTCTAAGGAGTCACAATATAACCCAGCCGACCTAACAATAATAATATAAAGCCACAAAAATAACAATAGAGGGATTCTATGGGGCACAGTAATAACAATATGGGGATAATAGGGGCACAACAATATTAATAAGGGGTGCAACTACAATATTAATGGGGTAATCACTAGTATTATAGGGACCCAACATGCCCCTCTCCTTCAAAAAAGTGTTGTCCTCAACGCTTGAGTAGTTCTGGATGCTTTTGTATAAAATTCTCATCCTCCCATGTGGAATCTTCAGTGGATAAGTTCTTCCACTTGATAAGATACTCCGAAATTGATCGATTTCGTAGCTGTCGAGTTCTTGTTTCTGTGGTTGCTTCCGGTTCCAATATAATTTTTCCTTCCTCATCAAGTTCTGGAAATATTGTTTGAACTGGGAGCTTGTCGCCTATAACCTTCTTTAAACATGAAACATGGAAAACTGGGTGCAATCCAGAAGCTGCAGGAAGCTCCAATTTGTATGCCATATTACCAATCTTTTGCAACACCTTGTATGGACCATAATACTTTGGTGATAATTTATTATCCTTCTTAGCTTTCTTGAGGGACATTTGCTTATATGGTTGTAGCCGTAGGAATACCCAATCACCTACATCAAAACTTCTTTCGCTGTGATGTTGATCTACCTGTTGTTTCATTTTATTTTGTGACAACATGAGGTTATCCTTTAAGAGTTGGAGGACTTATTGTTGATGTTCGATGTGATGTTCCACTGCTTGAACCTTAGAATTTTCTCTTAAATATGATGTGATGGATGGTAGCTGATATCCATAAAGTGCCATAAATGGGGTCATTTTTTTTGCTGTATGGAAGGAAGTGTTATACCACCATTCAGCTAGAGGCAACCATTTGACCCATTGTGTCTATTTATCATATACAAAGCAACGAATATATCCTTCCAAACATTTGTTTACTATCTTAGTTTGCCCATCAGATTGAGGATGATAAGATGAGCTATGAGCTAACTGAGTACCAAGACAAGAAAATAATTTTGTCCAAAAATTTCCAGTGAAAATGGGATCTCTGTCACTTACAATAATCTTTGGGTTTCCATGTAGCTTTTGAATTGTTTCCATAAATGCAGTAGATACTGTACTGGCTTTAAATGGATGTGATCATGCACAAAAGTGTGCATACTTGGTAAGTCTGTCAACTACCACCATGATGACACTCTTTCCCTCAGACTTGGGTAAACCTGTGATAAAATCCATTGAAACCTCCTCCCAATGTTGGCTTGGAATGGATAAAGGTTGTAATAGACCTAGGGTCTTAATTGTTTCAACTTTATTTTGTTGGCAAACCAAACATTCCGCCACAAACTTTTGAATATCTGATTTAAGGCCATCCCAAAAAAATTCCTTCTTAACCCTGTGGTAAGTTTTTAAAAAATCCTGAGTGCCCTCCTAAGGGAGAAGTGTGCAATTCCATAAGAATATTTTGTTTTAGTTGGGAATTCTTACAGAGGTATAAACAATCTTTGTACCATAAAGAACCATTTTTCCAGCTAAATGTATCAGACGTACTGGAATCTTGTTGTAACTTTCGAATAAGTGCCCACACTTCTTCGTCATTCTTCCATGCCTCCCTTGCTTCGTTTATCCAATCTGGTTGGATAATAGAAATGGTGCACAACAATGCTTCCACGTCCTCATCCTTTCTTGAGAGTGCATCTGCCACCACATTTTACTTCCCTTTTTTGTAGATGATTTCAAAGTCATAACCCAACATCTTTGTAACCCACTTTTGTTGCTCTTCAGAGGATAATCTTTGTTCTAAAAAGTATTTAAGGCTATCATGATCTGTTTTTACCTCGAAGTGTCTTCCCATTAGGTAGGGTCACCATTTCTTAAGTGCATGGAGTATTGCCAACATTTCCTTCTCATAAATAGCTTTGTGTAAAAGCTTTCCCTTGATTGGACGACTTTCAAAATCAATGGGTCTTTCATCTTGCATTAAAACAGCACCAATTCCATTTCCTAAAGCATCACATTCCACAATAAAGGTTTTTGTGAAGTCTGGTGTAGCTAAGACCGGTGCTTGGCACATTGCCTCTTCAAGATGTTCGATGGCCTTTATTGCTTTTGGAGTCCATGAAAATGCATCTTTCTTCAATAATGTTGTTAGAGGTGCTGCTATTCTCCCATAATTCTTAACAAACTTGCGATAATATCCTGTCAACCCAAGAAATCCTCGCAGATGCTTTATGGATGTGGGGATTTTCCATTCCTTAATGCTTTAATTTTGCTAGGGTCTACCTTAACTCCTTCATGAGATACAATATGACCCAGATATTCCACCTCTTGTACTCCAAAGAAACATTTGGATCTTTTTGCATATAATTGTTTCTCCTCCAATAGTTGTAGCACCCTGTCAACATGTTCAACATGATCCTTCCAAGACTTGTTGTAGATTAGTATATCATCAAAAAATACTAACACAAATTTTCTAAGGAATGGTTTGAAAATGGAATTCATCAAACCTTGAAATGTTGAAGGTGCATTGGTAAGGCCAAAAGGCATGACCAAAAATTCATAATGACCCTCATGAGTTCTAAATGTTGTTTTCGGAATGTCTTCAGTCTTCATTCTAATTTGATGATATCCTGAACGAAGATCCAATTTGGTGAAGTAAATTGATCCATGCAATTCATCCAGTAATTCATCAATGACAGGAATGGGAAACTTATCTTTAATAGTGAGCTTGTTGAGCTCCCTATAATCCGGACACATGCGCCATGATCCATCCTTCTTGTGCACTAATACTACTGGAGCAGAGAAAGAACTTTGACTTGGTTGAATTATATCAGCCTCTAGCATTTTTGCAACCATATGTTCACTTTCACTCTTTTGGGCATAGGGATATCTGTACGGCCTGATGTTTGGAGGAACACTTCCTGGAATTAGATGAATAGCATGATCATGATCACGAATAGGTGGGAGACCTTTGGGAGTCTCAAATACCTTGGAATGATTGTTCAATACTTTTTGGATATCTGGAGAAATAGATGATTCCAATGTGGAAACATCTAGCGAACATAATTGTGCAATTACACCCCTTTGTTCCTTTTTTAGAAGCTTTGTCATACCGTTAGAGCTTATTATCTTTCCTGGTTTCCCTGCAATACCCCTTAATTCAACTTCCTTTCCTTCCACAGAAAATTTCATGAAAAGTTCTTGAAAATTAAAAGCTATTGTACCCAAGGATTGTAGCCATTGGACTCCTAGTACAACAACATCACCTCCCATTGGAATGGAAAGCATTGGGCTAGTCAATACATATTCTCCCATCAATAGCTTGATATTATGGCACTTTCCAGAGCAATTTATTGTTCCTCCATTTGCAACCATCACTTGACACTCTGGTGCTGGATATAAGAAGCAATTCAATTCTTTTGCTACCTTACAATCAATAAAATTGTGGGTACTTCCTGAATCAATCAACACTATTACCTTTTTCTTCTTGATTTGTCCTTCTATCTTGATGGTTTGAGGAGTGGTAATTCCAGCCAATGCATTACAAGATATGGTCGGATTCATTTCTTCTTTATCTAGGCTTTGTTCTTGGAGTATATCCTCTTCTTTTGACCTTTTTTGCTCCTTTTCTTCTTCCTCTTCGCAATCTATGTAGAATAATTTCTTCTCAGCACACTTATGACCTTTAGTGTATTTGCTATCACAACTGTAACAAAGCCCTTTTGCTCTTTTTTCTTCCAATTGTTGTGGTGTCAGCCTTATAGGTTGTGGAAGAATAGGGGCAACAACACTTCCATCTTTATAGTTGTGAGTGGTATGCTTCCTGGTTGCCATAATTTTGCTTTCCATTTTTCTTGCTAACCTGAATGCCTTCTCTAATGAATCAGGTTCCCAAAGGCGAACATCATGTTGGATATTATCCTTTAAAGATGCTATGAACACATCAATCCTATGCTCCTCTGGAATATTTTTTACCCTTATGTTCAATTTTTGGAACTCCTCAATGTGCTCCATTATTGAACCCTTTTGTTTGAGACTTATCAATTGGCTAAAAAAAAGTGTTGCTTTTTGTATCCTCATAATGTGCTGTCAATTCTTCCGTAAAAATTTCCCAAGTGATAATTTGTTTACGAGAGTAAAGCCATTGATACCACACAAACTGATTTGGTTCCAAATATAAAGTTGCAATACGTACCTTTTGTGTGTTTTGCACATTATTGAGATCAAAAAATTGCTCCATCTGTAATATCCATGTTGTGGGATCCTTACCATCAAACTCCCCCATATCGATTTTTGGAATATGGTGGGTCTTCGATCCCACATTAGAGTTTATGAAATCATGATTAACATTTCTTTTGTTCGCATCATGAGTTTCCTTTACAACCTTTTCACCATTAGTAAGTATTTCTTGTAGAAAATTTGTCAAATCTGTCTTCAAATCTGCCATGTCTGTTTTCAAATCTGTCTTCAAATCTGCCATGTCTCTCTTCAAATCTGTCTTCAAATCTATCTTCAAATCGTCCATCTTAGCTTCCATGACCTTTATCTTAGATTCCATGCCATTTATCTTAGCTTCTGTTAGCTTTTGTGAGCGTGACATTTGTTGCACTTGTTCTTGTAATTTTGATATGTCATGTAGCATTTCTTCCTCTTCTTCATGAGTCATGCTAGGGCTTTTAGGTTGTTTACTAGGTGTTTGCATTTTCTTTCCTCGGGGCATCCGTTACTAATAATAATGCTCTACTATGCCCTTTGAATTCCTTCAAAATAAATTTTCAAACCAATCTTAAGCAAAAATTTAAAAGAATCTACACACCTTTTTTTTTTCACTTTGTAGGAGCTTGATATTGCCTCTGATGTATCTCTATAAGTTTGGATCATCCAATTCTAAAATTATGACCTGTAGTAGCCCTCTATGTCCTCTTTCCAACGCCACCAGTCTAATCCCAATTGGATTCTCCAAGGAAGAGTTATGTCAAATCTCCCACAATGACATGATTATAGACCAATTCAGTAGAGCGAACTTATATGACATGCCACGTGTCCTTGTTTCAACCTTTGGCTATGAAAAATATATACAAGAAACTAAAATCCATCCTCTTTCTGTACCTTCTTACGAAATTTCAATCCGATGCTCAGAGAGAAAGTTATGACGATTTTCCCCAGGTCACATGTTTGGAATGAAATTCAGGAGTCTGCAAAAAGACCAACTTCCTCAGCTCATATCTCCGCAAATATAGTGCAAAAAGATCTGAAACTCGGACCCGAGATTCAGTGTGATTTCTTCTCAAATGGGTTTTTTTTTAGCTTCTGAAATGTCACAAAAAAAAGTTATAGCGAAAATGCCACGATGACCTGTTTGGAGTAGCGAAACCCTAGAATCCAAAGCTCTGATACCAAATGTTATGAAACCAACTCAAGAAAAGATAGAAAATATAGATCAACGCCTTAGAATTCAGCCTCTTCGAGGGGGAAACCTCCTTTACATTACATAAATGAACAATTCTTCGATGATTCAAATGACAAAACCTCCTTTCTATATATAGGAGTCTAAGGAGTCACAGTATAACCCAGCCGACCTAACAATAATAATATAAAGCCACAAAAATAACAATAGAGGGATTCTATGGGCACAGTAATAACAATATGGGGATAATAGGGGCACAACAATATTAATAAGGGATGCAACTAAAATATTAATGGGGTAATCACTAGTATTATAGGGACCCAACATATATTTTGCAGTTAACCATATTAGTCAAGCAATGGTTAAGCCTATCAAACTCTATTGGGAAGTAGCTAAACATGTGTTGAGATACCTCAGGCACACCACTCAGTTTGGTCTTTGGTACAAACAAGCAGAGGGAGTGAAGCTGCAAGGCTTTACATATGCAGATTGGGCAGGGAGTCCGTCAGACAGGAAGAGCACATGAAGGGGAATCTTTAGTATTGGGTCAATAATAGTTTCTTGGTACAACAGAAAGTAAAGATGAGTTGCACTCAGTTCAGAAGAAGCGGAGTGCATGGCTGCTAGTCAAGCAACTTGTGAATCCATATGGATGAGAAATATCCTTGTTGGGTTATTTGGTTAGTAGATGTATCCTACGGTGATTTACTGTGACAATTAGAGTTGTATCAAACTCTCTAAGAATCCAGTTTTTCATGATCGGTCCAAGCATATCGACATCCAGTGTCACCATCTACGATATTGTGTGCAGAGTAGAATCATGTTGCTGGAGTACATTCCTAGATAGGAACATGATACATACATCTTGACGAAGGTGTTGTCAAGAGGCAGATTTGAGTTCCATAGATGTAGGATTGGGGTATCTGATAATCCCTTTCTTGTTGAGAGGGAGTGGTTAAAATGCAACAAGAAAATCCTAATTTAATTTTGTCCTTGAATTAAATTAGGAATAAAATTGTAATTCCACACAAAAAGGCAACTTGTATGAGTTAACTAAGTTAATTTAACTTAGTTGGCTCAGTTAATTCAAGTTGAGGGTCTAACTTGAGTCACGTGGAGTGTCTCCTACTTTATAGGAGCCCTGGTTGAGTTTATTTTGAGTTGCAATTAAGTAATTCAGTTTAACCAAGTTAAATTCAGTTAGACTAGTTCCAACTGATGGAGGAACTAGTAGGAGCTCAGACAGTGGAGTGCTACTTCATGTGTTCAACCAGTTAACTGATGATTCACTCATAAATAACTCATGCATGTCAGATCTTAGAGTTACCCAGTTGAGATTGGAGTTCAAGGGTAGTGTGCTATCAATTATATAATCATATGAATTGTATAGGTGGTGCATGCAATCATAGGAAGGCCTATGAGGATTGCACAATTCATATTGAGGAATTTCCCTAATTAATAGGGGGTTAATTCCCAAGGAAAAAACTCAAGGAAATAGGGACTTGGGCAAACGAAACATTGGTTAAGTATTGGCATAGGCTTGTCTAGGAAGTTGTGAGAGAGATAGAGATAATGCAGAGGTTAATTAGGCTTGAGAAAATCATTGTAATCTTATCATATTTTCTGACTAACGCAATACAACTAGCAGGGGCTTTTAGTTGTGTCTTTCCCTAGGAAATAATTGTGTAATGTATTGATTTAATTATTTCTCTAGTATGATTCATGATTTCACGATCATTTAATTGTTTCCACTGATGAGTAGAGTAGATTCAAGTCTACTATTTTAGTACATTAATATGTGTAGAAATTCCTTATAGATTAAAACTTCGGGCTCATATCCATAGAATATCCAAAAAAAAAATGATATCCCAACCAAGAAGGAATCTACCGAAACCAGTTCGATCAAAACCCAAAAACAAAAGTTCCCTATTTACACCAGCATGGTCAATCATCATGAATGGTCAGACAGTTGAGGTAAGTAGCATGAATTTGTTCAGGTTCAAGACAGGAATGGCTGGTAAATTTCATGTGAATCTCATAAATAATGCCACACAGTGCATGAATTTCATCCTTAAATTTTTCCAACTATTTCTCCAAAGAACCAATATGTTCCCATGCCTTTCCACCATCAACTTTTTTCTGATACATTTTAACCTGGAGATTATAAATTTTTGTGCTGATGGAAAAATGAGCATTCCTTCAATGATCACATACAATTGAACCAGGGGAGCTAGAGTCCTTTGAGCTTGTGTTGAGGATGCCAAAGAATTGATTGCTTCTCTTCTAAAGCAATGAACTACAAAAATCACCTGAAGAAAACTCAAGGAATCCTACTGTTCCTTAACCAGAAACCCCTGAAGGAAAATAGGAGAACCCAAAATTATCCCCAGATACCCATAGGAGAAGGCAAACCACGGAGGGAAATGGATCACCTACTCCAAACAACTTCCAAATAGAGGTGACGGGGATAATTGCAAAGGAGTGAATAAGGAAGCAAAAGCTAACAAAAACTATGCCTAGGAGGTGAATTTCTAGAAGAGACCAAATGAACTAAGGAGGAATAAACTAGAGCGAAGAACCTGAGCCCTTGTTGTCTATACGAGAGGTGATTTTACAAAGGAAAATTGCTTGCAATTGGAATAATTCACGTGATGAAGAGTTCCAACCCGCTACAGCTCCGTGAGGGATTGAACTAGAAAAAAGACTTTAAGAGCCCATCACCCCAGACCCCTAATGCCAGACAACCAATAACAAACCATGAAACTAGAATGAAATTTCCATCCATAAACTACTCAAATTTATCCATAGTTCTTCCCTGGATCTGCACTTGAACCATTAATTAATCATGATGACGATTAGTTTTCCAAGAGCTTGCAATCAACACCACCTCGCCTAGATGGACATATTCCCCGATGTTTATCTTAGTGGTAATTCTAATCTAGAGTAGAGCAGGGATGTCCAACACGCTTGCTAAACTAGTTCCACTCTATGTCATCAAATCAAAGAACCTGTGATAACTGCTTTACGCAAGGGAAGGAGAATTAAATATCATTTCATGATACATATTCTCCAGAGTTTCCACACAAACCTTATGTGCTCGCTCTTGGCTTCGTAATTTGAAATATTTCCTCATGATTCAAAAATTAAGGAGGGTTGATACAGGGATATAAATCCACGGGGAGGACTAGGACACAATATAGTGTCAGAAACCAATTAGTGGTGCGACATAAAAGTACACAAATTTGAATACCATGGGAAAGGATAGGGGAATGAAATGAGGAGATCAGGGGTTCATGAAAACTAGACAAAGGGATAAATTATATGAGAAAAAATGTGTCATTAGCATAATAAAATCACCATAGGAGAAGGGGAAACAATCACAACTCAAGGGATCATATTAGGGAATGACAAAAGGATTAATATTTCCATTTAATTCCAACTTCCCTTCATCCAAAAGGCGGGCTTTGTTATCTTGCAGATCAACACTCGAATTAAGTGTACAAAGAATGTGGAATAAATAAGAGAAAGAGAAAGACCTAAGAATTTCTTTTATACATTGGATCAGAATGCGCAACCCATTGTATTTTGGAGGTTATTTAGATTCAAAATACAAATTACCAAAAAGGAATCGCCCAGGATGCATATTTCTTTAAGGCTTCTATTATGAGCTAAAACAAGACCCATGTACAACCATACATTTCATCTTGGTTGTTTGATGTGGGTCCCAAACCCCAAGAGAACTTGTCTTCTATTATACCGTATGGATTGAGTAATATCCCTCTTGCTCCTACCACCCCTCGGATCTTTGTCTATTTTCGACTTTGACAGGCTTATTAATTGGGACAAGTCCTTGCAATGGTCTGAATGACTTTTCCTGAGGCCTTTGTGGAGCATTCTTACTCTACCTATCATATACTCTTTTTTGAAGCAAATATTTATAATATAATCACATGAAGAAAGGATCATCGTGGTGCTCATCCTCCCCCAAACTCTCTCTAATTAAGTCATTGAAAAATTTTGTACTCTCATCTGCATTGAAGATTGGACGGTTTCAAAAGAGCTGGAAGAATTCTAAGCATACAAACAACAAATATAGGACTGCAAAAAACATCACAATATGTGTTAATTTCAACCACCCTTCCTCGTTAGAATCCAATTTCCCTCTATTCATTGAAAATAATGATCCAACTTCAATCCAAGCACCTTCACTGATCAAAACTTAGTGCCCAAACCTCCAACCTTGTAAATTTTTTCTATTGTTTTGAATTTATGTTATGCTTCCATGACCTGCAGAATTTCTATAGCTTCACTCTAGTATCTTGTTATAAGACATATCGATGTTACTTATGAATACATAGATGAGCCACATTCTCATGATAATGATCTGCTTTTTTAAATCCCTTCCTTGTTTAGGAGCTAGCGCCTTTATAGCCATTTTTCATGATGACTGAGTTGGAACCTTGAGCCATTTATTTCTTTTTGGAATTCGGATGGAGGGTTGTAAGCTTACATACCCATATGGCTCTTCTATCAAATTTCATAAACTCTTCTCAACGCCTTGAGTTGAATTGTATCCTACACCCTTGCTATCTCACATAATGTGAGGTTTCTCTTGGACTTCCATGGATTCACTTTCTTAGTTTCCTCATCCTGTAGATGGTGCATTGCTTACTGAGTCCCTTCCATGAGCACAACAATGTTTTACCATCTATCTAAGAGATTTAACTTTTCTGAGTCCCAAACTGACATAGGGTTAAACCCACTAGGAGCAGACTCAACTCCTAAACTTGAAATTGGGCATTAGCTAAACCCACATGGGTCGCAGGTAATTTTATTAACATTATAACTTTATGTAGGATTTCAAATTGTTGTTATAGAGGGTTTTGGGGCCAAACCTTGACCTAGAAGAGTTGTATACAAAAATTGGGACAAAACCAAAAAAGGAGGAGAGTGAATTAAGATTGTGAAGAAAGGGCCTTAATGACCGACCCTGTTCTAGATATTGTTTTAGGATGTAGTGGTAGGATAAGCACATGGATCTCATGTAATTAATTATTGTTTTAATTAAATTATAAATTAATTCTCGTAATCATAACTTCTATTTTTAATTCAAATATTAATTTAATTAATAATTCTAATATATTTCCTACACTTGTAAAAATTAAATTTTGGTATTGGATTAAGGCATCATTAATAGATTTAAAAAATAAAATAAAATAGTACAATGTTGATTACCTAATAGTGGTTAATTATGTTCCCCAAGAAGGGTATGCAACAATAGTTTGCTCGACTGATCATGATGTGCAACAATCATAAGAAATGGAGCCAGGTTTCCTACGCCTGGCAACCTACATGGCACACCTGCTACCACCATCCCAATTCAAAGCATAACATAAAATGTATGCTCTAAGATGAATTCATGCAAAAGAAGGTGGGCTACTTATGGATTCGTAGATCTCACACTACTTGAATCAAGCAAACATTCATGGCTCTACAAAAACGATTACACCACTATCATTTTAGGAAGATGAGAATATTTTTCTAGATCATTTAATGAAAATTATGGCAAGTTCTTGAAGCCTTTAAATCATGGTGTTTTCTCCCTGGGTCTTGTAACATACAAGCGAAGGCTTGAGCCTGCAATCACTATGCAATCCCTGGCATTCACACTTGCCATCAGCCTTCTAGGATCTCGACTTTCATTAATCATCTGAGTGTCTCCTCTACAAGGATCTTTGGCACTCAAGTTCAGTCTTCTCCTTCAGTCCCATTGAAATTCATTTACGGATTGGCTCCTTTTCATGATCTTTGTTTTTTCTTTGTTTTGGAATTTTAGATCCTGCCTTTTTGTCCCCCTTCTAGGATCTTTTTTTTTTTGCAGGTTTCCTTACGTCAACCTCCTCACCATTTTAATTCTCTCACTATGCTTTTAGTTGTAGAGAATTGCTTCTCTCTGGTCTAATTTTACCAACTCTGCTTTTCCCTCTCATGAAGTGCCTTTCTGGCTCCCATATCTCTCACTCAATCATGGTTCGACATCACACTGCCATCTTTATCGTGACTTGACATGGGAGCAGACTAAATCATACCGCCTCCTTGCATGCCACCCGAGCTTAGTAGTTTGCAGGAGCTGAGATGGACCGTTATCAACATATCATTCCAAAGGTCGTGCAGTGATATATTTTTTACATTAAAGAGAAGGTTTGGCATGCTAGAACAAACGTGTTAGATCATCATGTGAAGATATTTACTTACGAAATGATTCACAACACTGGGAATTCCACCATATAAAGGATCTCTACATACACGAAGAATATCAACCTATATTGTCATATCAAGACACTCATGGGTTAGGTCCTGTTGAGGCCTCGAAAATCGTTGCCACAACATTGGGGATAACCACCCAGTCCAAACCTTAAAATAACTCCTTTTCCATTTGGGATAGTGGCTCCAACTGGTTCAATTAGGTGCAGTTACCTTCTCCCAACCACTATCAACTTTTAATATGTATTCAATTGCTAATAGCTAGGGCCATCAGATCAATTCTTTGAGCTGATCAGGCAAGAAGAATGATCCTTAAGTTGTTTTTTGGAACAACCAAACCAATCTAAAGTTTTGACTCAAAAGAGGACTTCTATAAATGTAGAATTAATCTAAATGCAAACTAATTCTAAAATGCAAGAAAAAGGAACTAAATCCTAATCCTATCTCAATTAGGCAGATATAGATCTAACCCAACCGAGAGCAAGATATTTAATTGATTTGGGATTTAAATATGTTTGGATTATAATGAATATTAAGCTAACGAAATATCTCAATTAACTGACATTATGAATACCAAAACATATTCTATATAGAGACCTCTTAACTGAAATAATCAACCAATAACACTTAGGAAGTAGTTCACAAAATGATATGATTTTTAAATCAATAATTCAAATGATTAAACAAGAATATGAGGAAATAGTTTACAACATATCATTATTTGTTAAATCAGTATTAAAAGACAGATTTTTGAGTAAATAGTTACTCAGAAATCAGAATTCAACACATAAGAAAGGAGATAAATAATAACATATGATCGAGAAAAATTACTCTTACAATAGTGCACAAATATCAATAAAATAACACATTCCCGCCATTATAAAATGAAACTAATATTTAAAACAATAGTATTAAAAATTCTAATTTATTGAATGAATTTCTCTGGCTCTGGTGTGTAACAGTGTTTTACAATGCTTTGAATCTATGCTTTTAAAACTAGAGTTGTAATAGTAAAAACTTTGCCCATCAAAACACAATTCAGAGTGCAAAAGAAAAATCCTCAATAATCCCTCGGATCTAAGTTTTCTCCTCTAACCTACAACTCTAAATCTTTATGCAATAGTGCCTTCAAGAATTTGTGAATTGCAGAGAACGGTAGAAATACCATTTAATCAGCAGTATGAAAAGATAATTTCACTGTTTATTTATGAACAAAATAGGAGCATAAAGATATAAATACCAGATGCACGTTGCTCAGCTCATAAAAGAAACAACAACAGTTTATTCCTTCTCACGAAGATAATTTCAGGAGTACGGAAGTACAACTTCTGGAAATTCTTTATGAAAATTCCTAAACAATGTTCCAGTCGTTCTATTGAGAAAAGTGTGAAAGTACAATAGTGAGAGCTTTCGTAAGCCTTTCTTCATAAAATGTTGGACCTTTATTTCATACAACGAGTAAGATTAAATAGCAGAAAGCAACTGAATCTATTGTGTAGAGAGTTGAGGGCATTTAAACAGATCCCTTTAACAACGCTTAAAGGAAAACAGTGTTTTAGTAGAACTTTCTGAAAGTGATTTGTTGTCTTCATGAGCTTCGTTTGTTCTATCAAATTCTTTGGATGTTTGTCCATCTGTTTGAACTGATCCGCCACTTATCAGCACAAGTGTCTTCCTCTATCATGAACCTAAACAAGAAAAACAGGAATCGATAAGCTGGAAATAAATGAAACTGATAAGCAAGTTTTATTTGAAACAAATCACTTTTGCGGGAAATCAAGAAAAATGTAGAGTTGTAATAAATTTTGAACACAACCATCATGGAGAGTCATGCAGAGTGAGGTCTGTGGTAAGACAAGTCATGCTTTTATGGTTTTATCGCAAAATCGCAATCGCTTTTAGACCGGGGGTTGAATTATCATCATATTTCAAGCAAGGAGAATCCCTATTGAAATAGATGAAAATTTGAATAAGACCAAATCGCAATCGGAATGGGTAGAGGAGGAATGGCTTAAGGTCTGTGACTTTTGCAATTGCGCGAACGCGAGAATTTATGGATTTCATTGTCTAATCCCGTCGGGTCCGGATATATCGCAATAACAGAGCGATACAACACCAACAGTCTTGAAAGATTTGTGATTTACGATATGCGAGATGCTGTAAGGGATGATGTCACTATGATGTGGCAAATGGCTTAGGCTTGATCGCATATCGCAATCACTTTTAGCAGGAGTCTTTGGAACAAGCGGTATGGCTAAAAGAACTGCGATAGTCGCGAATGCGATATATTTATGAATCGAAATATAATTTTTATTGGGTCTAGGGCTTATCGCAAAATCACAATTGACATGTGAAAGGGTTAAGGCTACGATTCTTGTGATTGCGCGGACATAGGGGATTTATGAAGTGGAGTGAATAATCTGTCGGGTCCGGGGCTTTATCACAATCACAATCGGAATGAGGCAAGACCCTTTGGTAACTATGATACCTCCGAATGCGGGGTTTTATGGTATGGATTTTATAATCCTATCGGGTCCGGGGTTTATCGCATAGCACAATATGTGGTGTAACTCCAACACTCTACCATACCCTGCATTGCATATCCCATAATAAATCAACCCTTGTGAATCCTTAAAAATCCGTTTTATTTTGTTTTTTAATCAAATAACCCATAATGTTTAATACTTAAGCCTAAGTATAGTTTGTGTCTTGGGGGCTATTTAATTTGGTTTTTTGGACAATCAAAGACTTTTCTAAAATTGAAGGGTCCCTATTTTAATATAATAAATTTCATAGGAAATTTATAATATATTAAAATGGGGGTTGTTGAACAGTACAACATGTCCTTGTTGACAGGGCTAACACCCAGAAAGAGCTCATCAATTGCATGTAATAAATCATGGACTAAATGGACAAACCTATAGAACAAATTGGATAACATGGATGACAAACTCAAGCAAATTTTAACTACCACTTTGCCTCCATCCTCCACAGGAGAGGACACTCCCTCTCTAGCTTATGCGCAACACTCGATGGAATGACATTTCTCTTTGTTCAGTCGATGTTTTTCTACTTGTTTCAAAATGTATTTTTGTCCCTTGGTATATGTAAATTTGTCTACGTAGATCCTTATTTCTAGTTTAGATTCTCGGACCCACAAGTCAAAAACAATGCGAGCAATATCAAAATTTTGCTTGCTTTCTATTGGTCTAGCCTCCCCAATGGCAGACCAAACTAGTGCACCTATGTTGTAATCAAGTTTTTTCTCACAGTCATATAAATTAAATCCTTTGATCTTACAAAAAAAAGGTGGTTAATTATGTAAAGGCTAATTTATTAATCAATATTTATCTAGGTTTAATTAAATTTAATAAAAACTTGATTGATATTATAAGATTAATACCAATTTATTAAGTGAAATTTGATGTTGGGAAGACATGCAAGGGTGGATAAAGATACATCATAGTGCTCGCTTAGCAAGCGACGAGAGACGTTTAGTAGACCCATGAGTACCTGCTCAATATTACTAATGCTCATTTATGAGCATAAGTAAAGGAAAGCTTCCACCTATGATTTTGTAAACATGTGTATGACAAGTACTAATTTGCACTAATGAGTATTATGTATCATGCAAATAATTGATCAGTTCCAAATGGTGAGGATACAAGGGAATTGAGGCTGAAAAGAGTCATCACAAGGACCACCTTCTCCAGAAACCCCATTACCATCACTAGAGTTAACTCTTATCTCGTGCTCCCTAGAGGCAATTAATGAAACATTAAGAGGGTGCCAAACAATTGAGGTGGAGATAGAGCACACTCCCTCTTGAGTAGGTAACCTTGAAGGATTGAGGGACTGTGATAGAGGAAATTACAAGAGAGCTCTAGCATATTAAGCTCCCAAAATTTGTTGGAGAATGTGTCAATGGACAAGAAGAAGCCTGGTTGGAGGGAATGATAAGATGTTTTTCACTAAGAGAGTATACTTCCAAGTCAAATGCTAAGATAGAAATATTTTAAATCGGAGATAATTCCCTGAATTGGTGGGGTGACTTGGATCAAGAACTACACCTCACTCCTCACACAGTTGCCTAGGAGTTATTTAAGGAAAGGTTTAGGAAGAAGTACTTACCCACATATTACAAAGAACAACAAGTAGGAGCCTTTAATGTTTTGGCATATGGAAACCACAAAGTAGGAGAAAATGAGATTCATGGAATTGGTTAAGTATGTCTCCTACATGGATAATGATCAGTTCCAGGTAGATCACTTCATCTATGGATTGAACCCTAAGATTAGGAAAACGGTTTGGATGTGGAAACCATCCTTAGTTGTAGAGGTTGTTAATCATGCTCACTATGTAAAAGAGCACTTGGACTTGAAATGGGGAAACAAAACAAATTTTCCACAACAACCAAGATTTGTAGGGAAGGCCCCTCGAACCTTCTCAGGGCAGGAAGTTCGAGGCCACTGCCATATGGAAATAGGGTTGTACCCATAACAACAACAATCAAGGTTTCAATGGTTTCTAGTGCAACTTCACTGAAAAATTCATAGGCTCAAGCAAGTCAAGGTGAGATGTGTGGAGCTACGAGAAGGGGTAAGGGTCCTAAGGCAAGGAGCTCTTTCTAGGGAGCCCCACAACATTGTATTCAAATTTTACCATGCAACACTTGTTGGGGATGTGGGGGACCTCAATACCACTGTTAATATCCTGAGTTACAAATTGGTAACAACCATAGAGAAGGAAAGGCACCAATGGAAGGAGCAGGCAACCACCATGAGATCTATGTCGTAGTTGATAACCTCCAAGATTGACACCAATCCTTCATGGCAGAAACATCAGGTATGATAATCCATGTAAAAGTTAAATTTTGTTTGATTGTGGTGCTAGTGATAGTTTCATTTCACCAGTTGCATTAGAAAAATGTGGGTTGACATCCTATTAGAAGGATGACTTAAAACAAGTTGAAATGGATTATGGGGTAAAACAAGCAGTAGGACCTAATGTTGCCCAATGTTGGGTAAACCTCGGGTGTGTACAACTAAGTTGGAGGCATACGTCACTACACTGGGAATGTCTGATGTAATCATCAAAATGGACTAAATAGAAGCTTGTCAAGCTTTGGCATATTGTTTCAAAAAGAACGTGATATGTTTAGATGATGAAGGTATGTCAATAAATATATGTGGTATCTAGAGAGGAGTGTCCCTATGATTCATCTCCATGATAAAGGTAAAATATTGCCTTGGGAAAGGTTGCAAATTATATGCAGTTGAGATAGTAAGTGGTTAGAAGGGACCCTCCCTAGATCAACACCCAATTTTGTTAGAATTTGAGGATGTTTTCCCCAAAGAGTTGCCACGATTACTCCCTGTGAGGGAGATCGATTTCACAATTGACCTAAAACCTGGTACAAAGCGAATATCCATGACACCCTATAGGAATATGACTCCATAACTTTGTGAGTTGTATATGCAATTAAAATAGATATTAGATTTGGGATTTATTAAACCTAGTATTTCACCTTGGGGTGCGCTAGTGATTTTCATAAGAAAGAAAGATGGTTCCTTAATATTGTGCATAGATTACAGGGACTTGAATTGAGGCATATTAAAGAATAGGTACCTGATACCCAAAATAGATGACCTGTTTGATAGAATGAAGGGAGAAACAATTTTCTCGAAAATTGATTTGTGATCCAGATACCACTAACTACGGATTAAAGAAGGATGCATATCAAAAATTACATTTTGAATTCGATTTGGACACTATGAGTTCATAGTAGTGTTGTTTGGTTTAACCAATGCACCAACAATGTTCATGAGCCTCATGAATGGCATGTTCCGAAATTATTTGGAACACTATGTGCAAGTCTTCCTAGACGATATTCTCGTGTACTCCAAGAATGAAAAGGAGCATGAAGGGCACCTAATGGTTGTGTTGACATACTTAAAGGAAAATTAGTTGTATGTGAAGTTGTCAAAATTTTCTTTCTTTTAGAAGAAAATTGATTACCTCGGGCACATCATCTAAGGAGAAGGGATTTCAATTGACCCAAAAAAGTTTAAGGTCGTAATGGATTGGTTGGTGCCTAAAAATGCTCATGATGTGCATAGCTTCATGGGACTAATGGGTTATTATCGAATATTTATAGAATGGTTTTGAAAGATAGTGAAACCCATTGCCACATTACAACGGAAGGGGGTTGGATATGAATGGAAAAATGAATGTGACACTGCATTCACCAAACTAAAGAGATTACTAACTAGTGCACTGCTCCTTCAAGTTCCTGACATGGAGAAGGACTTCACAATTTTCAGAGATGCTTTGAAGCAAGGATTGGGAGCAGTGTTGATGTAAGAAGGTGGAGCAATAACTTATGAATCAAGGAAGTTGAAGAAATGTGAAGATTTGTATACTACTCATGACTTACAATTAGCAATAGGATAAGTTTTGAGTTAAAAATGTATCATGAGAGCTTGAAGCATCTCTTCACTCAAAGGGATTTGAACGATAGGCATAGGCAATGGAGATAATTCATGATTGAGTACGGATTTGGGATTTTGTACATTAAGGGAAAGGAGAATATGGTGGTTGATGCACTAAGCAGGATGCCACAAACCTTCTTATTGGTACCCTTGAGGGTCAATTTGAGGGAGCGTGTGCTGGAAAAACTCTTTGAAGATAGTTGGTATCTTAAGGTTACATCAACACTCTAGAGTGGGGAGTAGATAGAAACAAAATTTGAGTGGTATGTCCTTGAACCAAGACTATTGATATTTTAAGGGAGAATGTACATCTTTGAGGAAGGAAGTATACAAAGAACCATCCTCAATGATTCACATAGAGAACTCTATTGTGCACATCCTAATGTGAAGAAGATGTATGCATACATGAATAAACTCTTCTTTTGGGTAGGCATGAAGCGTGACATAATCTAGTTTGTAACCAAGTGTCTTGGATGTTAATAAGTGAAGGTTGATCATCACCACCCAACAAGACTGCTACAACTACATGACATTCCTATATCTAAATGGGAGGCCATTTCTATGGATTTCATTATTGGTTTGCCACTCACTTCACAAAGGCACAAATGCATATTGGTTGTAGTTGATAAATTGACCAAAAGTTCTTGTTTCATCCTAGTGAGAGACACTTATGATGTTATTGATTTGGCATGAGTGTTTATAAGTGAAGTTATCCGGCTACTTGGATTACCCACAAAGATAATTTCTAATAGAGACTTTCACTTTACATCTAGATTTTGGACAAGTTTGTAGTCAACGTTGGGGACTTAGTTGAACCTGAGCAATACATATCGTCCTAAAACTGATGGGAAAACCGAAAGAGCAAATCAGGTTATGGAAGACATACTTAGAATGTGCGTTATGGATAACCAAACTCAGTGGGAAAGGTGCATACCATTGCTAGAGTTTGCTTAAATAACAGTTACCACAGTTTAATCGAGATGCCTCCTTATCAAGATATATATGGGAGACCATTCAAGACACCATTGGGTTAGAAAAGGTTGGAGGACATGATAATTATCAAGCCATAATTGGTTCAAGTAATGGAGGAATAGGTAAGTGATCCTGACTTATGCAGGAACGTAACAGAATACATATATAAACATAAACACATAGATGCAGTAGAAATAAGTCTTCATTTCATTAATATCACAAAACTAAAAGATGCTTACAAGCAAAAAGGAAATAAACTAGCTCGGGCAATGGTAGCTTATCTCTGAGAAGAGATGTGGTGGCTACATGCCTCTAAACTGTGTTACAATGAGGCTCAAGGGCATTTTTATTATTAAACAATAAAGGGAAACCCTAAACAACCGAAACCCTAACCCCAAGAGATGGAACACCAAGAGTTTGTGGGCCCCATTTGGGTTAGTTGGGAAGCCAAATTCTCAGGGTTGTAACTTGGTCATATGATCTTGTTTGGCACATACGATACCTCGTTAGAAATATCTCTCCGAGTAACTCGTAGCTTATTATAGTAGACAATTAATTAACATTTAAGCTTGATTAGCAAATAAGCTATGATTAACTTTAAGCATGAATATTGTTTAAGCTTATGGTTAGCCTTAAGATTGCTTAATAGTTAAGTTTGATTAGTGGTTAATTATTAATTAACCCTTAACCTTAATTAATAAGTTATTATTATTAGTTCAACATTTAATTAAAGCTTAACCCATAAAAGTGAATCTTATTATTCTATTACTTTTATTATTATTTTAAATTAGAATTATTATTTTAATTATTTATATTCCCCATGATCTAACAAGGCTTAATGACCTTGAGTCAATTCAAGGATGGGCGAGATGGGGTAGTGGCTCGAGGAGTAAGCATGGGGAGGGGAGAAGCCAAAGGCATTGAATTTAAAGGAATGAGGGGCATTCATGACATTGATGACAATTGGTTGATATGGATGAGGAAGGAAGGCATCAGGTGAGAGGAGGAGAATGGAGGGGGGATTCTCCTTTGTGTTTTTTGGAGCTTAAAGTGGGTAACCAAGAAGAAGATAGAATAGACAGAAGGAGGAGAACTAGGTGATGAGAGTGAGGAGTGAGTAATCAGATTGGTTTGAGGTTGGAGGGTGTTGGATCTACTTCAGACACACTATGACTGCGTTTGGACTTGGGCTCGGGGGGATTAGGAACCTATGGAGGTTCCCTGGGTTAGAAAGTCAGATAGACTTTCCTAGTTAGCTAGGTGGCATATTCAGTCGAGCGATCCCGGCAGGAGCACCACAATTGAGCCACTAAGACATAACTAGGTATGTATTTTATTGTAATTTAATTCATGTAAAATGTTTTAAATCATTTTTTTATATATATGCTATTAAAAAAGAAATAATTATGTGTTTTGTATATGTTGTTTTCCTTCTTGTGAAATTATGTGATAAATTTAGTTTTGATTAGAGGGCCCTGGGTTGGGTCCCTATAGATCATCCCTATTTTGGGGAGCTAAAATTACAACCTTTTGTAACCATGACATCAACAACCAAGGCCATTGTAAACGACTCTTAAATCCAACCCTTGAATCAAAAATTTGTGTTGTGAATAACAACACCTTTTTTAGGGGGTTGGAATTGCAACTTGTTAAGGCTGTTGTTGTAATCTAGTGAAAATCATACATAGTTACTAGTAGACAGACATCAAGTAATCATATGATAAACATAGACAAGATGCAAAGAGACACAATAATGGAGAACCAATAGAAGAGCACAATTATATCTTTATTATGTGTCGGAAACCAAAACTAGAATTGTTACATCGTATACAGACATACATATATATAGATTGTCGAGACAATTATGCTAGTCTAATTGTCTGACCAAAAATGTTACTTAGTATATCATTAGTTAGCCTTCATTTCAGTATGGACTTGTCGACATCACTTGGGCTAGTTGGTTGAACCGACTAGATCCTCCAACATCTCCCCCACCCTCAAAGAATTCTTCATCCCGAAGAAGGGGAAAGTTAGAGTGTAACAAAAATTTAAAAAAAGATTTTTTTTTCCTTTTTTTTTACATTCATAACAATGGTTCTCAAAAGTGAAATGCTAAGTACATTATTACAATAAAATAAAAATAACATAGAACATTTGGCGGGTCCTTTCCCTGTGCTTCTGCTGTTGCGATTGGAACCTTTGAAGCTAGTTGTGTCGACTTATTCTTTGCCTGGTCAACTTCCTCTTCCTGAGATTATTGTTCTGAAGTTGCAACATATGTTGAAACACTGGGTGCATAAAACTCATGGGTAGGTTGTGGTGGACATGGTGATGTTGAACATGCTAATGGAGGCAGAGTCATGCTTAGAAACACAATTTGATAAATTATTGGAGTGAAAATATGCAAGTGCTCATCGAAGATAAACCATTCTCGAACTACCACTCTAGCTTTAACACTAGATTCTATGAGATCAGACAAGTATTGCACATTTTCTTCCATAGGTGTGTTCTCTTCTATCCTCTGAGTAAAGGGCTTGGCTTCTTCAATGCTCATAACTTGGTTAAGAATTCCCTGCAAAAATTTTGATGCATTGGAAGCTTCGTGCTGGGATTTATTTCCCTCTCTTAACCACTAGTGGTGTTGTTGTAGTAGTTGCGAATAATTTTCCCTTTCCTATTCCAACTGAGTATTGATTGTTTGTTGCATTCTAGTATCTAAAGTTTGTCTCACTGACAGGTCTCTGATAAGCAGCTCTTGAGCCCTTATTTTCGAATGAATAGAAGCCAAGTAGGTGGGCCAATTATTCAATGTAGCAGTAATGGTAGATCCTCTGTCCAGTGTGGTTTCTAGAGTTTGCTTTGCTGTTAGAAACTCATTGTGGGCCTTTTGCAAGGCCTGTGTAAAATTAGGATTTACAACAATTGAAGGTCGGGTCTGCATTTTCGACACTTGTGCATGGATCTCGACGTTCTGATCAATCAATTATTCTAACAGTTATTGGACAACAACGATGTGATCCTCAATATTAGCTGGAGTTGGAATATATAATTTTTTGTTGCTTGATTTTGACATGCCAGCTAAGTCTCCTTCTCTCATTCCTAGTGTTGGAGAGTGTTGGTATCCTAATTTATTTTTCGCAGTCTTTTCCTAGTAGCCTTAACTAATTTCTCTATAACTTGAAAAAGTTGTTTATCACTAGCAAGATTGAAGTCATCATACTAAGCATTAATATCAACAAGCTTATTTTTGTACTTGGATGTTGGAGTGGTTGTTGTAGCTGGCTTTGTAGTCGTGTTTGAAGTCAGAACTGACTTGGTACTTGGTGGATTGATGAATGGTGCAATACCAATAATAACTACCTAAGTCATTTTGTCTTTCAACTGCTCAATCAACACACTCGTTGTCTGATGGTCTTTGATAGTTTCATCAGAGAGGGTTCACTCAGATGAGTTTTCTTTTGAATTGTCCTTTGAATTATTGTGAATGTCTGACTAATTTAATTCCAAATGGTTTTCATCTGATTGGTTCAACCTCGACTAGGTTTTTTCGGACTAAGTATGCTCTAACTGATTTTGCCCCGATAGGTCTCATTCTGACTAAGTTTTCTGAGACTGCTCTTTCTCAGATTGATCTATCTTAACCTATTCTTTTTCAAACTGCTCTTCTTTATACTATTCCTTGTTAGATTGCTCATGATCTAACTGGTGGTTCTCTTGTAAAACATGGGTCGAAGATTGGACAAGAGTATCATCTGTCAAGTCAATCTCAGTTACTATGGGATTCTGGCATGACTGGTTATGAGAATGCACTTTTGTTCCATTATGTTGATGTTGTTGAGAAGTTGAGCTAGCATTATACTTAATTTTTTAGTTAACTTCATTCATTTTTTTCTAAATGCTACCAACAAAAACGCCCTTAACTCTTTCTAGGGCATCCCGAATTTGACTCTTGATGGAAAGATTTTTATGCTTCCTAGTTTTCTTAGTTACTTTTTCTTTTGGTTGTAGTGGTTTGATGACTTCTTACAGTTGTTGTTGCTTTTCAGATCATCTAATTTTATTTCTTTGAGCACTTTCTTCCATTAAGATGACGGGGTGGATTTAGGACTAACAAAAATTTCTTTGCGTGTGAACTTCTGTGAAGATTTAGAAGGGAACTAACAGGTTAACTTTAAAGGGTTGCAAATATAAGGCGATTTGAACATCTTCTTCGACTTCAATATCCTTCAATGGGGTAATAATGTCATGGGATGGGTTGAAAACTGCAGGTGGAATGACAAAGTTAGTGTTGGACTTTTAACACAGTTCGTCAAATATTTGGTAAATAGATGGCTAGGAAGGGAGTTCCTGAGGGTCGAATTCAACAGAGTTGTTATACCAAACATAGGTATTGTGTAGGCATAACTAGATATGGTAGCGAGGGGGGAGGGCTCGACGAATATGTCGGGGGAAGGGGCTTTGAGCAATTGCTTTCCCCTTAGATAAATCTCTGAGCATATGTGATTGAATATTGTCTCCTGTTTATGTTGTGATTTCTCGATTGATTAATTGTTTTCGCTGATGAGTAGAGTATATTCAAGTCTTTTATTTTAGTATATTACATAAGAAATTTGAATCTACAAGTAATTTCTACATGGTATAGGAGCTAGATTCACAGTAGAGAAGAGAATTCAAAGTTATCATTGCAGGAGGATTCAAGATTGCAGATTGAGGGGCAGAGAGATTTCCCACAAGGAGATCAAGACTTAGAGGGAGTCTAGTTTCAGAGGGAGCAACCCTACGGAAGCTAGTACTTAATGATCTAGGGAGATAAGACTCATTATTGCAGTAGTTGCAACAACAGTTTGGAAGCAACAATAGAGTAGTAGAAACAACAATATGAGTAGATGAAATTTCACCATGCATGCAACCATACCTCCAGGAGTGAGGTGGGGCGATGTAGATCCCTAGTCCAAAAGTTGCAGAAATTTTGGCAAGATCCATTGAGGTGTTTTTTGTCTCATGGATCATTACCTTTCTACGGGGGCCCGTAGTATTCAGTAGTAGGAGGATCAATGTCTGTCAGATACTGAGAAGTGCGGAGTAGAGTTGACAACAAAGCAGGAGGCTTAGTAGCAGAGTCAGCAGCAACACAATTTTCCCAGTAGACAATTGCAGATTGATTCAGTGATTATTATTTATTTATTTTGATGCTCTTCAATTGTAGATGTTGTAGTAGCAACAAAAACAATGAGAAGTGTTGCATGCAATACATTCCAAAGTTGTTGGATCGGGGTAGATGTGAATCCCTTTCTTGTTGAGAGGGAGTGTTGAAAATGGCAACAAGAAAGGGGTTCCTCTATCGTTGATAAGAACCAAGGGGCAACTAAATCATGTTACTATGTTTTCGTATATAAATTTAGCTACAACTTCTTTAGTGCATGATCCATCTGGCTCAACTTCTACCCACTTTGCTCGATATTCAACTGCAGTTATTATATATTTCATTCTCGCCCTCTTACCTTTTATGGGAAATGGTCTGACAAAGTCGATCGTCCATATCTCAAAAGGTAGTGAAGGGATAAATGAGTGCAACAATATTTGGTGTTTTGGTAGAGGGCAGATCGTTCTTTGTCATATATTGCATTTTTGTACATATTGTCGACAATCATGAAATAATGTTGGCCACTAGAGGCCTACTTGCATTATCTTCCATGCAATCGTTTCTCCTTGGTAATGTCCTATGGCTCCCCATTTTTGTGATTTGTCAATGATTACTTCTCTTTCATGTTTTAAAGCACATCTGCGAAGTACTTCATTGATTACCAGCTTATATAACTATTTGTTTATTAATGTGTATGGTGTTTCTTTTATAGAAAGTCCCTTTTTCTTCTTGTTTGATAGACCGTCAGGTGATTTCCTCGTATGTAAGGATTATGAAATTTTGTCAAGTTCTGATGGAACTGATTCAATTATGAATATATGTGCATCAAGAAGGTCGTCATACATATCAGTCAGTTCCTCCTGAGACTCAAGTCAGGATAGATGGTCAGGACTGAAGTTATGCTTTCTCAATCATAGAATAACTTTGAATTCGAATTATTGGAATAATAATAACCATCGATAGATTTGACCTTGACAAACTGGTTTGTTGACAAGATATTTTAATGCTTAGTGATCAATGTAAAATATGAAAGGGTTAGCCAAAAGGTAGTGTTGAAATTTTTGCAACACGAAAATCATCGCTAGAGCTTTGCATTCTGTCATGGAGTAGTTTCGTTCAGCTTTGTTAAGCTTTTGAATGGCGTAGGCAGTTGGATGGTCTATTAGTTCCTCATCGGGTTGTGCTAGTACTACTACGACTACAACATTTGATGCATCAACATGTACATGGAATTGTTTGGACCAATCGGGAAATTTAAGGATTAGAGCTTCAACTAATTTCTTTTTTAACAACTAGAAAGACTCATCACATTCATTATACCAAATAAAATTGACATCTTTCTTTAAAGCTTGTCAGTTGGAAACGAGATGTCAGAGTAGTGTCGAATGAATTTTCTATAATATCCTATATGTCCTAAGAATATTTAATTTGTTTCTAATTTAGAAGAAGCTTTAGGTCTAAGATCAACTTGCTTTTCTCCATATCTATTTTGATTCCCTCATTTGAAACCACATGGCCCAACAATATTCCAATAAGTGTTGTAAATATGCATTTTTTTATATTCAAGGATAAACGTATTTGATGACATCTCTCAAGCACTAGTTGTAACCACTAAATACGATATTTAGTAATGTGTACATTGTTCAATCATCGAAATATACTACCATTTTTTTATAGATATATTATTGGAATGCTTTGAAAATGATCCCAGAGAATACTATTGGGGCATTCTTTAAATCGAACAGCATTACTGTGTAAGCAAAAGAGCCAAATTCAATAACAAAAGTTGTTTTTTCTCAATCTTCTTCTGCTATAGGTACTTGGTTATAGTCTGAGAACCCGTCAGTTAAGAAATAACATTCATGTCCCACGACCTGATTTAATATTTCATAAGCAAATGGAGTCGGGAATGGGTCTGTGATTGTTAATTTATTTAATCCTCGATAATCGACATAAATGCACAGTCTGGTTAGGTCATGCTTCTTTAGCTAAACGACCATAGGCCTTGCCAACTCTGATGTTGCTATAGGGTAAATAATACCAACGGTTAACATTCCTTCAATTAATTTTTTCACAATGGATTTATACTTATGTGCAAGCTTATAAGGTATTTCTTTATTGGTTTAGCTCCCAGAATGAGATTGATTTTAATTTCTCCCATTTCCCTAACAAGTCATTTTAAATCCTTATAATATTGCGTGAAAACATTTTGGTATTTCTTAAGTAGATCAACAAATTCAACGATTTGTTTCTCTTACCAGTAATCACCAAGTCAAATGATTTTCAGTTGATCACCATTGGATATGTCGACTTCGCATATTTTAATCTCGACATCCATCTAGTCGGTTGCTTTAGATTTGTTAAGTTGTTGTTCCCTGACTTTTATTTTTTGATATTATCGCGGAAAATCTAATTTTCTATATTTCTTGACTTCTTCTTGTTTACAGACTTTATATATTGTTTGAATTCTTTTATAATTTTTAGGATGATTTTTATTCAAGCAAAAGCTTTGACCAATAATAGGTGATTTCAATTTCTAAAAGACTAGCCCTCTTTTGTTTAGATGTATATGATATATAATTATAGGTTACTCAGGGATCGACTTATGTCCGTTCTTCGGTTGATTTTTCTATGATAAAATCTTTAATTCTATACTGCATCCTCTAAGTCTGATTCGTTTGGTCTGAACTCGAAATACTTGATGAAGTTTTCCCTTAATTCTTTCCATTGAAGTGATTGACCACAAGCTTCTTCCAATTTATACTATTTATTTGGTAGGTCATCCAAGGTGTTTGGGAACATATGTGGCAAAACTCGCTCATCTTTATAGTCGATCCTTCTCCATTCCGATTCACATGTTTGAATATGAGTGACATGATCTTGTCTTGCGCTAAAAGTGGGTATGTTTCTTTGTGCAGATAATGTTTTTTCCTTTGAAGTGTTCCATAAAGTATGTTGTTGTAGTCATCCATGTTTGAAGTTGAGACGAATGGGTATCCCACCATCTCATAGCTTGTCCTATGAAGGTTTGTTCCAAAATCTACATTCTTCCATGTTCTCCGATAGACTTTGTTACTTCCTTGACATGGTTGACAGGAGACGTGATTTCTTTGAATCAAATGATGTTACTAGAATCATTTGTTAGATTTGTTGGAAGTGGAGAAGTTGTTTCTCGACAATTTTCTCTCGTACAATTGGTATTGCTTTAATAAAATGACATAGACAAATTTTTGAGGTTGGAATGGCCTGAATTGTCCAACATTCTTTTGCTTTGGATTCATAATTTTCAATATGCCATTCATAAAACTCTGTCTCGGAATTTTGTCTGATGGAAAGTGGAGATATTTTCAGAATTTCACCATTAGCATTTGGTTCAACATTGCCATGATCCTCTTGCAGTAATTAATATATTTGTTTCATTTCAGGTTCTTTGTCAGAAGCTTCTACCCAAGGCTTTCCTTCACAGGGGTCTAAGGGGATAATACTATTTTTATTATTACCATTTATCTTACTTCTATCTTTTTCCAATGATATCGTCACCTTCATTTTTCGTCCCTAAGGTCAGCTGACTGATGTCGAGTATGTGGGGATTATGTTGACTAAGTCGATGACTTCAAAGTCGACTATCATCGGGATCCCCATTATGGAAGTTTGTACATGTCAAAGCATCCCTATTGGTTCAATAAATATCTAGTCGACTAGTTTAAGATAATTAGTCATTCTATGCAAGTTCGATCGACCCATATTAATCCATGTTTCTCTTGGAAGAATGTTTACCTGCGAGCTGAATTCCACCACAACTTGTCTAACCATATATCCATGTATTTCTAAGTCGACTTATGGATCATGGTATTCTAATTGATTACCATGTGAGAATTGTCAAACATTTTTCCCATTTTCTCTATTTCCATTACTATTTTTCAGCGTATTCAACAGTTCTATTAGACGAGCAACATAATGTTTTTATTTTAATAGTTCAAAAAATTCTTCCATAATTAAATCCTCGGATAGTCGTTGTTAGTCAATTTCTTTCATAAATAATTCAACAACTTTTGACATTTTATCATTTTGTCCTTGCATATCAGGATATTTCGTCGTCTTCTTGACTGGTCGAATCACTTGGTGGTCTTGATTGTTGTTATTTTTTCCTGCTCCCGACCTTGTGACTACATGAAGGTTTTTGGAATTTAAAATCTCATGCTTGGGAACTATTTGTAATAAATTAACAAACTTTTTATTTAATATTTTCTCAATAATTTTAGGGCAATCTTCCAAATAATGATCACCGAGACCACACATATTACAAAAGTGAAAATCAATTTTATCTTTCAAGGGACATTCTTTAGCAAAGTGCCCTTCTTTCCAGCAGGAATGACAATAAAATATTCCTCAAACTTGACCATTGCCATGTCCTCTGTCATTATATCCTCCTCCTCCTCTGCCATAGCCTCCTCGACCTCGTCCTTTTCCACTGAAGGATGTTGATTCACTAAATTAATCGGTAGCCTAAGTATGATATACAACATGGTAATTAGGTTTATTTTTCCATTAAGTGGACATTCCTAGGTGGAATGCACATTGTCTTCACAGATAGTGCACCACTTTGGCTTGGAATTCCGTAGATTGTATTTGCAGTCTTTAGTTGAATGGTGAGAGGTGACTTGACAAATATCACATTACACGTCGGACTACATTCTTTAAACATCGTGGTCAAAATAATCTACAAACTTACAAGTATCTTTCGTATGTCCTTCCATGTGGCAATCAAAACACCAAAGATGACTCTTTTGCAGTGCCAATTACATTAGAAAATTTTGTAAATGGTCTATTTGTCTTCAAGTTTGTGATCAGTCAATGAGATAGTCGACTAGCCTTCAACATCTTGCTCAATGCATTGTGCTAATTTCAGTGCTTCTTCATAGTTTTTAAATTCATTCATTTTAAGCAGTCCTCATATTTTATGAAGTAGACCAACCACATACTATTGAACTAAAAGATGTTCCTCGATGATATATGGAATCTGGCTCAACAAATCTTTGAATCGTTTGTCATACTCACGTACATATTATTTTGGTCTTTGCTTGATTTCCTTTAGTTTCTGGGCTACGAGATGCTTAACATCTTGTGCTTTAAAAAATGTAAGAAAACTAGTTTTAATTTCACTTTTTGACTTAGGTTGTTTCTCTGTAAGGTTCATAAACCATGTTAATGCTCATTTTCTTAAGGCTACAATGAAATGTGTCATTTTCTTGTCTTCATTGTTTATATAATTCACGGTCCATAATTTTTCACAGAGAAACTACTTCCTTTTTGGGTCTTCGTCACCTTGGTAGATGGGTATGTGGTTCAAACCCATTTTGATTGAAGAAGGTCACGACAGTCGAGAATTTAGTCTTAAATGGTTGTTATTGTCAGACTCATCATCAAATGACGTATTCTATTTTTTTCCTTTGTCTATTTTTCTTCTATTATCATATTTTCTGGAGTAGACCAGCCACATACCATTGAACTAAAAGATGTTCGTCGATGGTATATGGAATTTGGCTCAACAAATATTTGAATCGTTTGTCATACTCACGTACATATTCATTTGGTCTTTGCTTGATTTCCTTTAATTTTTGGGTTGCCAGATGCTTAACATCTTGTGCTTTAAAAAATGTAAGAAAACTAGTTTTAATTTCACTTTTTGACTTAGGTTGTTTCTCTGTAAGATTCATAAACCATGTTAATGCTCGTTTTCATAAAGCTGCAATGAAATGTGTCGTTTGCTTGTCTTCATTTTTTATATCATTCACGCTCCATAATTTTTCACAGACAAACCAATTCCTTTTTGCGTCTTTGTCACCTTCGTATATGGATATGTGGTTCAAACCCATTTTGATTGAAGAAGGTCACGACGATCGAGAATTTAGACTTAAATGGTTGCTATTGTCAGACTCATCGTAAGATGGCGTATTCTATTTTTCTTCTTTGTCGATGATAACTTGTGAAAATAGTCCGTTGTTTTCGCATGTATTATCTATATATTCTGTGAACCGGCTTTCTCGAGCTCACGACTCTTCGTCGACTGATTTTGTACTTTGGGTTTCTTCAACAGATACAAGTTGCGACAAAGGGGGTATGATCGTAAGATTTGTCAGTTGGAGAAATACTTTTGACTTAGTTACCGGAGAATCCACAGTAAGAACCATTTTCTGCCAACGTTTCAAATCCCAAACGGGATCCATCATCAGGACAACTTGAATGCTTGATAGAAGAAGAGATTAATTGAGAGATTAAATAGTAATGAGGAGAGTAAATTGAGATGAATGTCGTCTCTCTTTTTTTTTTTTGAAAAATATTTTTTTTTTTATTAATTTATGATGAGAAGTCGGTCCTCATTTTAATGATGAGTTAATTAATTGACTTTAAATTAATATAAATTATTATTATGTTGATCATTTTAAAAATTAATATTAATTTTAATTTTAATTAATTAATTATAATATTTTAATAATAAGTTACTTTTAATTTAATATGATAATTATTATTAATATTAATTGTAATTATTATTATTATTATTATTAATTATTATTATTAATATAATAATTAATACTAATAATTAGTATTATAATAATTCATAATAATAATTAGTATTAATGATATTCATATTGATCATAATTAATGTTAATAATATTAATCCTAGTATATTGTATTGTTATTTAATATTTATTATATATAATATAGGTTAGTACAATTTTTATTATTAATATATTTTAAGAATAAGTTACATTTAATTTAATAAAGAAATTATTAATAATATTAATTGTAAATATTATTATTATTATTATTATTTATTATTATTAATATAATAATTAATAAGAAGTACTTGTTCTAGTGCATTATTAATGAGAAGTACTTGTTCTAGTGCATTATTATTATTTGATTGATCTGGTCATGGATTTATGTCTCTCGACAAATTCTTAATAAAATATGCCCTTAATAAAAAAAAAATCTATATCTAATTATTAAATACAATTTTATAAATTAACTAAATTAAATTTATAAATTAACAAAAAATTTACATTATTAAAATAAACATTACTATTTCTGGATTTTAGACATCTATGGTTCATTTCTTTTGAGCTAAGTTTAGGAGTACCCACAGTAATAACCATATTTTGTCAACATTTCAAATCCCAACAAGGATCCATCATCAGGGCAATTTTTGAATGAAATTAATATTATAAACATTAATATTATTGATTTTCTAAAAACAAAATTGAAATTAAAAATAATAAAAATATTCTAAATAAAAATTTTTTTTTTAACTATAATAAATAGTTTATTTCATGCTTTCTCATTTATTTAGGTCTGTTGGTCGGCTCTTTTCTTTCACCTTTTGTTCTTTCCTCCCTATTTACCTCATCCTTTCTCTTCTCTTCTTTGCAGGTTTTTCCTGATGATGAGTCATGGTATTGACTCGAAACATCGAAACTAAAAAATGAATATTGTGGATGCTTCGAGATCTCACCCTCAAAATCCTCACCACAGAAATATCAAAACTCTAGTTTCATTGTTCTTGTTCGTTATACCAGACTGCAGGTATTTCTGAATAATTTTGCGACTAAACAAATTGTCTAACATTGGGACTCGTTATTGCTAAATTCAGAGTTGTTCTTATTGTTGGACCAAAGTTTTCGACTTCCATGACATCTACTTTCTTTCTAGGGGTTATCAATAGACCTTTAGTCTCTATCGGTGCAGGCAATGCTACACCTCTCAACTCTTTTGAGGAGTCTCATGCATCTTCGCTCTTACGCTCTCAATTATACATTCTTTTCCTCTACTATTCTTGTTTTCTAATTTTCTCTTGTCATTGTCATCTCTTGTTCCTTGCTCTTTTCTGTATATCACTCGATTGTTTATATTGCCAATCACTATTTGGTTGGTTATTTTCTTCTTGTTGTTTCCTAACAACTGACTTTCTTCCTTCCATCCTTGGCAGTTGCATGTACTTCTCCAACTTTATTTCTTTCTTTTTATTTTTCTTCTTTATTTCTCACGACTTGTTACCCCCGCCCACGCCGACCTGAGTTAGCGTCAGTTCGCGGAGAGGTATCTATTGGCCATGATTATTTACTTAAGAAATAATCCCATGCTTCCTTTGTATCTTTACAACAAGCGCCAAGAAATTTTTTCCACTTGGTTTGATCTTTCTTCCAATCAATATTGGCTAGTATCCCTAATGGTGGTCAGTACTCAACAATATGTCATGCACCTTTCTCAAGAAGGAACTTGTGTAAAAGGTAGGAATTTTACAAAATAATTGTCATGCAGGTGTCATAAGATTTGGTCTTAATGTGTTCGATCGAAGTTCAGACTTCTATTGCTTGCTTTTCACAATAATATTAAAGAATCGACTCAAGCCACTCATGTAGATTACTTTGACCATCGTTTGACATTTTTAATAGCAGTTAAGCATTAGTTTCATTCTAAGGCTTTTTCATGGGCAACGCGGTCGAGATACTTCTTGATTTTGATTGGGGCCCCTTCTATGAATCGTTCATGCGCTTCTGTAAAGAAGTTAGCTCCGGCCTTTGCAATTGTCAGACCATTTCCGCGTACACAGTTCTTTAAATAATTATTGATCTTTTCCTCCCACCATAACTGTATCTCTTCTAATGTTAACATTTATGCTCACATGTTTTATGACTCGAGTTCTGACTACCAACAACAGAACCAATGTTGTAATGTAGCGAAAAACATACACAGTTACCAGTAGACAGACATTAAGTATTCACATGATAAGCATAGGCAAGATGCAAACAGACACAATAACAGAGAACCAACAAAAGAGAACGGATATATATTTATTATATGTCAGAAACCAGAACCAGAATTGTTACTTCGTATGCAGACAAACATATATATAGACTGTCAGGACAGTTATGCTAGTTCCACTATCTGACCAAACATGTTAATTAGTCGATCATTAGTTAGCCTTAATTACATTGCAGGCTTGTTGACATGATTTGGGCTAGTCAGTCGAGCTGCCTAACTCCAACACTATGGCTGCAAAAAGTTGTAATTTCAACTTTGAAAAAAAGGAATGGTTTTGGGAGCACTACTTTTTGATTTGGAGTTTGATTTTAGGGTTTCTGTTTGATACATTATGGGGATTTAAGGCCACGGTTGCAAAAGGCTATAATTTTGACCTCAAATAAAAAGGATGATTACAGGAGAACCATTTTCAATGTGAGGGTAAATTTTGGTGTTTTCATCCATTAAATGTGGGGTTTTAGGGCTAAATTTTTCATTTGGAGTTCATAGTTCTCATCAAGTTTATAATTATGTTCCTAGAGAAACAAGTGAACTTGTGCCTAAGAAATAGTTCTTAACACAAATTAAGAATACAATATGTCCTCAATCAATTTATTGGTGAACATGGTAGCACAATCGCTATTTAGTAGGGCATTGTGAACTTATTAAGAAAGAGAATGCTTGAAGTAGGAAGTGCATTCCATGCATATATGTGCTACTAGCATGAAGTTTAACTGGGTTAACTACCTCACCAATCAAATTCTATAAAACTACATGGATACATAGATTAAAATAAAGACTTCGGTTATTGGAGTTTCTTACTACTAATATAATTTGCATAGTGGGCACAACTCATAAGTATTACCCTTCCATTGCATCACCTCTTAGTCAAATTTATTGTACTCCAAGTACGAGGAGATTCCATGTTCAATAGACAAAGCCATATACGTGATGTTTGACCTCATTTTTCCAGGATACTATTAGGCTATGAGGAATTTTTTCTCACAAACCATCAAAGTTTATAAGGTAATCATTGATGTATATTATCAAGAATATTAATTTGAGGTTAGTTGACACTTTTGTCATATGAGTTTGTTGCTCATGAATTATGACATCAATCCATATGTAGACATATAGATAACATAATTCATATTGATGCCTAAGAATCTTAAGTGTGCCATTAAGTGGTGGACCCAAGTAGTTAAGGAATATAAAAGGAAATAAGGAAAGGGACTGGGTTACAAGCAAGATAAAATGTGGGGGTTCCCATAGGGAAACATAGAAGATACAATAGCTCAATGTGGAGGGGAATACAACATCAAAATACATTGATTTAGATGAATTAGAGAAATATAGATTATAAATGATGAGCATAATTGGTGAGGTGGCATATGACCTAGTGACATGACAAGCTCTATAGCCCCCTCCTCCTATCATAGTTGTGTAAATCATCTCAACGACATGCAATATTTTAGCATCCCCATAAGGAAAGGGTACCCACACTACCACCTAGGATTAGGTTATACTTCTACATCAAAGTTAAACATTAAGATCCTTGTTGACGCAACTCTAACAATTTATTCAAAATTAGGTGGCGAGTGAGGGTGAAATCTTATTGGCATACACTCTAACCACCCCTCACCTAGGATTTATATCTATGAAGGCTACTTAACACTTCACCATGGCCCACAAATTTTTTACTCTTTGTGATCCAAATCCCCATGTTCTTGAAGGGGCGAGACTCGCATGACTTTCGCTAAGGTCTATGTTAAGGGATTGAGGAAAGAAGATATGTGCCACTCCTAGATCACATGTGGTTTGTTGACTTGTTATAGGGGGAGTCATAATAGAAAGACCAATATAAGGGGTGACCATTAAAGAAGTCCCAATAGAAATGACCCCATTTCCATAGCAAAGAACAAATCCTAAAGATTAATACTCACCTAGGAAGAAGGCCATTGGTGAATAAGATATGATGATAAAGAAGGCATGGGACTTCTTAGGTCCCATGGAATAAAATTTAGTTATATTGTTATTTTAGGTGAGCAAGAATAATAGGTAGCTATTGAAAAGTACCTATGTATTCACCTTGTGGCTAAGGAGGCCCCCCTTTTCCCATAACACCAAAGCCTTAATGTTAGTTGCTCCATTACTATAGATCTAGGTCATTTGAATATATAATTCCTTAGCACCATTACATGTATCCATCTCAGATTTTGGGTTTAGTTTCTAGACTGGGTAGAAAGAATCACAAGTTCATTTCCAGTGAAACCAATAAAACATGGAGGTAGTATAGTGAAACCATTTAGCTTCTTTATCTATCTATCACAATGGAATAATATCGTGAGGGAGACATGGTCTAAATGCATCATATCATATATTTATGAATGATGGACCTTATCTCCCTTATTAATGTTGATTTTCTTAGTACAATTAGGATTAGCACATTTTTTCTAAAATTCTAATAATTACTTTTGACGTAGATTTTATTTTAACTTATTCCAATATATCTTTCAACAATTATACTTCAGACATTCAATCATAAAGAACAATAGAACATCAGATATCACAATGCACAAGAGAAGACAAGCTTTACCCTAGGAAAACCCACAAAGGGGAAAAACCCAACAAACTTTTTCAATAGAGAAATTCTTCTTGTTCAATAAGAGACACCTAAACCTATGGTCAAACTTGGCCTTCTCCTCCAAGTCAAGTCACCCAATATAATCCTGCAATTCACTTTATCTATCGGACCCAAAATTTTGGCCCTCCTGCAATAACTAGTTGCCACAAAATTTCGTCCCTCCTACAATAGCTAGTTGCCCCAAAATTTCGACCCTGCAATAGTTGCCCCAGTTACCCATAAATTTTGGTCCCCTGCAACAGTTGCTCCATAAAAATGTGAACCAGAGAGAGAGAGAAGAGAGAAATTTTAGCCTCCTTCTTTGTCCTACTTCGTCGTTCTTTTCCTTTGCTTGCTTACCTAGAAATTGTCTTGTGTGAGAGAATGTGAATGCCCAAATGGAGGAGGTCAACTTGCCTTTATATATTAGTATATCTTGGGACGTGTCTCTTAGCCAAGGACGACTTGACTTGAAGGGAACTTGACATGTCACTTTTGGAGCCAAAATTTACACTTCAAAAATTTTAATTTTCATCTTTAAAATGTTGCAATGGGACTTTGACTCAAAATAAATTCTCCTTTGGCTCAATCATTTATAAATATGCATTACAATGATAAAATACAATTACATCAAGTGACTAAATGTATATTAGGAAGACCGTTTATTGTTACAAATTCAACAATTAAGTTAGTCACAAGTGAACCATATAGATTGCATGAAGGTTTTAGAATAGGGGTAATCACATTATGGAGCCACAAACCCATGATTTCACTTTATTGAATAGTTGGGTAAGGTTAAATATGATATGGAAGTGTTGTGGAAACATGCAAAGCAGGTCATTGACAATAAGGTATTAGAAAAACAAGTAGAATAATTCATTGTACAAATGGAGAAAGTGAAGAAACAAGATGTCGATACAAGCACATGGGAAGTGAAGGTCCATGAAGTGAATACCAAGGTGGGGTATGAACTATGCACATGTTTTGAAGAGGTGCTTCCCCACCCACTTGACACATCTAGGATTAAGAAGTAGCACAAAAACATAATTACTAAGGTCATAACAACTCTATGGAAAATCACAAAGAATGAGAAGGGGTTATGGGAGTTTGCAATAGAGGTAGATAAAAGAAGAGAGGGAAGAAAAAATGAGTAGTGGTAATACTAGTAGCCCCTAAGGTCAAATCTCACTCAAATAAAGAAGCCATAGTTATTGATCCTATGATTGTAGAGGCTTGCACATAAGTAGAAAAGTTGGACCAACTATGTTTGAAGTTATAGAGCTTTTGGGAATTTTTTTAGAGGCATGGGGAAATCTTAGTAGAAATTGAAAAAAAAAAATCAATGAGACATCATATATATCTAAAATAATAGCATGAGAAGGTATATGCTAAAGCCATTGAGTCAAATATTGATGATAAGGTAGAGGAAACATTGAGACTAGGTTTAAGGAGAGAAGCTCGGGACGATGAAAAGAAAAACATGAGGAAATTGGTAAAGGAGATTACAAGGAAGGCGAAATCTAATTTACAGTGACAAAGAAAATGAAACATAGGGAAAATGTTGAGCTAGAAGCATTGGTGCACATAGTACCATATGTAAGACATGAGAAACATATTTGTAATACGGTGTGCCTAGAGAATCTAGGAGGCTATCACTACTTGGAATATTGTTTTTAAGATTTTAGTAGGTTCAAGAAGAATTCCATCAGATAAAATTGTAAGTTGGATCCCATTTTTGAAGAGTAAGACATAGAACCTAACTAGAGGATGAGTTAGAAGGTGTAGTTAGGGATAGGTTATGGCCATATTTTCTAAATAATAACACAATGTTGAGGTCAAAAAAATATGAATCCATAGAAGACATCAAGTCACAAAAGCATGAGTATGTGGAAATGTAGAATCTAGAGTAGGTGGATTTCGAGTAATTTCATGAATCCTATAAGGGAAATCTCTTTTACCTTCTACATATTTTCCTAAAGGTGAAAACATTTTTGTATGAGTGTGTTACAACTAGTAGACTCTCTAGTATAATATGGAATCTTTTGCATCTACCTTATTTTCTCATATATATGATGATTGGTATGTAAGAAGGGAGATCTTGATTCATTCATGTTAGTTGTCTCACGAATTTGAGTGAATCCCCAGGCATATTTATTGTTGCATACTGTTATGATATGTGATGTTTAATCTATAATGTGACGGAAGATTGGTCTACTCAATATTGTATGCTTATTGCATATATGGATGATCTCTTCAATGTTTTCTTTATTACACATGCTTTACACCTTGTTAGCTTAAATGAATATGACTAAAAGGTAACTAATAAATTATGCACCTCCAATAAACCTCAATATTTTATGGATTACTTAATCGTGAACTATCAAGCATGCCTCATGTCAAGCCTTCTCCCTTTGGGATGTTGAATATGTCAACATTATAGACTAATATATCCCTGTGCTGGATAGATTTTTGTGGACCTTAGATCTATCATAGAGCTAAAACATTGCAAGAAAAAATCTATTATGTAGCATTATATAATATGGGTCTATTGCACATATATTTTTCAATTGTAAACTTATAATATTTTCACACATTCCTAGCATGCACCATATCAATGTCAAAAAATGATGAATTATCACTAGATTTATACAATTCAACCACACTATTGTAGTTGTTACGACCCCCTCCAAAATTATTCCTATATCTAAATTTTGGAGCCCCTTAATTTCATGAGACTTGGCGTTATAAGTCATTGAGGTCATCCTTGTTCTTACTTTGCTAAGTGTTCAAGTCATCTTGTAGAGGTCCTAAGTTTCACAACTACTTGCTTTCACATGCCTAGCTTTGGATGCTATCATAAGTGCATCCCGTTCAAGTAGTGATTACAAATTTCTTAGAGATAGTGGAGCACACTTCTTGCCACTGGGAAGAGTGCACTCCCCGTTGACAACTAGTGCGCACTCTTGAAGCACAACACACCTCTTGTTGATAGTCATTGTGTAGTTCCTAGGGACAGTGGTTACAAAGTTCCTAGAGACAGTGACTGCGGAGTTCCCGGAGACAGTGACTGCGCACTCCTTGCTAACAGTCACTGTGCACTCCTTGTGAATAGCTAATGTGCAATTCTTGTTGATAATGAATGCATAATTTCCTAAGTTAACGTTGTCACAAGTGGCAGTTAACTCATCCTTACCTCCTAATTTCCCAACATGTGTTGAGCGCACTCATAAACCCTAACCCTAATGACATGTGTGCCCTTTTTATATAAGGAGTCCAACTTAGAGCTCATTCTCACATTGATCATTTGTTTTGGAGCTCTATGCATTCCTTGAGAAAAAGGGGCATTCTTGGTTTGAAGTGCGACACTATCCGGGTAAGTTTCTCAACTGTCACTTTTGTTTGCTTTAACTTTTACATGTGTCGCTTTTGCTTTCAATTGTGTCATTTTCTTTTTCTTTTTCCATTGCAAGTGTTTCTTTTGCTTACTTTAGCTCTTACATGTGTCATTTCTCTTTTGCATGTGTCCTTTCTAGTGTCTCTTCACATTCCAGTTATGATTGCTATTATATATATAAATGCATGCATGGTTCTTTTCCTTGTTCTTGTTTAACACTTAGTCATTTTCGAGATGATCTTTGCCTCTATTCTTTCATTTGTGCATTGCTCTCTTCCAAGAAGCATGCCCTCACATCTTGCTCATTGTTGATCTGACATGCGTGCATCAAAGGACTGGCTCTTCCTCACCTACGTATTGTGCATTCCTAGTCAACAATGTTGACCTTCTTGCTCATCGTGCTTGCTCACTTTGCGCAACCTAGCCTTCTATTGTGAATTATGCACTCCCAGTCAGCAACATGCAACCCATTGCCAACTTTTGATGTGACCTGCACAATAGGAGAAGCCTCTCTTCTTTCAATTGTGCAGTTCTAGGACCTAATATTCAAGTCTTAACTTCTTGTTGATCCACATGCACATTTCCCAATTCTATATTCCTTTCCATTGTGAAGAGCACACTTCCAATGGCCAACAAGGTCACCTTGCCTCAAGCTTACATGCATGTGCTCAGAAATTGCACAATTTTCCCTCATAGTGACTTTATTTTGCATTAGTAGAACAAGCGGTTTTGTGGAACTATTTTTTTTTTGCCATGAGTGAATTGTTGCTTCTAGGTGCTACAAATCTAAAGCTTATTAGTCCCTCATCTTCCATCGACACGATGCCTCCAGTCACATGTCAAGCACCCATAAGGGAGGCTATCGAAAGTAGTACCAAAGGTGTCGTGGAGAGTTCTAAAACAAGAGTACATATTATGTCAAATACCAAGTGTTTCATTGACAAGTCCACCGCCATCACATGGTAAACTATAAACAAGGCTTCTATTGAGAAAGAGTTCCTAGAAGACTTGGAAGACATGGAGGCATACATTAATATCAAGAGGTCTAGGTTCCACAAGGTCGCTTGCACTATAAGTGGGCAAGAGCTCACAACATTTCAGCCCCATGATCTTTACTTGTACTACAAGCTGCCAAGTCCAGAGGAGTATTTGAACTCAAGGTTCTATGCAGTTTGGTCTCATCTATGTGCAAATGATATTATGAAGACATGGTAGCAAGAATCTGGGAAATTTCACCATAAGCTTGAGGGAATCTACAGGACAAAATCACTAAGGAAAGTATATCAGTACCTCATGTCTATGTGTTGTAGATTTTATGGGCATGAGAGCACTGATTTATTTGAATAAGGCTAGATTTATATGCTCAACCTAGTTGTTTCAGAAGGAAATATATTTAACTGGTAAGATATCGTAACACAAAAACTATAGATAAATGTTTCAAAGGCAAAAAAAGGTTACACAAAGCGAGAAACCTGAGTTTTATATGTCCAAATACCTGCTTGATGGAATATGTGCTAGAAACGAGTTTCTAGAGCTAGAGTGGAAATGGACCAGACAACAACTCTTTATCAACATCCATTGCAATTTATTGTCAGAAGTTAGTTATAGAGGAGTATACAACAAGTTAAACAAACACTTCTTTGTCATGATTTATTAGATGATCTTTAAGGTCTAGACACCCTGCATGACTAACAAATCCAAAGAAGTTGTTATTGAGGTTGCATATTGGTTTGCTTCTTCTCAGGGTACATATATCAAAGTCTTCAGATCGTATAAGCCATCACATATTTTGCTAAACTATGTGACCGACAAGGTTGTCATGCAGGAAATTAGATATCAGTTATGCTCAGGATTGTCGCAACAATTGTAGAAGAAGAATAAGTCACCTTGGTTGACCTTCCCTCTGTAAGTAGGGTCATATGAGCTAAAGAGTTTGAAGGCAACAAAATTTGAGCTTGCAGAACTTAGTCACCTTAGATTCAAAGAGATGAGCTTTCATCGATATGACCCTAGGGGAGTATGCAAACGACATTGTTCAAAGCTGCATTTCACTTGGACATATGTTTCTAACACTGGGGAAGATGAGGAGAATATTAATAATTGGTATAACACTTATAGAGTAGCTAGACCAAGTGATGACACAAGCCCTTCTCATGTAGATCATGTACCAAATACTAATCAAGAAGGGGCCTAGAAAGAAGTGGTCTCTCAAGTTGACGTTGGGCCAAAGAGGAAGTTGAGACATGATCCTGAAGAGGAGAGGAGTAGGAAATTCAAAGTTGATCCACATACCAAGGGTGTAATTGAAGCAAAAAAGAAAAGGAAGGAATGGGAAGAAGCAAGAAGGAAGCAAAAAGAAGAAGAGTAGAAATGAGAAGAAGAGCACAAGCGGGACGGGGAATGTAAACAAAAAGAAAAACAAGAAAAGAAGAAGCAGGAAGACATGCAGAAACATAAGGAAGAATTAAAGAAGAGGAAGCACAAGAGAAGTAGCAAGAAGAAGCTTTGAGGAAGCACAAGAGAAGTAGCAAGAAGAAGCTTTGAGGAAGCAAAGAGAAGAAGAGGAATGACAAAATCTATTAGTAGAGGAAGAAAATAGAAGGAAACAAAAGGAAGAGTTTGCAAGAAAGTTGGAGGAATTTTTGTAGGCCCAAAATATAGGAGAGGAACAAGAGGAGGATGAACATGTATTAGATATTGATCTGATTGCAGAACAAGAAATCATCTCGCCCATGCCTCCTATGACCAGTGGCCATCTCTCGTTCAGTGAAATGGGGATCCTTCCTCCACCTGATGATAGGGTCATGGATATTTGAAACTTCACCTTCGATGAGATGAAGAATAGGATTGTACAAGAAAGACAAAAGTACTTCCTGAATGACCTTGATCATCTTGTTTCCATCAACACAAAAAAGGTGATTGTGTCAAACACTAGGAAAAATCCTAGAGCAGTTGTTGCAGCTAATGCAACCCTTGTAGTCACCACACAGAAGAATACATATTTCTTGATGAAAAGGAATGAGTAGTTGGAGAAGGAGGTGGCTACTGCAAATAAACGGATTGGTAATCTCATGGCTGAGAATCAGAGAATGTCTTCCACTAGTTCTAGCAAAGAGGGATTACAAACATGTATACTTGAAGAACTCAAGCAATTGGTAGACACCATGAAGTAGATGTATGAGGAAATGATCACTCTACATGAGGCAATGATACCCTTACATGAAGTACATAAAGGATCGTAGGAGAATGTGAAAGTCCCAAAGATAGCTTATGCAACCATAGATGTGATCTAGGAATGGGGCACCAACTATTTGAATGTTCCTACAACGTTGGTTAGGAAAGGAAAGCGGGATACTGAAATGGACAGGGTAGAGATAAGAATGTTTATACAAGTCTATGAGCAACTCAATAATTTTGTAGCCAACACTATATAAACATATTCACTATTGTACTATGGATTGGATGCCTTGGTGAGAATGCACAAGATACCTTCTGTTGGTGCACTCGAGGAAGTGAAAAGTAGGAATTCTATAAGGAAGGGGATAAAAGAGTTGTTGAGAAATATTAGACATGCGACCACTTAGGATGAGCTAGAAGTGAAAAGGATTATTTTATGTAATATGTAACAAAGTCAACCAAGATACATATGAGGTTAATCATGTTGTGGAGCAACATTCATATACGCCCCAAGACTATATATCTAGATGTGTTGAAGGGTAAGATCAGATATAATCCAGATCTACAGCTAAAGGCTAGATGCATAGCATCAGAATATAAAGATTTGTATCAATATCTTACAACGAAGCTACATGTCACAGTCGCCGAGTTGCATTTTCCTTAAGCTTAACATGATGTATTATTTTGTCTCATGGCTATGGCCCAATTTTTGTCAAATGTAATTTTATATTTTGAAAATAATGAGAAAATGTAAATTGTGTAAGTGGAAGTCCAAGAGTCACATGGGCAATGTGAAGAGTCATTAGGTAGTCCAAAGGACATAGGAGAGGTCAAGGGTCACATGGGAGGTCAAGAGTCATAGCTTAGCATAGGAGAGAATATCATTCTTTGGAGGAGAAATTGGTAGCTTCATGTTCCATTATTGGGGCTAGTGTTGCATTGTCGTAATTGTGTACTTGTAACTTTCACTTAATATCTTGAAGCTCTCATAGTCGATGCATTTTCATGCATGTATTGTGGATGTTGTAAGGCTATTCTTTTAATGTTAACAGTATATGTCGTATTCATACAAGCTAAAGAAAATGATCTATTTTGTTGGCTTTGGTATACATCTTGTTGAATGTGCATTGTTACTTGTTTTTATTATCATTGTTACCTTTTGAACTATTTTGTAGTTCAATTAATGATTCCTTCTTTGCTATTATGTGTCTTTATTAGAATAATAATATTACTTTTCTTCTAAAGGCTGCCAGTAGGTTGTTCCATATAGATTTCTTCATGCAAGTCCCCATGCAAGAAGGCAGATTTAACATCCATCTGATGGACTTCCCATTTGAAAAAGGCAGCAAGGGAAAGAACAAGGTAGATCGAGTTCATTTTGGCAGCAAGGGAGAAGGTTTCAGTGTAGTCAATGCCTTCAACTTGTGAAAAACCCTTAAAAACAAGACGAGCTTTATGTTTATCAACCTTTCCATCTGGTCCATACTTGGTTCTGTAAACCCATTTGCATCTAACAAGTTTTCGTCCCTTTGGAAGGGGAACAAGATCCCATGTATCATTTGCCAATAATGAATGATATTCTTCATTCATAGTTGCGTCCCAATCTGGATGGCCTGAAGCTTCTGCAAAGATGTCAGGATCATAATTAGCTAAAGCTTGAGCTAGTAAAGAAGAGGCTCTATCGAATTGAGAACGTGTACGTCGCTGATCTGTAGGATCACCAGCAAGAGCACATTTGCATCCCAAGTAGCATGGACCCATTTTGGAAGCTGAGGAGCTGAAGGAGGATCCTGAGAAGGTGGGGGAGGATTGTCATCCTTGCTATCATCATCTGAATAAGAAATATTTTTAGAAGTAAAAGGGATAGAGAGAGGTGGCACATCCGCCGAACTAGGCTCATAGGCCGATATATTTTCAGCAAACTTTACATCTCTTCTAATGATAACATTTTTGGACTTAAGTGGAATAAGTTTGTATCCTTTGACATCTTGAGAATGTCCAAAAAAATACATTTTTCACTCTTAGGTTCTAAAGCTTTATGTTTCTCATCTAGAATATGGGCCCATGCTTCACTTCCAAAAACACGAAAGTGACTTACATCTGGGTTAATTGAGCTCCATGCTTCTTCTGGAGTGATATTCTTTAAAACCTTAGTAGGAGTGTGATTTATTATGTAATTTGCACAATTAATTGCTTCTGCTCAAAAATTAAGACTAAGTCCTTTAGATTGAAGCATACAATTAGCCATTTCCTTTAAGGTGTGATTCTTCCTTTCAGCTACACCATTTTGTTGTGGAGTATATGGAACAATATGTTGCATTTGAATTCCATTCTCAGTGCAAAAGTTGATGAATTCCATTCTGCCATTATCAGATCTTAGCTTAAGAATTTAATGTCCAGATTGTTTTTCAACAAAGGCCTTAAAGGCCAAGAACATGTTAAATTCTTCATTCTTGAGTTTTAAGAAGTATACCCAAGTGCGTCTGGAGAAATCGTCAATGAAAGTAAAGAAATACTTGTAGCTAGAGAATGAAACAACTGGAAGTGGACCACATAAATCAATATGCACAAGTTGTAAAGGGGCTGAGGCGTGCCAAGAGGCACGTTTTCCCAAACTATCCTGATGATGTTTTCCAAGTACACATCCGGAACAAACACCATCTCAACAAGATACCATTGGAAGACCTGTCACCATATTTTCTTTACATAGATTATGAAGGAAGCGATAGTTTAAGTGACCAAATCGCTCATGCCAAAGTTTGCTCACTTCATCATTATGAGCAACAAATACCGAGGGAAGATTTGATGACCCAAAGTTGTTAAACTTATACAACCTTGTAGAATCATCAGCAATGCCAGTAGCTAAAATCTGTCTAGGATCTCTTAGGTCCTTAATTACAACATCGTGAGGTGAAAATTCAACGATTTTACCTTCACCTGAATGAGTTATCTGATATACAGAGAGAAGGTTGCAGGATAAGGTTGGAACACATAATACATCATTGAATTGACCATTGTCTATATGAACAGTTCCAGTCCCTACAACGCTAAGAGATCTATCACCACCAACACATATGTTTTTGGTGTTACAATCATTTAAAGAGGAAAACATGGCTTTGTTTTTGGCCATGTGATAAGAAGCCCTAGAATCAATGAGCCACTCATGAAAATGAGAAGAAGAAGATACATTTAGTGCATATCCAGATCAAGATGCTTGACAACCACATGCAGAAAGTGTTATTCCTGAAGATGAAGTTGAAGTTGTTGAGTGCTCCAAATGGATGTTATGCTGCTTCATTGCTGCTTCCAAGGCTTCCATCTTCTTAAAGCATTTGGATTCTAAATGGCCATCTCAATTAGAAAAGTGGCAATGCCTATCAGTATTCTTCCCTTTGTTGTTATTTGCCTTATCATTTTGTTGAAATGATTTTTCAATTTGAGACTAAAATGGCTTAGGACCATTCTTTTTAGGATACGAATTCTTAGGATTCTTTGAATTTGGTTGTCGCTGGGCGGCTAAGGCTTTTTAGAAGAGTTTCCAAGATTAAGAAGACCAAGATGTAAGAGTTTTTCTTGTTCTCTTATTAAAGAATCACAAAAGGCATCAAAGGAAGGGGACTTGTAGTCTTGTCCTTGAGAAATGAAGGCTTCTCTTGTAGAATGGAAGGTGGAAACAAAACCAGAGTAGGCTGGTCCCAACTTAGTAAGAATGGAATAGATAAGGTTACCATCTTCTTTCTTAACCTTAACACCTTCCAAGAGAAGTATAAGGATCTTGAACTTGGACAAAAAATCTTCAATGGAAGAAAAATTATTGGGGTCCAATATAAGCAACTCATTTTCGAGTTGATGGGCTCTAAGTTCATTTTTAATTCCAAAAACTTTAGTGATCTATTTCATTGCTTCATTAGGAGTATCAAGTTCTGCGATATGGAATCTAAGGTCTGGAGAAATAGACATCCCTATCAACCCACGTGCTTGATCTTGCCTATTTTCCCATTTGGCTGCCTTATCTTCATCTTTCGGTTTGGTTTCTTGGCCTGAGGCTATTTTGTAAAGACCTTTACTTCTAAGTAAATCCACAATGTAGGACCACCATTGGAAGTAGTTGGTGTTGTCAAGAATAACTTGGCATGGACTTTCCATTTTAACAGAAACTAAAGCTATAAATGCTGAAACTAAGTGTTCCAATGGAAATATCTCAAAACATTACGTTGATTAAAAAAAAAAACGGCTCTGAAAACGGCTTCCGGATGAAGAAGTTATGGCTTTTTGAAGAAAAGTTGTTGAAGATGCCAATGAAGTGCGGGAATGTGTGGAAATGAATGATAATGTTATATTTTAAAAAATCCGCCCCCTTTCCAAACTTAATCTAATTAGCTGAACAAAAATAAAGACTTGAACTCAAGACCTCTATTCTCATAAAGTAGCTTTGGACTAAGTGAGCTAGATTAAAAGGTTAGTAATTTTTGGAAAGGAGGAAGGTTTTTTTTTTTTTAGATAGTCCCTAAAGCTTTGGGGTGCGTGCTTACTTGAGAAAGTTCTTTTTTTCCTGCAAAACAAAAAACACAAAACCCAGCATAGACATACAAAAAAAACAAACCTTACGACTTGAAGTTAGCTTTAGCGAGAAACTAAATATTTTCCTCAATGTTTCTAATTTTCTGAGATCACACTAAGGCGTGGCGGAAAAGAGCATACGCATGAGAAAAATCCTTCCTTTCTGTTTCTGATTTGCCAAGATCGCACAGAGTCACGAGGCAAAAAGAATACGCAGAAATGAAAGGTATAGGTCCGGTAATAAGAAAAACAAAAAGCTAGATAAACTGAAATAAACAAAGAGAAAATAACTAAAAACTGCAAATAAACACTTTATACCTCCAGATCTTAAAAATGACATAGCTAGGGCTACCAAAAACCTTTTCGCATCAAACGAAAGGGGTTCCTCAATGGAACAGATGCTCCTAACACAATAGAGCAATCCTCTCGACCCGAAAGCAGTTAGTAACAGTAGATCTAGGAAACGATAGTCAGATGCAGTTCTACCGGCTTCAAATTTGGATCACCAATGGATGCGGCCCTCAAATAGCTCTGATACCATGTAGGAATTTACAGGGTAAGTTCCTCAGACAGAACACCAAATGACACCACTCACAAACAGATCGCAGATCAATACACCAGTATTGTTGACGTGGTTAAAACCCTCAAAGAGGGAAACAGTCTATGGCCTGAGCCAACGCGGCCACTTCAAGCAATTTATTAAAAGAATGAAAATTTACATAAGCTTCTCTCATGAACACTTACCCTTCAAATGACCCTCCATGCTATTTAAATAGAGATCATGGACCAATCAAGTGTTAAGCCACGGATCAAGTGTCGGTAATACCGAGGAGAGAATGAACCATCGGATCAGTACATATCGTGACCGTCGGATTGTAAGTTACAAAAGTACAGAGTAAAGAAACGCACTTTACCTAACTCTACACTAGATCAAGTTATACTTAACTATTTCCTATGTGTCGGAATATCCTAACACATAGAAACACACACACACACACAAATATCACCCAAATTGTCATCAACAACCTTATGATAAATTTATAAATTTCAATAAGATTCTATTAATTTACTCATGTTCCTTGTGCCACATTGCATTAAAATAGTAGGAGAATGTGTTAAAGATACCAAATTTATAATTTGTAGATAATGTGTAATAAACATGAAAACTAAAATAGATGTATGACATTAATGGTAAAAAAATTAGTCTTTACATACATAACTAATGAACTTATGTTTTGGGTTTCAAAGGAAGAACTAGTATGATAATTTTCTTAGGGCTACATTGTTCTTAGCTTTGATAATTGCATTTCATCATTTACATATAGAATTCACCCCATAAAATCATAACATTATTCAGATTTACAACATTGTTTAACAACATATGCAATTATATAGAAAGAACAACATCATCATCAATGCAGTAGAACATAAAGGAACAATAGAAGAAAAGCATTCACACATAGATACACTAGGATTGGTCGAAGACCATGGAAAAACCCACTATGGGGAAAACCCTTTCAAATTATTCTTCTTATTAGGTTGTCAATGAATGATTCAACGAAAGAGAGTACAATGATCCATATCTTCAACCATAATCATGTCAGAAAAATCATCTGATCAACATCTATAAGATGAATCCAATAATGTTAATAATCAAAGCCCTACTTCAGAAGTCTACAATCAACTGTCACTGTCTGCGGTCAACTATCGAGCCCTGCTGTCAATGAGCAAAATATGCGGTCAAATGATAAAACGAAAACCTAGGTCCCAACTGCATGTATAAAGTGTCGTGTGTGCAGCTAAAACCCTTCAACCACATGCATAGGCTTGCATGCCTGTGATTATAACTGAGAACTGCCTGTGTCATGCCTATGGTTGTGACCCAAAACCCTAGACACATGTACGAGCTTCAGACCCTACAATTTCAGACTTGCGCGAGCCAATCTCCGTGAACTACCTCAGAGTTGTGCGAGCCAAAACCAAAGAAGAGAATAGAATAATGTCTCATAATGATATCCAAATGAGATTTAGGTCACTTGTATTTATATACTTCCAAGGGTGTCCAAATTGCTTTAGGGTTGGCTTGATCAAATATGCACATGTGGGCTTTAATTCAAGAATACACTTTGCTTTGTCCAAATTGAGCGCTTCAATAGTCAAAATTGGTCCTCTTGAAAAGAGGAATCTCGTCCCATGGTTGGAATTTGTCATTGAGTTTCTAAATTAACACTCCCTCTCATCTAGGGAAAAATTACAACTACATCATGTAATAATCAAAAGAATCCTGTCATAAAATCATATCCTCTCTCAAGTATCTTATCATCAAATGTCGACACTGCTCATCTATGCTCGTCTCTGCTTATCCCAACTTATCTCTTGATTATCTCTGCTCATATGTTGAACATTCTCTAATCTAAAAGAAGAAGAATTTGACATTGGAGGGGAGCCTAAGCTACCACCCTCTATCCATCGAGGAGCCACTACTACCTCTTAAAATCACTGCCAGCGGGGAGTCCAATGTTACTACGTGGGAAACATCAATGGGGATCCAATTCTATGACCCACATCAACATCAAAGAGCCTAGCTCAATTCAGAACAACATAGGGAGCACATCTCAACCTGAAACCACATGGGGATGCTTAATATCAATCCAGAAATGCATAGGGGAGCACATGTCAACCCAAAATCACATCAAGGAGCACATCTCAACCTAAAATCTCATGGGGGAACAAAACATCTTCCACCCCATATCGAGTAATAGGAGTTATCACATAGGGGAGCACATCTCAACCCATCCTATTTCCCACTGATCTTCCCAACAATGACCCTCAAGAGTAATGTGGTATAATACTTGCATCATAATCACCTTGTGTTGTACACCCTAAGCACTCTCTCAACCCATTGGCTATATGGGAAGCAATATTCCCAATAAGCCCAACCTATGGGTATGATGCCAACTGCAGTATACTCTGCATAAACCAATATAGGGGAGATAACCGACTTGTCAAAATAGTCAAGGATCACACACACCCTATGGGTGACAGATAGGAGAGTAACATCTATGACCCTATTATCCATAGATCCCTCAACCCTGGAAGCCTTCTATCTCAATTCCTCCCCCTGGAAGCTCAAATAGGGGGGAAGAGTTGGCTTAGTGTTCTCGATCAATCTTACTCTCTTTAGATCAAAAATATATCATCGTGCTCATATCTAGTATTATATTGAACAACTCATTGAAGAGTTCAATCACCATGTCTGAGTAGCAATAGTCTCATGTTCATACAGGACATCAAATCAAATATATCTTAGTCTCAACTATATACGAGATTCTATGCCAATCATATCCCACTCATTATTATTGCAATATATCCCTGTCATATCCAAAACCTGCTCAAACAACTCTCCAAAGAGATTCTTCAACCTATCTCATAGCTAGCCATGCCAACATCATCGTACTCAACCTCGACTGTGCTTAATGCTATAGATTTTTCATCAAAATATCATAGCAAATATCATACTAAGGAAACACCCAGATGTGCTCATCTTATCAATAACGATCCCAAACAATGTCAATGCATCCATGCAGTCACATATCATAAGAAGAATATCTCATGACAAAAGTTGATCGTCCCATGCAAATATCTCGAAGGGTGCTCGACAACAACTCGATGTGTATGAAGCGACTTATCTTGGTCTCATCATTTATGAAGGAAAAGTCGAATTGCAAGATCATGTTTTGAAGAATTTACAAGAATTCCCAAATGATATTCTAGATAATAAAAAAATAGTTGCGGAGGTTTCTAGGAAGTCTTAATTATGTGCATCAGTCTTATGAACATTAAGCAAAAGATGTGCACATATTGTAGAAAATATTGCGTGGAGAAGCATGGAATGCAAAGATGACTATTGCAGTACAAATAATCAAGCAAAAGGTAATGAATATGCCTAGTCTTACTCCTCCAGAAGAAGGTTTAAAGTTTATCCTTGAGACTGATGCCTCAAATGAGGTATGGGAAGGTGTTCTGTTATAACAACATACTCAAAGAGAAGAGGTTTTCTCTTATTCCTTTGGATCCTTTTCAGATGTTGAGGTAAAATATCCATCTTCACATAAAGAAATCCTAGCAGTAAAAAACAACATAAAAAAATATAGGTTGTTCCTTAAGCCAATACATTTCATAGCTCGAATTGATCTTAAACACGTGACTGGAATGCTCAAGAATAATAGATTGCTAGAATCGGGCAATAATAGAATCCTTAAATGGAATCTATGGTTAAACGGATATGATTTTGAAATTGTTTATAAGAAAGGATTAGAGAATTATCTTGTTGATCTCTTGACCAGAGAAGTTTTTCGTGAAATAAAGGGTTTTGGTTGTCAGATGAAGGGTTATTTTTACTCTCGTGATAGTGAAAGTTCTTCTAACTAACAATTACATTTTATACTTGTTTGTACATATTGTCATGAATAATTACAATTTGATAGTCTTTTATATATGATTAAAGGGTTTCCTTATATATTTTATGAGAAGGTTGTTACATATTTGGCAAACAGATCAAATACCCCATCTATATATATCTCTCATTTTATCCAGTCTGGTACAGTTTATCAAGGTATTATTCCAGGTGCTGTTAGCATGGATGCAATATATATTTGCATTAAAGATCCATGGTCCAGTGATGCAGAATATGCTCATATTTTCATGTTTGTCAGATCTCAACCAAAGGTAAAAAATTTGTTTGAATGTGATGTTGTATATGGTGTATATTGGTCTCCATGGTTCAAGATCCTCATGTATAAATATTGTCCAAGAGAAGAAGATTTTAAACATGTGCCTCCTATTGAATTTATTGATTATCATAGAGAAGAATTTAGGTTTGTTGCCTAAAGTCATTCATGGTTTTGTTATGAAATAAGTTGTACAGATGTGGAGCTCAAATTTCTTTCTTGGAATCCTCTAGAAAAACCAATATATGAACTCTAGTCCTAATTTTATGGTGACATCAGTTATCCTCATAATGATGAAGTACCACAGATGTTCGAGTCTCCATTTTATCAAAGTTTTTATTCATGCCTCCGCATGTAGCTTTACATCGTACACCATCTCCTAAGTATCTCTATCATGTACTTGTGCCATAATGAAAGCATGGTGGACACTGCCTACATTGCGCATGTGAATGTGTGGTGATTGTATTAGTGTATTCAATATATAATTGTACCATGCTAGTTCTCATGGCTTATCTTAAAATCATCCACTTTTTACTTTGTATTATAGGTCCTCACAGGCTTATCCTAAAAGTATTTGCTTTGTATTGAAAGTAAGAGTTGGTTCTAGTGGGCTTCTCCACAAAGTATCCACAATGTATAAAGATGCTCTATTATTGTCTGATAAGCATCTACTTTTGTGAGGTGATTTGTGTTGGATGTGAATGATTGTCCTTCCATATCTATGAGTCAATCTCATGGCCGAATCTTGCAACCGACATGTATAGGTTTCTAGTAACTAGATACTAGACTCAAACTGTATATATAGGTGAGTCTCGACATCATTTGGATCATCGCAATTAAGAGAGAACAAGAAAGTAGAGAAAGCTAAGACAAAGAAGCGAGCAAGATTTTGAGTCTATAGTGCAGCAAGGTATTCCAGTCCTATTAAAAATTGTAAGTTCTGCAGTAGCCTATGCTTTCTTAACAATTGTATGTGTTTGGCTACCCCCTTTTGGTGTTACCCTTTATTGTTTAAATGATAGTTTGGATATATAAGTGTTAATGGATTTAGGTTCATGAGCTCATAGTTTTGTATTTTTGGGAGCATGGATTCACATTTTGTAGGACATGCTTTTAAAAGGAAATCATGGCAGACTTTGAGGTGGGGGCCATGATTCCATCAAAATGGAAGCATTAATTTTAGAATGAGAAGGTAGTTGTTGGTTAGTGAGTATTGTTGGTTTTGACATTTAAACTTTTCACCTCAACTTGCTATTGTAGTGGTGTGACTCGTGGGCAAAACCTTTCCTGGTTGATGTTTTTCTTTATTGTATATTTACTTAGTAATTTTGGCCACAACATTATGTGTCTTATAGATTTGGATAGTGTGAAAGTACTACCTTAATCCATCATATTTTTTGGCATACATGTTTATTTTTAGGATATATTGTGGGTATTCTCTCATAGCAAACATCGAAGCCAAAGTTGTTGATCCTACATGTGTATGCTACAACAAATTCTAATGTAGTTCATTTGGGGTGCAAATGTCTAAACAACAAGCATTACTGCATTGAAGTGGGATATATTTTGTATCACTTTTAGTTGTTTTATAATGTATGAGATGGTCAATAGGATAACATTCTTGTTTATGGCTTTACTACTCATTTAAATTGCAAGAGTTTGTTTTCAAGTGAAATGTGATATATGATGACCTTGACAAATCACATAAAGCATATGCATGTCGATGCTTGGATTTTTCGTGCCATTTATTTTGGCAACATGCAGCTTCAATGATGCTTTGTATATTTGAAACTTGAAGTGTCAAGTGCATTTCCCTTTTTAGGAGACACCATGATCAATGTATCAATTTCTTGGGCTCATTTATTTGGTGCATAAATGACACCACCAATTCTGTTAATTATTCTCTAAGGTTGTTCAAGATTCGATGGTTGTGCCTCATGTTGAACAAAGTGTAACTAGGTTCGGTCTTCATAATGACATGATCTTTGTAAATGATGTAATAAAAGAGAATAAATTAATTTTGTATGCCTTGCTACATGAGTTTCATGAGCAAGAAGTGTCATTAGGTCAAGAGATTTCTTCTTGATGTCTTTAGGATTTATTAATATGTCAAAGAGTCAAATCATGTACGAAGGAGCTCTTCATGAGCCTATGTAAAATGTATTCTAGCCTAGAGCAGCCCTCCAAGACCAAGCACAATCCTCCAGCTACAAGCACAAAGAAGTCTGCAAGTAAAACAATAAGGAGAACATCATGTCGGCCTCAAAAATTGAATTAAATAGCTAAATGGAAATCACGTTGGCTCAATAAAAGGACATGTCGGTTCACTTGTTGAAGTCAGCTCAAATATGGAGACAAACACGATAAATACCCCGTCAAGGTATCCACAAAAAGGTAGAGAAAGAACTCGCATTTCTCTATGAAATTTCGGATGGGTAATAGGAGTAGAGATCCGCACTATAAGTGGACATACCCCTACACTTCGGATGGCACAGTAAGCTGCAGTCTTGGTGATAGTGACAGTGAAGTCCTCACATATATATCTTTTTAGTTTCGACATAATGAGAAGGAACAGTAATGACTGTGACTATCACGGTCTCGACATTCTTTCCATACACAATCACATACTTGATGGCCACTACCTCAAACACAATCACAGTCCATGCATCATTGTGAGGAGAAGGGTCATAGTGATATAGTCTCGGCATGATTGTAACAAGTAAAAGGGTTCGGATCTATCTTTAAGCAACCTTGGCATACTCTCTAAGCACTGCTACAGTCTCGACATACTAATGATGAAGAGGATCTGAATGGTATCTCTGTAGCAGTCTCGACATAATGAGGAGCAGTGACAAGGATTACAGTTTCAGCATAATGAGAAGGAGTGACAAGGATCATCATGGTCTCAACATAATGATAATAGAAGGATCCAATAGTAACACACCTTATATCGACTTACATTAAGGAACAGTCATGATCCTATCACAGTCATAACCTCATTATTGAAGGTTATAATCTCGATGAAGGTTGTAGCAGTGATGAAGATCTCAATGGAGCAATCATGGTGCATCAATGACCTAGATGAAGGAAAGTCTTAACAAAACAGTGATGTCGATGATCTCAGCAATGACAGAGAAAGGGATTGGTGTCTTGGTCTTGGAGTGGCATAGCAGGTCAAGGGTCATGGTCTTGGTATTCGTCAATTGGAATATCTATAAGAAGAATTTTGTGCATGTTTTCCTCTCCAATAGGGAGAGGCTTTGGCCCTAGAAGAAAGCCAAATATCTTGTGTTCTTGTCTCTTTGTTTTTGGTAGCAATTTGCTGAAGTAAACACACACAGTAATAACGAAAAGAAGATCAAGCTAAGATAAATTGTAAAAACACTTCACAAAGTGTTATCATGTCAAGAAGAATCTCATTAATTCTCCATGCCTTAGATTCTTCAACACCTCAGAGTTGAAATTACCTTGGAGAATGGGTAACTGATGTGATATTGTTTCAAGTAGATAGCTAGCAACAACCTCCTTTTTACATGTTTTTTATTTTTTATTTTTTTTTGTGAATTTATATTGGTATTACCTTAAAATAGAAAAATATCAAGATACATTGGCCAGATAACCATAGTTTAAATAGAATTCACTATAGTTGGTCTCAATATACCACAAAGGAAACCAAATATTTTGACCACCTATAGAGGAGATATATTGTCCAAAATAAAACCAACTACTGCAAAACAAGCCTATCAACTACTTAACTGTAATAAAAAAAGCTAATGTCATACACAACAAAAAGTCAAGAGTTTGAAGAAATCACTGGGGTAAGATATTTAACATTCTTTCATAGAGGAGTTGGAGTATTTGCATCACACTGGAAATGGATCTCTAAATGGGCTACCTTGGCATCCATTCACTCCAAGCAAACACATTGATGATGTTGGGCATGTTTAATGTCATTCAAATAAGAGAAGATGTCATATTGCTCCTCATGTTTTTCCTTCAGGACCCTGCCCAAGAGGGTCTTCATCTACCAATATAGGGAAATGGAGTTGAGATACAGTTTCCATTTTCCCCTTGTAAGACCTAGGTTAGGAACCCAATGAGCTACCTCATCAAGAATCTCCAAGTCTGAGAAAGCTTAATGGCCCATAATAGAAAGGGACTGAAGGCGACAAATATCGTTGCAGATTTAAAGGGGGACATCAAAGTGGAAAGTGTTCTTAGCCTCTTGCACTTGTGCCTAGGTGTGATTTTGACCTTGGGGGCCATGACCTATGCCCACTCCCCCGACTATTGCGTATGCATTGCTAAGGCATGCTTCATAGGGATGGAAGATCGGGGGTCATGGAATAACACACTAGAGGTGGAGGGACAAAGGTAAGGGTGGTCCAAATAAATATTGGAGTGGTGAAAGGGTGACAACCATAACATAAAATACCATCATTGAGTGAGGGCACAAGGAAACTAGAGGGCAAAAAAGAGACTCCTCAAACGGGTAATACTTTAAGCTGTTATGAATACCCCACCAACTATGCAACTACAACCCAACAAATATTGTGCACCCAACTGAACAATGGCTAATTAACTCACAATGTAAGGAGATGAGACCAAATCCAAAGGTCTTAGGAAGTATCATGGTATATATGTTTGTCTTCGTCCTAACCTTCAATTGCAACAAGACTAAAAGTGGCGAGGCTACCACTAATGTAGAAGGCTCCAACACCGGAGAGACCCACCCCGATAAATAGATAACCTTGTTAATATAACCAAGATTTTCGTTTTATGTCTCCATCCCACTCATGTTGTAAGAGCCAAACTTTCCAAAGACTAGAGACCAATTTGTCTCCCAAACAACTATAGACCATTGCAACACCAATAATTGGCATAACTAAGCTCATTGTAGATAAAAGCAGGAAATAATTACCTAAGAATACATTTAAATTGTCATGCATTGGCCACTTATCGCCAGTGGCATGTACAAGAAATCCTACTTATGGCAAGGGCGAGAGTGTATTCCACCGTAAAAGATGCAAAGGGAGATTACTGCAAATAGGGTGAAGCCAAGATGAATATTTGTCATGGTCATTAATTAATAAATGAGAGTTCATATGCTTGTGCATGTGGGGTGGGGGGTTGGCCACGCTACCCCCCTCTTAAACGCTTTGCCCGTCGATGGGCTCATGAGCTCGCCCCACAACCTCCTATTGGATTTTAATATCCACCTCGATTGGGGATCTTTTATCCTCATCCAATATGGATTGCAAAAAGTCAATCCTGCTTGATTGATCCTATATATGCCAGGTTTCTTGAGGCAAATATCTTTATCCTGGCACCCCATATTAGTAAGAAGGTCTAACGCTTTATTACTTGTTCTCTGAGAGTGTGAAGCTATAACATGATTAATGGAGAGGATCAATGACAAAATATGGGAAATGAGATGTTCAAGCCTCCAACTCTTAGACAATTTAGATAAAGGGATGCCATTGATGATTTTTTGAGCAGTCGTAATAACTAGTCGGGAATCCCCATCAATTTGAAGTTTAGAGTAGCTTGGATTGAGAGCCAACCTCAAACGTCTTTCTAGAGCAAGGAATTACACAATGTTGTTGCTTGTAGTGCCATAGTTTTCCATGCACACCTTTTATGTATGCACTCTTATAACCTTTAGCTCCTTGTCATTTCACTCCTATCCCACAATATTATGCATGTTTAATTTTTTCCCCTTTTCTAATTGCTTTTCTTTGTTCATAGTATAGAGCATATACTTTGTGTTGGTTTATCTAATTTCCTTGACAAATTAATTCCTATAGATAATTGTTCCAATTCATTTCCTATATGTTTGAACTCTAATCTTTATTGAATAAAACATCATGGTTGATTAGTTTATTTTTATGCAAGTTTTAATCTAGCACTTTTGCTATAATTTCATATTTGGATTGATGCAATTAACTATTAGTTTATTTATGTGCATAAATTGAACACTTGAAGGATAATTAATCACTTACATAAGCCGCATATTAAAATTTATATGCACATTTAATTGGAGGATTTGTACCTTCAAGGGAAAGACACCACTAACTTATCCATCTAATTAACTTAACCTTGTTGCTAGTGAGTTTAGGGCTTTAAATCTAACTTGGTTTTCATCCTCACTTTTGTTGTTGAGCACCTTATAAGGGTGTTTTAAGTGTTGTTTCCTGATTCCATTTTGAGCATTAGCATATCCATTTACATATGATAGATAAAAAAAATCCTTCATTTTTTGTATAACAAGTGTTCTAACATACCCAATATTGGTATTGGTCTCATATTTCCAAAATCTGACTTATGCTTTTCCCATTTTGCACTGTGGCAACAACAATACTTGAATAAACTCCATTGCAATGAACTTACCCAAAATAACTAGGTATGTTCTTCTTCCATGTATATTGTGTTTGTGTTATCAATAAAGTTATTATGGCCATTACAATTGAATAACAATGAATTTTGGTTTAACTGAAATACTTTATGTGGGTGTTAACTTAGTTAAAATTAGATATCATTTTTCGGGATTAACTGCATAAAATAAGTCATTAAACTATGACCATGTCCCCAAGTATTGATCTCAACTGACCAAATTTCTCATGATTTTGAATAGTCCACATAATAGTCAGTGCATCAGGTGATCCTCACAAGGGTGAAGAAGTGGGATTGGTACTAGCGAAATAAATCACATAACATTAATCATCACCTCCTGGGCTTGCACCTGGTAACCATGACTTCCCGGGAAGTCACCCATCCCAAGCCTCCTCTGGCTTAAGCACACTTAACTGCTGAGTTTCCCCCACAATCAAGACCACATAGGGTGATGCCCCATTTGCAAAACCTTAACAAGTATTGTGCCATATAAACTATTTAGTTAGAGCTCCCTTCACTCTTTTCATTTAATCATGGGGCTTTCACAGTGCAACATATAAGATATCATTTTCAAGATTAACTGCATAAAGTAAGTCATTAAACTATGACCATATCCATGAATATTGGTTAAAATTGATGTGTGGATTTGATTAGAGGTGAACTTACATGAATATTCACAAGTAAATGCACAAAAACAAGAGTTACTCCAAATGGAGTTGGCAGGTTCTTCCCTTCAAACCCTCTCCTTAATCTCTTTCCCACATCATACATGGTGGGATGTCGAAGGAGGAAGGTGTGTGCCCACTTCAAGAACATAGGACATATATTTGCCTTATATAACTATACCTATCTCTACCTCTATCATTGCAAAAATTTGACCTAGTACCATTGCAAAAATTTGACTAAAGCTAAAGGGATGAGACGTGCCACCTTAAAGATCCTTAATGAAGACATAAAAGAGGATATGCAAATCCCCTTTAGAACTAGCAAAATCTTTAAAAACCAACAAATTAAGCTACTTCGAATATCTTTGTAGCATGCATTACAAGCATCTACTCTCAATATTCTCATAGCATTAGGAGTTATATTTTCTTTCTTTAACTTTAGCATAGTTAACAAGGTTTGGGTATGCGTACTTAAGAGGGAGAGCTTGCTATATGCAAACTTAGAAAGGACGTGCATTAATGTGTTCAAAAATATCTAAAACTCTTTATAGTAGCAATGTGTCACCTACCATTGTGGAGCTATTAGCAAACTTGTCACTTGATCATGCATTGAACTTTATTTGAATATGTAGGAATTTGTTGCTTTGTAGCATCCTTGTTGGAGGAGGAGGGATGATCAAGTTGTTAGATAATAGATCCATCCGTTTTAGAATTGGACTTGGATTTGGATCAAATACCAAGGCTGAATTGATAACAACGTGGACTCTCATGATGCTTGCTAAGCTAAAAAACATTGATAGCATACGCATTCTTGATAATTCAAAATGTGTTGTCGATTGGTTGAAAGGAGAGTCTGACCTGGAGGTGCTACATTTAGAAGCATGGAAACACAAAATAAAGGAAATTAAATCAAAGTTCCAGGAGATTAGTTTTCAGCCATTTATAGAGAGTTCAACTCCACAACGGACAATCTCTCAAAAAGAGCTTTGGAATTGGATCCAGACTTAATTATTTTTTAAGACCACATTGGTAACAAAATCTAGAGCACTCACTCCATTCCTATTGCCATCCCCACCTAAAGCACAACGCCCTGAATTTAGGTGACATATAAAAAGTGTTCATCGATTTAGCTTCAAAGAATGCAGGCAACACTAGTAGTTTTTGTTTTTTTTACATGTGCCCTCTTATGAAATCTTGTTTTTGTTGTATTTTCAAGCTGCATTTCCAGTGTTTTCTAGCTATTATAGGACTACTTTTTTCAGTATGTTACATTCCTTATTGTTCAATTTATTCAACTCTATAAGGGGCAATATTTTCTAGCTATTATAGAACTACTTTTTTTTCTTCAGTATGTTACAATCCTTATTGTTCAATTTATTCAACTCTATAAGGGCCTTTGGTCTGTGAACAATCTGGCCTTTCTTAACTAGTTACGAGTCTACAACTTCGATCTATTTCTTCAGTAACTTTACCAATCTTATTTCTGAGAAGTTGTAAAGATACAAATCTATACTTTCTTTTTATTCAACTCTATAAATAACCAAAAAATATCTTATTACAGTGAAAAAAACACTAATTCCATACTAAAAATCCTTTGAAATAAATAATAACCCCAAAAGTCTTTCTTCAAATTTTTGAGTTTTACACCCGCCTCTTCCTAATTTTACCAAATTATTGTGAAATCCAAATTATAGTAGTCATATAGCAAAAGTTCACACCACTTATAAATTAAACCTAGATACAAATGCATAAAAGATAAATAAACGACAACATATAAGGAAACAATGATTTTGGGATTTTACCAACCTAAATTGAAATGCATTTACAATTTCTTTAAGACAGATTAATAAATTTATAAAATAATAGTTAAATGAATAACAATATCTAATAAATCCCAACCTAAATTGAAATGCATTTACAATTTTCTTAAGACAGATTAATACATTTATAAAATAGTACTTAAATCAATAACAATATTTAATATATTAATAATAAAATGATAATATAAAAATTAGTGGAAACTTTTTTTATATAACACTTTTCAATAAACTTAATCACTAGTTATTGATGTTAATCACTTACTTATTTTAATATAATTTTAAATTAATATAAAATTTTAACACAATAAGAGTTTAATAAATTTCAAAACCAACAAAAAGTCAAAGTTTTTTATCAAAATAAAAAATAATTTAACCCACCTGCATATAAAATATATTATAAAATAAAATATTTATAAAATATTTTGATTTCTAAATGAATTATGGTTTTTGGGCAAGTGGTATTTTTTTTTCTCGGGGAGAAAATATCGTAATTTCATTAATTGCTGAAATTACATGCTATAGATGTTCGTAAGCATATGCAAACTGTGACCTTAGTCAGCTGATAGTAGTTCCAGAAATAGATACTAAGTAGACCCAGTAGGGTGTACTGTGCAACTGTGCTATTACAAACCAAAATGTCACCAGATGGTGATAACTGTTCAAAAGCTCAAAAGTATTAATTACAATATTTACATAACTGTGTTAATAATCAAAATATGTTGTAAATCTTAGGGGTTGTCCCCCCTCCGAAGTTTCTGGTCTATGTATGGTCTGTTAAAGTACTGATAGATTCTTTCTGGTGTATGTTCAGTGATCAGCCATTCTCCTCGAGGACGATTCGTTGCCTCTTTCGAAAGCTTGTCCGCATTTTCATCGCTCCCTATAGATGTGAGAGCATGAAAAATGATCAATATGCGTTTTAAATAAAACAATTTCATCCATAATAGTTATTAGAGAAAATGCATGGCATGTAGCTGCATTGTTAAACCAATTTATAACATTTTTGGAGTCCCCATATATTTGAATATGTCTGCACTGTTTGAGGATAGCAAAATAAATCAAATGTCGAAGAGAGATCAGTTCTGCGAAATTGTTTGTGCCCTCGCCCAAGCCCATGCAAATCTGAAAGAAATGTGTGTCTGATAGATGGAAAATTATGCCACCCCCGCAGCCCTGGGCTTGTGCAGCCCCATCAAAATATGCCCAGGGCCGAGTTTTGTCAATCTGTTCCTGATTAATGATCCTGGGTCTGTTGATGATCTCTTCAGCTGGGATTTCCTCATACCCCGAGCAAATCTTAGGTGGAATCAGGGCCCAGTTTATAGGCCTGTCTCGGAAGATGATACAGTTACGTCCCAGCCAAATGTGCCAAGAGACCAGGAGCGACAGGTTTCTTATCTTTGGGTCATTTGCTTCACCCCACCAGTTGTCCCAAGCACTAGGGATATCTTCACCGTGCCAGGTTTGGTTTATGTTGAGAGAAAGCAGAACTTGCGTCCAGAGCATCTTTGATATAGGGCAAGTGAGGAATAAGTGATGATTCGATTCCTCCTCCTGATGGCAGAGTACACACCATGAAGGTCCTGTGTAAGCCCTTTTCCTAAGATTTGTTCTTGTAGGTGTTTTATCCTCGAGGATATTCCACATCAATAGTCTAGTGCACGGGGGAGCTTTCAATTTCTAGAGGTGAGTCCACCAGCCTTTCAGTCTGTCTGGTTTTGCCTCTGCTTGTATGATGTCATATCCTTGCTTAGAAGAGTAATGACCCTTTTTGGAATGACCCCAAATTAACTCATCCTTGTCTTCATTTAGTCGAACGTGGGACTCTATTAGAGCTTGTATATAATTTTTCCACGATATTTCCCATTGAATTGGGATATTCCACTCCACCCCAGAGTGCCAAGCTTGTGACAGAAAGGAAGTATTTCGGTGGTCGCCAAGTTGTGAAATGTACAGGATGCCTATATTGTTTAGGAATGTGATCAACTCTGGTGGTAGTTGATATACATTCCCACTGCTAGTCCAGGGGTCAATCCCAATGCGCACAGATGCACCATTTCTGATTTTCCAGATGAGACCTCTTTTGACGATGGGAAAAGTATTTAGAATGGCCCTCCATATGACTGAGATTCCTTTTCTGCTCCAAGAGGGATGCCTTATCCAATCAATAATGGAGCTGGGCCAGATATATTTGTGGGAGATCACCTCCGACCAGAGACTCTTGTGTTTTAGGAGTAACCACCCCTGTTTAGCAACCAACGCTTGTGCGAAAGTCGGAAGTTGTTTTAGTCCCCAACCTCCCCATTTTTTGGGGATTGCAATTTTGCTCCATTTAACCTAGGCGAAAGGATTCCCATCCTTCCGACCCTTCCACAGGAAATGACTGCAAACTTTTTGTATTATGTTAAGAATCCCCATGGGGATCCATGCCAACAACATCCAAAAAACAGGGGTAGCTTGTAATACTGCTTTGATAAGAATCAATCTTCCTGCCCTAGATAGGAAGCGATGACACTAGATATTAATTCTTTTCTCCACCTTAGTAATCAGCCAGATCCAATCAACTAGTTTGTAACCATCTGCTTTGAGTCTAAAACCCAGGTACTTCAGACTGGCCTAAAGATCTAATACCTGAAAGGGGAAATTTTGTAGCGAGAGTTGTATTTCTTGATGGGAGCATTCTGAGAAGGATATAATGGACTTTTCCTTGTTGATTTCCATCCCTGTAGCAATACTGAAAAGCTTTAATGACTCTTTTAAGGTAATGATATCCTGTACACTCCCACTGAGGAAAATAAGTATATCGTCCACGAAGAGAAGATGAGTCAATGTAAAATGATCAGTAATCTTCAATCCCATGAGTCCCAGTTCGCTTCTCCGAATCAATCAATTTACTCAGGCCTTCCATAACAAGGAGAAAAAGAAGAGGGGATAGTGGACAACCCTGTCTTATTCCCCTTTCTGCCTGAAAGGGATGGGAGGCTGACCCATTGATGAGAATTGCAAAGGATATAGATGTAATATAGCCCATAATCCAACTTATGAACTCCAGAGGGAAGTCGAGATGAGTGAGAATCATTTTGAGGTACAGCCAGCTTACTTTATCAAAGGCTTTTGATAAGTCTATTTTAAGAGCCATCCCTTTGATCTTTTTCAATTTGATAGAGTGGAGGGCTTCCTGGGGCGAGCCGATGGCTTCATGGATGTGTCTATTATGAAGGAAAGCAAATTGTTCTTGAGAGATATGATCAGATAGAATAGGCTTGATGCAATTGGCAATGATCTTGGCTATGATTTTGTAGAGGCAATTGCAGAGTGAAATAGGACGGAAGTCATTGAAGGAGGAGGGGGAGTCGGTTTTTGGAATGAGGGTGATGTAGGTGGAGTTAAGGGGGGCATATATACGACCAAGGGTCCGACTTTCTTCAATTACTGCAAGTAGGTCCGGACCAATAATGTCCAGGAAGGCAATATAAAATTCCACAGGCCAGCCATCCGGGCCTGGGCTTTTATCTCTCTTGAACCATTTTAGAGTGCTTTCAAGTTCCCCCATGGACATAGGCTTGATGAGATCGTCGATGCCATTTAGATCCAAGTATCTAGGGAAGTGACCAGCCAGATTGATGATTTCGGGCAGAGAGGGGGTAGTGGGGGCTTTAAAAAGACTTTTGAAATGGGCATATCCAAGCCGGGCTAGCTGAGTGTGAGTGGTGGCCAGACCCTCTTGTTCCATGGGAATCTGCCAGATGGTGTTATTGGCTTTCCTTCCATTTGCAAAATTGTGAAAAAAATTGGTATTGCCATCCCCTGCTTGCAGCCAAATTGCTCTGCTTCTGAGCCTCCATAACTCTTCCCTTTCCAAAAGGATCTTGGATTTCTGAGATTCCAATTCCACCAGACAGACCTTAGTTTCATTGGATAAGAAGCCAAGCCATTTTCATCAGTTAAGGAGGCCAGCTGGTCTTCAATGTCCACCAGAGATTGTTCATCCCGCTCTTTTTTCCTCTTGGACCAGTCAATGGTTAGTCTCTTGAGCTAATTCAGGTGCCTACAGAAATCAGTAGCCTTTCTCTGATCTCTGAGGGGAGGCTGTGCTCGCCAGTAATCCGAAACTAATTTGACATAGTATGGGTCTTTTAAGTATGATGAATTAAATTTGAAAGGGGCTCGAGGTTTCCTGGAAGGACCAGTCACTTGCAGGTAGATGGGAGAATGGTCCGATATGCCTCCCGAGCCAACCCATTGTCTATAAAGAGTGAGGGTTCGAAGGAGCTCTTCATGAATAAGGAATCTGTCCAGCCTTCTTCCAAGAGTTGCTTCACCAGTATGTCTGTTATGCCATGTGGGCATTTTCTTGTTCATGGGGACATCAATAAGCCCGTGGAGATCCAGGAGGGAGCTCAGCTGGTCTGAGAGAGGGTCAATCTGTGAGTGATGACCCCAGGATTCCTCATTCCCAATGGAAAAATTTAGGTCACCTCCGATGATGGTGGAGCTAGTGATCATTTAGTTAACCAGAAAGGAATGCCAGAAAGAAAGTCTATTTGGTTGGGGGCATAAATATTCATGATTCAGATGTGTTTGCCTAAATCAGCACCAAGAACATCCATGCCCAAGAAACCTAAGCCACCCCAAGAAGATATCACTTTGATGGTTTTAGGGTTTATGCCCATGGCAAGACCTCCAGATCTGCCCACTGCATCTAGGCCATGGAATGCAACCCAGGAAGGAGAGAAAGTAGGGTCCTGGTAATCAGTTCGGAGGGTCCAAGGGTTTCTTGAAGGAGTAATATGTCACAGGGGGAACGATTCAGGAGATGCTTAAGAGCCAGTTTTTTCTTAGGGTTGGCTAATCCCCTGCAGTTGAAAGAAAGCCAAATCATAGGGGAACAGATTCAAGGGGCTCAGATGCTCTAAGTGCCCTTTCAATGGTGGTCTGGCGACCCCAAGCCACGTCAGCCACCGCAAATTTGATGGCTTTTGCAAGCTTGGAAGGTCTACCTCTGATAGGTTTAGACTCTGCATATTGCGGGGGTATACCTAGACCAAGCAGGGGGATGTTGTGCAGAGGTCGAGATCGAAGGTTGTATGAATGGGAGCCCGATGCAGAGGAGGGGGAGGATGGAAGGGGCGGGGGTAAATGCAGGGAGAGACAGAGGGGTGGTGGAGAAAATGGGGGGAGGAGGCTCGAAACCATAATTAATGGGTGGCTGAGGGCTCATAATAGAATCTGTATGAGTTGCAGGAGAGTGCAAAGATGAATGTACATGATTATAAAGAAGAGTAGAGGAGCAAGAAATAGGATCATTACCTAAAGTAGGTGCAGCTCCCATTGCAGACCTGGAACGAGTCAGTGGAGGGGATGTAAATGGAATCCTTGGAGTATTGGTTTGCTGTGCCGAGACTCCATCCGCTTCCTTATGATGATCCTATCCTGAGGGCTGCTCGTCCACATTTAGATCTTCAGGCAGACAATGTTTCACGCCCCTTGTAGTCTCCTGAGCAGATGAAGAGAGTAAAGGACAATCCTTGTACAGATGCCCGACCTTGTGGCATCTTCGACAGCGAAAGGGCACTCCTTCGTAGTCCAGGTTCTGGCGATGCGAGAAATGCCTCTAGTGAAGGGTTATTTTCTCCTCCAGTCCCTCCCTGGTATCTAGGTGAACAAGGATTCTCGCCATTGTCATAATTCCAGATTTTTCAAAAGACTGGTCGTGTTCTAGATATGTCCCCAGAGCATCTCCTATTTGCTTGACCAGAGGGGTCCAAAATTGCATTGGGAGGCCTGGCAAACGAACCCAAATCGGCCCTGCACCCATCTGTTCGCGCTCTGGGTCGAATAAGGGATCCCATCTCTTTAGCAGAACTGGAGCAAGCTCAATGTGCCAGAAACGTGAGAGGATCCAATCCATGTACTCTTCCCTGTGAAACCGGAGGGCAAACCAGCCATAGGCCAAAACTCTGATGATGGGAAGTTCTTTGAGAAGGGAACCCAAATCTCCGAGGTCCAGAGGCGGAGGCATTCCACTGAGTAGTTTCTGCCTCTCACACGTCCGACCAATACCTTCTTAGCCGTGTCTGCAACTTCTCCCATCAGAATGTCCTCGCCAAGGGTAAGGTTAATGTCTCTATCCACAGCTTTTAGGCACCTTCCCTTCTTGGGTTTATCTGAGTGACAGGCCGTCGGATGTTCCTTGAGCAGGCCCCTGCAACCCTGGTTGACGGTTTGGGGGGTAGACGGGGTGGATTTGGGATTAGGGATAGGGGAGCTGAAGCACCCAGATCGAATAGGGGAGTTAGGGTTTTTACTGCCAGGAGCTAGGGTTGCACTAGAGTGAGCAGGGATGGAGTGTGGAGAGGGTCCGGTCGGAGTAATGCGAGAGGATGAGGGTGCGCACGAGGGCAAAGAGATCTGTGGAGGGTGTACCAGGGGGAATTGAAAGTAGGGGAGGGTTGAAGGCATGTGCCCAGTAGATTGAGGGTCGCAGGTGAGAGCGGAGGACAACCCAACCCAGGCAGATCTTCTATGTGAACGGCGGGCGGAGGGTGTTTATCAGAGGAACTCGGGCGGAACAGAACGAACTGGGCAGCTGTCAGCGAGCATTTTTTGGTGGCAAAGGGACCAGAGCCCGTCCCAGTTCGGTGGTGAGTCCAGATGGCCTAGTCGAGGTTGGGGTCCACGACATCTTCCAAATCCATCAAGAACCGACAATTACAGTCGGCAAAAAAACAGGTGTTGAGTAGGCAGCGAAATGGGGGCAAGGTTAACAAGTTCTTCACAGTAAAAACTCCAAGTAATGACCGCAATAGAGGGTTAAACCAGGCAGAGAGGGGGTGAATGCCTTAGGTCAACAGAGTGTTCAAAGCGGTCAATCCTCAGGGTTATGGCCCTCGAGGCCTCCATGGAAGCCGCGGCGGTCGAGCAGAGCCATCCTCCTTCCTCCCGTCCACAATCAGGCAAGTTGTCACGCCCCTACACCTGCGGTAGTCTTTCAACTGCTTATAGCGAGGTGCGGCACCACCGAACACTTTCTTTTCACCAATACTTATGTTCATGGACTACGCCTTAACATTCGATACTTAGTTTATTTTTCTTCACCAAGTATTATTATTAGCCTTTATACCAATGAACACCCATACACATTCATTATCCACAACAATTATAAATAACAAGACAATTGCAACAGTATAAAGGGAGGGGCAACTCCCTGAACAATGAGTCTACCCGAATTCAATATATTAATCAACTTTTCAAAGTTTACAAATATCCTTGGGAAACCCCAAGTTTCATACTTAGCCAATTTTACAACAGGCAACACCTTCGTGTAGCCTCACCGTTTCACCTGCACGAGTTGCCTTGCCCGAGTTGGGTGGGCGCGCCCTCACACGGACCGCCAACCGAAACTCCTCAACCGAACTTCGTGTCGTGTCACCCAGAAATACTTCGTTCACCCGATGAGCGGGCGCCTTCGTGCACCCTCCACCCGCACCTACGATCATTGGGCGAGCGCCTCACCGCACTCTCCACCCAACTCTCCAACCAATGGGCGGGTGTTCCCACGCACCGTGCCACCTGAGCCTTCAATCGAAATGCCAACCGAACCGACGGGCGCCTTCACCCAAGACACACCCGCGTTCACCCTTGCACGACGGGCAGGCACCTTCGTCCGACCCACGACCCGTGTGTCTCACCCATCACCAAGTCTGCGTGTTGTTCACCGTGTAGCGCTACCCAAGAGCGGGCGCATAGACCTGCGCCTTGCTGCGGCCTCCTACACCTTCGCACTTCACCTTGCGAGCTCGTTCGAGTGATGTTCGATGATCTTCGTTCGATGCCAAATGCTCCAACTCTTCGCTATGTTTATATGGGCGGTTGGGCGAGTCGAGTCACCCGTATGACTCGTCCACCACATGAATCGACACCCTCACTTCATTGCTAACTCACCTATCTTTGTTGGTCGGCCAACAATCCTTTGCCCGAGTTGCCAATTACATGAGGTCGGCCCGTGGGTGTCACCAACTCGTCCCCACGCTATAAGTTAACCTTCGCTCAACCATCCACGCGCATTTTACAAGTGTTCCTTCGCACGTCTTGGCCTCAGCTCGTCGCACTTCGCACGGTGGTTGTGACTCGGACCGCAGGTCCTTACATCCTCCTCCACCTGAAGTCATTGTCGTCCTCGACAATAAGTCATCCCGGTAACCATCCTGCCACCAAGATCATCATCTCATCTGTCTCGTCCTCGGTCATGATATCAACCAGTCCATACACTGCAAACATCCCTGCAACATATGTAAAACAACTATCTCCATCATGTGTCATCCCATCCTGTGAACTGTCGTCAGATACTCCAACATAATGCCAACATCTCTCTGCACACTTCTGGACCTCATGATTCGAACTAGTCGGGTGATCAGTCCAACTGTCACGCTCAAACCATAAGAATGCACATCCTTATGCCTACACCAGTCTTTCTCAGACTCTGCCACATCCTGGACTCACCAAGAATCTCTCCCATGCTCAGGTCCATGGAAACTCCATCCCATCTGCAACATGTCATGATGCTAATGCCAAACCATTCCTGCACCATCTGTCATACCTGCTCAACCTGTTTTAAGGACTCACTACCATGAGCAGCTAACAATGAGCCCCATCTTCTATGTCATCTAAGAAGATGTAGAGGGAGTAGAGCCTGAAGGCTCACCCTCACTAATAAGCTCAATCCATCTGTCAGGATCCTCTATCTCCATCCTCTGCAGATATGCCACCCGATCCTCCTCATGGACATTCGGTCTCACATAAACCTCCTCGTCATCATCATCCTCAACCTCTTCTAGCCTTCTTGACAAATCCAAGATACTATCAGAAAGTGACCTGATAACCAATGACTGCTCGGTAAGCTTTGCCTCAGCAGTAGACAACCGCTTACATACATCATCCAATCGCTTCTCATCCTCCATCTACATCACTGCCAGTTTACAATCAGGCTTTGTCACACCAATGGTTGGAACACCAATGGGTACATCTTCCCTTCCATCGTAAATGTACAGCTTCTTCAAATGTGGAACAATCATAGCATCATATTGTTTCAAGAATTCCATCCCCAGCACAACCTCATAGTCATCAATTCGCACTATAGTGAAGTCGACTTTCCCAATCCACTCACCTAGTGTTGTGTCCACCCTTTCAGCTACACCAAGTACAAAATCAGGAGGAGAATTCACTGTCTTCATTTGTGCCTTCACCGGTACAAATTTCAGCCCAATCCTTCTCACAACATCCTCACTCATGAAGTTATGAGTAGCTCCACTATCTACCATAGTGAGTACCTCCATACCTCCAATCTTCATCCGAACATACTCCAAGCTGTTCCTTTCAGGATCTCTCTGAGAGACCACTTCTGTAGCAGCAGCAGCTCCAAGAATCTGCATCATCCCCATAGAAGGTTCTTCTTTCTTCGCATTAGATTGTGTAATAGCAGCCACTTTCGGTCTAGAAGGACAATTCTTCACCGTATGTGGTTCAACACAAATCCAACACTTCAATGGTTTCTTCGTCTTCGTCTTCTCATCTGATTTCTAAGCATCATATTTCTTCTTCTCTTTCGACTTATCGAACTTCTTCTTTTCATGAGAAGCTTCGTCATAATGCTCCACCAATCGATCCACAACAACAAAAGCTTCCTCAAGTGTCTTTATCTTCTGCCTCTTCACTTCATTGCATGCCCAAGGTTTCAATCCAATAATGAAGTTGAACACCTTGTCCCTCTCCGCCATGTCAGGAAGTTCTAGAACCGCACTTGCAAACTCCCGCTGATATGTCTGTAGGTTCCCTGTCTGCTTAATAAATTTAATCTTCATCCTTGCTTCCCACGTTTCATCCTGAGGACTGAAATGAGCCTGCAAAGCTTTCTTCATATCATCCCAAGAAGTAATGTCATCAACACTACCATTGGCAATTTGATCCACTCTCCTTCTCCACCACATCTTAGCATCTTTTGTCAAGAATTGAGCAGCCACTTTCACCCTTGTCTCATCATCAGATAGACCCAAGCGTTCCAAGTATTGCTCCATATCCCAGAGAAAGTTACCAAGAGTCTTCGCGCTTCTTGTACCATCATAAGATTCCGGTTCCTTGACTTTCACATGAGACACTCCTCCACCTGAGTTATGTCTCATGGCCTTCTTCAACACTGCGATCTCATCTCTTGCATCGTCAAGAGATTTCTACAAGTTCATGATCTCTGCCAGACCTCGATCCCTTGCTTCTCCAATCTCCTTGACTTCATCTTCAAGTTGTGTACACTTAAGATTAGTGTAGTCATTCCGAGTTCGGAGTTCATCAAACTCTTCCCTCATCTGCACATGATCCTCTAGTTCCTTCGTGACTAGAGTCATCTTTGTAGTCCAGTAAGATTCCAATGCCTCCATTCTCTCTAGTATCCTTTCAATAAAGGCCTTGGTCGCATTATGGCTAGATTCACCCGATACAACATGAGTTTCACCTGCCATCTCTGCTTCCTCCTTCCTTCTTTGTGATCTAGTATAGACCATCCACCAGCTTCACCAGTTTCCCTGCAACCCGAACTAGTCCTTGTTTCACTTGTGTGAAACCAACTTCCTTCACCTGCAAGTACCTGTTTCCACTGTCACTTCGTCACGAGCAAACCTGCTCTTTGTTTACCAGCTCCAACTGTGAGCTTCTGATACCAACTACACTTAAGTGTAGTTGTGTAGCAGCTTCAACCTTCATGCCCGAATCAACTGCTCAGATACCAACTGTCACGCCCCTACACCTGCGGTAATCTTTCAACCGCTTATAGCGAGGTGCGACACCACCGAACACTTTCTTTTCACCAATACTTTATGTTCATGGACTACGCCTTAATTTTCAAAATATTCAATTTAAATTTTTTTTTTCAAAACTTTAATAAATTTCATAAAATTTATTTAAAAATTTCAAAACTAATTGAAAGTGAAAGCTTTTTGACCAACATATAAAAAACGAGTTGTCTTTAAATGCGACTTTTTGAAGTTTGTGGTGGATTTTTGGAGAAAATTTTGTGGTGAAATCTTGATTTGTAACACCTGAAAAACCCCAAGACACTTGGATTGTTCAAACTTGTGATTTCAACGAATCTTGCAGGATTTTAGACAAATTAGATAGGAAAATAACTATTTTTTTTTTCAATAAGTATAATAACTAAAAATTTAATAATAGTAATTAATACAACAATCAAGAATTAATTATTGAGAATTTAATAAATCCTAATCATAATTAACTTAATCATTTAACAATAAAAAAATTAACAAGAAAAACAATAATAGTACCAGCCCTTTGCCCTTTGCTGATTGGACTTTTTAGCATGTCTCCTTTAGCACCCACACGAGCCCTTTGCCCTTTGCTGACTGGATTTTTTAGCATGTCTCCTTTGTTTGTTTGTCAAGTTGTCTGTGATCCAGTCAAGAATTAATTATTGAGAATTTAATAAATTCTAATCACAATTAACTTAATCATTCAACAATAAAAAAAATTAACAAAATAAAAAAAAAACAATAATAGTACATTTTTTTTTGTCAAGTTGTCCTCCAGGTTTGACTTGTGGCTTGAGGAGTCGCTACTAAGCCCGGGATTACACCCAACCTGGGCCACACTAGCCCTTTGCCCTTTGATGACTGGATTTTTTAGCATGTCTCCTTCATCCCTTCGCTGACTGGATATTTTTTAGCATGTCTCCTTCAACCATTTGCTAATTGGATTTTTTAGCATGTCTCCTTCCCTAGCACAGGGCACAACCACCCCGTGAGGTTTGATTCGCCTCGCTAACTAGGCCCATCCTCAACCACAGTTATGCTAGTATAATACTTAATTAAATAATAATATTTAATTTATTAATAAAATAATAATATTTAATTTATTAATAAAATAATAATAATAAACAAATTAGTGAAAACTTTTTTCAAACAACTCCCTTCAATAAACTTAATCACTAGTGATTCATATAAATAACTAAAAATTTAATAATGATAGTTAATACAACAATCAAGTAAAACTTAATAATAATAGTCAATACAACAATCAAGAATTAGCGAGCATTCGGCTGACTTAAGACATGGTAGGACCAAGTCCTCAGCCCTCGCTGAGCATGCGGGGAAGACTATGCATCATGTATGTATAGAGGACACTCAAGTCATTGCCAAAGTTGCGCAGTTTCACCATCGCAAATTTAGAGAGGCCCTGGAGATTGAGAAAAGGCCGAACAATCTTAATAGGGATGATGGCTGGAAGATTAGCAGTTGCTGGGTCCCAGCCTTGTCCTCCTAGCCTCCTCATTCCCCTCTTGTTAGGTCTTAGGGTTTCTGTCTTCCCTTTCCTTTAGTTTTGCTTTTGGCGGATTAGTCCTTTCATTATGGAGTGTTTGAGTTATTAATAAGTTATTATTAAATTTCGGGCTTATCCCGTTTATGATACTATTGGGTATATTATAATCAGATTTATGTTTCCTTAATTTCAATTATTTATGCATTTATATTTTACTATAACCTTAGAATTGAAATTCCCGTTAACTTATGTCTAAAAAAACCCCCTTTTTTAAAAAACCTTATAAGTATTAATATATTTTAACTTTTATTGGAATAAATAAATAGTGAATTAATATTGATTTTTAATGAATTATTTGACCATTAGGTTTAAAGTATTATAAATAAATATATGATATACCAAGATTATGAGTTATGCTTTAACTACCCCCAATTATGGTATTTACCTAATGTAACTAGATTCTAAGAATAATAATGATCTAACAAAAATTACTATTTATAAACTATTAGGTAAATATAGATTATTTAATAAACATATATTGTTATATATAACTCATTAATTTAATTCCGAATGGACCATTATAATAATAAATAAAAATGATATATTTACCATTGGACCATTAATTAATAAATACACAATTACCTAATGTAACTAAATTCTAAGAATAATAGTAAGTTATTACCATTTATTTGTATTTAATTGGAATAATAATAAAATTTATTAATGACCATTATAATTTAATAATATTAAATATGGATATTAGAAAGGGCTCAACAAATAATTATAGGCCAATTTTAAGAATAAAAAATATATATGATGATAATTTTAAAATAAAATAAAACTATAAAAATGATTTCTATTAAGTAAATATAATTTTTTTTTAAAGATTAATAAGAGCGACGAGAATAATGGTATTTAAGAATTATAAAATATATTAATTAATAAATATTGAATAATTTTTCTTTTATATAATTTATTAATGACCATTATAAATTAAAAAATATTAAATATGGATATTTGGGCTAATAATAATGAATTATATCTATTTGTTTTTGAAATTAGCAAATGAATTCCGTTATTTCCTGTTTTAGCTATTTCTAAGGATGTTAATAACTAATTAGTGGTTTGACTAGGATTTTTTGGTCAAAATTAGCCGTTGGCATTATAGCCGTTGGAGTCTCTGCACACTCTATTTAATCAAGCTAAGTCGGATTGGTTCTTCAACTTGTCCTGACCATGAACCACACAGGTTGGTTCGAAACGCGTCTCTGCACACTCTATTTAATCAAGCTAAGCCTGATTGGTTCTTCAACTTGTCCTGACGATGAACCACACTGGTTGGTTCGAAACGCGTCGACAAAAGATTGGTTATGTGATTTTGACGAAGATTTTCTAAACAATGTTATGGATCACAGAAGTCTAAATTCCTTAATCAAGAATTAATTATTGACAAGTTAATGAATCCTAATTACAATTAACTTAGTCGTTTAGTAATAAAAAAACTAACAAACTAAAAAACACAATTATTTATATTTAAAATAAGTTTTCATATTTTGAAATAGCATGAGAATCAACTTGAAACTCATTAAAAATATTTGGGCCATCCCTCTACACAAGTTTTAAATTTTTAAAGGTTTCCCTCCCTTGCCAAAAACATTGGAAATAACCACAAACTTCCAGAAATCCTGGTAGGCAAGCCAAAAGAGGGTAAAAAAACAAAAGAAAACTAAAACCCATGAGAAACATTTGAAAGGCTGTGAAATCTACATTCTAAGACCCTTGGAAAAGTGGGCAAGTGAACACCTCAGTATCAACTACTGTAGTGATATTACTGAACGAGAATTTGCATGTGATGATGTGACCACTTTGTTGTTATGCCACAGGGATGTTTAGGGTTTACATCTGTTTGAACTGTTTCTTCAAAACCCAATAAATCAATTTTCAGATTAAATTGCAAATTGTGGAGGCCCACTCCTCTGGGCAACAAGCTGTTTAACCCATTCGAGACATGCCATGTCTGCACAGGTTTCCTCTTTCTATTTTTATTTGAAATAAAGCAAAAGTTGAGCACCTATCGCAACGGCACCGGCAACGGCAGGGGCACCAGTGGTCCGTACCCCAGCCCGCCAATGCTTACATTGGCTGATGATCGTGGCGCAGGCGATTAGGGCAATCGGTAAAATCTTAAAAAAAAAAGAAAATTCCCTGGGGTTTGATACTTAGTATAAATACTGTTGTTTAAGTGTTTCATACTACCAGCCAGCAGAAGGACACGAGTAGGTGGAGCAGGAGGAGTTGAAAAGCTGTTGCAGGACGAGGTGGGTTCGATTGGTCTCCCAGCTTGCTTACCGCGATTCGAACTCCGGACGACAAATCACCTTCCTCACTTGGAACGAGCTCTATCTTGCTCTGTGGCCTTTTGCAATTGCGGGTTGGTTGCTTGCCTCCTTATACTCTAGGCTAAAGCTCTGCGAACATTATCGCGTATATTTTCCAGTTTCTTCAAGGGTTTTAGAAGCTAAACATGGGTTTAGGGTTTGTTCATTTTAGCTCGAGGATTGCTTATAAATTCATATTTATTTTATTTCAGAACTGATACGGGTTTGTTTTACTTCGTGTTTTTATTTATTATTTTTGAGCTGATATGGGTTTGTTCTACTTAGTGTTAGTTCCAGCTTTGCATGCACCTAAATTTTAATGCCCTCTCCTTATTACCATATTTTTGGGAATGTCTTAAATCTCTTTTGACTTGATCTGTCGAATCCCAAATCCCATTAACAGTGGTTCAAGAACCCACTATATTGTACCCAATATTATTTATTAATTTTTTATATCCGCATGTAAACTCTTATCCCATTAACATGATTCAGTAACCCACTATACTGTGCTTGCTATTTTGTTTTTAAACATGTATAAAATCTTTTGTTTGATTATATATATGAGATTTTGTTTGATTATATGTGATGGGGGGGAGTTATAATTTATTGTGTCTAAACTTTAAACTTTTAATTTCATCCATGATGGTTATGAATCCGAAAACTACTTGACATGGTTTGATAACCCACTTTAAAAGTTTAACATGGAGCGGGATCCATGAGAACGAACTATAAATTTTGCCTTGATGATCAATACCTTTACCAACTGCCCATGGGTTGTACTCTCCTCAATGTCTTATAATAATGATATATATCTCAGATAATTTGTCATGCATTCAGGGGTGGGTTATGCTGCATGTGGATGAGTGGCTTCGATTCAGATTCTTCCTTGTTCTGAGGTCTTTTTATTTAGCACCAAGTCACGTGGTCCTAGATATCTTAAATTGTAGGTTTGATCACAGGGAGAAATTTGTATAATGGGATATTCAATTAGTAGGCTGGTCAGGATTGCTTTTACATGTCAAGTGTTCCGATGCAACCGCTATGACACTCAACTATTCATGCGTTATATATTTGGCACTTCCATTATATTTTTGGGTAACCTGGTATTTTACAATATACCCTAAATTTCCCGCGTCAAAGTAGTGATTATTAAATGTGAATTAGTGCTTGAGCTTATCATGCCCTTGTGTTGGTGATTGTTATAGGGTTTTTTTTTGTTTACTTGCCTTAATATCGTTTCATTTCAGATGAAAAAACCCCTGCTATTACTAAAGAGGTAACTAGTATATAAGTTTCGATCATAAGTTATCAGTATAAATCCATCCACCAACAAAAATAGATGTATCATTCATAAAGCTAATACAAATCGTATCAAAACTAGTGATGCATAGTAAGGAAAATACCAACAATATCTAAATCTGATAAGTTAATCATAAGTGAAGCTAAAATGTTTCAACCCAAAAATAAAAACCTCACCAAACATATAATCACATCTTCTTTAAAACACACCACATAGACTCCAGACCGTCATAACTATGGCAAACCTATGAAGCCCTCTTAACAGATTGCCCCATCCAAGAAGTAACAGAATCTAATGGCACCGTCATTAGCATTAAGTCCAACTTTGAAAAGGGTATTTGCAGTGATGTTTGATATAGAGTTATTCATTTGGCTTATCATTTTGAAGCATTATCTCTTTAGTTCAGCTTGTAGAATCTTTTTTATGTTTTATGGACACGATTTTTTTTCGGAGAGGTCGCATATTTAGATACGTCGCTTTTATGTTGCATGTCGCTTTTAGGTTGCATATGTCTTCTGATCGCGTTCACCATAATTTATGTTGGCTATTCATCACAGGATGTGAACCTGAATTATGTTTTATTGTATCAAGCAACTCAAATATGAATTCATTTATGTTTTATTGTATTTACCAATTCAGAGTCCAGACATAAGTTGCGTTGGAAATGTACGTTGTTGGGTACACACCTTACAATTTGAGTTGTTTTAACTAGTAATATTATTTTGTATCTTTATTTTCTATTTTCTTAGATACAAAATAATATTATTAGTTAAAACAATTTAATTTGTAAGTTGTTTATTCAGCAAAAGTTGAGTGTATATTTCTAACACTAGTATGTAGTTGTTTAGAGAAATTATATTAAATGGTCTTGTAATCTATGTAGACATAAGTGGATCAAAGATCATTTCATGTATTCCTTTTAAAAGAGTTCTGGGTTGGTAGCTTGAGTGGTTGGGAGCATGGTTTGTTTTCTCATCCACCCAGGTTCAATTCCAAGGACATGTTTGGCCTCTTGTGACAAGGCTTGAAGAGTAGGCACTCCCACCTGTGTAATGTATCAACTCTTGCTAAGTCATAAGTGGATTAAAGCCACCCTATGTCCTCTTTTTTAAAAGAGTTTTGGGTTGGTTGCTTGTGTGGTTGGGAGCATAGTTTGTTTTCTCATCCACCCTGGTTCAATTCCAAGAACATGTTTGGCCTCTTGCTAAGTCATAAATTATTGATATATTTAACTTACATTGTTGATGTAGAATCTAGATTTGATTCTGAACCTTGTAAATTTTTTTAAATTACTCTCACCAATTCACCATGATTCAAACTTACTACATATATATAAATTATTTTGTATCTTCATGGATGTGGACATACTGTGCATTTGTAGGGCAATCTGCACATGTTTGTTTATGTAATTCGATAACTAGGCTTCATTATCATCCATAAGTAATTCAAAGGCAGTTGCATATTTTCTTATCCGTTTGGCTGTCATATGTTGTATTAATTTCATTTCAGTACAGGATAAATGGCTGTTCAACAAGGCATAGCTCTGGTTCCTAATCCACAAATGGTATGTTTCAAATGGTACTGGTTAAATATATATTGTGCAATATATTGGTTCATTTTTAATGAAATCCTTATAATGCTATTATGCGCTGCGTTGCCAGGTTGGGAATGCCTTTGTGGCCCAGTATTACAATGTTCTCCGTACTTCTCCTCAAATGGTACACAAATTTTATCAGGAATGCAGCTTACTTGGTCGGCCAGATGCAAATGGTCAAATGATCACAATAACTACTATGGAGGTAGGTAATCCAAATGGACACTTGAAGCTTGTATGGGGTATAGTGTTGGTATAAACTTGTTTCTTTGTTAATAAAATTTTATCTTTATAGGAGGTTTGTAAGAAGTATACATATTTGAGGGGACTGTCTATAGGATTAGTTAGGTACAGCTATGTTGTTAATTTACTTCTTATGCTTTCTGTTTATTAGGGTATCAATCAGCAGATTATGTCTCTGGACTACAGTGGGTTCAAGGCTGTGATAAAGACAGTTGATTCGCAAGAGTCTTATAACAATGGAGTACTGGTTCTAGTAACTGGGTCACTTACCTTTAAAAACAGTGGAGCACGCACGTTCACACAGTCCTTTTTCCTCGCTCCTCAGGAAAAGGGGTACTTTGTATTGAATGATATATTTGTGTACGTCGATGAAGAACCAGAACAACAAAAGCAAAATCTTGTGTTGATAAATGGCTATGCAGACCATGCAACTGAAGTACCTGTCCCAGAGCCAGGTAAAATGATCATATTGTATTTTGATTTTTAGACTTGCGACTGTCATTTCTAAAGCATTGTTTTGTGTATTTCTTTAAAGAATTTGCTTTAATTGTTCTATGTTTGATTGTTCCCTGTATAGTTGTCGGGTCTGAACCAGTAGCTGAGAATGGTGTGATTGAGCCATCCATGACAGTGGTGGAGGAGCTTGTTGTTGAGGAGGAACATAATCACATGCAGGAGAGGGAAATCCCAGACGGTTCAGCTGACAAGAAAGAATCAGCAATTGACCATCTTCCTGCTGCAGTTCACGATGAGGGGCCACCTGCTCGTGAAACTTCAGTTGTAATCCAAGATGCACCAAAAAAGTCTTATGCTTCAATTGTAAGTTCTATCCAATTTAAGGTTAAGCTGTCCAACCCTAGATTGTAAGATTGTCACTGAATATCTAATGGACACTTTTGGCTGTAAACAGGTTAAAGTAATGAAAGAAAATGCGGCTCTTAGTGTTGCAGTTCAGAAACCATCTCTTGCGAAGGTGGTACCAAGCGCTGAGCGTCAAGCAACTTATTCCAGTCCACCTAAGGCATCTGCAAATGAGTCCTTGAGTTCCACTGCTGTCGATATGACAGATAACAGTGCTTCCCCTGAAGCAGAAGGTGTTAAATTTTGCGTATGGTTATTCTTTTGTATTTCAAGTCATCCTTTAATTCAATCTTTTGCTCTGTAATCAGTTTATCACTATACAACTACAAATTATTACGTGTAGGAAATGCGTGCTCTATTTATATCAAGCACTTGCCTGTGAATGTTACCCCTGCTCAAGTTGAGGAAGAATTCAAGAAGTTTGGGGCAATTAAGCCAAATGGGGTTCAAGTTAGGAGTAAGGTTTGGACACATACCTGGTTTTTGGTGTAAAAGAAATTTGTATTAGTTTTTATGCCATTGGTATCTCAAATTAATTGATGTTGTTTGCAGCAAGGAGGATTCTGTTTTGGTTTTGTTGAATTTGAAGAAGCAGCTTCAGTCCAAACTGCACTTCAGGTATTTTCTCTTTATGAAAAACAGTTAATATCAAGTGTAGTTGGACTGCACGTCCTCGCATGATTGTATTAGGTATTATGGGAATCTCTGGAGATGACTTCCCTCTTGATTGTACATGCAATTTGCTGCTTTGCATTCGCTTTTCGTTCTCCAACATGAATGCTTTTTCCCAAGTCTCAAACATGAATGTTGTCTGAATGAAGTGTGGTATTTATTTTGACTGTCTTCTAGGATTTTTCTTACCAAATCTCAATGTTCTTCGCTCAGTTTGCAGGTCTCTTTTAGCATGATGCCATATTCATTAGCTTGGCTATAGTAGAAGTTTTTGGATATTACATAATTAAGCGGTTGTTATAAATGTTGTTTATGTTCCATAATTTGTTGTTAATTGTTATTGCTCATGATTTTACTATTTAGGCATCTCCAATTACAATTAATGGGCGGCAAGCATTTGTTGAGGAGAAGAAGACCACATCTAGCACTAGAGGTAGTCAACCTATAAACATTTGTTAAGGTTGATACTTTTGATCAGTCTGCGTTATTTGTGAAGTATCTGTTACATCGTTCCTGTGTTGCAGCCACTCGTGGACGGCCTTTTCCTGCTAGAGGGGGCTTCAGAAATGATGGAATAAGGGTACGTGGGGCCTATGCTGGTCGGGGAAATGGAAGAACTGATTTTGCGAATGGGGCATATGGTGGTCGGGGAAATGGAAGAGCTGATTTTGTGAACAGGGCCGATCTGGGAAACAGAGCTCGAGGTTCTTTCTCTGGGCGTGCTGTTTGGTTTTCTGATGCTCCCGAAGGATACCAAAGGGATCACATTCGAAATGTTGGGAGAGGCACTCAGCGAGGTGGTATGATGGCAAGCAATGGGCCCAGGATGGGATCTGTTGCTGCATGACATCTAGGACAACAACTTGGTTGACTTGTTTGTCTAGACTTGGGTTGTTCATTAAAACCATTCAGGAGCTTAAAGTTCAATTTTGATAGAATTGTTATATTCTTTTAAGCAATCTTCCATGGGGGGGGTTGAATAACCAATAGTTTGGCAGGATTTCATAAATGCAAACCATTTTGGATCAGATTTTCTGATTTTTTATCGGATTTGTTCAAATTAATAGTAGAAACTGTGAGGAGGTGGCCATTCATTGCCTCTTAGAGTCTGCTACTGAAAAGCAGCGATGAGTTTATAAACTACATGTTATTTGTAGCTGGAAGTACAGCCGTTTTTGTAAAAAATTATAAGCTGTTAGAGTCTCTAAAATAATTTTTGTTAGAGTTACTTTTTCCTGTAATTTAGTTGGTTTCAAACTTTCAGGTGTCCATCAGCTTAGTTTCTTGGAGAGTTGTGTTTATTTGACATTTATGTCTTTACTAATAATAATGGTTTCCATCATTGCAACTGAACCAATTTTTTTTTGTCAGTTATGGCAACGGGACCTATGTCTGCAGTTTGTAGTAAGCTTGATGGTCGCAACATTATATCATATTTAGACCTGTTAAGAAATCATTTCCTTGTTAATTTGATGAAGCTGCATTATCACCGCGAAGGTTTTAAATCGAAAAGACTCTCACATAAGTTTGTGCCGTTCTCTTCAAAGTTTGTGAGGGGGGCTGACATAGGTAACGGTTTGCTCTGTGAGTTCGCATGAATTTTTTGGATGGGAGCTGGATTGAATTTCTGTATTTACTAAGATTAATAATGAGAGCTGGATCGATTTCTATATTTATTTATGTTTAGTATTGCCCAAGCAGTCCAGCTTAGTGCATTGAACTGATCAAGAGCAGATTGATTACCTAACACCATAAGAACTTTAAAAGTGAGGTTCAGGGATTGTTATAGATTAGGGTGGAATTCACCGTCTTTGATGCCCGTTTGTTTCAACAAACGTTGTACAGTCGATCTTAATAACTTGAAATGCAAATTTCTGGCGAGTACACTCTAAGTTGCATCGAAAGACATTTTCTCATGTAGTGTAATTGTTTTATGTTTTAAAATTGTTTTATTGTTTAATGTTTTAAAAGTCTCTGGTGATGTAAATTTTTGGAAAAGCCATTTTTTTTAAAAGTGCGAAATCTATTTATATATTTAAAAACATATTTTACATAACAAAAAAATATAATCTAACCAAAAATTATTTAACGAAATTCATTTCTATAATTTTTTGTTTACCAAATTCCTCGTTATACATGAATTAGTGATATGTTCGAAACCTTTATTCAATTTGTTACCTAGAAGGTTTGATGATTATTTAACAAAGATGTATGTAATAATTTTTTCATCAATTGCTTGAATATGCAGAAATATATTTGCTAGGAATTTTAAATTTTGTTTCACCAAATTTCTTTTTATAATTTTTTTATACATGAATTAGTAATGGTGAGAACCTTTACTGGATAGAAAGTTGATGATTATTTAACAACGATGTATGTAATACTTTTTTCAATGAATGGTTACCATTCATATGCAGAATTTTGAAAAATATTAAATTATGTTTTTAAAAAGTTGTTTAAATAATTTGTATGGAAAGTTATATCATATAAGGATTATAAGTGATTTTTAAAATAAAAATGGTTAAATAATTTATATTCAAGATTATTATGTTGAGAAGTTTTTTACAATCCAGTATAAGAGTAATATGTAGATGTAATGTAAAAAGTTTGTAAATATTTTTACATGTTAATTTAATATATTGAATTTATATTAATATGTCCAATTTATAATAGGTAAAATGGTAAACATTTACATGTCCATTAAAATTAATATATAGTTTAAGGGAGATGTTGTAGTGTCTATAAAAAAATAGAATTAATAAAAATAATAAAATTCAATTTTAGTACATTGTAATTTTGTTTTTATTAATAAATTATAAATAGTTTTTTAGATAAAAAAATCATAATATACATATTACATTAAAATATATAAGTAGCAACAATAAGTTAAGATCCATTTTACCTTATAAAATAGAATAATGATTATGTAATCATATTTAAATTTAATTAATAAGCACATAAACTTACAATATAACAATATGTTTAACCATGGATATTTACGTCTACTTTGCCATAGATACTATTAATTTGTAAGTAGGCTTTGTTACAATACCATTGCTCATCAATACAACATGTCCAAAAACCATTTCTCATTTCACACTCAAAATATTTTATTTGAATTTATTTTTATAACATTTTTTATTAAATTAAAAAAATATATTATAATTACTTTTAAGATATATCTAAACGTCATCACATGAAAATATATATGATATAAATAGTAGTTATAAATTAAAATCCATTTCACCATATGAATTAAAAAAATGATTTTGTAACCATATTTAAATTTCATTAATAAGCACAAAAAACCATCAATATTTACAATATGACAAATTTTTTAACCATGAATATTCACCATCACTTTACCATGGGCTAATATGATGACTCATCAATACCACATGCACACAAACCATCTCTCATTTCACAATCAAAATAATACTTATAATTAACAAGACTTTTCACCATGAATACTCACCCCACTTTACCATGGATATTATTAACCATACCATACCATGGTCCATCAATACCACATGCCCAAAATCCATCTCTCATTTCACAATCAAAATATTTTATAAATATATATTTTTTTTTAATCTTCTTTTATTACATTTTTGGGCCAAGAGACATTTTCTATCCCAGTATGGAAGAGTTGAAGTAATGTCTAGTTATATTATGCTATCTAAACATTTTGGCCAGGTCAAATTACATGAAAATAAAAAATAATATTATTAATTAAAACATTTTGATTCATTGAAAGTATATAAAGGTAAAAAGGAGTTGTTTTAGTGCGACTTTTTGGACTAATTTAAGGTGAAATTTTGATTTATGTTATTTAAATTGGTTTTTGACTGTATATAACCCTTTTTTGGACTAATTTGAGTCGAAATTTTGATTTGTGTTATTTAAATTGGTTTTTGATTGTATATAACCCTTAGCCAATTTCGATTGTGTAGGGGTTATCCATCAAGCTTGTGATTTAAATAAATTCTTGCTGGGTTTTAGAGAGAAATTAGACTGGAAAAACCCGCAGGGAACTTCGATTGGGGTTACCCATCAAGCTTGTGATTTAAATAAATTCCTGTCAGATTATTAATGATTAAACCATCCTAGATCCATAACTCACCATCCTAATCCATAACTCCCGATATACCCAGCTTGAGAGGGATGGGAATTGTTAATTATAATTTTGTGGTACTATTTTGTTTGAATTTAAAATTTTGGTAATTATTGTTTTAAAATATTAATTTAGATTGTCATATTTAATAAGGGGCTATTATAAAATCAACTTAGATCCATCCATCTTAACTCCGGATCTATCAAGAGCAGAGATGTATCAAATCTCTCAAGGTGCAAACCCCTTTTATGCAAAACTTGAAAAAATGTTTGCACCTCTAGAAATTTGATCCCTTTAATTTTATATTTTGGGCATGTTGTATTGACAAGCCATGGTCTTGGCCTATGGTATTGTAACAAAGCTTATTTACAAGTGGACATGAATATCCATGATTAACCATATTGTTATATTGTAAGTTTATGTGCCTTATTAATTAAATTTAAATATGGTTACATAATCATTATTTTATTTATAAGGTAAAATTGATTTTAACTTATTGTTGCCACTTATATATTTTAATGTAATATGTATATTATGATTTTTTTTAATCTAAAAAATTATTAGTAATTTTGTTAATAAAAACAAAATCACAATGTAACAAATTTGAATTTTATTATTTTTATTACTTTTAACTTTTTACTCATACTACAACATCTACCTTGGGCTCTATATTAATTTTAACCGACATGTAAATGCTTACCAACTTATTAATATAAATTCAACATATTAAGCTGACATGTAAAAATGTTTACAAACTTTCTTACATTACATCTACACATTACCCCTATATTAAGCTGTAAAGGGCCTCTTGACACAATAAACATATTTTTATATTGTAAGTTTACGTGTTTATTAATTAAATTTAAATATGGTTACATAATCATTATTCTATTTTATAAGTTAAAATGAATCTGAACTTATTGTTGCTATATTATGATTTTTTTTAATCTAAAAAATTATTCATAATTTTATTAATAAAACAAAACTACAATAATAAACATGTAAATGTTTACCAATATATTAATATAAATTCAACATATCCCTATACTGGCCATAGAACACAATAAGTTTGATTATAAATACAACTTGTAATATAAATAATAATTTTTTAAAAATGTATATTTTTGAATAATAACTATTTGCAAAATGAAAACAGAAAACTATATATAATTTATAAACATTAAATGTTTATAAATAATTTAATGACCAAAACTAACATTTACACATTACCCTATATTAAACTGTAAAATACAATAAGATTTATGGTAAATACAACTTATAATATAAATAATAATTTTTTAGAATGGATATCTTTTGAATAATGACTATTTGCAAAATGAAAACAAAAAACTATATATAATGAATAAACATTAAATAATTTTATGACGAAAACTAATATTTTCAACTAAATTAAAAGAAATCAAATTGCAAACATATCTATTAAGATTATAATTTGTTTACTTGAAAGTCTATAGATAAATATATAAATAACCTATATTAATACACATTACACAACTACACTTGTGGATTGTTTCATAGGAGCTATAAAGAGGGAATTCTCGCTTATGTTTAAGAGTATAAACTTAGATTTAAAAAAAAAAAAACACACACAAAAAACAAAAACATTCAATTAATGTATAGAGTTACTTGTTAAATTACATTTCCATTTTTTTTTTTTTTAAAACAGGGCATTCTCGACCTCATATTGATTGTATACAAAATCGAAGTAAATGATCCAAACACCCTGTGTAAACTTTGTGTTCTAAATGTCACGTGACATGTATGTAGAAGTAAATTGATTATGATTTTAGGTAGAAAATCTAAAGTGGAAAATTGAAGTTGAGAAAGATGAATATACTCATGTTTTACGTATAAGTAGGGAAACAACACATGTATGAAGAAGACTTTGATGGATGGATGATTGCGATGCTTTAAATTGTTTTCTGTTAAAGCCTTTCATAATTAAAAAAAAGCCTATCAATGTAATAAACAAATAAATAATAAAAGCAAATCACTGCACACTCAATATTTTTGATTAAATAATAACTAATGACTACTCACTCACCGTGAGTTAACTTAGTTGATTGGAATAAACAAGGTGGGCATGGAAACAAATTGCCTTGAATAAGTGAATGGATGGATAGAGTTCCTTTTACCTCTCTTGTTTAGTGGTGGGTGGAGGGGTACACGGTGAATCTCATGTAACCCAAATGAGTGTAGACTCATGTGTGATTTGGTGTAAAGGGAGTAGGGGCAATAATAGATGACGACTTGATATTTTTTTTAGTTCATTTTTTACGTTCATGTGTGTTTATTATTGTGTTTGAATGGACTATATCACTGTGAATGGGTGAGGCATTTTAGATGGGTGATTAGTAAACCACACACATTTGGTGAAATTCAATTTTTTTGTTCGCTGTATTTGCCAATAATTTTTTTGAAAAAAATCGCTTTAGTGTTTAATCTTTTGGTCAAAGAGTCGAGTGTATCATTAATAAGTGTAGAGTGCATATGACATTGTTGCGAGCTTTATTATTTTGTAGAACTCTTGGACTACTACTCTCGGAGGATCTCAAAACTTACATTGGTTGGTGAATTCACTTGATAGATTCTTGGGTGAAGGTCAGCATGGGGTGAGCTATTAATTGTATCTCTACAACTAGGAGACATATAATTTGTGCACCTCTGGTGTCATCTTAAACTACATCCATTGAGTGCTTCCCTTAAGTTTATCCTTCACATTTTCATTTTGTATTTGAAATGTAATTTATAACTTTTGATAAAGCAATTTCCTATGGAATACATTGTATTTGATAAGAGGGTTGGATAATCTTGGTTACTATGTTCAACTTCTCTTTGTTGATGATTGGTTCTTCAATGACATTGTTAGGAAACTAGTTCACAAAAAGATAGAAAAGATAGATCAACGCCTTAGAATTCAGCCTCTTCGAGTGGGCAACCTCCTTTACATTACACAAGTGAACAATTCTTGGATGATACAAATGATTAAACCTCCCTTCTATATATAGGAGTCTAAGGGATCACAATATAATCAAGCCGACATAACAATAATAACATAAGGGCACAAAAATAACAATAGTGGGTTCTATGGGGCATACTAATAACAATATGGGGACAATAGGGGCACAATAATAACAATAAGGGATACAATGACAATAGTAATGGGGGAATCACTAGTATTATAGGGGCCTAACATGCCCTTCTCCTTCCGAAAAGCGTTGTTCTCAATGCTTGAGTAGTTCTGGATGCTTCTGTGTAAAATTCTCATCCTCCCATGTGGAATCTTCAGCGGATAAGTTCTTCCACTCGATGAGATACTTCGAAATTGATTGATTTCGTAGCTGTCGAGTTCTTGTATCTGTGACTGCTTCTGGTTCCAATATGATTTTTCCTTCATCGTCAAGTTCTAACAATATTGTTTGAACTGGGAGCTTTTCACCTATAATCTTATTTAAACATGAAACATGGAAAACTGGGTGCACTTGGGAAGCTACAGGAAGCTCCAATTTGTATGCCATAGTACCAATCTTTTGCAACACCTTGTATGGACCATAATACTTTGGTGATAATTTATTATTCTTCTTAGCTTGCTTGAGGGACATTTGTTTATATGGTTGTAGCTGTAGGAATACCCAGTCACCTACATCAAAACTTCTTTCGCTGCGATGTTGATCTACCTGTTGTTTCATTCTATTCTGCGCCAACGTGAGGTTATCCTTTAAGAGTTGGAGAACTTGTTGTTGATGCTCGATGTGATGTTCCACTACTTGAACCTTAGAATTTTCTCTTAAATATGATGTGATGGATGGTGGATGATATCCATAAAGTGCCATAAATGGGGTCATTTTTGCTGCAGTATGGAAGGAAGTGTTATACCACCATTCAGCGAGAGGAAACCATTTGACCCATTGTGTCTGTTTATCAGATACAAAGCAATGAAGATATCCTTCCAAACATTTGTTTACTATCTCAGTTTTCCCATCAGATTGAGGATGATAAGATGATCTATGAGCTAACTGAGTACCGAGACAAGAAAATAATTCTGTCCAAAAATTTCCAGTGAAAATGGGATCTTTGTCGCTTACAATAATCTTTGGGTTTCCATATAGCTTTTGAATTGTTTTCATAAATTCAATAGAAAACGTACTGGCTTTAAATGGATGTGATAATACACAAAAATATGCATACTTGGTAAGTCTGTCAACTATCACCATGATGACACTCTTTCCTTCGGACTTGGGTAAATCTATGATAAAATCCATTGAAACCTCCTCCCAACATTGGCTTGGAATGGATAAAGGTTGTAATAGACCCGGGGTCTTAATTGTTTCAACTTTATTTTTTTGGCAAACCAAACATTCCGCCACAAACTTTTGAATATCCGATTTAAGGCCATCCCAAAAAAATTCCTTCTTAACCTTGTGGTAAGTTTTTAAAAATTATGACTGCCCTCATAAGGGAGAAGTGTGCAATTCCATAAGAATCTTTCGTTTGAGTTGGGAATTCTTACATAGGTATAAGCAATCTTTGTACCATAACGAATCATTTTTCCAGCTAAATGTATCAGATGTACTGGGATCTTGTTGTATCTTTTGAATGAGTGCCCACATTTCTTCGTCATTCTTCCATTCCTCCTTTGCTTAGTTTATCCAATCTGGTTGGATAATAGAAATGGTGCACAAAAATGCTTCCACATCCTCATCCTTTCTTGAGAGTGCACCTGCCACAACATTTTGCTTCCCTTTTTTGTAGATGATTTCAAAGTCATAACCCAACATCTTTGTGACCTATTTTTGTTGCTCTTCATAGGATAATTTTTGTTCTAAAAAGTATTTAAGACTATCATGATCCGGTTTTACCTTGAAGTGTTTTCCCATTAGGTAGGGTCGCCATTTCTTAAGTGCATGTAGTATTGCCAACATTTCCTTCTCATAAATAGCTTTGTGTAAATACTTTCCCTTGATTGAACGACTTTCAAAAGCAATGGGTCTTTCATATTGCATTAAAACAACACCAATTCCATTTCCTGAAGCATCACATTCCACAATAAAGGTTTTTGTGAAGTCCGGCGTAGCTAAGACCGGTGCTTGGCACATTGCCTCTTTAAGATGTTTGAAGGCCTTTGTTGCTTCTGGAGTCCATGAAAATGCATCTTTCTTCAATAATGTTGTTAGAGGTGTTGCTATTATCGCATATTCTTAACAAACTTGCGATAATACCTTGTCAACCCGAGAAATCCTTGCAGATGCTTTATGGATGTGGGGATTTTCCATTCCTTAATGGCTTTAATTTTGCTAGGGTCTACCTTAACACCTTCATGAGATACAATATGACCCATATATTCCACCTCCTGTACTCCAAAGAAACATTTGGAGATTTTTGCATATAATTGTTTCTCCTCCAATAGTTTGAGCACCCTGTCAACATGTTCAACATGATCCTTCCAAGACTTGCTGTAGATTAGTATATCATCAAAAAGTACTAGCACAAATTTTCTAAGGAAGGGTTTGAAAATGGAATTCATCAAACCTTGAAATGTAGAAGGTGCATTGGTAAGGCCAAAAGGCAAGACCAAAAATTCTTAATGACCCTCATGAGTTCTAAATGCTGTTTTCAGAATGTCTTCAATCTTCATTATGATTTGATGATATCTTGAATGAAGACCCAACTTGGTGAAGTAAATTGATCCATGCAATTCATCCAATAATTCATCAATGACAGGATTGAGAAATTTATCTTTAATAATGAGCTTGTTGAGCTCCCTATAATCCGGACACATGTGCCATGATCCATCCTTCTTGTGCACCAATACTACTGGAGCAGAGAAAGAACTTTGACTAGGTTGAATTATATCAGCCTCTAGCATTTCTGCAACCATACGTTCAATTTCACTCTTTTGGGCATAGGGACATTTGTACGGCTTGATGTTTGGAGGAACACTTCTTGGAATCAAAGGAATAGCATGATCATGATCACAAATAGGTGGGAGACCTTTGGGAGTCTCAAATACCTTGGAATGATTGTCCAAGACTTTTTGGAGATTTGGAGAAATAGATGATTTCGATGTGGGAACCTCTAGCGAACATAATTGTGCAATTACAACTCGTTGTTCCTTCTTTAGAAGCTTTGTCATACCGTTAGAGCTGATTATCTTTCCCGGTTTCCTTGCAATACCCACTAATTCAACTTCCTTTCCTTCTGCACAAAATTTCATGAAAAGTTCTTGAAAATTAAAAGCTATTGTACCCAAGGATTGTAGCCATTGGACTCCTAGTACAACATCAGCACCGCCCATTGGAATGGAAAGCATTGGGCTATTAAATACACATTCTCCCATGGATAGCTTGATATTTTGGCACTTTCCAGAGAAATTTATGGTTTATCCACTTGCAACCATCACTTGACACTCTGGTGCTGGATATAGGAAGAAATTCAATTCCTTTTCTATCTTACAATGAATAAAATTATGGATACTTCCCGAATCAATCAACACTATTACCTTTTTCTTCTTGATATGTACTTCTATCTTGATAGTTTGAGGAGTGGTACTTCCAGCCAATGCATTACAAGAAATGGTCGGATTCATTTCTTCTTTATCTAGGGTTTGTTCCTAGAGTATATCCTCTTCTTTTGACATTTATTGTTCCTTTTCTTCTTCCTCTTCACAATCTATGTAGAATAATTTCTTCTCAGCACACTTATGACCTTTAGTGTATTTGCTATCACAACTGTAACAAAGCCCTTTTTCTATTTTTTCTTCCAATTGTTGTGGTGTCAACCTTGTAGGTTGTGGAAAGCTAGGGACAACAACACTTCCATATTTATAGTTGTGAGTGGTAGGCTTCCTGGTTGCCATAAGTTTGCTTTCCATTTTTCTTGCTAACCTGGATGCCTTCTTCAATGAATCAGGTTCCCAAAGGCGAACCTCATGTTGGATATTATCCTTTAAAGTCCCTATGAACACATCAATCTTATGTTCCTCTGGAATATCTTTTACCCTTATGTTCAATTTTTGGAAGTCCTCAATGTGCTCCATTATTGAACCCTTTTGTTTGAGATTTATTAATTGGCTAAAAAATGTGTTGCTTTTTGTATCCTCATAATGTGCTATCATTTCTTCCTTAAAAATTGCCCAAGTGACAATCTGTTTATGAGAGAAAAGCCATCGATACCATACAAATTGATTTGGTTCCAAATATAAAGTTGCAATACGTACCTTTTGTGTGTTTTGCACACTATGGAGATCGAAAAATTGCTCCATCTGCAGTATCCATGTTCCGGGATCCTTGCCAACAAACTTCGTCATTATCGATTTTTGGAACATGGTGGGTCTTCAATCCAAAATTAGAGTCTATGAAATCATGATTAACATTTCATTTGTTCTCATCATGAGTTTCCTTTACTACCCTTTCACCATTAGTGACCATTTCTTGTAGAAACTTATTCAAATTTATCTTCAATTCTTCCATCTTATCGTCCATGTCATTCATCTTAGCTGCCATGCCATCCATCTTAGCTTCCACACCATCCATCTTATCTTGCATTCCATTCATATTAGCTTCCACGCCATTCATATTGGCTTCATTTACCTTTAGTGAGAGTGAAATTTGTTGTACTTGGTCTTGTAATTTTGATATATCATGTTGCATTTCTTCCTCTTCTTCACCAGTCATGCTAGAGCCTTCAGATTGCTTACTAGGTGTTTCCATTTTCTTTATTTGGGGCATTAATTAATGCTAATAATTCTTCACTATTCCCTTTGAATTCCTTCAAACTAATTTTTCAAACCAATCTTATGCAAAATTAAAAAAAACTACACACCTTTTTTTCACTTTGTAAGAGCTTGATATTGAATCTGTTGTATCTCTGTAACTGCGGATCTTGAATATCTGAAATATTGTCTTGCGGTAGCCCTTTGATTCCTCTTTCTAACCCCACAAGTCGGATCAAGATAGGATTCTCCAAGGAAGAGTTATGCCAAATCTCCCACGGTGACCAGATTATCGACTAGTTCAGTAGAGCGAATTTGTACGACGTGCCACGTGTCACTGTTTCTACCTTAGTACCTGAAATTGATATACAAAAAACTATAGGCCATCCTCTTTCTGAAACTTCTTACTAAATTTCAATATGATGCTCCAAACAAAAGTTATGACGATTTTCCCCAGGTCACCTGTTTGGAATGTAATTCGAGAGTCTGCAAAAACCCTAACTTCCTCAGATCATATCTCTGCCAATATAGTGAGACAAGCTCTGAAATTTGGACTCGAAGTTCAGAACGATTTCAGATCAAATGGGTTTTTTTGTAGCATTTGAAACGTCATAGAAAAAAATTTATAGCGAAAATTCCATGATGACTTGTTTGGAGCAGCGAAACCCTAGAATCCAAAGCTCTGATACCAAATGTTAGGAAACCAGCTCACAAAAAGATAGAAAAGATAGATCAACGCCTTAGAATTCAGCCTATTCGAGGGGAAAACCTCCTTTACATTACACAAATGAACAATTCTTGGATGATACAATGACTAAACCTCCCTTCTATATATAGGAGTCTAAGGGGTCACAATATAATCAAGCCAACATAACAGTAATAACATAAGGGCACAAAAATAACAATAGTGGGTTTCTATGGGGCATACTAATAACAATATGGGGAAAATAGGGGCACGATAATAAAAATAAGGGATACAACGACAATAATAATGGGGGAATCACTTGTATTATAGGGGCCTAACAGACATTTTGCCATTAAATTGTATTTTTGAAGTTGAAATTATTCACCATTACCATGCAATGATTATTGTTGTAGTTGCTAAGGGATTATTGGAAGAGTTTGAGATTATGTCAATACAATGGAAGATTATTTCCATACACATTAGTTAGTAATAGCTAATCACAAACTAATATTAAACTTATGAATTACCATTCTTGGGACATAGGATGTAGTAATACGCTTGGATTTTCTAGGAGCACAATGTACACTAATTTGTAGCAAGCCCAAGAGTGTATGTACTTAGTGGATTATATTGTAACTGAGAAACTTCAAGGTAGTTACACCTATATCAAATTTCCAAATCTCTACGTTGCAACTTGTGAGGTGTTATAGGAAAAAGGTATGTTATTTGAAGTAGAGTCAAGGGTACACATAAAGAAGATGGTCTAACTCTAAAAAATTATCCAATTATAAATAGTTTATAAATGTATTTCCAAAGGCTTCATTGGGATCCCTATTGAATTTCCACGACACTCAAGAATCTGGTTTGGGTCTTGGAATCTCAAACACAAACACAAACACACTCAAATGCCACAACACTTCTATTTTGCACAACGGAATAAACATAACAATGAATCAACAAGTACACAATACACAATTTTTTCAACCCAACTTCGTTATATTACAATTCTTTAATACAACAATCTAGGACTTACGTACTAGGGATCATGGCCCTTACGATCTACCCTGATACAAGACAACTAGGGCTTGGTATCAACAACAACTATGATAACCAATCTGCCCTAAACAAAAGTACAACTGACCTACTTGCTGATGTAGCACACTCTATAGCTCCTTTCAACCCACATACCCTGAAAAATTCGGGTCGTCCTTTCCATCCCAATCTATAGCTCCTTAATCTGCCTCTATCAATGAACAAATCTCCTTTAGGTCACTAAACTTGGGCCCAATCAATTTTCCCTCTAGTTGCTCCTTCCTTCAAGGATTCCAACACATGGGGTCATCTACAATGCTGCCCACTTCTGCCTCTCTTGTATTGCCCTTAATAATAATAATAAATAAATAAATAAATAAAATAATATAATATTAAAATATAAGAGAAGATAATAAATAGTAAACAATAAAGAAAATATAATAATAGTAAATAAATAATAAACAATAAAGAAATGATAATAATAGTAAACAAATAGTAAATACTAAAAAAAATATAATAATAATAAATAAATAATAAATAATGAAGAGAATATAATAGTAATAAATAAATAAAATAGTAGATAATAAATTAGAGTTCTAAATAAATATATATAAGAGTAAACTATAAAATAGTAAGAATAAGTTAAAAAAAGGTAAAAATGAATAAAATAAGAAAGAGTTAAATTAAGTAAAGCTTAAAATAAAGAAATAAAAGTTGGCATGTTGACACATGGAATGTGTGCATGTGGATCCCCTTTCCATTTTTGGAACTGTTTGGTCTATTTAATGGACGATGATGAAGATGAGATTCATCCATTCCTTCATCCATTCTCATGGGAGAAAACTGTTGTGAGACAAATGATTCCCTGATAGTTGTACATTGATTGAGGGCTCGGGGGTGGCCAACTATAGAAAGATTATGTGCAGCTGAGGCTATAGTTGGGTGGAGAGTCGTCCCCAAAAATTTGTTGTAGTTAGCAGAATTCAAATAGCGTTCAACTCCAAAATCACAAGTAAAGAATATCGTCACTACAGGTAAGTTGTCTCTGCTCATGTTTTTCGAAATTCTAAGATAATTAGTTGAATAGTTGTGTTGATTATAAATCACATAATTGATCTAATTAGTTGCATATTTTAATTTTGGGGTTGTTTTTTTTGTGTGAATAAGATAGATTATATTACTGCATAAAAATTGTATTTACAAAAGGTTAGGTTGTGCGAGCAAAACGCTCTAGCACAAGAGCCAACAACATAGGCCTTCCTGGCTTCCGATGGAACAATTTTACATTGAAGCTTTCAAAAAGAATTCTGAGATTTTCTGAGAAAAATTACAAAGAGCCGTGCTGATACTATCTCCCATGAAGCAGTAGGGAGGGGTGACAGTGAAGAAAGAATGACTGTCCCAAAATTCCTTATTGCCTATACATTGCCTGCCGATGAGAGCTCTTCGACAATTGAGAGCCAGAGAGAGTAACATGTCAAAAAAGGAAGTCCGCCTCGGGCATTAAGGATTTCCTTCTGCAGGGTCATCATCTAGGCTGATGGGCAACTCTTGAGTGCTGCCTTCCTGCGCAACTGGGGCCATTGGACAACTGGAGGAAGCACCTGCTGCCTCCTTTTTTACACTGGGAGAGCCTTCGACCGATGAGCGGACCCCTGTGGTAGCATGTTTCTTCAACATTGTGTAGTGCAGAGATTCCCTGGTAACAAAGCGACAGTGGTGCACTGATTCCACGTAGATGACAAACTTGTCCGTAAGCATATCAATTTTCTCTTCCACAGCCTTGGACATTTCGGCTGCTCCTGCATCGCTAGGTTGAGGAGCATTTTTAGTTGCCAGGAGAAGTCAATTGCGTGAGTGTATAGGTTCTCCCTAGCCCTGGTGAGACTTGGGTCAGGGATACACTCAAATTCCTCTGCTACCTCTTTTGAGGACACTCCTCGTCTGAGGACCCTCACCTGAGCTTCCAGGTTAGGTATTCGTTCCTGTATCTTAGGGTTAACAACAATTACATAATTCAAGGCTTCTCTCCTGGCAGAAGATTCAACTATGGTGGTGGGCGAAGAACCCATGTTGTTCCATATGGAAGATCCCTTTATGGCCCCATTGATCTTGATGAGATGTTCATGCGAGTGGGTAGGAACATATTTCGCTTTCCAGATGATGCCCCAGGGGAGTTGGGATTTGCAATCCATCGCCACCATGTTTTGGCTCCAAGGGTTTTCCCTAAGAGCTCAGGGTCCCTTAGACTGAGACTGCCTGGTTTTTTGGGTTTACATAACTTGTCCCAAGCCACCAACGCCCACTTCTGCTTCTTTTCTGAGCCCCTCCATAGGAAATTTCTCTAGAGGTTTCTAAGAGTGTTGGAGATGGATTTGGGGGCCGCAAGGGTGGAGTACAAATATTGGGGTATGGCCTGCAACACAGACTTGACTAAAACCAAATGACCTGCCAAATTGAGAGATCTGAAGGTCCAGTTAGCTAGTTTTTTTTCCATTTTGGTGATAAGATCTTCCCATGTTGAACGAGCCAGGGGCTTGTTTGTAAGAGGGACTCCAAGGTATTTTGAAGGGAGGTTGCATCTCTGAAATTCCATTATTTTGGCAATGTTCCTTTGGATGGCTAGAGGGGTGTTAAAGAAAAACAATTTGGACTTCTCTTGGTTTATGGAGGTGCCAGAAGCAACAGAGAAACCTGAGAGGATGGATTTGAAGGATAAGGCTTCTTTGATTGTGGGGAGGCCCATTAACAAGGTATCATCAACGAATTGCTGATGTGTGGAGGGAGGAGCAGAGGTATAAAGCTTGAGACCAGATAGGGCATTGGTGGAAGAGGCAGCCGTGATGGATCTGTTGAGGCCCTTGACCATAATGACAAAAAGAAAGGGAGAAATAGGATCCCCCTGACAGATGCCTTTGGATGGGCAGAAGGGTTGAGATGGGGAGCCATTCAGGAGAATCAAGAAGAAAGCCCCAGAAACCATCACCATAATCCATTTAATGCAGTCCTTGTGAAAACCAAAAGCTGCAAGGACATCTTTCATGTATTCCCAACTGATTTTATCGAATGCTTTGGACATGTCCAACTACATCATCATTCCAAGCTTCATCTTAACTTTAAGAGAATGAATTAATTCATGGGAAATGATGATGATATCCAAGATTTTCCTCCCTTCCACATAACTAGATTGGTGTTGGGAAATCAAAAGAGCCAGGATGCTTTTTATTCTATTGGCCAAGAATTTTGAGATGATCTTGTATATGAAGTTGCAAAGGGCTATAGGACGAAATTTGTCCAGGGAGTCAGTGCCTTCATCCTTGGGAATTAAGGTTAGAAAGGTGGCATTTAGATATTTTAGAAGAGATCTTTGAATTCTAGACTCCTCCCGCAATGCATGAACCTTATTTTTTAACAGAGGCCAACAACCTTTGTAGAAGCCTATGGTAAACCCATTCGGACTTGGCGCTTTACCATTGGACATAGTCATAACAACTTCCTCCACCTCTTGCATTTAAAATTTCCTTAGTAGCATTTTATTGTGATCCTCGGTGAGGATCCAGAATGTTGTTGGTTATTTCTTGAAGAGCCCTTGCCTGATCAGTCCTAGGCTCAGTTAGGAGATTGCTCAAGTACTAATTTAATTCAACAACCATGTCCTCATGAGAGTGGACAAGGTTTCACTCTCTATTTTTGAGGGCCAGGACCCTATTGTGCCTTATGTCTTATATCATTGACCGGTGAAAGAAAGTTGAGTTTATTTCCCCACACTTTAGCCAGTTAATGCAGGATTTTTGATGTGAAAGTTTCTCTTCTTGAGAGACCCTTTCCTCCCAACTTTTTTGAATATTAAGCTCTTCCTATTTCCTTTGTTCAGTGATGCCCTTATTAATGATTTGTTACTGGAGGATTTCCATTTTCAGTTCCAGGTTCCTTTTGTCAGTGATGATGTTACCAAAATTTTCCTTGTTCCAGAGTTTGATCTCATTTTTGATGGATTTCAGTTTCTGCTAGAATTTATACATCTTGTTTCTGGTTTGGGGCATCGGTTTACTCCACCATTCTTTAATTTTTTCCATGAAATTTGGGTGCTCCATCCAAAAGGATTTGAATCTGAAGGGTCTATTCTTTGGGCCAGAGGAAATGTGAACCTTCAAGGATATTGGCCAATGGTCGGATCCTGATTGAGGAAGAATTCTTACCTCCGTTTCCCAGGAGGTGAGATAGATCTCTTCTGAAAGAAGGAATCGGTCAAGCCTGGAAGAAATTTTATTGTCTCCCCCTCGTCTGTTATTCCAAGTGAAGATTCCATTGTTCGTAGGGATGCCAATTAAGCTAAGGCCCTCGATGGTGGACTGGAAGGCTTCAAAGACCTTATCAAGTTTTCTTATGCCGCCCTTATTTCCCCCGAGGTTTATCACCATGTTGAAGTCACCCGCAACAATTTTGAAAGGCATGTGGATGGAATCAAGGAGTTTACTTATGCTCTACAACATCTTGATTCTTTCCACCGCTCTATGTGGAGCATAGATATTGGTGACACAAATGCTGTCATTGGTGCCAATGATTTTCAAAACAATAGTGATGGAATGTTTTGTGGCAACTGAGGAGGTAAGATCATACTGAGAGATTTTCCACATGGTCATGATTCCCCCTGCTGATCCTATGGTCGAGTTTGCAGTATAACTGTATTGCTTGAAACAAATTTTTTGAAGGAGAGTGAGGTTAGCCATGTCAAGTTTGGTTTCTTGAATTAATAGGATATCCAGTTTATCAGCTAGGAGTCTATTTTTTAAGACTCTTTTCTTTCCAAGACCATCAAGTCCTCTAATATTCCAAGAGATGAAATTCATTGGTAAAGAGTGGGAGTTAGGGGTAGAGCCATTACCTTTCCTTCGTTAATGAGTCTGGCGCCGAGTTCCTAAAGAAGTTCACTGGTTGTTTTCCTTCCTCTTTTCTGACTTGGGCCTTTTGGGCTGTATTTTCATGCTGCCATGTTTTCCAGAATGTCATTAATTGCGCTGTTTCCAAGTGGTGTTTGAATTGAGATTTGTTTTACTTGCTCCATTTTTTTGGATTTGGTCTTCTGGAATCGCATCCAAACCAATTTTCTTCCATTCCTTTGCGATCGATAAGAGGTAAACTCCTTCCAATGCCTCTTCTATTACATTTTCCTCCGAGGTAGAGTCCACCAGTACTTGTTCCATTTCTATGTCTTCCTGTAAATTCTCGTCTTCCGTGTTGTTGTGTTCCAAGTAATGATCCTCTTGCCTCTGGTTTTATTCATTTTGTTTATCCTCTTTGGCCTCCTCATCATTTGAGTTGTTTGAGAGCGTTTTTCTTGCAATTTATTCAGAGCTTCAAATTTTTTTAGGTTGGCTGCCTGGTGTTGCTCTTTCTTTGTGTTAGTTTTCCTGTTGTTTTTGTTTCTTGTGCTTACTCTGGTGAAACCTTGTTCATCCTTTTTCTTATTGACCTGCTCACTGCTTTAAGGCATTTTATTTTGCAGGCAATCCCTAAAGAGGTGTCCTTGCTCATGACATTTTCTACATCAGAATAGGATGTGTTCATAGTCAATGCTCTAGAGCTAGACCTCATCCCTGAATATTAGTTTTATGGCTTCCGGAAAGGCTCCAGAGACATCGATGTAAACACATATTATGGCATATGAAATATAATGTCTGCTTTGTGTGCCCTCATACATTTTTATATATTCACCTAGTTGGTCTCCAATGCCTTTGAGGACTGATGGAGCCAAATAATCAGTTGGCAAGGAGTATAGGCAAACCCATACTGAGACCCTAGTGAAGTCCTCTTTCTTAGGAGTGAAGTTTTCTTTCCAGAATATCATATACAATCCTGCAAAGTTGAAGAAGTAGGGTCCTCCCTCAAATATCCTGTCTCTCTCTTCTAAGAGATCGAAGATGACTGTAAAGAACCCCTTTGAACCTAGTTGTAGTCTTATTTCTCCCTTTGGTTTCCATTTGGATTGAATCCACCAATTTAGTGCTTTCTTTGTGGGCCAGATGCCCATGAATTTGCATATTAATGCATGTTCTTGCATATAGTCTCTATAAACATCTACCCCCGGGTCTTGAATTTCCAACTCTGGGATTTTTTTGGCTTTTGGGTTGCAATTGATTCTTAGTTTTGTTCTTGCCTTTTGCAATTGTTCCTCTGTGGTTTCTGCCTCCAACGTTGCTGAAGCATTTGCAGAGGTGGTGCCTGTGGTTGTTTGAGCCTCTACATTTTTCCCTTTCTCCTTCCATTTAGCCCTTGCTTCAGGGCTCGTTCTGGAGGAGTGAAAGGTTGTGCATGAATCTAGCTTGGTGAAAAAAGAAGACTCCTGATCTTGTGGTCGACCAATAACCATGTCGTGAAAGGAAGGGGCTTCATGGCCATCATTCGACTCCTCCATGGAAGAAGGAGAGGCGAGGGATAACCCCAGGTAGCTGAACACCTCGACGCTTCTAGGGAAGTCGTCGGGAGAGCACAAAGGCGACAAGACCTAAAGCTTCAGCGCGTCAGATCGCCAGCCGAGACCTCGAGCCTGAGAGATCCCTATGCTATAATTTGGGGTTGTTACATATGGTATTAGAGCAGGTTTCAACTCTATTGGACCTTTGTGTTATATTCATTACGATTAATTAGTATTTAAACTAATATTTTTTATTTTTATTTTATTTTAATATAAAAGTTAAATTATTTTATCTAATTATATGTCAGATATGTTCTAAGTTTTATCTAGATAGATGTCCTTTTAAATAATAATAATAATATATTTACTCTTTAAATTATTTAAAAGATATATATATATATATAATCTAAATAAATGTATTTTTAAATATTAATAATAATAATATATATTTAGTCTTTAAATTAATTAAAAGATAAAGAAACAATAGTTGTCATCTAGGTATTAAGTAAATAATCCATGCCAAGTTTTTATTTAGCACATATATATAAATTTTGCACAATGGTGAATGTCGTTGAGCGCACCCTGCCAACTCTGAAATTGGAATTGAAGACCTAAGGCCGCCAATAGAACTTTCACACTCCAGTAATCATGTAATAATCATGTAAAAATCCAAAGTTGGAGACCCAAGGCCGCTGATATACCACTTATTTATCCTGTCGCAGGAAGAGATATATGTATTTGATTTAACATTTATTATCTATTAATCTTTGCTTTGACCAAAAATTAAATCGCATTATATAAAGTTCACATTTTTTTTTCCAAAGGAAAAATCGAACTCTTTATTAACGGAATAAAAAGTTACATATTAGATGCAGTAAAGCATTCATAAACCAGACTGTGATTCCACAATATGTAGAAGGTGAAAACAAAACATACTGAGAAAAGTGGAAAAGACATCACTAACTCAATACCAAAAACATAAAATAGTACTAATAATTGGATCCATAACACCGGGTCTCTCCGAACAATAAGAACACAACACGTCTATATCAATTTTTTTTTAATATAGTAGTTCAGAGTTTTCATCGACATGAAACCATAAACATCATGGAAATATTTACACATATAGCAGAAAAGACAATGCAGAAATCCCAATAGAAGTCCATTACAACCCAAAATACCATAAGTTGCAGAGATGTCACGGAGCATAAACAAAAAGACCGAGCCCTTATATGTAAGGCGGCTGATCCGACTCGGTGACCTGCCCATTTTCAAATTCAACTATGTGCTAGATGTCCAAATCCTGTTGTAAACCTTTCTTAGAAAGGAAATCCGCTTCCGCGTTCCTCTCCCTGTAAATATGACATACAAAGAAATATAAAAAATCAAATTTTATAAAAGAAATTTCATCTAAAATAGGAACCAAAGTAAGATTTTGACAACACTGCACATTGTTTGTCCAATTTATTACATTCAGAGAGTCACCAAAATTCTATACTGAGTTAATCCCCAACTGTCTTAACAAACACAATATGATTTTTAGGGTTTTTAATTCTGCAAAGTTGTTTGAACCTAAAACAATACCCACTGATGCTTTTAGAAATCTGTGTTCATTTACATGAATGATAATACCTGCTCCGCATCTATCTTGTGCATCTAAAGCACCATCAAAATAAGCCCACAGAACATGAGGTCTGATTTGTTCTTCGCAAATGTTCCGATAGGACAAAGAGCGAGTGTTTTGAGGGATCAATTCATAAATGGAAGCACATTGTATTGCAATTGGATAAGGATTTGAAGCATGTTACAGAAAAAATCCTTTGTTCCAGGCCAACCATAACCCCCAGCAAATAATCGGGGGTATGTTCCTATAATGAACATCATTAGAATTTAACCACCAATTTTTCCAAGCATCCACCAACAAAGGACCATGCCAGTTGAGTCTGATGCCAACTGCATTCGAGAAGATCTCCCATGTTTTTAAAGTAAAAGGACAACTTAAAAATAAATGAGAAATGTTTTCTTCGGTTTTTTTGCATAATATGCACCAACCTGGTCCATGCTTGTTACTTTTTTGCAGGTTATCCCATGTTGGCACTTTGTTCTTGAGAATATACCAGAAGAAGAGTCTGGATTTTGCTAGGCACCCTAATTTCCACAGTGGCTTGTGCCACCACCTCCTATCACCACCATCCCTTCTATTCATTTGAAGATTGTACCCAAACTTCGGAGCATAGAGGCCACTGGGTGAGTGTACCCACTGAAGTTCATCAACCCTGTCCCTAATTCGAACATTTGTTCTTTGCAATTCCGTAGTATAGTCCAATCATACTCCACCCCACTCGGGCTCAAGGTTTAAATCCTCAGACGACTTCCAACCTTGATTCTAGAATGAAGTGTATTCCTCATTTGTAATTTGATTGAGAAAATAGATACCTCGAGAAACGAGAAACTCCCTCAGGTCCCTTGGAAGAGTGAAAGCATCATTACACCCCACCCATGGGTCCACCCCAACTCGAACACTAGTGCCATTCCTAACAAGCTAGGACAAACCTTCATCTATAAGGTCAAACAATTCAATGGTGGCCTTCCAAATGATTGATGAATTTCTTGAGGACTTATCCGGGTTGCGCAACCAGACATCCAAATCCAAAGGATCAATATATTTCATTTTTATCACAGATGTCCAAAGGTTGTCCTTGGTTAAAAGGCACCAGCCCGATTTAGCCGCCAGTGATCGAGAAAATCTTGAAATATCCTTAATTCCCCACCCACCCCAATCCTTTGGGCAAACAATTTTCTCCCATGCAACCCAGGGAAGAACTTCATCTTCCTTCGAGCCCGCCCATAAGAAACGACCACAAACTTTCCTAATCTGAGTAAGAACTCCTTTCGGAACCCAAGTAAGCATGATCCAGTAAACTGGGATTTCCATTAAAACAAATTTTATAAGGACTAAACACCCTGCTCTTGAAATCCACTTGAAACTCCAATGCTTGACTCGCTTTTCAATTTTTGCAACCAACCATTTCCAATCTGATTTCCTATAGGAGTCCGACTTTAGGAGGAAACCCAGATATTTGATACTTTCCGACAAAGGTTTAATATCGAAAGGAAATAAAGATAAAGTTCTGTTGATCTCCCCCCTAGAGAGCCCATTATGATAAATAGAATATTTTTGTGCATTTATGCTCATCCTAGTTGCCTTGAGAAATAAATCTAGGACCATCTTTAGTTGTGATAATTCACCCCTAGAACCATAAAACAATAGTAGAATATCATCAAAAAAAAGAACATGAGTAATAAAGAGATTTATTGCAACTTCAGTTCCTTTGAATTCTCCTCTTCTGAGGGATGCATGTATCAATTGGCTAAAACCTTTTGCAGCAAGGAGGAACAAAAGGGGGGACAAAGTGTTAGGTAAAATTGATTCGGGATAGAGTCAAAGTTGACTAGGTTAAAAAGTGATGGTTTTGGGGCACATGGTATTGTGCACCCATGGTCCTCTTCCTGTGGTATTGCATGTAATGGAGCCTATAAAAGGTTGGGAATACTTCATTGTAATGCAGGCTTGGGAGGTGAGTGGTGAAGGCTCACTTGGTCGGATTGGCCAGGGCTTCGACCAATGCTAATGAGATCTCATTGGGTTGGGTTTTTCCCTGGATTTGGGATTTTCTCGGATAGCCATTTGTGTTTATGGTTTATGTTTATTGTTGCTGGTTGTTCCTCTCTATATATCTCATTAATTATATTATGTTCTCCGGTAAATTTATTAACAATTTGTTTCAGAGCCAAGAGTTGTCTTTAGAGGGATGCTTCTGTCGCAAAAGATTTATGGTCTAATGAATAAAGCTCGGTAGATATGCTATATTGATGCTAATCTAGGATCATTTGATCTCAATCTAGGATCAAGAAGGGATTTACTGGATCCTTTTACATGGTAAAGTATCACAGTAATAAGGTTGTGTTGGTCGAAGAGCTGGCGGAAGAAAATTAGTGACAACAACCTGCATTTTTTGAGTGGCCCGTGTTTTGCCGGGAGATTGCTATTGTTGTGTGGATCTACCCGCAAGTGGCTGCACGAGAATGTGAAGGGAGTGTAGTTTGGATCGCATCGGTGAATGCGAGAATGGATTTCGAAGTATGCCTTATGGGGTTAACAGTTCTTGGAGATTCGATCCTACCATGTATTCTGATGGTTTGCTTCAAGGGATATCGACAATGGGCTATTGGCATACTCCATTGCAGTTTCAGTTCTTGTCTCACACTAGATGGGAAGCACGTTCCGAGGAGGAGGACGATGAAATGGAACTGGATACTCCGCCTGTACATTCGCAAATGGGGGATGCCTGGCTCACTGAGGTTTACTGTAAAAGGTTGTGAATGGTGCTTGTACCTATATTTACGATTTCAATTCTCGGTAAACTCATCATACATTATTTCTTGGAAACCCTGATAATTTCTTTGTCGGGGTATTTATGGCCGTGTAACAATTGAGAAGAGGTTCGAGGGCTTGTAATGCTTGCAATGGCTCATGAGAATTGTCAACAGACAGGGTGGAGTATGAAGGTGTGTATGGTTGCGTAGGAGGTCGTGGATTTGCTTACGCATGAGAATCCTCTAAACCAGCGTGCTTCTGGAATGAGCGACAACGATCGAGGAGAGAGGCGTGGTAGTTTTTTGAATATGCATATCCCAACATTGGAGAATAAAGACAAAGCTCTGGAGGGGCATGCAGAGTATATATCTGGAACAAATATTTGCATGGAATATTCTCTCAAAGAGATCATGGCAACAATTCTCAAGGTTTAGGATAGTTATGGTGAGAATATGCGTGCAAATACAATTTCTGATTGGTGTTGGTGACTTCGTAGAAGCATTTACGAGTGTCGTGGTGTTGGTGGATGATATGGTGGTTGTGGAGGCCATGGTGGTAGGCCATGGCTGATGTCCATCGAAGATAATAAACTTGGGCACCAAACTCATGACCAGACATAGGAGAAAAATCAACAGTAGGGTTGGCGATCTTGTTGACATTGTGAAAGAAGTTGTTGCGGCCTGAAATACCTTAGGTTATGAGAAAGTTGCATGCAAGTGATCCAATGGGGAGGAAGATTATTACAAAGGCTCAAGAATAGTGGTATTTGGCTGTGTACTGTTCTAGTCAATGATCTTCCTTCACAAAAGATCAGACCAAACATGTTTGCCCATGAATGTTGGGTTCTTTTTTTGACTTCTCGGGCAAGGTATGTTGGATGTCGCAATGGTTCAAGCAGTTGGAAAAGTGGTTGTTAGGTTTTGATAACGAGAGAATAACCATTGGATTTGGTGATGCTAAGAATATGTGCATGTAAATTATTTAAATTGATGAATCATGTATCTGAAGAGAATGCTTAGATAACTAGTGGTTATAGCGGTTAGTGACCCATGTAATCTGGTAGATGGGTTCTTTTTGTATGGACATTGATGTCATATGTACAAAGCATTAATAAAAAGTGAGAGAGGACGTGTTGAGATAATAGCAAGGTATAAACAAAAATTATTACAATGGAGTCAATTATTGCATGTAAATGGACATACGACTGTAAGACCTGGTAAGGCATGCGTACACTTGGGTAATCACTGGTAAAGTCTGGGTTAGGCCTAGGTGATAGGGGGTGTGTCAGGTTAACAATATCCCCGGTAAAAAAACCTTTGAGGGGGGTGAGGTCTAGAGTGAGCGGGGTTGTCTCACTTAGAAGGTTTGGCTGGAGTTAGTCAAGGAACCCCAAGTCAAGTTAAAGGGGGTAATTGTTAGGTAAACTTGACTCGGATAGAGTCAAAGTTGACCAAGGTTAAAAAGTGATGGTTTTGGGGCACATGGTATTGTGCACCCATGGTTCTTTGCCTGTGGTATTGCATGTAATGGAGGCTATAAAGGATGGGAATTCTTCATTGTAATGCAGGCCTAGGAGGTGAGCGGTGAAGGCTCACTTGGCCGGATTGGCCAGGGCTTCGACCAATGCTAATGAGATCTCATTGGGTTTTGTTTTTCCTCAGGTTTGGGGTTTTCCCGGATAAACATTTGTGCTTATGGTTTATGTGTATTATTTTTGGTTGTTTCTCTCTGTAAATCTTAGTAATTATTTTATGTTCTCTGATAAATTTCTTAACAATTGGTATTAGAGCCAAGAGTTGGCTTCAAAGGGACGCTTTTGTCACCAAATATTTATGGTCTAATGAATAAATATCGGTAGATATGATATATTGATGCTGATATAGGATCAAGAAGGTATTTATTGGAACCTTTTACGTGGTAAAAGTATCACAGTAACAAGGCCGCGTTGGTCGAAGAGCTGGTGGAATAAAATCGGTGGCAATAACCTGCGTTTTTCCTGGAAGATTGACTTTGTTGTGTGGATCTACCCGCCAGTGGCTACACAAGAATTCAAAGGGAGTGTAGTTTGGATCGCATCGGTGAACCCGAGAATGGATTTCGAAGTATGCCTTATGGGGTTAGCAGTTCTAGGAGATTCGATCCTACCGGGTACTCTGACAGTTTGTTTCAAGGGATATCGACAATGGACTATTGAGAAACTCCATTGCAGTTTTAGTTTTGTCTCACACTAGATGGGAAGTAGGTTCCATGGACGAGGACAATGAAATGGAACTGGGTACTCCACCTGTACGTTCACGAATGGGGGATGCTTGGCTCACTGAGGTTTACTGTAAAAGGTTGTGAATGGTGCTTATATCTATATGTACGATTTCGATTCCCAACAAACTCATCATACATTATTTCTTGGAAACCTTGAGAATTTCTTTGTCGGGGTATTTATGGTCATGTAACAGTTGAGAAGAGGTTCGAGGGCTTGTAATTCTTGTAATGGTGGATGAGAATTCTTAGCGGACGGGGTGGATTATGAAGGTGTGTATGGTTGCGTAGGAGTTCGTGGATTTGCTTACGCATGAGAATCCTCTAAAGCAGCGTGGCTTCTGGAACGAGCGACAACGATCGAGGAGAGAGGAGGTGTAGTTTTTTGGAAATGCAGATCCCAACATCAGAGAATAAAGACAAAGGTCAGGTGGGGCATGCATATTATATATCTAGAACAAATATGTGCATGGAATATGCTCTCAAAGCGATCGTGGAAACAATGCTCAAGATTTATGATAGTTCCGGTGAGAATATGCGTGCAAAGACAATTTTGATTGGTGTTGGTGACTTCAAAAAAGCATTTAAGCGCCGTGGTGCTGACAGATGATATGGTGGCCATGGAGGCCATGGTGGTAGACCATGGCTGATTTCCATCAAAGATAGTAAACTTGGGCACCACACTCATGACCATACATAGGAGAAAAAGCAATGGTAGGGTTGACGATATTGTTGACATCATAAAAGAAGTCGTTGTCGCCTAAATACCTCAGGTTATGAGAAAGCTTCATGCAAGTGATCCAATGGGGAGGATGATTATTACAAAGGTTAAAGAAACATAGGAGAAAAAGCAATGGTAGGGTTGACGATATTGTTGACATCGTAAAAGAAGTCGTTGCCGCCTAAAATACCTCAGGTTATGAGAAAGTTTCATGCAAGTGATCCAATGGGGAGGATGATTATTACAAAGGCTAAAGAATGGTGTTCTTTGGTTGTGTACTGATCAAGTCAACGAGCTTCCTTCACAAAATATCAGGCCAAACATGTTTTCCCACGAATGTCAGGTTCTTTTTTTGACTTCTCAGGGCCACAAGGTATGTTGGACGCTGCAATGGTTCAAGCAGTTGGAAAAGTGGCTTTTAGGTTTTGATAACGAGATCATAACCATGGAATTTGGTGATGCTAAGGATATGTGTATGTAAATTATTTAAATTGATGAACCATGTATCTGAAGAGAACGCATAGATAACTGGCAGTTACACCCGCTAGTGACCCATGTAATCCGGTAGATGGGTTCTTTTTATATGAACATTGATGTCATATGTATAAAGCATTAAGAAAAAGTGAGAGAGGATTTGTTGAGATAGAAACAACGTATAAACATAAATTATTATAGTGGAGTCAATTATTGCATGTAAATAGGCATACTACTGTAAGACCTAGTAAGGCATGCGTACCCCAGGGTAATCGTCAGTAAAGTCTCGGTTAGACCTAGGTGATAGCGGGGATGTCAGGTTAACAATATCCTCGGTAAAAAAAAAATTGAGGGGGGTAAGGGCTAGAGTGAGGGGTTGTCTCACTTAGCAGGTTTGGCTAGAGCTAGTAAAGGAACCCCAAGTCAAGTTTAAGGGGGGAATTGTTAGGTAAACATGACTCGGGATAAAGTCAAAGTTGACTAGGTTAAAAAGTGATGGTTTTTGGGCACATGGTATTGTGCAGTCATGGTTCTCTACCTGTGGTATTGCATGTAATGGAGCCCATAAAAGGCTAGGAATACTTCATTGTAATGCAAACCTGGTGTAGAAATTTTGAATAATAAGCACATATTCAGCAGAGATTATCCCGATTATACACTATTGCGGAAAACATGCATAATACATAACCTCCTCTATGTTGATCATCAATTTACAGAAGCAGAAACAATAACATGTGCACATAGAAGCATCAATCACACATATCAACACAGTATTTTCCCGGGGAAAGCATCTCGCTAAAAACCCCAACTATCTGTATATTATATTGATTGAGAACATGTAACAATACATAGTACAATACTCCTCACAAGTATCCAGCACTATCTCCACCTATTACACACAATACAGCTCAGATCTGATCTCCAAATCTCCTCCGCTACTTGCCTGCCTCCACTGCACAATACCTGCTGAGAATGAATGAGAATGGCTGATCCAAACTCCTATTTACCTTGTGAAAATCACCCACACTGTAAATCACGTGAGCACAAGCTATATTTCACTTGGTATTGGCCCACACTATGCATAGATCATTGACATAACTCAATCCCATGTATGTGCACAATCTCATGCACAACTGATAGCAATCTCAACCTCTAACACCTATCCCTACTGAACTGTACATGCACTGAGTTAATTGATGTATTCTTCATTTGCATTATGATTTAATAATTAGTGAATTAATTAATAACTAATTCACACAAATCATCACTTATTCTATTGGCCAATTAGACTAAATACAACTAGTTCAACTAAGTCAAACTGAACACAACTCCATTAACTGCTCATCTAACTCCACAGAACTCACATGCATGAGTTCTAACTGATGTCCTGCATGCAATAGCTCAACTAACACATAAGAAAACGTATTTCTTTCTGATAGCTGCATGTGCCACATCTGTAGCTCAAACTAAAGTGCTCCAAGAGGATAAGATAAAGTTTATAGTCTAAATATTATTATGAGACAATAATATTTGACTTTTCTATTTTTGACTAGCAGTCTAAAAATAGACTTTGATCACTCCTGCTGTGATCACTCCTGCTGTGATCACTCCTGCTGTAATCACTCCTGCTGTGATCACTCCTGCTGTGATCACTCCTACTGTGATCACTCCTGCTGTGATCGCTCCTGCTGTGATCACTCCTACTGTGATCACTCCTGCTGTGATCCAAAAATAGACTTTGCGCCATAATTTGCTTGCGGGCCCACTTAGTGAAGGCGACTCCTTTCCACTAAGCTCCATCATCTTGTTGCATTCTCAACAAGCATTTCTTGTTGCACACTTTTCAACACCTGGGAGGTGAGCGGTGAAGGCTCACTTGGTCAGATTGGCTAGGGCTTCGACCAATGCTAATGAGATCTCATTGGGTTAGGATTTTCCCCGGACTTGGAGTTTTCTTGGATATACATTTGTGTTTATGGTTTATGTGTATTGTTGCTGGTTGTTCCTCTCTGTAAATATCAGTAGTTATTTTATCTTCTCCGGTAAATTTATTAATACAAAGGTCATCCTTAACGAAGGCCCCACTGACTAGTGAAAAAAGGAGAGATAACACCATTGATAAGGACAAAAATATCACATTTGTTATACAACCCATGACCCAATTAATAAAAACAATTTCGAATCATAGGTGAGTCATTAAAGATGCAAGAACATCCAAATGATCTTATCATAGGCTTTTGAAAGATCAATTTTGACAACTGTTCCCTTTTATTGTGTCTTTTGATACTATGTAGATATTCCTGGGCCACACTGATGGCTTCATGAATTTGCCTAACGTCAAGAAACCCAAACTGTTCTTGAGAGATTTTTTTTGAAAGGATGGGCTTAAATATTTAAAAAATAAATAAATAAATTTTGTAGTGGGCTCAAGAGAAAGGAAGGGCTGCAATCTTGCTTTAATGAAGTATCGGGGTCAAAGTACCCGGTTGCGGTCTTGGATCTGTACATAACTCAAAAATGAAAAATTCCTACTCCGACATTTGAAATAAACCTCTCTAAGTATTTTTCATTAGTAGTAGAGGATGTGTTCAATGAGGAGGGCACGTTCATTGACTTTTCAGACACAAATGCTTCTGAAGACTAGAATTTTCAGGTGGAAATAGGAAAGGTTGACTTAGGGTTTCTAGCTCTTCCTTTCTAGGGTTTAGAATTGTTCGGTCAATTGGATTTTGGATCCCAAGGGTCGAAGGAGGGTAGAGAACCACTTATTCATGGCTCTAGTGGGCAGGCTTTGGATTTTGGGGTTTTTCCCAACAATAATTTGGTTCCGGAAGAGCGCTGGATGGTTTTCCAGTGGTTGAAATACAAGATGGTGAAGAACTTTCATCAAAAGTACCTTCCGTGAATGGCCAATCTTCAGGAATGAAGAGGAAGAAGGGGAAAGTGATTAGAAATAAATTGAAAATACTGAATTTGATTCTATGGGTCGACATTCAGATGGATGAAGTTATGGACGCATCAAAGCACATAATAGTGGGGCGTGTAAAGGGAAGGCAATTCACAACTAATTTCATCTCTAAACGGATAAAAAAGGAGTGGCGCGCTGGCCCGGCTATGTAGACAAACGTCATTTTCCTGACCAGGGGTTGGTTCATGGTCATATTTTCGAATGTTGAAGCTATTGAATGGGTGCTCGAATGAAACTCGGGTTTTGGGAAAGCTCTGGTTTTATTTAAAAAATGGGCTCTTCTCTTTGACACCCAAAGATAAAGATTAGAAGAAATTTCTGTGTGGGTGCGCCTTCCAGGCATTTGTCCTCATATCTTATCGATGGATGTGTTTAGGGTGAATGGAAACATTCTGGGTACTTTCCTTAATGAAAATATGTCCTTTAATGCAACTAAGGAAAGGAAGGTGGCACACATCCTGGTAAGGATGGACCCGAGGGAAGGTTTGGTAGATATGATGTAGATTCAGGTTGATGGTTACTCACTCACACAATTACTTGACTATGGATAGTTTCCTTATAGATTCCACAAGCATGGTCACTTAGCGAGGGATTTTCCCTTGGTGACTAGAATACGGAGAAAGAATAGGGTTGAGACGGTTCAAGAGATGCAAGATCAACCCGATGATGAGTTTATGGAGGAACTGACAATTCCTAGGGTTCACCAGGAAGAGGCACCGATTCAGATGTTGGTTCAGGAGGTTCAATTGGCGATCCATGATGATGCAGAAATCACAATGATTGAACACACATGTGGGAAGAGATGGTAGAGGAGGAGGCATCGCATCTCGCGGTTACTGTTTCTCTCCCTTTTCCCTCTCATTCATTTCAATTGTTGCCCCAAGTGGATACTTGTCTCGGGCCTAGCCCCTCCAGGCCCTGTACTAAAGTTTTATCTCCATGCTGTAACATGTCTTTGGCTTTAGACAATATCATCACTTCCATACCGAGCTTAAACCTATTTGGACCCCCATTGTCGGGATCCAATTTTCCCCTTCCATCGGAACTCTGCCCTGAAAACACCCATTATAACCTTCGTCCCCAGGACAAAAGAGAATATCCTGAGGAACCTATGGATGGTATTGGCCTTATTCAAGAATTTGTCAGTCTTCCTAAGAACCGTGGCCAGAAAATGAACATTTCAAAGGCCCAGATAAAAGCAAAGCTTGACAGTACTGATGGAAGATAACTTTCCCTAAAAGGGTCACTTAGATCAGTAGCGATGAACCGTGTGGTGGGTTACAAATGATTTTTTTGTTCTTCAACTGTAGAGGGTTAGCCAACACCCAAAAGAAGTTGGATTTAAAACACTTATTCAAAAATGTTAATTGTGAAGTAATTATGCTCCTAAGAGACTCTTGGTCCTGGGGCTTCGGTAATAAAGTCTTTGAACCTTATGTTTCTTGGTTGGACCTATTAGCCTTGGAGGCAAAAGGCCCAAAAATGGATCCAAGTATGATCCAGAATTCTTCAAAATCCTCTTAAGGGTCGTTCGAAATCAAAATGGTCGAAGGAGGAAAGCCCTTAAAGGGGAGGAAATACATTATCGGGAGGCAGGAAATTCTTGAAAACCATTAAAATTCCAAAATCACAGGCTTAAAGTGAGAAGGCACATCAACCGTTAAATCTGGCTGATCAACGATCTAGATCTAATCTGCGGGTCGCATTAGTGGAGGCAAATTGGTACAGACCATGGGGCGATGGCGATGGCAATCGACGATTAAACGAGGGCCATCAATCGCATACACGGATCAATGGCCCAAATCACATTGGCAGGGCCTTTACATATAGCAATATGCGATTGCGATCAGATCACATCGCATTATCGTATCGGTGCTGACCAAAGGGGCAGGAACTTTACATATTCCTATGTGCGATGCGATAAGGCCGGACTCGACGACATTGTGAACGTTATTCCATAATATTTCAAGTCCGCGCCCATGCATTTTGTAACTAATCGCCATATATTTTGTTATTTAACGAAATACACAGGAACATTGGCAGCACCAATAGCGATGAAGTATGGACCCAATGGGTAAATAAATCATTTTTGAGGACTTTTAAAGTCCGAAAGGAACAAACATTGGTGGGAGTTTACAACATTACAGTGGTTTCTGTGTAAAAAATAAAACACTCATTATTAAACAGTTTGAAGAGAAACTGAGGTCGAGAAGCATCTACAACGCAACAAAGCATGCCCACATAGCCGAATTAGATACATCATAGGGCAGTACAATGCGACACAACCGAAATCAACAGAAGAGATTGTGGGCATCTTTGTCAAGGGAGAGCTCCCTGCCAGCGCACCCAAAATATCTGAATGCGGTTATTCCTCTGTCAGAAAGAGAAAAACCTCCGAGCCATGCCTTCCTATTGAGGGAATCAAATGGTTAAGGGACAAATCAGACAAGATTAAGACTTCGAGCCTTCTAGAGAGCTCAAGAGCATTGTAAAGGGCCTATAAAAGGCAAAAAACTAGATGTATCAAGGGTTCAACTTTTGGAGATCATTTCTCCTCTGTTTATTCAAGCTTCTCATCTTCATCCTAAGAAATACAAGATTCTTTTGCCATTAGATGTTCAATGCCCATTCCCTTTATGCTGTTCTATGCTTGCACTTGAACAATTTGTTCAGGTTTTCTGTGTGTGTAAGGCCAGATAACTGTCATCTTATCTCTGCTTTGATATATTAGATTAGCAAGCTTCTTTGCTACTTGTAGCTAGCCATTTATATGTGTTATTATATATGCATATGCCAGTATAGTTAGTAAGCTTCTTTGCTGCCTGTAGCTAGCCATTCATATATGTTCATGTATGCAATCTACTGGTACTGTCATTATTCTCCATCTATTTATTAAATCTACAAACTATTGGGCATTTATGGTCTAAAGCCTTGTGTTGTTAAGGGTGTTCATGCATGTCTTGAGAAAGAATAGAGCTGAAATGGTTATCTAACTTGATCCAAACCATCTTTCATTCCAATAGTTCAGAGAAAAATATTGAAGATTATATGTTACTAGGCATCTTCAAGCTACAACCTAGGAGAGTTTCCTGGAGCACTAACATAATTGGCGCCGTTTCCGGGGAGAGGAGACTGAAGCTCAACTTCCCTGGGAAACGAAACAGACCCAACTTTGATGATAGATAAAGTCTGGGCACATTTTTGGTTGTAATCATCTATCTGGCGACTCTACTAGAGGCCGAACCTCTTGGCAACTCTACTTCATAATTCTGGCTCAGTTTGTGAGGCATACTCGGAGAAATCCTCAGAAATCACAAGCTTACCCAGTACCTGACCCTGAAAATACCATCAAAGAGAAGAAAGTATTGCAGAAAGGAGCATTAGGTTCAGGTAAACCTAAACAATATTCTATATCTCTTCAATAAGATCCTACAATAGAACAAATACATGTTGAGAGTACAGATTATAACACTAGCAGTGAAGAAAAACTCTCAGAAATTCATAAAGCTCCTTATCCTTTAGTTTCTCCTTTTGTTGTAAGCCCAAAGGGAACCTCACCTCATATCCATCATAATCCTTTGGTCTCATTAGTCACTCCTCAGCCTTTTGTCATTTAGACTTCTAGTACCTTTTAGTCACCACAGCTATGACAGGTCCACAAGCACCCACCAAAATGGAAAGAATCATAGTTGCTAGGTGTGGACCTCTAATACTACCCACTCCTTTGAATGCTATGCCCACTGGAGAATATCAGAAGTATATGCCTAAGTTCACTGGGACTGAAGGTGTTACTGCTGAAGAACACCATAAGTCATTTTATAGCTATGTTGATAATCTGGACATTAGTGAAGATGATGTGTGGATGAGAGTCCTTGTCCAAAGCCTAGATGGGGAGGCTAGGAAATGGTTCAGAGAACAAGCCCCAAGATCTATAGTAGATATTGAAGCTTTAGATGATGCATTCCTAAAACATTGGGGGGATAAGAAGGATCTCCGCTACTACCACACTGAGTTTGGAAACTTCAAGAGGGAAATGGGGAGCTGTTGTACGATTTTAATAAGAGATTTAACTGCATGTACAACAAGATATTGGCGGAAGTAAAACCTACCACTACCTCTGCTAAACTCACCTATGCTAATGATTTTGATTTTGACTTCTGCCTACTATTGAGAGAGAGGCAATGTGCTGCTTTGATTGACATGCAGGATGCAGCCTTGGAAGTAGAATCAAACATCATGGCTGCAGAAAAACTCAAGGGAAATGCTGATAGAAGAAGACAGAGGGGCGAGTCTTCATCATCCTCTGATCCTAAGATAGATAAAATGACCAAAATGATCGAGTCATTAGCCTCTGAAATTTCCAAATTAAAGGTTGAACAACACCCTGCGAAAGGGAGAGTTCCTAATACCTTTGCTCCTAGAAATCCAAATCCATATAGAAGAGCTAATGAACAGTTGCAGATATTGCAAAGAAGCAAAGATGCCAATGAAGACCAAAGGGTGAAGACCCCTTTCCAGAATGTAGTCATGGAGGAAGAGCAGTTTGAAGAAGATGATGAGATCCATTGCCTTGAAGATAAAGGCAATGCTTCCTTTCTGACTGCAACTGCCTATGAAAAGTCATTATGTAATGACCAGACTAACTAAGAATGGGGTGGTGAAGCTGTTATGCAAGCTGAAGATTAGCGCAGATATAATCTGCAGTCGAATATGAATAATGCCAAGGAAACTCCTGTTCAAAGAGCTACTGACCCTGCAGCACAACAAGCTAATAAGCAAAAACAACCGACAGTTGATCCGATCATCCTCAAAGCCCCAACTCATGAGGTAAGAGGCCTTGACAAGTCCCCTTCTCCTTTCAGTTTTCAAACAGAAATTCAAAAGGTAAGAATACCTATGCCTCTGATTGAACTAGTGAAAAATGAGTCCTTCAAAAGATCCATCCTTGAAGCCCTTGAGCCTAAAGCCATCCAAGCCTCCACCGACTATGTAAATCTACAAGATGACAAGCCAACTGTTATCCTCAGCCCAATGATTGAAAATGGTGAGGACAACTCCCCATCATTCTATGTCTCTCTGAACATTCATGATAAAATCCTCCACAATTGCCTTTTGGATACTAGAGCTAGCCATAACTTAATGCCCAAGGCTGTCATGGACAAGTTGGGTCTCGACATCACTAAGCCTTATCATGATTTGTTTTCTTTTGACTCTAAAAAAGTGAAATGTCTAGGATTAATCAAGGACCTAGCCATCACTTTGTCTCAGCTGCCTATGAAAAGCATGATGATGGATATTGTGGTAGCAGATGTACCTCCCAAATTTGGCATGTTACTTTCCAGAGGTTGGATCAAGAGACTATGTGGATCATTACAAAATGATCTGTCCTATGCTACTGTCCCAGTTTTCGGAGGCGAGAGTAAGAGATTATACAGAGAGGCGCAGTTGGCTTAAATCATCAACAATGAGAAGAATCCCACTAATCATCCCATCTATGCTGTTGATATTGATTTTGGAGCATGTATTCTTCATATTGAAGAGTCTCAGTTGGCCTCCACACAACTCAGAAAGACAGTTTGCCAAATTGCACAGGATGGAAACCCACAAATTTGGGGTATGTTCTTTGATGTGGCTTGCTCCAAAGAAGCTACAGGGGTAGCTGTAGTCCTTGTGTCCCCAACAGAGGAATACATTCATTTGTCTTTCAAATTAACCTTTCAGGTCACAAACAACATAGCAGAGTATGAAGCTTTTATTCTAGGCTTAAGCGCTGCTAAAGAAATGGGTATCAAAGGTCTGCAAGTGTTTGGAGATGCAGACCTCATCATTCAACAGGTAAATAAAATGTTCCAAGCAAAGCATCCAAGGCTGAAAGCATACCGGGATGAGGTATGGAGGCTCAAATATTCTTTCAAAGATTTCAACATTTCTCATATTCCAAGAATGAAGAACCAGCTTGCCGACTCCCTTGTCTCTGCTAGCACGTTTGTTCCTCCTTTGCCTCCTAAATTGACATATGAAGTTCAGGTAAAATACAGACCGTCCCTGCCAGACAATGTCAAATATTGGAGAGTTTTTGAAGATGATGAGGAAATTAACAGGTTTTTACAAGTCATTGAGGAATTTGCTGAAACGCACATCGACCAAGAAAATCAAAACATGGAAGAATTCGGCTAGTCCAAGCTAAAAAGTGAAATCAGCCGAGAAAGCATCATCCAGTTGCCCAGTAATCACATACCAAAGGGATTGGTGCCTCTAGAGAATCTTTTCGATCATAATGACGTGCCCTACAAGCCGGCCAAAATAGAGAATGAGTCCGCCGTTTGTAAACATAATATAGGGAGCCCAACCCATCCGAAATTCATCAATCTATCTACTCATTTGTCTTCTGCCCATAATTCTAAGTATTGCTTCCTCATGAAGCAATTCACTGATATTTTTGCATGGGAATACAGCGATCTTAAAACCTATGACCCGAACATTATTCAGCATAGGATTCCACTGGAAAAGAACACCACCCATTTTAAGAAGAAATTAAGACCTGTCAGCCCTCTCTGACTGCCTTTGATTGAGGAAGAAATCAAGAAGCTGTTGGATGCCAAAATCATAATTCCCCTAAGGTATTCGAAGTGGATAGCCAACCTGGTGGTGGTAAGGAAGAAAAATGGAGAAATCAGGCTTTGTGTCGACTTCAGAAATCTGAACAAGTTCTCTAAAAACAATAACTATCCCCTGCCCAAGATGGAACACTTGCTACAAAAAATTTCAGGGGCTAGAGTCATGTCTTTCTTAGATGGATTTTCAGGTTACAATCAGATTGTTGTACACCCTGAAGATCAGGAAAAGAACACCTTCACTACTCCTTGGGGCACTTTCATGTACTCAAAGATGCCTTTCGGACTGATGAATGCTGGGGCTACTTTCCAAAGGGCCATGGACATAGCCTTTGTGGGAGAGAAGGACAAGTTTTTCCTTATTTATATTGATGACATAACAATCTTCTACAGTAGCCACAAAGACCATTTATAGCATTTGAAGAAGGTCTTCCTAAAGTGTAGACAGTTTGGAATTTCAGTCAACCCAAAGAAGTCACATTTTGCTCTAGAAGAAGGCAAACTTTTGGGACATATTGTTTCTAATAAAGGTGTGAAGATTGATCCAGCCAAGGTTCAAGCCATTCAGACATTGTCCATCCCAAGGTCAAAAAGGAACATTCAGTCCTTCTTGGGTAAGATTAACTTTGTTAGGAGGTTCATTCCAAACTTTGAGAGCTTGTAAAGCACATCACTTCCGTGCTGAAGAAAGGAGCAGAAATAAAATGGACAAATGCTTCAAGAAGCTCTTTTGAGACCATCATGCAAGCTATCATGGAAGCTCCCACTCTAATCAGCCCAGATTACACTAAGGAGTTTTGTATCTTCTCTTTTTCCTCTTATGATACACTGGCAGCAATTTTGTTGCAGAAAAATGATGGAGGCATAGAGCACCCCATGGCCTTTTTCAGAAAAACTCTAAGGGATGCTGAACTAAGGTATGACCTTATTGAGAAGCAAGATTATGCTCTCATAAAGTCTTTGAAAGCATTCAGGATTTGTATTTTCATTCCAAAGTAATTGCATATGTTCTCTCAACCTGAGTGAAAGATGTCTTAACTCAGCCAAATATTGATGGAAAGAGGGAAAAATGGATTGCAAAATTCATAGAATTCGACATGGAGGTGAAGCCCACTAAGCTTGTCAAATGCCAGGTCTTGGCTAAGCTCATGGCCAAAGAAAATTACAGCTTGTTAGAAATAAATTGCATGGGTCTAAATGTAGATGATGTGCAAACAAAGGGAGCATCAGAAGAGCAAAAGCAGAATCAATCCTTGGCTGAAAATCTAGCCACATGCGAATGGTATTCCAACATAGTTCATTTCTTGCAAAAGTTGGAAGTTCATCCAGGGCTTAGCTCAAGTCAAGCTCGTACCATTAAACTTAGATCAGCCAAATTCTACATTGACAAAAATCTGCTTTATTGGAAAGACCCATCAGGAATCCTCTTGAGGTGTCTAGATAAAGAACAATCTGTAGAGGTCATACACCAGTTCCATTCTAGCATCTGTGGTGGGAATCATTATTAGAAAACCACAGCTCAAAAAATCTTGAGGGCTGGGTATTATTGGCCTACGCTGTTCTCTAATGTGTTTTCTTTTGTAAAAGCTTGTGACAAGTGCCAGAGGTTTGCAGGAAGACAACAGCTAAAATCTCTGCCCTTAAAGCCAATACATGTCAATGGTCCCTTCCAACAGTGGGGCTTGGACTTTATAGGTGAGATCAACCCCCATTCCAGTGGCCAACACAAATGGATCTTAGTAGCCACTGATTATTTTACCAAGTGGATTGAGGCTATACCCACTAAGAATTCCAGTCATCAAGTTGTCATAAAGTTCTTGAATGAGAATATTTTCACTAGATTTGGTTGCCCAACCAAACTAGCCACTGATAATGCAGTAGCATTCAAGGCAAAAGAATTGATGGACATGACTGAATCCATGGGCATTCAAGTGGTGCATTCTACCTCATATTACCCTCAAGGCAATGGCCTGGCAGAATCATCTAACAAGAGCCTGGTAAGGGTAATCAAAAAGCTATTAGAGGACAAAAAAAAGAGTTGGGATTCCAAGCTAAAGTTTGCACTATGGGCTGACCGAGTTACCATCAAAAAGTCCATAGGTAATTCTCCATTCAAACTGGTTTATGGTGCTGATGCGGTTTTCCCCATCCAGCTCATCCTCCCTGTGGCTAAGTTATTGCAAGAAGAACAAGATGAAGAGAGTGATATGGTAAGAAGAATGAATAACCTAGTTGAACTACACCAGATAAGAGAGCAACTGGTTGAGAAATTAAAGGCTCATCAGAAGGCAATCAAAGAAACTTTTGACAAGAAGGCAAAAGTGGAAAAGTTCCAAGTTGGTGATTGGGTGCTTAAATGGGATGCATTTAAATAAAAGAGAGGTAATCATGACAAGTTCGAGCCCTTGTGGACATGTCCTTTTGTCATTACTCAAGTTCGGCATAACAATACATTCATCCTACAGAATCAGGAAGGAGAAGATGCATTTGGTCGCCCAGTAAATGGGTGGTTCTTGAAACTCTATTTCATTTAAGGCCTTAAAGCCTTGGTATTGTAAATATGTTTTTCTTTCAGTTTTTATTTTTATGCTAAAAAGACTCCATGCCCAATGGAACACAAGAAGGAAGATTTAAATTTTGTTTTTACAGGAAAGGCATTGATCTACAGTTCTTGAAACCTCACAGGGAGGCTTTCATCCCCAGAAGGAGCCAGTGTTAGCCTTGGAGGCAAACGGCCCAAAAATGGATCCAAGTATGCTCCAGAATTCTTCAAAATCCTCTTAAGGGTCGTTCGAAATCAAAATGGTCGAAGGAGGAAAGCCCTTAAAGGGGAGGAAATACACTATTGGGAGGCAGGAAACGCTTGGAAACCATTAAAATTCCAAAATCACAGGGTTAAAGTGAGAAGGCACAGCAGCCGTTAGATCTAGTCGATCAATGGTCTAGATCTAATCGGTGAGTCGCATCAGTGGAGGCAAATCGGTGCAGACCATGGGGCGATGGTGATGGCGATTGGTGATTAAACAAGGGCCGTCAATTGCATACGCTGATCAACGACCCAAATCACATCGGCGGGGCCTTTACATATAGCGATATGCGATTGCGATTAGATCGCATCACATTATCACATCGGTGTTGATGAAAGGGGCGGGGCCTTTACATATTCCTATGTGCGATGCGATAAGGCCGGACTTGACGGCATTGTGAACGATATTCCATAATATTTCAAGTTCGCGCCCAGGCATTTTGTAACGAATCCTCCATATATTTCGTTATTTAACGAAATACACAGGAACCTTGGCAATGCCAATAGTGATGAAGTCCAGACCCAATGGGTAAATAAATCATTTTTGAGGACTTTTAAAGTCCGAAAGGAACAAACATTTGGCGGGAGTTTACAACATTATAGGGGTTTCTGTGTAAAACAGAAGACACTCATTTTTAAATAGTTTGAAGAGAAACTGAGGCCGAGAAGCATCTACAGTGCAACAAAGCATGCCCACATAGCCTGAATCAAATACATCATGGGGCAGCACAACACGACACAACCGAAATCAACAGAAGAGATTGTGGGCATCTCTGTCAAGAGAGAGCTCCCTGCCAGCGCACCCAAAATATCTAAATGCGGTTATTCCTCTGTCAGAAAGAGAAAAACCTCTGAGCCATGCCTGCCTATTGAGGGAATCAAATGGTTAAGGGATAGATCAGACAAGGTTAAGACTCTGAGCCTTCTAGAGAGCTCAGGAGCATTGTAAAGGGCCTATAAAAGGCAGAAAACTAGATGTAACAAGGGTTCAACTTTTGGAGATTATTCCTCCTCTATTTATTCAAGCTTCTCATCTTCATCCTAAGAAATACAAGCTTCTTTTGCCATTAGATGTTCAATGCCCATTCCCTTTATGCTATTCTACGCTTGCACTTGAATAGTTTGTTCATGTTTTCTGTGTGTGTAAGGCCAGATAACTGTCATCTTATCTCTGCTTTGATATATTAGATTAGTAAGCTTCTTTGCTGCTTGTAGCTAGCCATTTATATGTGTTATTATATATGCATCTGCCAGTATAGTCAGTAAGCTTCTTTGCTGCCTGTAGCTAGCCATTCATATATGTTCATGTATGCAATCTGCTGGTACTGTCAGTATCCTCCATCTATCCATTAGATTTACAAACTATTGGGCATTTGTGGTCTAAAGCCTTGTGTTGTTAAGGGCGTTCATGCATGTCTTGAGCGAGAATAGAGCTGAAATAGTTATCTAACTTGATCCAAACCATCTTTTATTCCAATAGTTTAGAGAACAATATTGAAGATTATATGTTACCACGCATCTCCGAGTTACAACCTAGGAGAGTTTCCTGGAGCACTAACAGGACCTTTGTGGCACTTGATGCAATTGGTAGATCTGGGGTTTAGCTATGGGTTTTAGGGACAACAACTTGAAACTCATGAACTCTTGGGGCTCCGAGTTGATGTTAGGAGTGGATGTTTTCTCCTTTGATTTCAGCTCAAACCTTACCCTTATCAACATTTATGGACCATGTTAGGAAATAATTTCCTTTTGAAACAATCTGTTTTCAAAATATTTGTTGAATTTCTCTAAGATCATGGTGGGAGGGGATCTTAATGTCTCTTTAGGATTGTCAGAATCTTGGGGGCCAATGGCTCAAGCAGATCCTTTGGCTGATTTCTTCTTAAACAAGATTTAGATGGGTAAATTCATAAATGTTGATTTGTTAAAAGAAAAACCTACTTGGAGAAATAGGAGGGTTGGAGAGGCTAGGGTGGAAAAACGTTTAGATCGATTTTTGATTAAAGAAGATTTGGCAGCTCAAATATCATTTTTTCGTTAGTGGGTCAAATTCGGGGGTGATTCAGAGCACTTTCTAATACTCTTGGAGTTAAAAGGAGTCAGTAGGAAGTTTGTCACTCCATTTAAATTCAACTCTTCCTGGCTAAAATATCATTCTTATAATAAGCTGGTTCAAGAGATATGGAGACCTCTGAATAAATTCCAGGGTTTATTGCTAGCCCAATCCTTTATGGAAAATCTTAAAAGATTGAAACGATCAACGATTACTTGGGAAAAGGAAAAATCATTAAGGGATGAAGCAGTTCTAAAATATTTTGAGATCGAACTGGAGGCATTAGAAATCCTAGAGGGGGATGGGTATGAGACGAAAGAGAAAAAGGAAAGGATCAAAGTTATGGAGGGTGAAAGGCATAGGATTATGAAAGACATTGAAGAAAAGTGGAGGCTTAAAATTAGGGCTATTTGGCTTGAGGCTGGGTATGAAAACTCCATTTTTTTCCAAAACTATGTAAACGGTAGGATAAAAACAAAAACCATTGGGGAAATGAAAAAGGCTGATGGGAGGTTGACAATTTATTTTAGCGAGATGGATGCCCTGGGTGTTAGCCATTTCAAAACTTTGTTCAAGGCTCCTCTAGAGGCTACAATAGCTGAAGTTATTCAGGTGGCACATTTTTTTCCAAGTTTTGTAGAAGAGGAAGACAATGACAATCTTTTGGCACTTGTAACTAAGGGGGAAGTGGAGGGGGTTATAAAATCCATGCAAGAGGAGAAGAGCCCGGGTCCAGTTTGCTGGACGGTGGAATTCTTTCACCATTTTTTTTATCTTATTGGTGACGACTTGGTAGGACCGGTGAAGGAATCCAGGAATAGGGGTTTTGTGCATGAACCCCTCAATTAAACCTTCTTGGCCTTAATCCCAAAATATGATGATCCTCAGAGTTTTGATGACTTCAGGCCTATCTCTCTATGCAACTGTAGATATAAAATTATTTCCAAAACTATTGCAAATTGACTAAAGCCCATCCTTTCAAAAAACATCTCTCAGGAAGAGTTTGGGTTTCTTGACAGTAAGCAAATTCATGAAGCCATCAGTGTGTCCCAATAATCTTTGCATAGTATCAAAAGACACAACAAAAAGGGAATGATTGTCAAAATTGATCTTTCAAAAGCCTATGATAAGATCAGTTGGATGTTCTTGCGTCTTTTAATGTGACACCTGGGTTTCAAAATTGGTTTTATAAATTAGGTCATGGGTTGTATAAAAATATGAGCTTTACTGTCCTTATAAATGGTGCTGCCTCTCCTTTTTTCACTAATTAGAGGGGCCTCCATTAGAGATTCCCTTCCCCCCCTTTTGTTCCTCTTTACTGCAGAAGGTTTGAGCCAATTGATACATGCAGCCATCAGAAGGGGAGAATTCAAAGGAATTGAAGTTGCAATAAATCTCTTTATTACTCATCTTCTTTTTTTTGATGATATTCTACTATTTTGTGATGGTTCTGGGGGTGAATTATCATAGTTGAAGATGGTCCTTGATTTATTTCTCAAGGCAACTGGGATGAGCATAAATGCACAAAAATATTGTATTTCTCACAATGGGTTCTCTGGAGGGATATCAACAGAACTTGATATTTATTTCCTTTCGATATTAAGCCTTTGTGAGAAAGTCTCAAATATATGGGGTTGGGTTTTCAAATTAAACCTTTTGAAAACAGATTGTTCCAAAAGGAAATTGTTTCCTGGCATGGTCGATAAATGTTGATAAGGGTAAGGTTTGAGCTGAGACCAGAGGAAAAAACCTCCACTCCTAACAACAATTTGGAGCCCCAAGAGTTCGGGAGTTTCAAGCTGCTATCCCGAAAACCCATAGCTAAACCCCCAGATCTACCAATTGCATCAAGTACCACAAAGGTCCAACCAGGCAACATAAGGCTCAATGACTTTATTACCGAATCCATAGGACCAAGAGTCTCTTGGAGAATAATTACATCACAATTAACATTTTTGAATAAGTGTTTTAAAGATAACTTCTTCCAGGTGCTGAATAGCCCTCTACAGTTGAAGGACAACAAAATCATTTGGAACCCACCACAGGGGTCATCACTGCTCTAAGCGACCCTTTTAGGGGAATTTTTTTTCCATCAACGATTTCAAGCTTTTCTTTTATCAGGGCCTTTGAAATGTTCATTTTTCGGCCACGGGTCTTAGGAGGACCAACAACTTCTTGAATAAGGTCAAGACTTCCCACAGGTTCCTCATTATATTCTCCTTTATCCCAGGGACGAAGGTTATAATGGGGCTTTTCAGGGTAGAGTTACGATGGAAGGGGAAAATTGAAGCCCAAAAATTGGGGTCCAGATAGGTTTAAGACCAATATGGAAGTGATGATACTGTCTAAAGCAAATATATGTTACACCATGGAGATAAAAATTCAGTAGAAGGCCTGGAGGGACCAGGCTCGAGATAAGTATCCACTTGGGGCATCAACTGAAATGAATGAGAGGGAAAAGGGAGATAAACAATACCCGTAGGATGAGATGCCTTTGTTGGGAATAATACTGAAAGGGGAGGGGTGAATCAGTATTAGTCAAATCAATAAATTTTTCTTTTCATACTCTGATTTATATACACTTGACTACTTCAATGAAGGTAACTCGCGTGTACACGCAACTATCTTTAAAGCAACTCGCATATATCCAACAAACTTATGATTCAGTTAATTTATCATATGTTGATCTTTAATCAGTGCATCAGTACTTAATTAGCCATATAAACAGTAACCATGTGCAGTAATAATAGAATAAATCATCACACATAAGCAATAGACATGAACACCAAGATTTAAGGTGGAAACCCAATGCGGGACAAAAACCACCTGCTGTTGTCTTCTTTTAATATAAGAAAAACCTATTTACAATATTGTACTAGTGCAGACTCATACCAGTACACAGGCACCCACCTACAGAAGGCTACAACCTTCTCTCATTCTCCAGGTTCTACTGGAAGGGAGCTACAACCCCCTAGCTCTTGTACTAGCCAATGCATTTACTAGTACGTAGGTGCCGACCTACAGAAGGCTCCAACCTTCACTCATTTTCCATCTGTTACTGGAAGGGAGATCCAACCCCTTGGCTCTTGTACTAACTGATATGTTTACCAGTACGTAGGCACCGGCCTACAGAAGTATATGACCTTATCTCTTCCTCCAGGGACCATGTTTCATAAATTTTCAGATTGGATACTCCTGGAACATAACACCACAATCTGAAGGCCTCTTTTCATCAAATTTTCATACTAGACCCATCAGTAACATTGAAGCTTAAAATCAATCGCCAATGTAATACATCCATCAAATACATCTGCATCAACCAATCACTGAAACTCAATCATCAATCTCTAAATCAATCAATCACTGAACCTCTGACACAACTGAATCAACCATTCATTCAAACTTAATCAAATTTAAACAATCAACTGGAACAGACAGATCACTGTAACCAGTACTCAAATCTGAACCCAGAACACTGTCACCAGAACATAGAGAAGTACTTAGAACTCTGCATCAACAACCAAAACCAACTAGAACTTTAAACATCATATTTCATAATGTATACGCTACTTCGATGTGCTGAACCAGCATGTATACGCGCTTTTATCAAAACAAACCAGCGTACAGATCTGTAAATACTAACTTAAAACATCAAAACTATTCCAGACTTCAGTCATACCCAGATCATACATTTACAATGTAAATCGTGCGTTAGCATTTAGATCTAGACTATCCATGATCAAACCACATAATGATATTTCATTTAAGGTCTTATGATCCTGATCCATCATTAGATATCATCCCTCATCAACCACTAAGGTTCATCCTTAGTTCAGATTAAGAAAATCACCAGAAACCCATAACATGCATATTTGCTTTTGATCTCACTCTTCATAAGATATTCATTACTTGCACACTTGTCCCTTTGACCCTCTCCTCCTTATATAGTTTTAGGCCTTTCTAAATACCTCAGACCAAAACTAGTTAGGACCAATACCTCATACCAAATACCTCGGACCAATACCTCGGACCAATACCTTGGACCAAATACCTTGAACCAAAAACCTTGGACCAATACCTCGGGCCAAATACCTTGGAACAAATACCTTGGACCTAATACCTTGGACCAAAAACCTCAGACCAATACCTTGGACCAAAACCTTGATTTTCCAACCCACACGTGCTTTTCCTCTTGTGAGAGTGCGTGTATATGTATACGATCCTTTTGTTATGTGAGCCCGTGTGTATACGCTACTTGGACAAAGTGAACCATTGTATACATCTTAAAACATTCTCTTTCTTCAATCTCTGGAGTCTGATCTGTAATCCTTTGTTGTTAACCTGTTGCACTGTGAACTGTCATCTATGTGAGTTGCCATCAAGGACAACACCTGTATCATAATGCCAAAAATCTCCCCCTTTGGACTTAATGGCAACCACAACACCAAGATACTCTCCCCCTTTGACATCAAGGGCAAAGGGCGGACCAAGATATTCTCCCTCTTTGATATTCATTATGTTGTCCATGCTCCCCTTGAGTACATGCAGAGTCTGCAAAGATATTTTTCAAAAGAATAACATGACTCTATAACACAAATATGTGAGTATGAATTCCCTAACACCAGTGAATCATACATACATCAATCACCCAACCAAGTGGAGATACACTAAATTTGACTCATCCACCCAACCAAGTGGGGATGTGACTGAAATAGATATTATTACATCATCCTTTCCATGCATAATGGGGTTACAATTTAGGTCTTTTCATGACCTTTACATCAAATGATATACATGACATTTATAACAAGGACCAACAATCTAAACAAGACCATTATAGTCATCAGGAACTATCATACACCATATATGATCTGCACCATCAACATCTGTCAACAACATCAAGATCAAAAACCTGTATGTGTCCATCATCAAAAGAGTCATCTAAATCAAAGCATCTGTGTGAATCAAGCAGTGTAAGTATCATCATGTACCAAGGTCTTCTATTATAATGCCAAAAATGCCTTATTAGAAGCATATGCTCCCCCTGAACTTGTACCATCTGTTCACTATTAGGACTAATAATTGCATTTGTTAGTAAAAATCATCAAGGCATCATCATCAACCAGCTGTTCATCAAATTATTAACAGCTTATGTGGGCCAAAAACACTTCCACATATCATCAGTAGACTGTAATCATCATCACTCAGAACATAACAGATAATTGATAATTTACTGAACCATATCAGACCCCTTCTTCTGAGTCTGTCCTACTGCTTTTTTCCTCAAACCAACATATACGTGACTGTGCAACTTCGAACTCACATATATACGTGACTTCTCTTCATAATAACTGCGTATGAGAATTGAAATTCTGAAGTTTCACACTTTTAGCTCCCCCTGAGTCTGTTGTGTCTGTATGATATGCCATGCCACATATTTCTGACTATACTTCCTTCTTCTTCCATATCTTCGAGTGTGATGATGTTTTCTACTTTTGGTATGGTGGCCGAAATTTTGTCCTGCATTCATTTGCTTTATGTCCAAAATTATTACATGCTTAACATGTTACATGTTTCATATTCTTTCTATAGTAGTCAATGGCTTTGTGACCAAACATATTGCAAGAAAAACAATATCCCTTAAAGTACTTGGAAGTTGACGATCTTTCTATGTCATGGTCTTGAACCATTCTACTTCTGCATCTCGATGCAACATGTCCAAAATTATGACATATAAAACATTCAACATTATTCATCAGAGGAAATAAACGACTATCACTTCCATAGTTAGGAGTAAAAGATTTTGTTTGAAGACTTTCTTTCCTTGGTTGTTGATGGGGTTGACCTCTCATCTCCTTGTTGAACATTTTAGATTTTGCATTAGATTTAATTGCCTCATCTTGTGAGCTGGATTCACCTTCAACAGATTCATGAAAACCAAGACCAGTTTTGATGGTAGGTGACGTTTGACTACTAAGAATATTATCCAAAATCTTAGTACTATCTTAAAATCGTAACAGTTTATCCTTTTCTTCTAATTTACCTTTTAAGATATTTAACTCAACCTGATATTTTTCTTCCTTTTCAAGATATTTCTTCTTCAGATTTCTTCAGCCTTTCTTTCTTCTTCCACTTGTTGCCCTAATTTGAAAAATTTCATTTTCTTGTTCTTCATCTGCTTGAGGTAGTTCTTCATTATGATTATTTTAGTTTTCAAGATCTTCTTTTAGAGAAAGGATCTTAGCTTCAAGACTTTCATAGTAACTGGATCTATCTTTAAGTCTCTTGATTTTTGTGCTCTTTTCATTTACTTCATTTCTTATTGATGTCACTTCATCCTGCAGCTTTTGACATTGATATTCCTTTTCCTTGTACTGCTTCCTTACTTTGTTTCCTTCCTCCAATTGGGCTTTTAATTTGGTAACTTCTTCTTTGAAGGCACACTCCCTTTTGTAAATAGATCTTTTTGATCTCTAATTTTATCTGAGAGTCTTTTAACTTCTGCCTTTATGCTTATTTCATGATCACTTTCAATATCTTCAACATTGCATGAACATAGAAACGTATCACTAGAAGACAAAGAAATTGTACCTGATACTTCTTTTGATTGTTCATCTTCAATCTGAGGTGATTCTAAATTTGAATACTTGCTTCCAACTGATGGCCCATTCTCTCTCCTGTTGTCACTGTTCCTTTGATATGTCTTCTTCTTCTTCTGAGGCACTTTCTTCTTTAACTTTCAAGCTTCTGCCAAAGGACCTGCTCTGATACCAATTGTTGGGAATAATACTGGGGGGGGGTGAATCAGTATTAGTCAAATCAATAACCTTTTCTTTTCATACTCTGATTTATATACACTAATTCAATGAAGGTAACTTGCGTGTACACGCAACTGTCTTTAGAGAAACCAGCGTATATCCAGCAAACTTATGATTCAGTTAATTTATCATATGTCGATATTTAATTAGTGCATCAGTACTTCATTAACCATATAAACAGTAACCATGTGCAGTAATAACAGAATAAACCATCACACATAAGCAACACACATGAACACCAAGTTTTAAGGTGGAAACCAAATGTGGGACAAAAACCACCTACTGCTATCTTCTTTTAATATAAGAAAAACCTGTTTACAATCTTGTACTGGTGCAGACTCATATCAGTACGCAGAAACCCACCTGAAGAAGGCTACAACCTTCTTTCGTTCTCCAGCTTCTACTGGAAGGGAGCTACAACCCCTTAACTCTTGTACTAGCCGATCCGTTTACTAGTACGTAGGCGTCGGCCTACATAAGGCTCCAACCTTCACTCATTTTCCGGCTGTTACTAGAAGGGAGCTCCAACCCCCTGGCTCTTGTACTGACCGATATGTTTACCAGTACGTAGGCCTGGGCCTATAGAAGGCTACGACCTTCTCTCTTCCTCCAGGGACCACGTTTCATAAATTTTCAGACTAGATACTCCTGGAACACAACACCACAATCTGAAGGCCTCATTTCATAAATTTTCATACTGGACCCATCAGTAACATTGAATATTAAAATCAATCACCACTGTAATCTAACCACCAAATACATCTGCATCAACCAATCACTGAAACTCAATCATCAATCTCTGAATCAACCACAACTGAAATCAATCAATCACTGAACCTTTGACATAACTGAATCAACCATTCATTCAAACTTAATCAAATTCAACCAATCAACTGGAACAGACAGATCACTGTAACTAGTACTCAGATCTAAAACCAAAACACTGTCACCAGAACACAAAGTAGAAACTAGAACTCTGCATCAACAACCAGAACCAACTGGAACTTCAAACATCATATTTCATAATGTATACGCTACTTCGATGTGCCAAACTAGTGTGTATACACACTTTTATCAAAGCGAACCAACGTACAAATATGCAAATACTAACTTAAAACATCACAACTATTCCAGACTTCAGTCATACCTAGATCAGAACATTTACAATGTGAATCATGCATTAGCATTCAGATCTAGACTATCCATGATCAAACCACATAATGATAATTCATTTCAGGTCTTATGATCTTGATCCATCATTAGATCTCATCCCTCATCAACCACTAAGGTTCATCCTTAGTTCAGATCAAGCAAAGCACCAGAAACCCATAACATGCATATTTTATTTTGATCTCACTCTTCATCAGATATTCATTACTTGCACACTTATCCCTTTGATCTTCTTCTCGTTATATAGTTTTAGGCCTTTCTCAATACCTCAGATCAAAACCACTTAGGACCAATACCTCAGACCAAATACCTCGAACCAAATACGTCGGACCAATACCTTGGGCCAATACCTTAGACCAAATAGCTCAGAACAAAAATCTCGGACCAATGCCTCGGGCCAAATACCTTGGACCAAATACCTCAGACCAAAAACCTCAGACCAATACCTCAGACCAAAACCTTGATTTTCCAACCCATATGCACTTTTCCTCTTGTGAGGGTGCGTGTATACGTATACGCTCCTTTTGTTCTGTGAGCCTGCGTGTATATGCTACTTGGACAAAGTGAACTAGGATATACCTCTTAAACCATTCCCTTTCTTCAATCTCTGGAGTCTAATCTGTAATCCTTTGCTGTTAACCTGTTGCACTGTGAACTGTCATCTATGTGAGTTGCCATCAAGGACAACACCTGTATCATAATGCCAACAATCTTCCCATTTGAACTTGATGGAAACCACAACACCAAGATACTTTCCCACTTTGACATCAAGGGAAAAGGGTGGACCAGGATATTCTTCCTCTTTAATATTCATTATGCTGTCCATGCTCCCCTTGAGTACACGCAGATTCTGCAAGGATATTTTTCAAAAGAATAACATGACTCTATAACTCAACCAAGTAAGTATGACTTCCCTAAGACCAATGACTCATACATACATCAATCACCCAACCAAGTGGGGATATGACTGAAATAGAAATTATTACATCATCTTTCCCATGCATAGTGGGGTTACAAATTAGGTCTTTTCATGAACTTTACATGAAATGGTATACATGACATTTATAACAAGGACCAACAATCTAAACAAGACCATGATAGTCATCAGGAACTATCATACACCATATATGATTTGCACCATCAGCATTTGTCAGCAGCATCAAGATCAACAACCTATATGTGTCCATCATCAAAAGAGTCATCTGAATCAAAGCATCTATGTGAATCAAGCAGTGTAAGTATCATCATGTACCAAGGTATTCTATTATAATGCCAATAATGCCTCATTAGAAGCATATTCTCCCCTTGAACCTGTGCCATCTGTTCACTATCAGGACTGATCATTGCATTTGTTAGTAAGAATCATCAAGGCATCATCATCAACCAGTGGTTCATCAAATTATTAATAGCTTATGAGGACCAAAAACACTTCCACATATCATCAGTAGACTGTAATCATCATCACTCAGAACATAACAGATAATTGATAATTGAATAAACCATATCAGACCCCTTTATTTGAGTCCGTCCCATTGCTTTTTTCTCAAATCAACATATACGCAACTGTGTAGCTTCGAACTCGCATATATACACGAATTCTCTTCATAATAACTGCGTATGAGAATTGAAATTATGAAGTTTCACACTTTTAGCTCCCCTTGAGTCTGTTATTTCTGTATGTTTTGCTATGCCACATCTTTTTGACTGTACTTCCTTCTTCTTCCATATCTTCGAGTGTGATGTTGTTTTCTCCTTTTGGTATGGTGGCTAAAATTTTCTCTTGCATTCATTTGCTATATGTTCAAACATGTTACATGCATAACATCTTACATGTTTCATATTCCTTCTATAGCAGTCAATGGCTTTGTGACAAAACATATTGCTAGAAAAAAAATATCCCTTAAAGTACCTGGAAGCTGACGATCTTTCTGTGTGACGGTCTTGAACCATTCTACTTCTACATCTCAATGCAACATGTCCAAAATTATGACATATAGAACATTCACATTATTCATCAGAGGACATAACCGACTATCACTTCCATAGTTAGGAGTAAAATATTTTCTTTGAAGACTTTCTTTTCTTGGTTGTTGATGGGGTTGACCTCTCATATCGTTGTTGAGCATTTCAGATTTTGCATTAGAGTTCATTGCCTCATCTTGTGATCTAGATTCACTTTCAACAGATTCATGAAAACCAAGACCAGTTTTGATGGTAGGAGACCTTTGACTACTAAGAATATTATCTAAAATCTTAGTACTATCTTGAAATCGTAACAATTTATCCTTTTCTTCTAATTTACCTTTTAAGATATTTACCTCAACCTGATATTTTTATTCCTTTTCAAAATATTGCTTCTTCATGATGTCTTCAACCTTTCTTCCTTCTTCCACTTGTTGCCTTAATTTGAGAATCTCATTTTCTTGTTCTTCATCTGCTTGAGGTAGTTCTTCATTCTTCTTATTTGAGTTTTCAAGATCTTCTTTTAGAGAAAGGATCTTAGCTTCAAGAATTTCATAGTAACTGGATCTATCTTTAAGTCTCTTGATTGTTGTGCTCTTTTCATTTACTTCATTTCTTAATGATGTCACTTCATCTTGTAGCTTTTGACATTTATCTTCCTTTTCCTTGTACTGCTTCCTTACTTTGTTTCCTTCCTCCAACTGAGCTTTTAATATGGTAACTTCTTCTTTGAAGGCACACTCCCTTTTGTTAAATAGATATTTTTGATCTCTAATTTTATCTGAGAGTCTTTTAACTTCTACCTTTATGTTTCTTTCACGATCACTTTCAATATCTTCAACATTGCATGAACATAGAAAAGTATCACTAGAAGACCAAAAATTTGTACCTGATACTTCTTTTGCTTGTTCATCTTCAATCTGAGGTGATTCTGAATTTGAATACTTACTTCCACCTGATGGCCCATTGTCTCTCCTGTTGTCACTGTTCCTTTGAGATGTCTTCTTCTTTAGCTTCTTTCCCATTGTTTCTACAGATCTCCTTCAAGCGATCAAGCTTCTACCAAAGGACCTGCTCTAATACCAATTGTTGGGAATAATAATGAGACGGGGGGGGGGGGGTGGTGTGAATCAGTATTAGTCAAATCAATAACTTTTTATTTTCATACTCTGATTTATATACGCTACTTCAATGAAGGTAACTCGCGTGTACACACAACTGTCTTTAAAGCAACCAACATATATCCAACAAACTTATGATTCAGGTAATTTATCATATGTTGATCTTTAATCAGTGCATCAATACTTCATTAACCATATAAAGAGTAACCATGTGTAGTAATAACATAATAAACCATCACACGTAAGCAACACACATGAACACCAAGATTTAAGGTGGAAACCCAATGCGGGACAAAAACCACTTGCTGTTGTCTTCTTTTAATATAAGAAAAACATCTTTACAATCTTGTACTGTTGCAAACTCATACTAGTACGTAGGCACCCACCTACAGAAGGTTACAACCTTCTCTCATTCTCCAGCTTCTAGTGGAAGGGAGCTACAACCCCCTAGCTCTTGTACTAGCCGATCCGTTTACTAGTACGTAGGCGCTAGCCTACATAAGGCTCCAACCTTCACTCATTTTCCAGCTGTTACTGGAAGGGAGCTCCAACCCCCTGGCTCTTGTACTGACCAATATGTTTACTAGTACGTAGGTGGTGACCTACAGAAGGCTACGACCTTCTCTCTTCCTCTAGGTACCACGTTTCATAATTTTTTAGACTGGATAGTCCTGGAACACAACACCACAATCTGAAGGCCTCGTTTCATCCAATTTTCATATTGGACCCATTAGTAACATTGAAGCTTAAAATCAATCACCACTGTAATACAACCATAAAATACATCTGCATCAACCAATCACTGAAAATCAATCATCAATCTCTGAATCAACCACAACTGAATCAATCAATCACTAAACCTCTGACACAACTGAATCAAACATTCATTGAAACTTAATCAAATTCAACCAATCAATTGGAATAGACAGATCATTGTAACTAGTACTCAAATATGAACCCAGAACACTGTCACCAGAACACAGTCACTAGAACCAACTGCAACTTCAAACATCATATTTCATAATATATACACTACTTCAATGTGCCGAAACAATGTGTATACGTGCTTTTATCAAAGCGAACCAGCGTACAGATCTGCAAATACTAACTTAAAACATCACAACTATTCTAGACTTCAGTCATACCTAGATCATAACATTTACAGTGTAAATCATGCGTTAGCATTCAGATCTAGACTATCCATGACCAGACTACATAATGATAATTCATTTAAGATCTTATGATCCTGATCCATCATTAGATCTCATCTCTCATCAACCACTAAGGTTCATCCTTAGTTCAAATCAAGAAAAGCACCAGAAACCCATAACATGCATATTTGCTTTGGATCTCACTCTTCATAAGATATTCATTACTTGCACACTTATCCCTTTGATCTTCTCCTCCTTATATAGTTTTAGGCCTTTCTCAATACCTCGGACCAAAACCACTTAGGACAAATACTTCAGACCAAATACCTTGGACCAATACCTCGGACTAATACCTCAGACCAAAACCTTGATTTTCCAACCCATATGTGCTTTTCCTCTTGTGAGATTGTGTGTATACGTATATGATCCTTTTGTTCTATGAGCCTGCGTGTATACGCTACTTGGACAAAGTGAACCAGCGTATACCTCTTAAACCATTCTCTTTCTTCAATCTTTGGAGTCTGATTTGTAATCCTATGCTGTTAACCTATTGCAATGTGAATTGTCATCTATGTGAGTTGCCATCAAGGACAACATCTGTATCATAATTCCAACAACCTCCTCCTTTACCATTTCTTCCTGCATGTGTTCAATCACTGGGATTTCTGCATCATCAGGGATCACCAATTGAACCTCCCAAACCATCATCTGAACTTGTGCCTCTTCTTGGTGAACCCCAAGCATTTTCAATTGCTCCATAAACTCATCATCGAGCTGATCTCACATCTCTTGTACTGAATCAACCCTATTATTTCTCCATCTTCTAATCCCCAAGGGACAATCCCTCACCAAGTGACCATGCTTGTGGCATTGGTGGAATCTATAAGGAAACTATTCATAGTCGATTAAATGTGTGAGGGAGTAACAATCAACCTAAATCTACATCATATTTGCCAAACCTTCCCTTGGGTCCAACCTTACCAAGATGCGTGCCACCTTCCTTTCCTTAGTTGCATCAAAGGACATATCTGCATCAAGGAAAGTACCCAGAATGTTTCCAATCACCCTGAACACATCCATCGACTAGAGCTGAGGAGCAAGGGTATGAAGGCGCACTCACACAAGAATTTATTCTAATCTTTCTCTTTGGGTGTCAAAGAGAGGATTCCATTTTTTAAAGTAAATTAGAGCTTTCCCAAAATGCTAGTTCCATTCGAGCACCCATTCGACAACTTCAAAATTCAAAAATTTGACCATGAACCAACTCCTGGTAAGGAAAATGACCTCTGTCTGCATAGCAGAGCCAACACTCCACTCTTTTTTTATCCATCCAGAGATGAAATTAGCTGTGAATTGCCTTCCCTTTACACGCCCCACTATTATGCACTCCGATGTGTCCATAACTTCATCCATATGAATGTCGACCCCTAGAATCAAATTTGGTCTTTCCAATTTCTTCCTAATCACTTTCCCCTTCTTCCTCTTCAGTCTTGAAAACTGACCGTGTAAAAAATCATGTAAATTCACAAGCTCATGCAATGTACTAAAGCAAAAGACAAGAATCTACTTCTACTTTCAACTAATGGAAGCCAATAGATCGATGAAAACAATATAAAAAAGAAGAAGATAAATCAATGGCACATAACACAACATGTATCTAGGGAAAGCCACCGCTCAAAACCCTGCTATCTGTATTGCATATATCAGAAATATGAGTGAAGATACAAAGCTTGTTCTTACTAGAACAATTCCGCATAATTATGCTCAACTTTCTCAGCTCACAAGATAGCTCTTGGCCAAGACTTAGCCAATTTTGCAACTCTGCAATCTCCTAAGCTCTTGTGTAATTCCTAGGATGAATAGCCCGTATTTAAAAGAAATTCATGCTTCCAAAACTGAGCAATCCAAACATAGGATCAATCTCTGATACATGCATGATATTTACACTCGAGTAAATAATACCACTGATAGTACATTGTCCCTACACTCTAGTCTCAACTGGGTCTTTCTCTGAACTGACATGCATGAGTTTCTCATGAGGGAATATTCAGTTAACTGGAGTAGCACTAGTGGATGCACTAGTGCACCAACTGATTGTTAGTCCTCTATTAGTTCCAGAAACAATTTAGAACTAATTTAACCAAACTTAACTCAGTAAACTGTGTGATCTAATTTTCAACTCAATCTAAACTCATACTGGACTCCTAAAACTTAGGGAGAAGATATACATGACTACGAAAAGACTTCCAACTTGAAATTCCTAAGCTAATTAAGTTAATTAAACTTAAATAACTATTTACAAGTTGCTATGAGAATAGAATTCGATTTTAATTCTCAGTTTAATTCAAGGACAAATTAAACTGGAATTTCTTGTTGCCATTTCTCAATAGACCATTCACGGAAGGTGCTTTTGATGAAAGTTCTTCACCATCTTGTATTTCAACTGCTGGAAAACCATCCAACGACTCTTCCAGAACCATATTATTGTTGGGAAAAACCTCAAAATCCAAAGCCTTCTCACCAAATCCATGAATAAGTGGTTTTCTACCCTCCTTCGACTACTCAGAGCCAAAATACAATTGACCCACTAGTTCCAAACCCTGGCAAGGAAGAGATGGAAACCCTAAGTCGACCTTTCCTGTTTCCACCTGAAAATTCTGGTCTTCAAAAGAATTTATGCCCAGAAATCCATTGAATGTTCCCTCCCCATTCACCACATCCTCTGCTGCTAATGAAAAAGACCCAGAGAGGTTTATTGCCCATGTCGGAGTAGGAATTTTGCATTTTTGAGTTCTATGCAGACTCAAGCCCGCAACCGGGCACTTTGCCCCGATACTTCTTTTAAGCAAGATTGCAGCCCTTCCTTTCTCTTAAGCCCATCATGAAATTAGTTTATTATTGTTTTTAAATGTTTAAATATTTTTTTTTTGAATTATGATTGGTTTACTCCTTTCACTCTTACTGTGTAATCAAATTAATGTACCCTCAAACATGTTAGTACGTGCAATATGTGCTTACCTATGGCATGACCCTGGCATATTTACATTACACTGAAGCCTGGTGAAACAAATATGGAAACGTGCATTGGAATTTGCAAAAGCAATTGATTTGACTCATGTTCGCTTTTCACTTTGCTTTGTTTTGGATGCTACACTTATCAATGCTTTCTATATATGTTTGGTAGAACCCTACACGATAGTGAAACAAGCAAAGGACTTGTAAGTAATTGCAGGAAGAAGACCTGGAAAATGGTAACACATAAGTTACTTCGTGAAGTGATCTTTAAGAAAATACTTATCAACCTGAACTTAGTAAAAAATAAACATAATAAAAAAGTTAAATTAGTTAATCGAGACAAAAAAATGATGTTTATGTTACAACACTGTCTCACAACCCACACATGCTTCGCCCACTGGTTGCATCATTTAACATTTTTTCCTCATGCTTTCTCTAAGTTCATCTGCCTTTTAAATGAACAACATACTTTTTTTGGGAAAACTAGCATGTTCAATGATCATTTTTTTTATGCTCTAGGTTACATTTATTCAACATACCTAACCTAATGTCATTTTTTATGCCCTAAGTTCAAGATAGATTATAGAAATATAATTCGTATAGATTATAATAAGATAATTAGAATAATTGTTTAATTTGTTGCTAATGAACATAGACTATCTCATTTACTTTTATCATGGGAAAAATTTCAACTCTATAATGCATGTGTTAGGTTGAGTGAATTTGTCTTTTTTTCCTTGTGAGTTAATTTGTCATTCACTCCCACTATTGTTAGGAGGAAAATTTGTAAAAATTGATGGGTTCAACATAAAAAATAAATATTAAATATTTATTTAATTATTTTTGAATATTAAATATATTTTTTTTAAATAAATATTTTTCAAGAAAACTATAAATAAATATCTTAACTATCTTTTAATAATTATTTTTTAAAAATTGATTAGAATCATAAATCGGTATGGTAAATTCATGAATAAATAGACCATTTATAATTTTAAATTATTTATTATTATTTCAGTTCATTTTTTGTAAGTAATTATTGATATACAATTTAGTGTTTAATTTCTATTATTCAAATGATTTTGGAAATAAAATAAAATATGTTTGGATGTAATGTTAGAATCAAATTCAAAATAATTATTTAGAATATAATTTTATTTTATTTTATTTATTTATTTTTTTTCCAAGGAAAAATCTTAATCTTCCATTAATTTGAAAAATTACATATAGTAGATGCCAATGGCATATGCATAACTGTTTGGCCTAGGCCAGTCAAAGTAGCTGTCAAAAATATAAGTTATGGCCGAAGCCATTCCCAAAAAAGTTGTACATATTCACCTCAAAGGGTGTTCATCGTGTCTAGTATGCAGAATAAAAACATAAATATATACATATAATGATACTGTGTATCAACTGTAAAATAAACCAAAAATTTAGGGCCTGTCCGCCCTAGGATATGCTCTATCTATGTAGGGCCGATGATAATACTGATATTGTTCTGCACCAAACTATTCCTGAATCATCCACAGGCCTCTGGGGTGTGTTGTGGCCTCCTTGGATAATTTGTTAGCAGCCTCCTTGTGTTCCCTACAAATGTGTTGACATGTGATAGAGTTAAATTGTGCCTTGAATTCCATAATTTCATCCAAAATGTTCCTAAGAGTATGAGCATGACATTTATTGATGTTATTGAACCAATTAATGATGATTTTGGAGTCTCTGAAGATCTGTAGATTAATGCATGAGTGTGTCAGTGCAAAATGCAAGAGATGCCTGAGCGTGATCAGTTCTGCATAGTTATTGGTTCCCTCTCCCAATCCTAGCTGTATTTTGTAATGGTGTTGTTCTGATAGGAATAGTATGATACCCCCCCCAACATCCCTGTGCTTGGGCTGCTCCATCAAAGTATGCCCACGGTATGGAACGATCAATCGTCTCAGAGGTGTGTGAGCGAATTGTAGTAGGGTGGGGTTCATCTAAGATTTCATGGTAGGTTGCGATAATCTTTGCTGTTGTGAGTGGCCATCGTGCCTCTGCTCCTTTGAAGATAATACCATTCCTTGTCAGCCAGATAGACCAACAGATAAGGAGAGGAAGACATAGAGATTTTAGATCTTGATTCACATCAATCCAGTTGTTCCATGCTTCAGGAATCGAAGGACCATTCTAGCTGCCATGATTGGAAAGGAGATGTAATACTTGTTTCCATAGGTGTACACACATTGGGCAATGGAGAAATAAGTGATCATTTGTCTCCTCCACCTATTTATAGAGAACGCACCAATGCGGCCCATAGTGAGATCTGTGCATAAGGTTTGCTCCGGTTGGTGTCTTGTTGTTGATCACATTCCACATAAAGAGTCTAGTTCGAGGAGGTGCTTTGAGCTTCCAGATCTTTCGCCACCAGTCTAGAAGAACAGGTGGTTTACGATCAATGAGAAGGTTTGGATAGCCAAATTTTGGGGAGTATTTACCATGATCGGTCGGTGTCCAGATGAGCTCATCGGGGCCCTCCTTTAATGCGCACATGTGCTTCGATCAGGGCATTTATGTACCCATCCCAGATCTGTTGCAAGTGTTTAGGGATACCTAGATTTTGAGCAGATGCCCATGCCTGTTTGAAGATGGGGCTGTTCTCCATGTTTGCTATCTGGGTGATCACCTTGATGTGCCTCTGATTCAGAAAGTGGATGAGTTCTGAAGGTAACTGGTGCATGTTCCCCCGACCAGTCCACGAGTCCATCCCTATACGGGCCAGATTTCCATCATTTATTCTCCATGCGAGGCCCACTCTGATGAAAGACATAGTGTGCAGTATAGCTTTCCAAACCATAGAAACCCCTATACGAGGCTAGGTTGGTATATGAATCCAGTCCATGAGTTGATGTGGCCAGATATATTTGTGGTATATAACTTCAGTCTAGAGGTTTTGTGTAGTAAGTAGGATCCATCCCATCTTGGCTGTTAATGCATGTGCAAAAATAGAGAGATCTTTAAGTCCCCATCCTCCCCATTTCTTAGGGAGAGCGATATGCTTCCATCCTACCCAAGCAAAAGGTTTGCCCTCTTTATAACCATTCCAAAGGAATCTACAGCAGGTCTGCTGAAAGCAAGCAAGAATTCCTTTAGGAATCCAAGCTAGCGACATCCAGTAGACGAGGGTAGCCTCCAAGACAGATTTAATGAGGACAAGGCGACCAAATCTTGATAGGAATCTATGATTCCAATTTGTTAGTCGCTTCTCAATTTTGATCACAAGCCAAATCCAGTCCACTATCTTGTAGCAGTGGGGCTTGATCCAGAAACCCAGGTACTTGAGGCCATCCTCCAGACAATGATGTTGGAAGGGGAAATATTGATGTGCAATTTTGGCTTCCAGGGGGGATGTATTGGAGAGGGTGATGGTAGATTTGGAATGATTTGCTTCCATGCCGGTAGCCAGGGAGAAAAGGTTGAGGATGTCATGGAAGGTAGATGAGTCCTGATGGCTTCCATTAAGGAATATAAGGACATCGTAAAAAAAAAGAAGATGGGTGAGATAGCATTGTTCACTCATTTTCATCCCTTGTAGGTGCCCATCCCTCTTGGCTGATGCAATGAATCTGCTAAGGCCTTCCATTACAATCAGAAAAAGAAGCGGGGAAAGTGGACAACCTTGCCGAAGGCCTTGCTTAGCATGGAAAAAATGAGATGTAGAGCCATTAATGAGGACACTGAAAGATGCCGAGGTAATGCAGCACATGACCCAGTCGGTGAAAGGAGGGGGGAAGCCCAGATGGGTGAGGATCATTTTGATATATAGCCAGTTGACCCTATCAAAAGCTTTAGCTAAGTCAATTTTGAGGATTTCCCCTTTTAGATTTTTAATTTTGATAGAATGGAGGGCTTCTTGGGTAGTACCAATAGCTTAGTGGATTTGTCTGTTCTAAAGAAAAGTAAATTGCTCAGGGGAGATGTGACGAGATAGGATGGGTCTGAGCCTGTTTGCAAGAATATTGGCAATGATTTTGTATAGGCAGTTACAGAGGGAGATGGGGCGAAAATCATTGAAGGATGCGGGGGAGTCAGATTTGGGGATCAGGGCAATGAAAGTGGAGTTAATGGCCTCATACATACACCCGAAAGTCCTGCATTCTTCCACCACCCTAAGCAAGTCATGTCCAATGAGTTCAAAAAAATCAAGGTAGAATTCGATTGTCTAGCCATCCGGCCCTGGACTTCTATCTTTTTTGAACCATTTCAACGTTCCTTATAGTACCACCTAAGTGATGGGGGATGTGAGCTCCTCAACCGAATCCATATCCACAAATATGGGGAAGTGTCCCATAATTCTGACAATTTTAGCAAGAGTAGCACCAGGGGGCGCCTTGAAGAGGTGCCTAAAATGTGAATTCCCCAGGCGGGAAAGCTGGCTAAAGGTAGATGTCGTGCTTCCATCTTCCATGGGAATATTCCAGATAGTATTGGTGACTTTCCTTCCCTTGGCATAGTTTTGGAAGAACTTGGTGTTCTCATCTCCAGCTTGTAACCAAACCGCTCGACTTCGAAGTCACCAGGTTTCTTCTCGTTCCTTCAAAATTTTTGATCTCTGATTTTCCAGATCTATTAGATGTGACTTTGCCTCAGCAGATGTGAAGTTCTGGTCATCAAGAAGAGTAGTCAGTGATAGCTCAACCTCAGCAAGGGTATTGTCATCCCTCTTGGCTTTTTCCTTGGCCCAGTTAATGGAGAGTCTCTTGAGTGTAAAGAGGTTGGAGCAGAATCCTTTTGCCAGAGATCTACCACTAGTTGGCGGATTTGTAAGCCAGAAATCAGTTACCAGTTGGATGTAGGATGGGTCCTTAAGCCAGGTGGAGTTGAACTTATACGGTGCCCTTGGTTTTTTAGGGGGACCAGAAATCTCCATATAAATGGGGGAGAGGTCCAAAATACCACCAGTTCCAACCCATTGTCTGTATAGGGAGAGTTTTTGTATTAGAGAGTCCTTGATTAGGAATCTGCCCAGTATCCTAGCCAATGCATCCTCACCCACTCTCCAATTCCGCCAGGTGGGGAGAGGTTTTATCATAGGAATGTTCGTCAGATGATGTTGTTCAAGCAGCAACTCCATAGTTTTAGTAATCAAATCCACCTGTGCATTTGTCCCCCAGGATTCTCCGTAGCCTATGGAGAAGTTTAGGTCACCACCAATGATGAGGTTATTCGGGGAAGTGATTGTTAGGTTGAGGAATAAGTTCTAGAAGGCCTCTCTACTATGACATGGCCCATATACATTGATCACATGAAGATCCATCCCCAGTTCAGATGAAAAAATGTCCATACCTATGAAGCCAGCACCTCCCCAGGAGGCCTTCAGGTTTATGGTGCAAGGGTTATATCCCAGGTCCAATCCACCTAATCGCCCTATTACATCAAGGGATTGAAAGATCCAACCATGCTTCAGAGAGCCCAGAGTGCGGGAGGTAGAGTCAGCCACTCCCAAAGTTTCTTGTAAGAAAATGATATCTATAGACTCAGATTCGAAGAGTCTTCTGAGGGCTAGCGTTTTGGGCAAGCTAGCCATGCCCCAGAAATTGAAGGAGAGCCACTTCATGGGGGTGGATGAGAATGGGTGTTCATAGCTCTAAGAACTTGGTCGAGTGATGATTTTCTGCCCGAGGCCACTTCCGCCCCAGCAATCTGGATAGCTTTGGATAAATGTGATTTTCGTCCTCTGTTGGATTTGAGGGGGTGAGGAGAGGGGTGAGGCCCAATCCAGAGGGGGTAGGTCCTCAGATGAGGGGAGGTGAGGCTTGAGATTGTAGGGATGGGGTGGATCAGAGGGAGGAGAAGGTGTGGAGGAGGGAGCAGGAGGGGGATCAGGAGGGAAGGATGGGGGAGTGGTCGAGAATACCGGCAAGTGAGAGGAAAATGGGTAGGGGATGGTGGAGTGGGAGAAATCCTGGTCCGATGCAGATGTAGTGTGCACATGAAATGCAAAGCATACAGGAGAATAAAGAAAAATAGAGTTCAGGAAAGGAGGAGTACTCGAGGAGCAAGCATCCTCAACAGCAACCCGCGATCTCCTCATCGGCGGGGAGGGAGGACGAGGAGTGCTGGAAGTAGCCTGGTGAGTTGGAGATTACTTCCCATTCATTGTTGCAACAGCTGGAGGAGTCGGCCCAGGGATGGGTGCTGTAGTCTTTTTTCCGCCTCACCTTTTTGTCCCATAGGAGAGTCCGAAACGTTGCGCACTAATGGGAAATCCTTGTATAAGTGTCCCACTTTGTGACACCTGCGACATCTGAAGGGGACTCCCTCATAATCCAGGATTTGTATCCTGTTGAAGTTCCTCCATTGTAGGGTGATTTTATCCTCTAGTCCTTCTCTCGTATCTAGGTGTACCAGGATGCGGGCTAGAGATATGTTCCTGGTTTGAATGTAGGACTTATCGTAATCCAAATATGTGCCCAATGCGTCCCAATGCATGCAAACACATCTTTAGACCAATATTGCAAGGGGGGGATGGGTAGCCTAACCCATAATGGCCCCACCCCAATCTGTTCTCTTTCAGGATCGAAGAGCGGGCTCCAACACTTCAGCATGATCGGGGCCATTTCGATGTGCCAGTGTCGAGCAAGGGCCCAGTTGGTGTATTCCTCTTGAAGGAAATGGAGCGCAAACCAGCTGCGGGGTAGAGTCTGTACTTCGGGGAGGTCTTTGAAGATATTTCCCCAGATCTCCTTGACCCATAGACTGAGACGTTCCGCGGAGTAGGCACGACCTCTAACCCTACCCACTAGAACCTTTCCAGCCATGGTTACAACCTCACCCATGTTTAGTCCTTCTCCAAATTTGAGGGTGAAATCCTTCCCTGAGGCCTTCACGCACTTGACCTTTCTTTTACCAGATCTGGGCGTGGTTGGATGGTCCTGCAGAGAATTTGTTGTGCCCTGGTTCTCCTGCTGTAGACTCTGCGCATAGTACAATTTCATTTCATATATAAATAGGTGTAAATAAATTTAATAAATATAAGTATAAAGTAGATTTAGTAATATATTTCCTAAACTAATTAGATAGCATATTAATTTTAGGAGATTAAGTCTATGCAAATTTTAAATGCGACATTTTTTTTTCATGAATTAAAATATAATGAGATGAGGGGCTAGGTGATAGACAAGATTTAATGAGATGAGGGGCTAGGTGATAGATAAAATTGTGTAAAGTTTATAATTTATTAAGTTTTTAAATGGTTAATCAAGATGAATTTTTAGAAGATATAGTATAAATAATGGTTATTAAGTATAAAAATTGTATGAACATAGTATTAATAGAATTTTTATATTAATAATAAATATAATATTTATATATCAATATCCAATTTAGTGTATTATAGATATAATTAAATTTTTGATATATTTGGTGATCAAGTTAAAAAAATAAAATTATATGAATTAATTTAAAATTATCACAGAGAATAAGGAATCGGATTTTTTATATGGGTATATGTAATATTACATATAGATCTTGAGTTTGAACATAGTTTTACTTGTGATGTTTAGTTTTGAGGAAAATAAATTGTAACATAATTTTAGGATAAATAATAAATATAGTGTAAAGATGATCTAGATAGATTAAAAAAAGAATAAAAAATTATAAGGTTATGATTTTAGTTATTTGTTATATTAACATGGAATGTGGAAGTATAATATTGTGTTGATGTTTCATGATGTGATGATTTGTGAGATGTTAATGATGATGACATACATTAGTGGTGCTTATTTACTTATTTTGGTTATGATAATGATGTTGTATGCTCATGATTGATATGATGCTATGATATGAGGTTATATTGACATGTGGTTAGTTTATTATGTGATGTCATGATATGTCTTTGATGCTGATATGTTGATGTTATAACTTATGAGGATATTTTATGTGGTAATTACATACAAATTTTATGACATGTGTGAGCATGCAATTTTTACTATTTAGAATGCTATGATAAAAATGATGTTATGTTCTCATAATGGCATGCAAGAGTTGACACATAGATAATTTTATTATGATGTTATAACTAATGCATTGGTTGCATGTTGAGATGTGAAGATTGGCAGGAAATCCACAAATGGGCCGAGAAGGCCAATTTATTTCATGATCTCGTGGAAGCCCATACCTGAGAGGGAGAATATGTAGCACCATATGGGTTGGGGACACACTCAATCAACACTACATATGCTAGTGGTTCCTTTCTCTTGTATAGATATTGATGGAAAACTCTTGAGTGACTATGGGACCATCTTGAGGAGATCAAGTGCCTGATATCAGATTGGGATGCCGAAGTCTGGTGGGGGTGTATGGACTTCGATGCCTTGGGTTGTGCACCTTAGTGAGTGTGAAGGGACTGGGCCAACCTTTCGAGATGCCTGGAGTACTGAGCTAAGTGCATACCATGGGGTAGATGAGGTTTGAGCCGAGCGCAACCCATGGGGCCAACCTTGGGGTATGATACATACCGATGAGGCTTTATGCCTGGTTCCGAAAGTTGGGAAAAATGACAAAGATTCTTTGGGATTTTCTGGGTATTGTGGAAACTTTCGATGCTTGCTGGTTATACTAGTTCAACAGAGGGTGTAGGGAAAACGTGAAGTAATAAAGAACTAAACAAAATAAAATGTTAAATGATTCAACTTAACTTCGGGACAAAGTCCCTTAAAGAGAGAGAGTATGCAATGTCCATAATAATAATAATAATAAATAAATAAACTAATATAATATTAAAATATAAGAAAAGATAATAAATAGTAAACAATAAAGAAAAGATAATAATAGTAAATAAATATTAAACAATAAAGAAAGGATAATAATAGTAAATAATAAAGAAAATATAATAATAGTAAATAAATAATAAATAATAAAGAGAATATAATAATAATAAATAAATAAAATAGTAAATAATAGACTCGAGTTCTAAATAAATAAATATAAAATAAACTATAAAAATAGTAAGAATAAGAAAAGTTAGCAAAAAGTAAAAATGAATAAAATAAGAAAGAGTTAAATTAAGTAAAACTTAAAATAAAGAAATAAAAGTTGGCATGTTGACACATGGAATATGTGCATGTGGACCCCCTTTCCATTTTTGGAATTGTTTGGTCTGTTGGGTTGTGTTATATTCTTTCCACGACTAACCCACGTAGTGAACCGGGGGGTTAGAGGGGGGGCGGAGCCCCCCCTTCGTTGCGCCGATTGCGCAGCGGGGGGGCGGCAGCCCCTCCTGTCCAGGGGGTTTGAGGGGGGTGGGTAGCCCCCCTCTACAGGGTTCGGGGCAGCGCCTCGAGAATTTTTTTTTTGGACCCTATATTAGGTTGGGCGAACCTACCTATGGTTTTTCGGTCCATGGTTTTGGACGCGATGGTTTTCGGTCCATGGTATTGGATGCTTCGGCATGTATAAATATGTATTGTAACATTGAAAGGAATATAATGAAAAATCAAGCTGGTAGTCCCGGTTTTGGGATCCAGGGGAAAATCTCTGTGTATATGTGTTTTATGTGTTATTCTCTCGCATTGTTTATTTTTCTGTGATTTAGAATTTGTATGCAGGTAATTTCTGTACGGGGTTAAAACCTACATTTGGTATCAGAGCTGTTTTGGCTTCAAGGGGATGCCTTTGTTGCTGAGGGGTTTCGCTCGGGCCTGTGGTAGACCCTGTTCAGTGGGAGATCTGCGAGATCGATTCTGGTGGTGAAATAAGATGGCGAGTAGCAGAAAGATAGAGATCGAGAAGTTCAATGGTTAGAGTTTTGAGTTGTGGAAACTCAAGATGGAGGATCTGTTGGTGGATAAAGATCAGTGGATCGCGGTAGATCCAGGTACTAAACCAACGGGAGTGACCGATGAAGAATGGAAGAAGTTGGATTGGAAGGCAAAGAGCACAATATGATTGTGTGTCTCAGATTCAGTATTGCTGAATGTATCAGGGGAAGCTACGATGAAGGATTTGTGGGACAAGTTAGGGACTTTGTACCAATCTAAGTCTCTGGTGAATAAATTGTTCCTGCGGAAAAAGCTGTATAACCTGAGGATGAAAGATGGAGACTCGGTGACAGAGAATCTGAACACATTTAATACTGTGGTAAGTCAGTTAGCCTCTGTTGATATTAAAATTTCAGATGAAGATAAGTGCATCAGTTTGTTGTGTTCTCTACCAGATTCGTGGGATAGTCTGGTTATTGCAATAGGTAGCAATGCAACTGCTTTGCAGTTTGATGAAATAGTCTCAGCCTTGCTGACGGAGGAGATGCGATGGAAAAATATGGAGAGCCAGAATGGTGATGCCTTGTTTGTACGAGGACGGTCCCATAATAGAAACAAAAATAAGTCATCGAGTGGGAGATCTAAATCTAGAGGGAGATCTAAATCTCCAAGAAAACCTGTAAAGGTGGTGTGCTGGAAATGCAGAAAGGAAGGGCACTTCAAAAAGAACTGTAAATCTAAAGCTCCTGATAAAGGAAAGGGATCTGATGATGCTCCTTTTGTAGAGGTGAAAACCACCTCAGATGAAGGTGGGGATGTGCACTTGGCTTCTTCAAGTACACATGTAGATCATGAGGCATGGTTGATTGACTCAGGTGCATCCTTTCACTTCACTCCCCATAGAGAGTGGTTCTATGAGTATGAGAAATGTGATGGTGGTGATGTCTTCTTAGGAGATGATAGGAAGGCTAGAATCATTGGTTGTGGAAAAGTAAAGTTGAAGTTGCAAGGTGGAAGGGTTAGAACACTTCCGGGTGTTCTGCATATTCCTGCATTGGCCAGAAATCTGATTTCTGTAAGCAAGTTGGATGATGTAGGTGTAAAAACAGTGTTCGAGAAGGATACCTACAAGATGGTTCGGGGAGCACTGGTATTGATGCGGGGAGTTCGGACTGGAACTCTGTACAAGCTGCAAGGTAGAACTATTGTTGATGGGTGCAACAGTTCTGTAGTTCCTGAAAGTGGAGCTAAAAATCTAGTGGTCTCTGGAGAGAAGACCATCCTGTGGCATCAAAGGCTTGGACATATTGGGGAGAAGGGCCTTCGAATACTTCATGGTAAAGGTATGGTAGAAGGTATGAGTAATAGCTCTCTGGATTTTGATTTCTGTGAAAATTGTGTATATGGGAAGCAGAATCGGGTGAGTTTCCCCTCTGGTGCTAAAAGGGCGAAACAAATATTAGAGCTTGTGCACAGTGATGTGTTTGGACCTGTGAAGGTTCCATCACTGGGTAAGTCTTTGTACTATGTATCATTTATAGATGACTTCTCAAGGAATACATGGATATATTTCCTTAAGAAGAAATCTGAAGTCTTTTACAGGTTTAAAGAATTTAAGGCTCTGGTGGAAAATCAGACAGAGAAGAAGATAAAGGTGCAGAGGACAGATAATGGTGGAGAGTTTTGCAGCAAGGAATTTGAATAATTATGTAAGAAGTGTGGTATAGCACGGCAGAATACTACTCCATATACACCTCAGCAAAATGGAGTCGCAGAAAGAATGAACAAGACGTTGATGGAAAGGGAAAGAAGCATACTCAGTGGTGCGGAGTTAGGACAGGAATTCTGGGCAGAGGCGGTGGATACTGCATGTTACTTGGTCAACAGGTCACCTTCATCAGTGTTGGAGGATAAGAATCCACAAGAAGTATGGACTGGTAAGAAACCCTCTCTTTCACATCTGAGGGTATTTGAATGTGATGCATATGTACATTTTCCAAAGGAGAAACGAACCAAGTTGGATAGTAAATCTGAAAAGTGCATCTTTATTGGGTATAAGGATGGTTTAAAGGGTTATAAGCTTTGGGACCCAGTGACACGGAAGGTTGTGTACAACTGAGATGTGGTGTTCAGAGAGGTAAAAGATGTTATTAAACATGAAGTCCAACCAAAGGAACCTGAGAAGATAGAGTTTGAGCTAAAGGAGGAAGAATCAGACTCCGCAACAGAGGAGGAATCAGAAGATGAAGAGCCACAAACTCCGGCTGTGAGAAGATCAGTTCGAGAAAGAAGGCAGCCAGAAAGGTATAGTCCTTCTGCTTTCTGTTCAAATTTTTCTTTGTCTATTACTGATGATGATCCTAGAACTGTGAAGGAAGCAGTAGATTCAGAGGATGGAAAACTCTGGAAAGAGGCCATGGTTGATGAAATGGCATCGTTGCACAAAAATCAGGCTTGGGATCTGGTGGAGTTGCCAGCTGGAAGGAAACCCATTGGAAGCAAATGGGTGTTCAAAAAGAAGACAAATGCAAAAGGGAAGGTGGAGAAATACAAAGCTCGGTTGGTAGAAAAAGGTTATTCCCAGGTGCCGGGAATTGATTTTGGTGATATTTTTTCTCCTGTTGCCAAGGTAACTTATATTAGGTTACTTTTATTTGTTGCTGCTGCTTTTGATTTTGAGGTAGAACAGATGGATGTGAAGACAACATTTCTTCACGGGGATTTGGAAGAGGAAATCTACATGAAGCAACCTGAAGGCTTTGCGGTGAAGGGTAAGAAAGAACTGGTATGCAAGTTAAAGAAGTCTCTGTATGGGTTAAAACAGTCACCAAGGATGTGGTATCAGAAATTTGATACATTTATACGGGGACTTGGCTTCACTAGAAGCAAAGCAGATCACTGTGTGTATTTTAAATTAATTGGTGACCGTGTTATTTATCTGGTCTTGTATGTGGATGATATGTTGTTGGTTGGAAATGACAAAGAAATTATCCAGGATTTGAAGACCCAATTGTCCTCCAAATTCGACATGAAAGATCTTGGTGCTGCAAACTATATTTTAGGCATGGAAATTAAAAGAGATCAGGCAAAGAGGAAGCTCTGGTTAAACCAGAGGAAGTATGTCGAGACAATACTGCAGAGGTTTAATATGCAGGATAGTAAACCGATGAAGGTTCCTATTCCTGTAGGTGTGAGGTTATCTACTGAACTGTGTCCCAAGACACAAGAAGAGGAAGAGGACATGTCCCGTGTTCCATATGCGAGTGCAGTCGGTAGCCTGATGTATGCAATGGTTTATACTAGACCAAACATTGCACATGCAGTGGGAGTATTGAGCAGATTTATGTCAAAACCAGGGAAGGAGCACTGGACAACAGTGAAGCGGGTTTTCAGGTATTTGTGTGGCACTAGTAATTATGGTTTGTGCTACCAAGGAAGACCAGGATTGGACAGAGTGTTGGATATTCGTGGCTTTGTTGATGCAGACTGGGCTGGAGATCTGGATCAGAGAAGATCTACAAGTGGGTATGTGTTTAACCTATTTGGAGGTGCAGTCAGTTGGATGAGTAAGAAACAATCTGTAGTGGAACTATCAACTACAGAGGGAGAATACATGACAACCACTCATGCAAGCAAGGAAGCAGTTTTGTTGCAGAGATTGTGTTCAAGTATGGGGTTAGTACAGGGAGCTATAAGAATAGACTGTGACAGCCAAAGTGCAATTTTCTTGGCAAAGAACCCTGCTTATCATTCAAAGACAAAGCACATTGATGTTCAGTATCACTTTGTGAGGGATATTCTAGAAGACAAAAAGGTGTTGCTGGTAAAGGTGGACACTTTGAAGAATACTGTAGATGCATTGAAAAAATCTGTGAGCTCTGAGAAGTTCTCTTGGTGTAGAGAAACAATGGGCATTTCAGGGTTGGAAAAATGAGTAAGCTCTCCTGTGGCCCCGTGTGGAAAGAAAACAACAAGTGGGAGATTGTTGGGTTGTGTTATATTCTTTCCACGACTAACCCACGTAGTGAACCAGGGGGTTAGAGGGGGGGCGGAGCCCCCCTTCGTTGCACCGATTGCGCAGCGGGGGGGTCACAGGGGGTTTGAGGGGGGCGGGTAGCCCCCCTCTACGGGGTTCGGGGCAGCGCCCCAAGAAATTTTTTTTGGACCCTATATTAGGTTGGGCGAACCTACCTATGGTTTTTCGGTCCATGGTTTTGGACGCGATGGTTTTCGGTCCATGGTATTGGATGCTTCAGCATGTATAAATATGTATTGTAACATTGAAAGGAATATAATGAAAAATCAAGCTGGTAGTCCCGGTTTTGGGATCCAGGGGAAAATCTCTGTGTATATGTGTTTTATGTGTTATGCTCTCGCATTGTTTATTTTTCTCTGATTTAGAATTCGTATGCAGGTAATTTCTGTACGGGATTAAAACCTACATGGTCTATTTAATGGACAATAATGAGGATGAGATTCATCCATTCTTCATCCATTCTCTTGGGAGAAAAGTGTTGTGAGACAAAGGATTCCCTAGCAGTAATACGTTGATTGAGGGCTCGGGGTGGCCAACTATAAAAAGATTATGTGTTGCTGAACCTACGGTTGGGTGGAGAGTCATCCCCAAAACTTTGTTGCGGTTATCGAAATTCAAATAACGTTCAAATCCAAAATCACAAGTAAGGAATATCATCGCTACAGGTAAGTTGTCTTTGCTCATGTTTTTTGAAATTCTATGCTAATTAGTTGAATAGTTGTGTGTTGATTATAAATCACATAATTGATCTAATTAGTTGCATATTTTAATTTTGGGGTTGTTACATCTTTGTTTCTCCTAGATGACATACCTTAAGGCTATGGAGACTACCCTCTTTTCACTAGGTATGACCTCTGCAATCATAGTGAACTAGGGATGAACAATAATCCCTCTCAGCTGTGTTTCTATCCTTCAAAGATCAACCCTTAGGCTCCAATGAACCCGCCCTCCTAACAAACTTGTATTCCTTCACAAATATTGTATCTTAGGGCTCTTATAGCAACTAACTAAAAACCATCCTTACTAGGCATGAACTGCTACCCAATCTAGACACATCAACCTAGTAATACATCAAGCACGAAAAGACACAAAGCATATATTAACCAACATACTTCTTTTGCCTACTTCTAGGTCACGGTCCTATGCATATTTTACTGAGATTTCAGCTTGGTTAGGGCACACAGACAATCCATGTCAGCCCTCCAATTATGGTCCAAACATCCACAACAGTTGCGCTAAACCTCAACTAGAAACCCTCTATCCTTGCACTGTCTATCAAGTAACTTGATCTTGATATGTTACCCAAAATATACCTCGCAGAAGCTTTGTCCAAAAAATATACTAAGGCTTGGCCCTACTTGAAATATAAAACATCCCCTGTTCACATATAAACAATCGCTCAAAGATGCACATAAATCCTTATCCACTCGACCAACTCTGCCTAAAATCGCCCTTCAAGCACATAAAAGATAGACCACAAATCCGTCCTTACTTCTCTTGAAATATGCTCCTATAGGTTGCGTCACCTTAGACCAGATGTCCTTCACCTTTGATGTATCACACTTGTGATTGGATGAGTGAAGGAGGTCTCATTTGTGTCTATTTATGAATATCTTAGTGGGTGTCTAGTGCTACCAAGGGTCACCTCATAATCACAAGGCCAACCTTTACCAAATGTTAAATCTCCATAAAAATCACTTGAAAAAAAAAATTTTCATCCACCCGAAGCTACCATATTGATGCCTTTGGTACCCCTTATTCCTCCAAGGGTTCCCCACACACTCTCCATGGTCAAATAATCCAAAATAACTCTTAGTTTTGTGCCCACCACTTTGGGTGTGAAACCCACTACATGGGTACTTTTCCTACAAAGTGCTTTTGTGGTGCCAACTCACACAAGCCTAGTACCTGATTCCATGGAGTACCTCCCAAGATATAAAAATCAACACTCCCTATTAGTGAGGGAGGTACTTCCACCATTGGGAAGTATCTCGTCATCATCATCACTGCTGGTGACACTAGCCCAACACTTGGTGTTCACCACTGCAACATACCTTGTAGAATGAACTATGCTCATCTTAGTAGTGTCTTTACCATGAGAAGCCTCCTGCTTCTTCTTCTCCTGAAATTCTTTCAGGCCATCACAGGATTCCTTCTTGCTAGTTGTAGAAGCCCCCTTGCTCCCCAATGACCACACACTCTTCTTGGGATGCACATTCTCCCTCTAAACCTACATGCTCCCACTAGAACTTAGCTCCCTTTGAGCCTCAGGAATCTGCACCTACTTTTGCTTCTCATGATCTATAGTCTTTCCTATCAGCCAATATATACCATACTCCATAACTTCGATGACCCCTCCATAAGAGTTAGAGCCTTTGGGCTTGAGCTTCACTTTCCCATCATGGAAAATCACATCAAACCCCTTCCGCTCGATCACTAAGACAAACAACACATTATATCTGAGCTTTGGTACAAAAAGTACATCATGAAATTGCATCATATGACCTGACTCCATCTTTAATAGCACAAAACTAGATCCTTTTCTCTCTTTTTGTCTCTTATAGCCCACCATCATGTGCAACTGTGAGTCCCACTCAATTAGAGTCTCGAACACATCACCCGAACTTGTTATATGCTTTGACGCACTACTATCCACATACCATACAGTCTTGTTGATGGAACCCTTGGAGAAATGAGATACCAGAGAAAAATATTCACTCTCTAATATTCTTGAGAGGTCATCCATCTTAGAAGAGGTAGTGACACCTTCTATCTCATTCCCCTTCTTATTCGGACACTTCATCGAATAATGACCATACTCACTATGAATGAAACACTTCAGCTTAATCAAGTCCTTGTTTTGCTTTCCCTTCATCCTCCTTGCAAGAGCCACATTATCATCAAAAGGCTTCTTCTTCTTATGAAAGTCCTCGTCTCGCAGTTCCTCCTGAATGAAGTCAACCCACAACTTGTACCAGTTTGGTAGCTTTTCTCAACCAACAATCCATTTTATGAAGTGTCTCCATTCCTCGGTGAACCCTTTCAAAGATGTCCTCACCCTTTGATAATCTAAAGTAGTCTCACCGATGGCAGCAAGCTCATCTTTGACCTGAGACAATCTTTCCAAATACAACACCACTACTTCTCCATTTTCCATATTGGTGCTCTTCAACTTATCCTTCAATATTAGCAGTTGGTTCTTGTTCTTGCTCTAGAACATATCCTGAAGAGTTTTCCACATCTCATGGCCATTGCTCTTCCTCAATAGACGAGGTATCAAATGATACTTGACACCATCTAGGATGATAAGCTTGGCCATTGTGTCTAGCTCCTCATACGCTTCCAACTCCTTAGGGTCAGTTGGTTCCTTGATCTCTTTATCGGTAAAACCATAGATATTATTGACCATCAAGACCAACTTGATCCTGTCATTCCACAGACTATAGTTAGACATCCCATCCAACCTGTCCTCATATCGTAGACCAACCAACAACTTTACCATTGTTATTAGTCCTTCAACAATAATGGAACCAACTCCCTATTGAGTTGTACACTATGTAGTGCACACTTTGATTCACTAGCCCTTCAAAGTACCTGTGATACCATGTTGAATTTCCACAACACTCAAGAATCTAGTTTGGGTCTTAGAATCTCAAACATAAACACACTCAAATTCCACAACACTTTAACTTTGTACATCAGAATAAACACAATAGTGAATAAACAAGTACACAATACACAATTTTTCCAGCCTAAATTCGTTATATTACAATTATTTAATACGACAGTCTAGGGCTCCCTTACTAGGGATCATGGCCCTTACGATCCGCCCTGACACAAGACAACTAGGGATTGGTATCAACAACAACTCTGATGACTAATCTACCCTAAACAAAAGTATAACTGACCTACTTGTTGATTTAGTGTGCTCCACAACTCCTTTCATCCTACATACCTTGAACACTTCTGGTCTCCTTTTCCTTCCAATATGTAGCTCCTTAATTTGCCTCTCTCAATGAAGACAACTCCTTTAGGTCACTAAACTTAGGCCTAATCAATCTACCCTGTAGCTGCCCCTTCCTTTAAGGATTCCAACACATAGGGTCTTCTATAACGCTTAACGCTTCTGCCTCTCTGCTGCTCCTAGATGACATAACTTAGGGCTACGGAGGTTGCCCTATTTTCACTGAAGATGACCTCTGAAATCATAGTGAAATAGGGATGAATAATAAGCCATGTTGGCTGCCTTTCTTTCCTTCAAAGATCAACCCTTAAGCTCTAATGACTTGCCATCCTAACAACCTTGTATTCCTTCACAAATACTATATCTTAGGGCTCTTCTAGAAGCTACCTAATAACCCTTCTTACTATACATGAACTACTACCCAATCTGGACACATCAACTTAAAAATACATCAAACATGGAAAAACACAAAGCATACCTCAACTGGGAGACTTCTTCTTCCTACTTCTAGGTCACGATCCTGTGCATATTTTCCTACGATTTCGGCCTGGTTAGGGCACACAAACAGCCCATGTCAGTCCTCCAATTTCGGTCCAAAACCTCCACAACAATTGTGTTGATCCTCAACTAGAAATCATTTATCCTTACATTATCCATCAAGTAACTCGACCTTCATATGCTTTCCAAAATCTGTTCTACATAAGCTTTGTATGAAAACTATACTAGGCCTCGACCCTACTTGAAATAGCATAGAGAATGCGGCCCCTATTCACAAAGAAAATAACCCTCATGGATGAACAAAACTCCTCCTTATCCACTCGGCCAACTCTGCCTAAATTCGACCTCCAAGCACAAAAAAGATTGACCACAAATTTGTTGTTCTCTTGAAAGATGCTCCTATAGGCTATGACACCTCATATTATACGTCCTTCACCTTAATGTATTTCACTTGTTCTTGTATGAGTGAATGAGGTCTAATTTGTCTCTATTTATAGAGATCTTGGTGGGTGTCTAGTGCCACCAAGGGTCACCTCATAATCAAGTCCGACCATAACCAAATGTTAAATCTCCATAAAAATCACTTGAAGAAAAAATATTTTCATCCACCCAAAGCTACCATATCGATGCCTTTGGTTCCCTTTATTCCTCCAAGGGTTCCCCACACGCTCTCCATGGTTAAATCATCCAAAATAGCTCTTGGTTTCATGCCTACCACTTTGGGTGCAAAACCCACTGCTTGGGTACTTCACCCACAAAGTGCTTTTGTGGTGCCAACTCACACAAACCCAGTACCAAGGGTTGTGGAGTACCTCCCAAGCTACAAAAATAAACAACCCCCACACAAAAAGGTGTTCAATTTTATAGTTTATGTATATATAAGAACTTATCGATGTCAAAAGCTCCTTAGAAAATGAATTCATTGAAGTTCACAACGTTGAAGATTTATTTGCAAGAAATTTTGGACAAGTGCCTAATTATACCAAGCATATCATCTTAAGGAGCATTGATGGTATTCATCAAGAAGAATTGAACCTTGAGAGTGTGCATGAATATGGGAAACTTGATTAGGTTACTATTATGAAAGGTGCCCCTTACTAAGGATTGATGCCTTTGAATGATTGAAGTATGTATCAACGTTTTCCAGAATTCTCTCAAGATTAGGATACCATTTGCTTAGAATAAAGGGAAATGATATACTTAATGCATTTAATTGATAGTATGGATAACATGTATTTATGCTTATGTCATCTAGACTATTCAATGCATTGGCATATTTTATGCACCCAATGAATATTGCATTTTGACCTCACCTTGTCAAGTTTGTGCTAGTATTCCTAGATGGTACTTTATATGTTCCAAAATGAAAATGAACGTGAATAACATCTACAAAATTTGTTTTGTGGTCCCCAAGGTAACATAAGGTATATGCCAAACTATCTAAATGCTCTTTCTCCAAGTTCAAAGAGATCCATTAATTGGGGAGCACAATATCAAGAAATGGCATATTGATCATTGGACAAAAATAAAAACCATTAACAAGGGGCTTATACCCAAAAATGTGGTTAGGGCTAGGCTTCATGGATATGTCCATAAATTATGTCCTTACAACAAAAAGGGAAGAAATTTTAGTGGATATATAAATGTGAGTATGATTTGTGTACACTAAAGAAGCTATTAACCATCACTTAAATCTTGTAGTTGCTAAATCTTAATGGGATTTTGTAATTTTCACACAGGTATATCCCTAGATGGACTAGGGCATGTATTAATGTAAAATGACAAGGTCATAGATTCAATCATGTAAATATGGTGGCCATCAGAAAATTAGCCCCATAAATGACTCAAAGTTAGCGATGATTGTACATGCATGAGAAATGTGGAAAAATCACCTTATAAGCCACTGATTTGAACCTAGAATATATTAGTGATAATAAATGGCCATTCCCATAAACATTTTAACCTTGATATTTTTTTTGGATGCATGAGAATCCTAAATGGATTTTATATTTTGTTGGGTAGTTTGGAGTTTCTTTGCGTGAAATAATTTCCCCAAAGTATTAAATCTCTTTCTTGAAGAAATAACATTTTGGTAGATTGGCATATAGATTTGTTCTCTCAAGCCCTATCATACCAACCATAGGTTTTGCTTGTGTTCCTTTTCATTCTTGGAGTATACTAGAATATCATGCAATAATATTAGTAAATTCTTGTCTAGTTAATATCGAAGCACGTTCTTCCTTAGATGCACAAAATGTATTTGGATGTTTGAAAAATCAAATGACATAACCATAAATTTCTAGTGGCCATACCTTGAACTAAATGTTATAAATATTCTCTTCTTTGATTCTAAATTGACTGTAGACCAAACTTATATCAATTTTGGGAAAATATGTGTACATCCCCTAGTCAAATAAATCATTAAACATTAAGAATGATACTTGTTATTAATGCTAATCGTATTCATTTATTGATAAATGATACACAACATTAATGTTTTATCCTTCTTCTTAACAAATACAACTAATTCTCCCATGTGTTATATCTTCTAATCAGATCCTTGTCCAAGATGTTATGTAGCAAGAGTTTTAATTCTCTGAAGGAGTTATCCTATAAGGAACTTTAAATATTGGTTTAGTTCTAAAATAGAAATGAATTATAAAATTGAACTCCCTTTTGAGTTGGTATCTTTGTAATTCCTCTACAAATAATCCTACATATCATTTTAATGTTGGATAATCTCCTAATGCTTCTCCGTCACTCTCCTTAACTCTAAATACAAATAGTAAATAGTATACATATTTTCCAGAAACCTCTTTCAAGTTGAATTATTAAGATTCAATCAATTTATATAGGTTAATATATACTACAAAGTATTTTAGGCGTGCCTTGATCCCCTAACTACATCATCCTTCCATTATTCATCACAAGATATGGTACATTTCCAGCAAATGCGTACCTATAATCACATAATATTTCCTAGGAGTTGTAATAGATAAGTCCAACTTTAGTCTATGGTCAACTATAGGCTAGTTCAAATATATTGATATAATTTTCCACTCTATGTATTGTTTCCATTTCCATTTTATTATGGTTCAACCAATTTAATTGTTTGAAGTTGCATTTGGGATAAAACATGACAAAAATGAAAATGTTTGTAGCTCCTAGATCAACTAAAGATTGAATAGGTCTACCATAAATGTACATATTACCTCAATTGTTGATCCTTGGAGTGCAAATTCCTAGTTGTCAGGTGAAATATATATTATATGGTGAGGTGCTTTGGCTACACCTCCGATTGTCATTTGATATTAAGTAAAAGGACTATCCTTGATGCAATGGTTTCCTTTAGAAATGAAACACTCCTGATGAATATCTTTTTCTATCCTCTCAATTCTTTATACCTTAAAGAATTCTAGTTCCATCAATGCCTATTTTCTAGAAGTGATGATGCACGCTTGTTACCTTGTCCCATTCTTTCATAATCACTGTTTCTTGACTTTCCATGTATTTATTTTTGCTAGTACTATTTCCTACTAAGGAGTACTCAATTTTATCCCTAGGGTTCACATCCTTGATTTTAAATCTCTTATGAGTAATGAACTTCCCATGACACCCTTTTAAAGCATTATCTATGGTTTTAGATAACTCCCGTATATAATGAGCATATAATCTCTATGGTTACTAGAACCTTGGGTTAGTTGGAAATGTATTAGATCAATTTAATTATTCATGAAAAATAATATATACATATCTATCAATTATGGATGGTGTCCTGATGGGCTCGGGGAAGGAAATTATGTATTTCCACTACTGAATCTTACAAAAATTTTCCATTTCTATTTTCCTGCTTCTGCAACATGTGGTACTAAGTCAAAATAGTGTGAAAATAGTTACATGCATCCAACTACATGATACCAAAAAATGTGTAAAGTAAATGTGGATGAGGTTATAGGTGGAAACCCATGGTGTCGATTTCTTTGCCATTGTAGAATTCATGGTGACCTGTGGATCTTGGGGGAAGCTCCAAAGCTTCTATAGATAGTGCATTTGCTTCCACATTTAATTCTTTTAGAATGTGATTGAAAGTGATCCAATTTAAGGTGGATACTATTTGTTGAATGTATTTTAAGATGAGTTTGAAGTCAATATTTGGCTCTGCCATCGACTCAATCTATGACTAGTTTAGAGTCACCAAGGACTCGCAATTTAGAAATATTTTTTTCCTTTGCTAATTCTAGGAGGATATAAAACCATATGAATTTGGCTTTGTTGTTGGAGCCTTTGCCTAACATGTACCTTCCATATATGAAGTGGATTGGTTGAAATAAATGACGATGCCAACTCCACAATCGGGGGTGTCCTTGACTTGCTTCATAAAAAAATACCCCATGGAATATCATAATCAATCTCTGGCATTTGGGTGACTGGTTGAGGTGAAGCTTTCTGTTCTTTTCTATGTTCTTTGGCAAGAGAAATTATTTTTGAGGCACAAATCTCCAGGTTGACCTCTTTATTTTGGAAGACAGAAAAGTCACGAGCACACAAAATGTTTTCTATTAAGATACATGACAGTCTAGAGAAAGAACGCACAAACTTATCCATGAGCCATTGTTTAAAATTACCATATAGAGAGGGGAAAAGTCAACATGATTGAGGAGAAAATTCAATTTGGATGAGAGAGTATACCCAGGAAATGAAGGAACACATGATAAATAGATGTAGAGCTAATTCAACTTGGGACTTTCATAAATGGAATCTACCTAGACCTTACCATCCATGGATGGACAAAACTTCCCATTTGACATGTTTGTTGTTGATAGTGAGCCAAGAGGTGGTTTTTGATTTCAAAAAGGTATTTACCTTCCAGATTATCTTCCACCACCACTATATGGGTCCCTCAAATGGTCTTCGAAGCAATATTTGTATCCTAGTTTAGAATTAAAGTCACCGATCATAGGGTTCTTAGACTAGAAAAGCATATCAAGGATGTTCTCCTGAGCGTGATAATATTATGTGTAAGAATATGTATGTATCAATCCCATTATGTTGATCTATCTCCTTCTAGATCAAGGAATTGAGCTAATTTCCATCTTGTTGTACCACAAGGCTTATGAAATTACATCACGACATCTAAGAAGTGGATTATGTTGACCATCTTTAGCCTTTGAAGAAGAGGGGGGATAAAGTGAAATTATTTCTAGAAACATACCATGGATCCTATTCAATTTGAATTTGTGTTCCATCCCAAATTTTCCAAGCTATCCATTTGCCTATTAATGGAAAGGATGACACCATAGCTTTCCATACTATATATGCTCTTGATGGTTTGTTAGGAATTCATATCTAGTCGATTATAGAGAGATATTTGAGATATTTGAAAACGATCACTTTTGTCCAAAGTGATTTGCTTGTCAAAAGTCACCATAGATTATGGCTAGCCAAAGCCTTGGAAAAAATGAAGGGATTCTTTATGCCCTAGCCTCCTAATTCTTTCAAAGCATTTAGTTTAGACCATTTTATAAGAGCCATTCCAGGATTTGTTCTAGCACTTGTCCAAAGAAATTTATAACTTGTGAATGTCATTAAGGATGCCCCTTGGTACATGTGTGATAGAAAGCCAATATACATGAATCCTTTCAAGAAATTATTTTAATACATTGAGACGTCCTCCCTAACAGAGGAGATAATGTGTCGAGACTGAGATCCAAGCTTCATCCTTCTTTATGAGGCATGCCCAATCTTGCTTTCTATACTCATTTGGTTTTAAAAAGAAGCCTAAATATTTGAAGCCTTCCTCCAATGACCTTACTGGGAATTGAAAGGTTTCAATAGCCAATAACTAAGATAAGGTCAAGGTTTCATGTATAATCAAGGTTGATTTATGTGCGTTTATTAGAATTCTAGTTGATCAGGTGTCCAAAATATTTTTGAGAGACAATATATTCATTCAAGACCCCCGTAGATAGATGAGAATGTCATCTACAAATAGTAAATGATAAATTTGAAGATTCTCATAGAAATAAATACCTTTTAGAAAACAAAAGGATCTATTAACATCCATAATCTTGTTGAGGGCTTATGCGATCAAAATAAAGAGTAAAGGAGATAGGGGCAACTTTGATGGATCTCTTTGGAAGATGTGAAGAAAATGGAGGGCACCATGTATGAGGGCTGCAAAAGAGACTGATTGAATGAAACCCATGATCCAATTAATGACTATGAAATACATTCTCATTTGAATAAGCATTAACCGTATGAAAGTCCATTCCACCATTTCAAATGATTTTTATAGGTCCATTTTGAGGAAAAAATCACTAGATCTTGTATTCTTTGCGTGGTGCAACACCTCTTGAGCAATAAAAAAAACATCCAATATATTTTGGTTATATAAGAAACCAAATTGGTGCAAAAACTCTTGATAAATGGCTCTTGAGGCACCACAACTCTTCTTCCAAAAGTAATAGAGTGACGCTTATCTTTAAGGGATCAAAGCCCTTGTAGGGGGGTAGATGTAATAGGTCTATAAGCTAAAGAGGCGTGTCACTTTAAGATATTTTCTTCAACATCCCTCAAATACTTTGCCAATTTTGTGTGATGTTCCTTAGCCCAGGCACGAGATACCCTCTTGAGACAACAGATGTTCTCCATGAATTGTGCCATGTGTGAGGGGTCGTTCCGAGAAGTTAAACGATTCCAATATGAGGGAATAAGTGCACAAAAATCCTCCTTAACAAGCCATGAGATATTAAATTGAATGGGATGAAATTGTTGTTTCCCTTGGGGTAAAAAGGTAGAATAATAGGCTTGTGATCATATATTCCTCCAGATTCAACAACTGATTTGAAAGTCCTGTCAAAGTTCCATAAGGCCTTCGAAATGAGAAATATTTCAAGTTGTTTTTCCAGTTCGCTACCATCAGAGCGGTCATTACTCCAAGTAGGTGACAATTTAATAAGCTATATATAATTAAATTGTGAACTGAAAGGAGATCTCAAAAATTTCCTCTCTTAGGATCTTGCCTAGGGATTGATCCCCAAACTTCCCTTAGAGATAAAATGCAGTTTAGGTTGCCTCCTAGAATTGTGTATGGGTCAGATACAACACTTTCTGAGACCAAATACTCCCAGAACAAGGTTCGATCAAAATAGCGCACATAAAATTTTTATTTCTATATTTGTCAAGTCAAAGTTTTTGAATTGTAGTTTTAGGAGAATTTCCGAGTGGAAAAGAGATGAGGAAAACACAATGTAGTTTGGGATCAATATAGTAATAATGCCTCCAAAGTGTTTGTCTATGTCCAAATGGATGAAAGGCCAATCTTTTAAGAGGCTTTCCAGTGTTTGTCTGGCTTTTTCCCAGAGCACATAGTTTCCTGAATGAGAATGGAATCTAGTTTTTTACAAGAGAGAAGGTGTTTGAGGGCTAAGTATTTGCAGGCAACCTCTAACCCTCTAGCATTGAAGGAGTGAATTTTCATTTAGGCAAAGAGCCTAGGGATTTCCATGCTCTAAGGGCCCTAGATATGGGAAACTTTTTTCCTTTCTTGATCTCTAATAAACCTTTTCTTGTTCTTTAGATAGATTGGGTTTGCATCCGACTGGGTTTGAGGCTGAGGGGTCAACGGATATACCTCCACTAGAGGGAGGAAACTCTTGAATCTTGTATCAAGATCAGAGGGCATATATTTTTATATCTTTAGGAGAAGGGAGAGAGGGAGGAAGGGATGAAGGTGGATAAGGGGAGGACAGAGGGGGAAGATAAATAAGGGGACTAGGGATCGAGGGAGGGGGATGGGAGGGAGGAGACAAGGTGGGGAGAGAGTAGCCAAAGAAGAGGAGTTATGGAGAGAGGAAAAATCACCAAAAAATGATGTCAAGGATATGGAAATTAAGACATACATGAAAGAATTTCTAGAGCGAGGGCCTCATTAGGAGTGTCTTGAGATAAATGTGAGATCGTGGCAGCCATAGTAGCTGAATTTGAACAAGAGTGACTTGGCGATGAGGCAGGAGACTTTAAACTTGACTATTTATTCCATTGAGAGATTGGAACAAGTGGACTTGGAATTGAATTGTCTACTTGGAGATGTATGACCTCATGGAACTAGAAGCACTAGAAGGGGAGCTTCCAGTAGTCTATCTTCTATGTTCATTTGTGATTTTCCACATCAATCTCCAAATTTGAAAGAACCCCTTCCTTGAGACTGACTTCCACTTGTATCCATGCTCATATACAGTCAGATTTTGTCTCCCAACTCATCTCTATATTGGTGAAATAACATATTTTATTATTGATGTCGATAAGTGTTTCCTATGTCCAAAATGGAAGGGGAAGCCTTGGTAGTATCACCTAGACTTTCATGCCATCCATATACTTCCTGAAGGGTTCAAAATTAATGGTCCAGGGCTAAAGGGAATTACTCACTTTTCCCTAGGACCAAGAACCCTCCCTTAACTTTTTGCAATCATTCACAGTGTGAAAGATAAAAACCATCTACCCTCGAAGAAGTATGTAAAATTTGAGGGAATAACCAAGTGAAGGGGACCAAGAGTGCTCAATTCAGCCTTCTAAACTAGAATTTTTAATAGGGTTATTGCTAAATTGACCAACGAGGGTTTTTCTAGAAAATATAGAACCTGCAAGAGGGGAATGTATCTACCCAAAAAGAAGTTTATAGAATCCTTTCTACGTTGAGTACTTATCTGCTTTCACTTACCCAAGCCTCTAGAATGATCATATGTTGAGTCCACTTCAGGGTCAATAGCCCGACTAGAAGGGGAAGAAGGATTACATGGTGTGGAGTAGGGGGAAGAGGATGATGGATCCAAGGTTGGGGGAATGCAAGATGATGGGGGAAAAGGAAGGACCTGCCGATGTAGAAGAGAAATGAAAGTCCTAGAAAGGGGTAGCTTGAGCAGAGGAGAGAGGGAAGTTGACAACCATCGAAGGAGATTGGAGGGATGAAATAACCTCATGACATGTGGTAATCTCGAGCAGGGTGATGAAGGCCAGACTAGTGGTGGGGTTGGAGAGGTATTCCACCTCATCATACCTCCATATGCCATGAGGACAAAGCGTGAGGCCAATAACAGATAGGAATATTGCAAGAATGACAAGGCAGGATGAGACAAAATGACACCTTAGATATCAAGAAGAAACAAAGGGTTGTTGAGTAAATATTTCCCTAAGCCACAAAGGGCCGCAAGAGTAGACGAGAGACACCTGGCTGTAAGGCCCACTTTTCTCCGAGATTTTTTTTCTCCCTATATATATATATTTTTATATAGTAATTTGTCGCACTCCCTGTCTCATACCCTGAGCTGTCAAACTTTGCCCAAAATGTCGCAAAGCGACAAAAGTTGTCAATGAATTCACCATGAAAGACATTGATCAGATCATCCTTGAAGAAAAGAAGAAGAAATGCCTTGAAGTTATTCTATAAGAGCTTGTTAGAAAACCTATTTGCAAGCCCAACGCTACTTTTAACAGACGAACCCGTGCTGGTATCCTTTGGTGTAACTAGTGACTAGCATTGGCAATGTGACTTTGGATAGGAAAGTCCACGTTGATCCTGTTCAAGCAATTTCTCCAAAAATAGAGCAGAAGATTCTCTTGCTAGAAGCCTCAAGAACGACGAGCTGGTTATTGTTGAATATGGATATGGTGGAGTTCTCCCATTCTGAGTCCTTGATCCTACCTTTAGGTATATTCCCCTTAATATTTGGACCTTCTTCGCCCTTTTGTGGATCCCTAACTCCCTCTCCTTCCCTATAAATGCATTCCCTTACACCCTCAAATGGTTGGTCATACTAGATTGGTCATGTTGTTGCTAAAGTGTGCCTAATTGCTACCAATTTGTGAGGGAGAAAGGAGAGCTTGAGAAGTCTTGGCTTGGACTTGGAAACCCATCTCGAAGGAGGCTTCCAACATCAAGGCAATGGTTGTATGCTTCCCTCTTGTGTTTATTATTAATACAATGCATGTTTACTTTCCATAAGAGTGTAAATGACTACTTGCTTAGTATGATGCTCCTTGATTTGTCATATGGTTTACATTAGAATGCATATGTTATGTTTTTCCTTTTTTTTTGTTTGATCTCTCTTGCAGTGAATGTTCACGATAGAATAGTGAGGATCGAGCTTGGAAGTGAGGAGATTGATATCGACATTGAAAATCAACCACATAGGAGTGAGGTAGTCCATATTTCCTACCCCATGTCATTTTGATTTAAACTAGGAGAGTTTTGCATGTATTTGTTTAAGTTATTACTAGATCCACTCATTGGACTAGAGGGATTGCTTCTATCCGTAAAAGGGATTTCCTAGATAACAAATTGGCGACTCCACTAGGGAGCCTATAGCCCTTTCAACCGTCCTTTTGAATTTGGCCTTTTTTATTAGATTGGCCACCTTTCAATGATCCTTGGTTTTGATTGCCTTTGAGTCTATACTCTGAGTAGTCGGTCATTTAGGGTATCATGTCTAGGGTTTTTCTCAAGATCTACTTGTTTTTCCTAAAGTTTCCTCGCTTAATGCATTCTTAACAGTTATAGTCGCATTGACAATGCTGATTTTTCCTAGTACATTCGTGTTGGAAACCCTGTCTTCCACTGTTTGCCAATGTTGGTCCATTTTATTGTCCAGCATAGATTTTGCTATGTAAAGTAGCGTTGATGACTGTGCTAGCGTGGATTTTTCTATGTAAAGTAGTGTTGATCCTTAAGATTTTGATTTTTTAGGGTTTTTGCTAAAAATCCTAGTGTGTCCTGATCTCTGAGGTCATCCTCCTGCTCTGTGTGCATTGAATTTTCTTTGATTTGTGTTAGTTATTTTGTGGTGTGCAAAAGTACCTCTAATTATTTGAAGTAGTGAAAGTAAATTTTGGTTGAGTCTTTGATTCTTTGAGTTAATTAAAATTGTTGTTTGCTGCTTGTATGTTTTGAAGGAATATTGATTTGTTGTTGTTTGAACATTATTAGTTATTTTGAGACCATAAAGAAATTTATTTTGCATTCATTTAGTTTTCATCTATAATTTACTTTTCGTAAAGTGCATTAGATCACATTGCCTTGAAAAGTCATTTTTTGATATTTATCATTGGACATGGATTACATTGTTTAGTGGTTGAAAGCTAAAAGTGCATCGAGTGCATTCTCCTTCATTGAAAGAAAAATTGAAATCATTTCGTTTTTGGTGCTTGTATTTGGAAAATGAAAGTGAAAGATCTAGTTAGGAAAGCTTTGTTTGCTGCATTGCTGATATCTTTCCAGTCGACTCCAATCAAATAAAGTGACCAAACTACTTGGAGGGGGCGCCATCAGAATGGGATAATTCCCCCCTTGTGTTACAGGAACAGGAGGATCCCCCCCTGTACCATGGGAATAGGAGGATCTCCCCCATTCACTGTGGGAATATGAGGATTTCCCCCTAATTCTTTAGAATCTGAAGAAACCAAAAGAACTTGAGCGGTACAAACTTCACTCTCTACAGGATAGATACGATCAACTGAAAGCAGAATCAAGTCAACCATTTTTTCGACCAATGGTTGGTTGGAAACATACTCATGGGATTCATTTTCAGAGAGAGTGGGATTACCCAGAGATGAGTTCTGATCAACCACTTGATCAACTAGTGGAGGATCAACAGAAAGCTTACGATAACTAGTCGGAAGATGAGGTTGAGAAGCGATAAGGTCATCTAACACATTAGAGGCTTCATCCATATAAGGACAAAGGTGAATAGGATTATGCCCTTCACATAACCTACAGGGAAATTTAACTTTTCCCTTTTTCCCATGGGCTTTATTGTCCCTAGTTCAAGGTTTATCACTAGCATGATCTCTAGAGGCTGATGACAAAGGTCAATGTGAACCTATGGACCACACTTCTAATATCTTGGGAATACCAGGACATTATCGAAGAAGGTGTTCACCCTTACAAATCTTGCAAGGGAATTTCACTTTACGAGGTTGATTGGAAGGTTTCTCAACATCAATTGCATAAGTATCAATGACTGCTTGGTTGGCCCCTTGCTTATTTTTCTTCTTCTTAATCTTCCTATTCTTCTTCTTCTTATCCACCTGGTTACTAACTTGCATGTTTTCAACTGACGAAGAAGAAGAAGAGGAATAAGACCAAACGGATAAAGAAGGCAAAGGGTCAAATTTAAGAGCAATTGGAGGTTGATACGGTTCAGGTGTAGGAGAGCCCAGTTGAGGAGTCATTTGGACATTCGAAACCGCAAGGGTAAAAAATAACCAATCCAGCAAACTGATGGTAAATCCAAGGAGAGACAATGTTTCCATATAGGGAGCACCAACATTTCCAAAATAAGGAAAAGGAATAGGATTCCCATCATAGGGTTTTCCTTGGTTGGTAGACTGAGGAACTATTGTCATTAGACTCAACCTAAGATCTATTGAGTATTTCCACAGGAAGGATATTATTTTGAGGTCAATTAATTTTAGAAATTAACAACAAAGAAATCAAAAAAGGGGTAACTAGGCATAAAGGTTTACAAAGCAAGCGTGAACTGCAATATTGATTAGGTGTGCTCAGTATTTAGCTCAAAATATCAAATTTCTCAGAATCACTCAAAACCTGAATGATCGCATCTGTCTCGACGATATGATCCCAACACAACTCGTTTCACTAAAAAACAAGTTCGTATGAGGAAGATATCGCGTTCTGTCCACTTTGCCAAACAAGGGATTTTTTGCAAAAAAAGGTATAGTCATTGCACAGTTAGCAGTCTGTACTGTTGACATGGCAGGTGACTGGGTAGGGTCAAAGTTGGTTAATGTCCAATATGGTCTCGCCAAGTGGCACATTTTTGTTGGTCGATGGTATGGTGAGTTTTTTCGTTTTTATTGGTTTATGAAGGGCCAATGAGAAGGGGACAAGTGGCAAGCCCGGAGGCTGCCATGTGTCCCTCCCCAAAGGATGGGTATCGAGATATTGTAGTGTAAAATTTTATGGCAAGCCCGGAGGCTGCCATATGTCCCTCCCCAAAGGATGGGTATCGACACATTGTAGTGTAAAATTTTATGGGCAGGTTAGTGGAGTTGAACCCACGACCTCACCCAGACAAATCACATGCATTACCACTATACCATCACTAAGTGTCTTAACATATTATGGTTGTCGCTTATAGTTATTGTGTAATACGTTTGCGGTTGGGGGAGGAGGGAGCCAGCCTACAGGCTAGCCCCCTCCCATGTGAAAACAACCACTAACTCCGATGGCTACGGTTTACAGTTAACCAAAAACCTCCAAGCATAACCGCTGACATTTAATGCTAATATGTGTCCACTATTGTGTAACCGTCAGATAACGGTTAGCTTAACCACACTTAATGCACTAATTACGGATTAGTCTGTAGTTAATACATGATTATTATTTAATTAAACTACAGTTAACTTGGCAGAGAAGTTAGCGGATCCGATAAATTCATAAATTCCTCCAGTTTTAGTGGGACTAACTGGGTTCTCCAATTTTAGTGTAGTTTTACTAAGAGAAACAGTTTTTTCCATAACTTTTGCAAAATTCGACCAAATTGAGATCATAAAAAGGTGTTCCTATATGATTTTTATGTTCTGAGCACATTGAATTAGGTTTTAGGAGTAGTAGATCATTGTAAACAATACGTTTTCCATTATTGATCTAATACAGAGGCCCAAGCCATGGAAGCTGGACCAAGGAGATGTAGCCCAAAAGGGGTGAACAACTTCATAAAAACAATGTGTTAAGTGTTCATTTTGATGGTTTGTTGTACATTTAATTTATGTTGTTCAACACTTGATTTTCATGTTATTTTTCTCATGAACTTAACATAAAACTTGACAAAATTTACCCATTTACATTCACAAACACCATAAGGGAACCTATGCACATGAAGCAAAAGATAAGCATTTGTTTTTTAAATCTAAAGTTGAAATTAACACAGAAAAACTAACATTCAACAATAGATCAAGTTTGTATCAAAGCAAATGTTACGAAACCATCTCACAAAAAGATAGAAAAGATAGATAAACGCCTTCAAAATAAGCCTCTTCAAGGTGGCAACCTCCTTTACATTACACAAATGAACAATTCTTGGATGATACAAATGACAAGACCTCCTTTCTATATATAGGAGTCTAAGGGGTCATAATGTAATCAGAGCCGACATAACAATAATAATGTAAGGGCACAACAATAACAATAGTGGGCTTCTATGGGGCACAATAATAACAATATGGGGACTACATTGGCACAAAAATATAATAAGGGGGTTGCACTAATAACAATAATGGGTTACACTAGTAGTATAGGGACCTAACATGCCCCCCTCCTTCAAAAAGTATTGTCCTCAATGCTTGAGTAGTTCTCGATGCTTCTGTATAAAATTCTCGTCCTCCCATGTGGAATCTTCAGCGGGCAAGTTCTTCCACTTGATGAGATACTCTGAAATTGATCGATTTCGTGGATGTCGGGTTCTTGTTTCCGTGACTACTTTAGGTTCCAATATGATTTTTACTTCCTTGTCAAGTTCTGGAAATATTGTTTGAACTGGGATCTTTTGCAACTTTTGAATGAATTCCCACCCTGCTTCGTCATTCTTCCATTCATCCCTTGCTTCGTTTATCAAATTTGGTTGGATAATTATACCAACCTCTAGCATTTCGGCAACCATACGTTCAATTTCACTCTTTTGGGCATATGGATATCTATAAGGCCTGATGTTTGGAGGAACACTTCCTGGAATAAAATGAATATAATGATCATGATCATGAATAGGTGGGAGGCCTTTGGGAGTCTCAAATACCTTGGAATGATTGTCCAAGACTTTTTGGAGATATGGAGAAATAGATGATTTCGGTGTGGGAACCTCTAGCGAACATAATTGTGAAATTACGCCTCATTTTTATTTCTTTATAAGATTTGTCATTCCGCTAGAGCTAATTATCTTTCTCAGTTTCCATGTGATACCCCTTAATTCAACTTCCTTTCCTTCCGAAGAAAATTTCATGAAAATCTCTTGAAAATTAAAAGTTATTGTACCTAAGGATTGTAGCCATTGGATTCCTAGTACAACATCAACACCACCCATTGGAATCGAAAGCATTGGTATATTCAATACATATTCTCCCATGGATAACTTGATATTATGGCACTTTCCAGAGAAATTTATGGCTCCTCCACTTGCAACCATCACTTGACACTGTGGTGCTGGATATAGGAAGCAATTCAATTCCTTGGCTATCTTACAATGAAAAAAATTATGGGTATTGCTTGAATCAATCAACACTATTACCTTTTTCTTCTTGATATGTCCTTCTATCTTGATAGTTTGAGGAGTGGTAATTCCGGCCAATGCATTACAAGATATAGTCAGATTCATTTCTTCTTTCTCGATGTGATATTTCACTTCTTAAACCTTTTTCTTCTTGATATGTCCTTCTATCTTGAGAGTTTGAGGAGTGGTAATTCTTGTCAATGCTTTACAAGATATGGTCGAATTCATTTCTTCTTTCTCTGGGGTTGGTTCCTGGTGTCTATCCTCTTCTTTTGATGTTTCTTGATCCTTTTCTTCCTCCTTTTCACAATCTATGTAAAATAATTTATTCTCAGCACACTTATGACCTTTAGTGTATTTACTATCACAAATGTAACAAAGCTCTTTTTCTCTTTTTTCTTCCAATTGTTGTGGTGTAAACCTTGTACGTTGTGGAAGTCTAGGAGAAAAAACATTACCATATTTATAATTGTGAGTGGTGGGATTCCTTGTTTCCACAATTCCACTTTCAATTTTTCTTGCCAACCCAAATGCCTTCTCCAATGAATCAGGTTCCCAAAGATGAACCTCATGTTGAATGTTATCCTTTAAAGTCCCTATAAAGACATCAATCATTTGCTTCTCTAGAATATCATTTACCCTTATATTCAACTTTTGGGAAGTCCTCAATGTGGTCTGCCATTGAGCCCTTTTGTTTGAGATTTTTCAATTGGCTAAAGAAGGTGTTTCTCTTTGTATCCTCATAATGTGCTATCATTTCCTCCGTGAGAATTGACCAGGTGACAAGTGGTTTACGAGAAAAAATCCCTCTATACCATAAAAACTAATTTGGATCTAAATATAAAGATGCAATATGTACCTTTTGTAACAATTGTACATCATTTAGATCAAAATATTGCTCCATCTATAGTATCCAATTTACTGGACCCTTGCCATAAAACTTCCTCATATTGCCTTTTCTTGATTTTAGGAGCTTGACCTTTAAGTGACTGTAACTCTATAATTTCAGATCTCCCATTTCTGAAATTGCGCCCTCTGGTAGCCCTCTTAGTCATCTTTCTAACCCTGTAAGTCTGATCAATATTGGATTTTGCAAGGAAGAGTTATGTCAAATGTCCCATGATGACCTGATTATAGACTGGTTCAGTAGAGTGAACTTTTACGAAGTGCCACGTGTCACTGTTTCAACCTTAGGACCTAAAACCAATACACTGGAAACTACAGTCCGTCCTCATTTTGTAACTTCTTACGAAATTACAATCTGATTCTCAAAGAGAAATTTATGACGATTTTCCCAAGGTCACCTATTTGGGATGTAATTCGGGAGCCTGTGGAAACCTTAAATGTCCTGGACTGTATCTCCAAAAATATAACCAAACAAGATCAGAAATACAGTCTAGGGCTTCAACAAGTTTTCAACTCAAATGGGTTTTAATTTAAGAATCTAAAACTTTGTAGAAAACAAATTATAGCGAAAATTCCGCAATGACCTGTTTGAGATGGAATTCTGGAGCTTGCAAAACCTTAACTTTCTCAGGTAATATCTCTGAAAATATACCGATTCAAGATCTGAAATTTGGACCCACAGTTCAGAACGATTCCATTACAAATGGGGTTTTTTTTTATGTTCTGAAACATCGCAGAAAAAAAGTTATAGCGAAAATTCCACGAAGGCCTGTTTGGCGCAGCGAAACCCTAGAATCCAAAGCTCTGATACCAAATGTTATGAAACTAGCTCACAAAAAGATAGAGAAGATAGATAAACGCCTTCAAAATAAGCCTCTTCAAGGGGGAAACCTCTTTTACATTACACAAATGAATAATTCTTGGATGATACAAATGACAAGACCTCCTTTCTATATATAGGAGTCTAAGGGGTCATAATGTAATCAGAGCCGACATAACAATAATAATGTAAGGGCACAACAATAACAATAGTGGGCTTCTATGGGGAACAATAATAATAATATGGGGACTACATTAGCACAAAAATATAATAAGGGGGTTTCACTAATAACAATAAGGGGTTACACTAGTAGTATAGGGACCTACTTAAAACACACTATCCTTGTGTTCAATCCAAGCAATTTAGATGAGGTATGTGTGCAAGCGACACACCTTGAAGAAAGAGGAAAGAACATTCAGGAATAGGGTATTAAGAGTAAGCCATTCAAGGGGAGAAAGAGAAGGGTGGAAAATGGAAAGGGAAGAAGAATGCAAGTGTGAATAAAGAAGGGGAGGAAACTGTATGCTAACATTGTTCCAAACCAGGGCATGATGAAACCCATTGTTGGAAATTACATCCCGAACTAAGGCCTAAGAAACCAAACAATAAGCTTAAAAAAAGGCGACCACTACCACACAACATGATCTTGGATTAGATTCTGGTGATGAGACCAAGATTTAAGCCATGGTCACAAAAGGAAAAGAAGTCATTGCAAGCACTAGTTCTCCACATAGTCACAACAACACTCTAAATGAAGAATCAATGATAGAATTGTTCCATGTAAGGGTAATTTCAAATCATACAAAGATTGATGCATTATTTGATATTGGGTCACAATCAAACTCAATTTCAGAAGACTTGGTCAAAAATCTTAACCTTGAAACTGTACCTCATCATAATCCATAGCCCTTGGGTTGGATAGTTAATAATGAAAATTTACAGGTTACAAGGAAATACTTATTCAAGTTTTCCATTAATGAAAAATTCATTGATGAAGTTGAGTTAGATGTAGTTCCACTTGACATCTCAAGAATGATTTTGGGAAGTCCTTATTTGTATGATAGGAAAACTGTATTTTATCACCATGAGAATAAATACCTATTTCTCAAGGATGGATTGGAGTATATTGTGAGAGCCCATCGCAAAAAGTTAAACATTTCTTTGGTTAATGCAGGGCAGATGAAGAGACTAGTAAATGCAAGTAAAAATTTTGTGCTTCTCATGATCAAGAAAAAGAATGATATTGATTATGAATCTTTTGAAGGTTGTGATGACAAATTAAAATCTGATTTGTTTGATGTGGTAAGCAAGCATGGCGAGATGTTTCAGGAACCAAAGGGGTTACCTCCCAAGAGGGGAATTCAACATGAGATACAGCTGCAACAAGATGTTCCACTTCCAAACATTGGCATGTATCGCATGTCGATTATGGAGAGCATGGAAATCAAGAAGCAAATTCAAGAATTGTTGAACAAAGGTATCATACGCCCATCTACTTCACCATGTGGTTCACCCATTTTCTTGGTGCCAAAGAAGGACGAGACTTGGCGCATGTGTGTGGATTTCTGTGCACTGAATAAAATAATGGTAAAGAATCGTTATCCACTCCCAAGAATTGATGATTTGCTTGATCAATTGAGGTATGCAAAGTATTTCACTAAGTTAGACTTACGAAGTGGTTATCATCAAGTTAGAATAGCTGAAGAGGACATTTGGAAAACCACATTTAAAACTAAACAAGGATTGTTTGAGTGGCTTGTTATGCCTTTCGGTCTTACAAATGCTCCAACTACTTTCATGAGAGTTATGAATGATGTATTGAGACCATTTCTAGATGACTTTGTCATTGTTTACTTAGATGATATTCTCATATTCAACAAATCTAGAGATGAACATGTCATGCATGTGAACAAAGTACTTGATGTCTTGAGAAAAGAATAGTTGTTTTTAAAGATGTCAAAGTGTGAATTTGGCAAGAATTATTTAGTGTATTTGGGACACATTGTTGGAGGAGGTGAGCTGAAGATAGACCCCTCTAAGGTTGAGGTCATTTCGAATTGGCCCAAGCCCAATACAGTTATAGATGTAAGAAGCTTTCTAGGGGTAGTACAATATTGGAGGAAAATTATTGCTAATTTTTCTTCCATTGCAACACCACTACATGCATTGAATAGTGTCAAGAAAGTCTTCCATTGGGGAGATGTACAACAGAAAGAATTTTATGCTTTAAAACAAAAGATTAGTTCAACACCGGTATTGGCTCTTCCGAATCTTATATAGCCATTTGGGATTCAAATGGATGGTAGTGATTACATAATGGGAGCAGTTCTTATGCAGGATGGTAAGCCCATTTCATTTCATTCTAAATTTTAATGGAGTTGTGACTAACTATCCCACTTATGACAAAGAACTTAACGTATTGGTACAAAGTGTCAAAAAATGGAAACACTACTTGATGGGGAAGGAGACCACTATCCATACCGACCATCAACCATCGCAATACTTACAGTCACAGTCAAAGTTACAGCAATCACGACACTTCAGATGGATGGGTTTCCTACAATAGTTTCATGTGGTTATCAAGTACAAAAAGGGAATCTACAATAAGTTACTTGATATGATTTCTAGGCCTATTGTAAATTCATCTATTATACTCAAGCAAAATTCTATTTTACATGAAAGTTACATTGAGCAATATGCATATGATAATGAATTTCAAGATGTGTATGCAAGCTTGAGGCAAGGAAACCAAATTGAAGAGTTAGATTACCATGTACATAACAATTTGTTGTATCACTTGGGCAAGTTATGTATTCCACAGGGAGAAAGAAACAATATCATAAGGGAGGTGCACACTTCATTGATTGCTGGACACTTTGGTGTAGGAAAGAAGTAGTGAATCTCTAAAGGTATTGTTATTGGTCACGCATGTTTGATAATGAATCTCGTTTCATTAGAGGATGTGTGCAATAAGTAAGCCTAGCAATAGGAAACTAGGATTGTACACTCCACTTCCGGTACCTTCACGTCCATGGGAGATTATCTCAATGGATTTTGTAGGAGGTCTTCCATTGTCAATGAAAGGTCATGATTACTTGTATGTAGTTGTAGATAGGTTCAGCAAGATGTGTATTCTAATACCATGTAAAAAGAAAATCACAGCTGAACAAACAACTCATCTTTTCTTCCAAAATATTTGGGTTCATTTTGGTCTTCCTACTTCCATTGTAAGTGATCAAGATTCTCGAATTGTTGGGAATTGGTCAAATTTGTGGGACATGATGGACACTAAGTTGAAGAAGAGTACAACCTTTCATCTACAAAAATATGGGAAAATTGAGGTGGTCAACAGGACAGTAATTCATCTTCTTAGAGGATATTACAGCAAACATCCCAAGTTGTGGGATGAACAGTTGCATTGCATACAACATGCATACAATAGGGCAAAGTATTCTTCCATGAATACATCGCCATTTTAGGCATGGTTTGGGTACTTGCCAAGATCTCCATTGGACTTCATCTTTGAGAAAGATGTTGCCATCGATGGTCATAGTGACATCGTGATCCGGATTTAAACAGGAACGTAATAAAATACAGAGATAACCATAAACACAAAGATGCAGCGGAAATAATACTTCATTTCATTACTGTAAAATACTGAAATATGCTTACAACTAGAAATGGAAATAAACCAGCTAGGGCAATGGTAGCTTATCTCTGAGAAGAGATGTGCGGATACATGCCTCTGAACTGTTCTAAACTGTGTTACAATGAGGCTCGAAGGCCTATTTATTGTTGAGAAACAATGGAAAACCCTTCACATCCTGAAACCTAACCCTAGAAGATGAAACGCCAAATTGTGGGCCCCGTTTGGGTAAATTGGTACATCAATTTCCCGGGGTCGTAACTTTGGCATACGATCTCCGTTTGACGCGTACGATAGCTCGTTAGAAAGATCTATCCGAGTACTACCACTTTGGGAGGCAACATGGGTCCATGTTGCCCTAGATTCCCAAAAAAAACGTTGTTTAGGGCCTCAAAACGGCTCCGGAAGTTCAGGACCCGAAAAACTGCTAAAAATAGTAAACTGTGCTACAATTTAGGAAACTGAAAAGACTGAAAGAGACAGTTGTGGGGGTCCAAATGGGATAGGTGGGTGGCCACCAACATCCACCTGGATCATTCCTCCCCCCTTAGGAAGCAATGGTCCCCATTGTGTTGAGTTCCTCCCTCTGCTAAACTTGTCCTGCAATCTCTGATGTGTCCAGTACTGGTGAGAAGCATGGTCGACGATGGTCCATATTGAACACTTGGTGCAGGCGAAGGAATGGAGGAATGTTGTGCTTCAAAGCATTGTTTCCCATAGCCTTGGTACTGGTGTAAGGACCATGTCAAAGTGGTCTGAGTTTCTGATGGGTTCTGGTAAGGCGTTCTCTCTGTCGATGCAACCAGACTTTGTTGCCCACCTGAAACTTATGTGGTACCCCTGTGGGTGAGGAGAAGTTGTTCTTGTGTTCTGCCATGACCGTATCCCTTTGCTGCTGCTGCTGCGTGGAGGAACCCTTTGCGGGGGTCATGGATGTAGCAACGATCTTCCCCTTACTTTGGGAGTGAACCAGACAGATGAATTTCCTGGTCTAGGAGATGAGCTTGCTGCCTTTCTTAGCGGTGATCAAAGATGTGGCGGTAGGTGGGGCTACCTTCGGTATCCTGTATAATGAATTATTCAAAGAAATAATGACAGCACGAGGCATGGACTCATACACAGCATGTCGCCTCCACATGTATGGCTGGCCTAATAATACATCGCAAACATCCAAAGGTGTAACATCACACAATACCTCGTCTGTGAAGGTTTTGATGCTGTAGGGAAGGCGGCACTGCTGGCGAACTTTCAGATCTCGTCCTTCGTGAAGCCACCCGATACTGTATGGCTGTGGGTGTGGTGTAGTCAGTAGGCCCAACTGCTTCATGACCTCTGCTGAAACCAGGTTCTTTTGGCTACCACTGTCGACAATGAATCGCAGCGGTGAGCCCTTCACCCACATCTGTGAGTGGAAAAGACGCTCCCCCTCCTCTGGATCTTCGGGCTCATTTTTCTTGATCTTGGCGGTGGCGACAGTGGCACTGGGATCCGCATCAATGATCTACTTCCCTTTGCCATTCCCCTTGTCGGGTTCTAGCTCAGGGTCGGAACATGCATCTGATTCGGAAGCCTTCATCTCAGCCACCAGCGACTGCTTGGTCCGACACTCACTTGTGTTATGAGTGGGACTCTTGTGGAACTCACACCACTTCCCTGTGTCCTTCTTCGGCTTCATGGTGTTGTTCTTTTCTTGCGGCTTCGACGGGTTGTCTTGGGTCACCCCGCCTTGGCTTTGTCCTTTGGGCTTTGGATTTGTATATCCAAAGTCTCGCTTCTTCTGTTTTAACTTTTGCTCGATTTTGACAGCGTATCGGTATGCTGTGCCGAGTGAGGAGATGTTCAAGAACACCATCTCTTCTTGGATGTACTTGTGCAGGCAGCCACGGTATTTGAGTACCAGATGCAGCTCAGAATCTTTGATACCCAACTGTGTGTGAAGGGTATGAAAATTTTTTGTGAACTCCGGCACATCTTGGTCTCGTCCCTGCCGTAGTGTGGTCCATTTGATGTATTTGTCCTCATAGCTTCCGACAGGGTAGTACTGCTCTTTGATGGCATCCCGGAAGTCATTCCAAGTGGGTGCGGCTGAAAATAGTGAGCCTGTACTTTCATCCTTCTGCTCGCAGTAGGTTTCCCTCCAGTCTTTGACGTGGGGGGCTGCTTTGAGAAGAGCGAAAACAATCTTTTCCCGACTTGAAAATTCGTGAACAGAAAAATACCCATCTAGCAGATTTAACCATTTATCTACGGCATCTGCGTCTATTTGACCCTCGAAGATGGGGATTTCAAAATTAACTTGTACCTTAAATGGTGTGGCGTTTCCAGAGTCGCTGTTGGAAGCCGATGCGTCGCCTCTGGGTAGCCGCTGAAGGATCTGCGCAAAGCTATCCATCATCGCGTTCCTTTGCCGCTCGAGTGCTTCTTCGAGCAAGATTTTGATAGGATCTCCTGCCCCCTCGTCTTTCTTCTCATCCGCCATGGGAGGCCGTCGAGATTTGCGAGGCTGGTCTTGCAAAGGTTCGACCAGTTCAAGCCCTAACTCCTTATATCCCGACCTCGTTGGGGACATGCAAAGAAAAACAGAGAAAGAGCAGACCGCTCTGATACCACTGATCCGGATTTAAATAGGAACGCAATAAAATACAGAGATAACCATAAACACAAAGATGCAGCGGAAATAATACTTCATTTCATTACTGTAAAATACTGAAATATGCTTACAACCAGAAATGGAAATAAACCAGCTAGGGCAATGGTAGCTTATCTTTGAGAAGAGATGTGCGGCTACATGCCTCTGAACTGTTCTAAACTGTGTTACAATGAGGCTCGAAGGCCTATTTATTGTTGAGAAACAATGGAAAACCATTCATATCCCGAAACCTAACCCTAGAAGATGAAACGCCAAATTGTGGGCCCCGTTTGGGTAAATTGGTACATCAATTTCCCGGGGTCGTAACTTTGGCATACGATCTCCGTTTGACGCGTACGATAGTTCGTTAGAAAGATATATCCGAGTACTACCACTTTGGGAGGCAACATGGGTCCATGGACCCATGTTTCCCCAGATTCCCAAAAAAACGTCATTCAGGGCCTCAAAATGGCTCCGGAAGTTCAGGACCCGAAAAACTGCTAAAAATAGTAAACTGTGCTACAATTTAGGAAACTGAAAAGACTGAAAGAGACAGTTGTGGGGGTCCAAATGGGATAGGTGGGTGGCCACCAACATCCACCTAGATCACATCGATAAGGCAAGGAAGTTCATTGAGAAAATTCAGTGGATACATCACACAGTGCAAGAACAGCTTGAAAGAAGTCAAAGCAGCTACAAGGCAAGGCATGACAAACACTGTGTCGATCATAAATTTCAAGTTTGAGATGAATTTTGGTTATTTATTAGCAAAGAGAGAGTTCAAGGGGAAGGTAGAAAGCTGAAGCCAATCTATTATGGTCCTTTTAAAATTCTGGAAAAGATTGGTAACAATGCATTTAATCTAGATTTGACTCCTTATATGCAAATATACTATGTTGTTAATGTTGAGAATTTGAGAATGTTTGAGCCTCCTTTGATTGATGATCAAGGAGGGCATATTCAGCTGCCATCAATAGATGATTTATCGCCAGAATATCTTGATGAACTTCGACAAGATCTCATACTTGACAGAAGAACCAGAACTTCGAAGAGAGGTAATTTCGAATACCTTCGAGTGGGATTGAAGGGACAAAATCCTTCTAAATCCAAATGGTTGTAGATTGAGAAGGTGAGGGAGTTGTACCTTCACCTGTTGAACAATTGATAGTATCTTTTGGGGTCCAAAAGGCTTACAGTGGGGAGGAATGCTCACGTGCTCAGTATTTAGCTCAAAAAATCAAAGTTCTCATAATCGCTCGAAACCTAAATGACCAAGTTTGTCTTGGTGATACGATCCCAACACAACTCATTTCACTCAAAACCAAGTTAATATGAGGAAGATATCGTGTTCTGTCTGCTTTGCTAAACAGAGGAATGCTTGCAAAAAAAATGGTACAGTCACTACACAGTCAACAGTCTGTATTGATGATGTGGCAGATGACTAGGTAGGGTCAAAGTTGGTCAATGTCCAGTATGGTCTCGCTAATTGGCGTTTTGTGGTTGGTCGATGGTATGGTGAGTTGGTTCGTTTTTATTGGTTTATGAAGGGCCAATGAGAAGCAGGCAAGTGGCAAGCCCGGAGGCTACCACGTGTCACTCCCCAAAGGCTGGGTATAGGTGCACTGTAGTGTAAAATTTTATGGGCAGGTCGGCAGATTCAAACCCACGACCTTGTCCGGACAAACCACATGCATTACTACTATACCACCGCTATGTGTCTTAACATATTATGGTTGCCGCTTATAGTTATGGTGTAATGCATTTACGGTTGGAGGAGGAGGGAGCCAGTCCACAGGCCAGCCCCCTCCCATGTGAACACAACCACTAACCCCCCACACCTACAGTTTACGGTTAACCAAAAATTGCCAAGCATAACCACTGACATTTAATGCTAATATGTGTCCACTATTGCGTAACTGCCAGATAACGGTTAGCTTAACTGCGCTTAATGTGCTAACCACGGATTAGTCCATAGTTAATACATGATTATTATTTAATTACATTGCAGTTAACTTGGCGAAGAAGTTAGCAGATCTGATAAATTCATAGATTCCTCTAGTTTTAGTGGGACTAACTGGAGTTCTCCAATTTTAGTGGATTTTTACTAGGAGAAACAGTTTTTGCCAGAACTTTTGCAAAATTTGATAAAATTGAGATCAGAAAAAGGTGTTCCTAGATGATTTTGATGTTCTGAGCACATTGAAGTAGGTTTCAAGAGAAGTATAGCATTATAAACATCAATTTTTCCATTATTGAGCTAATATAGAGGCTCAAGCCATGGAAGATGGACTAAGGAGATGTAGCCCAGGAGGGGTGAACTCCTTCATAAAAACATTGTGTTAAGTGTTCATTTTGATGGTTTGTTGTACATTTAATTTTTGTTGTTCGACACTTGATTTTCATGTTATTTTTCTCATGAACATAACATAAAACTTGACAAAATTTGCATGTTTTCATTCAAAAACACCATAAGGGAACCTATGCACATGAAGCAAAAGATAAGCATTTGTTTTTTAAATCTGAAGTTGAAATTAGCACAGAAAAACTAACATTCAACAACAAATCAAATATACACCTTGGTGAACCAAGGACTTAACGTACGACATCCAATCTCCCCGAATGTTGTGTTTAGTGTATCACGGTATACAAGGCGACAGACTTGGTTACCTATGGATGGATAACAACCTATAGGGGGCTCCCAAAATATAAGCGACGATACGTGGGATTACAGTCCGTAGTAGTGTTGTCTAATACGTAACCGTTCGATTGGAACGTTCCCATATACTTACCATGCATGGAGCACATCCTATATACCCGAAAGTACTGGAGAACGGCCCTATACACTTCCGTACGTGGATCAAGATTTCACCCCCGGGATACAATGCTGGAAAATAACAATAGATCCTACATTTAACGACGCCGAAACACGTCTCTAGCCTAGACCTCTAATTTTTTTTCGTTAATGTCAAATGATCCTTAGGTTAATTGAGGTAAATTTTAAGTTGATCTTCAATTAAGTTTCAGTTTTAAGGCTCAAAATGATGTCACCTAAACACCTATGATGCAACTATCATGAGAAAATGATTCTTTCTATTTCGATGAAAGCTAATCTAGTAAGGGAAGAGATTCAAACAATGATGCAACAATGAAGAATGCAGCAAACAAAGCTTTCCTAACTAGATCTTTCACTTTCATTTTCCAAATACAACCACCAAAAGCGAAATGATTTCAATTTTTCTTTCAATGAATGAGAATGCACTCGATGCACTTTTAGCTTTCAACCACTAAACAATTTAATCCATGTCCAATGATAAATATCAAAAAATGACTTTTCAAGGCAATGTGATCTAATGCACTTTACGAAAAGTAAATTATGAGATGAAAACTAAATGAATGCAAAATAAATTTCTTTATGGTCTCAAAATAACTAATAATGTTCAAACAACAACAAATCAATATTCCTTCAAAACATACAAGCAACAAACAACAATTTTAATTAACTCAAAGAATCAAAGACTCAACCAAAATTTACTTTCACTACTTCAAATAATTGGAGGTACTTTTGCACACCACAAAATAACTAACACAAATCAAAGAAAATTCAATGCACACAGAGCAAGAGGATGACCTCAGAGATCAGGACACACTACTATTTTTAGAAAAAACCCTAAAAAATCAAAATTTTAAGGATCAACACTACTTTACATAGAAAAATCCACGTTGAAATGGTCATCAACGCTACTTTACATAGCAAAATCTATGTTGGACAATAAAATGGACCATCACGGGCAAACAATGGAAGACAAAGTTTCCAACATGATTGTACTAGGAAAAATTAGCGTTGTCAATGCAACTATAACTGTTAAGAATGCATTGAGCGAGGAAATTTTAGGAAAAACAAGTAGATCTTGAGAAAAGCCCTAGACATGATACCCTAAATGACCGACTACTCAGAGTATAGACTCAAAGGCAATCAAAACCAAGGATCATTGAAAGGTGGCCAAACTATTAAAAAAGGCCAAATTCAAAACGATGGTTGAAAGGGCTATAGGCTCCCTGGTGGAGTCACCAATTTGTTATCTAGGAAATCCCTTCTACGGATAGAAGCAATCCCTCTAGTCCAATGAGTGGATCTAGTAACAACTTAAACAAATACATGGAAAACTCTCCTAGTTTAAATCAGAATGACATGGGATAGGAAAGATGGACTACCTCACTCCTATGTGGTTGATTTTCGATGTCGATATCAGTCTCCTCACTTCCAAGCTCAATCCTCACTATTCTATTGTGAACATTCCCTGCAAGAGAGATCAAACAAAAACAAAAAAGGAAAAACATAACATATGCATTCTAATGTAAACCATATGACAGATCAAGGAGCATCATACTAAGCAAGTAGTCATTTACACTCTTATGGAAAGTAAACATGTGTTTTATTAATAATAAACACAAGAGGGAAGCATACAACCATTTCCTTGATGTTGGAAGCCTCCTTCGATATGGGTTTCCAAGTCCAAGCCAAGACTTCTCAAGCTCTCCTTTCTCCCTCACAAATTGGTAGCAATTAGGCACAATTTAGCAGCAACATAACCAATCTAGTATGACCAACCATTTGAGGGTGTAAGGGAATGCATTTATAGGGAAGGAGAGGGAGTTAGGGATCCACAAAAGGGGGAAGAAGGTCCAAATCCTAAGGGGAATATCCCTAAAGGTAGGATCAAGGACTCAGAATGGGAGAACTCCACCATATCCATATTCAACAATAACCAGCTCGTCGTTCTTGAGGCTTCTAGCAAGAGAATCTTCTTCTCTATTTTTGGAGAAACTTCTTAAAGAGGATCAACGTGGATTTTCCTATCCAAAGTCGCATTTCCAATGCTAGTCACTAGTTAGACCAAAGGATACCAGCACGGTTTTGTCTGTTAAAAGTAGCGTTGGGCTTGCAAATAGGTTTTCTAACAAGCTCTTCCAGAATTACTTCAAGGCATTTCTTCTTCTTTTCTTCAAGGATGATCTGATCAATGTCTTTCATGGTGAATTCATTGACAACTTTTGTCGCTTTGCGACATTTTGGGCAAAGTTCGACAACTCAAGGTATGAGACAGGGAGTGTGACAAATTACTATATAAAAATATATATATAGGGAGAAAAAAAATCTAGGTGAAAAGTGGGCCTTACGGCCAGGTGTCTCTCGTCTGCTCTTGCGGCCCTTTGTGGCTTAGGGAAATATTTACTCAATAACCTTTTGTTTCTTCTTCTAATGTAAGGTGTCATTTTGTCTCATCCCGCCTTGTCATTCTTCGATATTCCTATCTGTTATTGGCCTCATGCTTTGTCCTCATGGCATATGGAGGGATGATGAGGTGGAATACCTCTCCAGCCCCATCACTAGTCTGGCCTTCATCACCCTGCTCGAGATTACCACATGTCATGAAGTTATTTCATCCCTCCAATCTCCTTCGATGGTTGTCAACTTCCCTCTCTCCTCTGCTCAAGCTACCCCTTTCTAGGACTTTCATTTCTCTTCTACATTGACAAGTCCTTCCTTCCCCCCCATCATCTTGGATTCCCCCAACCTTGGATCCATCATCCTCTTCCCCCTGCTCCACACCATGTAATCCTTCTTCCCCTTTTAGTCGGGCTATTGACCTTGAAGTAGACTCAACACATGATCATTCTAGAGGCTTGGGTAGGTGAACGCAGATAAGTACTCAACGTAGAAAGGATTCTATAAACTTCTTTTTGGGTAGATACATTCACCTCTTGCAGGTTCTATATTTTCTAGAAAAACCCTCGTTGGTCGATTTAGCAATAACCCTATTAAAAATTCTAGTTTAAAAGGCAGAATTGAGCACTCTTGGTCCCCTTCACTTGGTTATTCCATCAAATTTTACATACTTCTTCGAGGGTAGATGGTTTTTATCTTCACACTGTGAATGATTGCAAAAAGTTAAGGGAGGGTTCTTGGTCCTAGGGAAAAGCGAGTAATTCCCTTT